>CAKMYA010000016.1:0-600000 GCA_928869825.1 Ustilago lituana | reverse complement strand
GAAGCTGTCGGGCAGCGACTCGTGCGAACGCATAGGCGGAGGACTAGGAACCATTGGAATGACGCTAAGCAGGCATTCGAGCCTGATGAAGACGGAGACGTTCTATCAAGATCAGGAGTATAGAGCGATGCTAGACGCTACGACCGCGCTGTGTGTCGCTTGAATCAGAAAAAGGCAGCTATCGTATCGAAGAGCGAGGAAATATGACCCTCTGACCAGCAGGAAGGCGGGAGGGCGGGATCGAAGGATTTCAGAGTCTATGGTAGAACAATCCAGTGCGGCGGGACAGAACGAATCAAGGTGGCGCGACGAGATCTTTGGGAAGTTGTTAGCAATGGACCGCCGCGAGCCGGATGAGAGATATGTTGGTGTGAAAGGAAGAAGTGGATGAACATGTGCAAGGCCCTGGTATCCTGCTGGCAAGTTGAGGCAGCATGGGCAAGAATGTGTGTGACTTTGGTGGTCCCTGAATTGTAAAGTCACACGGCCACACTAAGTTTCTGTTCGGCTGTGACGTTACGGTCGGCACATCCATGCAACCACGCAACCAAGCGCCAAACCACAATTTTAGTGCTTCACACAAATAGTACAGCACAGCAGCACCAGCACCAGCACCAGCACCAGCACCAGCACCAGCACCAGCACCAGCACCAGCAGCAACAGCACCAGCAGCAAGAGCAGCGTACAGTACCGCACTTTGCTCGCCCGCAATTTCACCGATCCAATTGTAATCCCAAACGACAAACCCAAAAGAATCAAAAGTGAATTCACCCAAAAGAGAGAGACAGACGATCCTATGATTTGCATCCGTTTGCACCTTTTCCCTGACGTAGTTTTTCGAGGTCGGATCCAACAATCGCTTCGACGGTGTGCTTTCTTGGCTCCCGCACCTTGAAGAGCCAACTGCGTGCAAGTATGTCCATCTTACTGCAAATCGAGTAATTGTTAATGTCTTACAGAGGAAAGGGTCAGAGCTACGAAACTAGGACGAAAAGGCGATGCCAAGCCCAGCACGAAATGCTTGCGTGGTGGTCACAGCGCGCAACTGACCCCTCGAAATTCTGCACAGCGTTGTGCTTTGGGCAGCCACAGGTTCATGCGCTTCAGTCACTTTGCTAAGGGAACTGTCCCGGTCCCGCCTTTGTTCTGCGCCACAGTTTGTGCGATTTTCCGCGACTCTAAAACGCCGAAGCTGCAATTTGCAGTTTTCTGCTCCCTACAGGGACGAGACGGTGTAACATCCGCAACGGCGCCTAGAGGTCTAACATCCTTCTTTACCACAAATCACACTCCACTTCAATTGTGATCTTGGCGAAAGAACATGGGTCAGAGTCTCACGAGAAAGACACACCTTGTTCACATCCCTTCATCGCATCCTCTACTCGGAATACCGACTTGCGCTGAATCATGACGCACCTCCATTCGCATCAATAGCGGCTCGTTCTGTCATTACAATGCCAGCCCAAGCGCGTGGGCTGGCGCCCAATCCCAACGCTTGGCGCAACGACTACAGGTATTTATCGTCGAGCGGAGCCGCCCAGATCCAGCCGCCGACAGGACCCTCTCGCAGTCTGGTGGCCCAGCCGTCCCCGGTCGCGCCCATGCAACCCACTGCGCCTTCTTCCTCTGTTCCTGCCACCGCGACGGCGCCTATCCCTGAACTCCCTGCCATCCCCACCTTCTCCCATGTTCCCTACTTTACCGCCATCCAGCTCGAGACCATCTATGCCCGCAGGCGTGGGGCGCGCATGTCGGCTTCGACTTGGCAGACCAATCGCGACATTGCCACTGGCTTCATCCAATCCGTCGCCTCTCGGCTTGGCTTTCCGCAGCGAACCATTGCGACTGCTCAGCAGATCTACCAGCGCTTCCACCTCTTTTACCCTCCCTCCGACTTTGTGCTGCACGAGATCGCCGTTGCGTCGCTCTTTGTCGCAGCTAAGCTCAACGACACACACAAAAAGCCCAGAGATCTTCTGCTAGCAAGCTATGCGCTCCGCTTCCCACAGCTCGTCAAAGGCAACTCTTCTGCGCCAGAGGCTGCCGGTCCATCCGCTCCTGACGAGCCCTCCTTCCCAACACTTGCCGGACAGAAGCGGAAGCATGCTGCTGCCACAGCCGGTGAGACAACGTCCCCAAGACCGCTGGCCATGGCCATCGGCAGCGTAGGGGAAGCCGACATCGATCCCAACATCCTCGAGACCGATAGGAAGCGGCTCATGGCGCTCGAGAAGCTCATTCTTGAGAGTCTGTGCTTCAACTTTCACAGCAACGCCAACACGGCGCTCAAAATGGTCATCAAGCTGGGCAAGAGGAGTCAGCTGCCCAAGTCGTTTATCAGGACGGCGTGGAAGGTTGCGGCGGATATCTTTCGCACTTCCGCGCCAATGCAGTATCCACCCAACGTCATCGCTGTGGCTGCACTCTACGCTGCGGCTCTGCTTGCTCGACCACCACCGCGAATGACCATTCCCTCTCAACAAGACCCGCACGAAGGACAAGGCCAGAGCAAGCACGACCGAGACGCACCCATCACATTTCTTAGCAACATCAGATCCGTGTCAGCGACTCCAGCACCGCGAGAAGCATCATCCCCGGAGCACGACCGGATACGCATCCCGCTATCCGAACCCTTTCCCGGATGCGATCCAGAGATTCGCACCAACGTCGAAGACGTCGAAGAAGCCGTGCACGAGCTTCTTGACCTTTACTTGGCCTGCACTGCGCAACTTCCACCTTCGCTCTATATGACTTCGGCTTCAGGTCTGGGCCCTTCGTACGGCCACGCCGGCAGTGCAGCTGCTACCCCGTCTCCCCTCTCCCCAGCAGATCATCTCGATGCGTTCAACGCATCCCCCTCCTCCTCCGCCGGGCTTAGCGATCCTGCCAACCAGCAGCCCGCTAACGCGCGCAAGAAGCTCAAGCAGTACGAATACTCCCCACCGCCCTTCGGGCTGGTCGACTGGCTCAATTCATCGCGCTGTACGCAGCTGCAGCAGAGCACACAGGCCTCGAACAAGCTAGAAGCGAGCAATGGCGCACGCAAACCTGGCAGCAGTAACCAGCCAGCAGCAGCGGGGTCGCAGTCCAACACCGACCCGACACTGCCAACCAAAGAGCTTTCGACGCTGCTCACGGACCTCAAGATCTACCTCCGCGGGATTGAGTACGATCGTCAGCGAGCGGATGATGCCTACCTCACCGAGCACGACATTCTTGCTGAAGTCGAAGTGATTCCCCTCCCAGCGTCGGGTTTGAGTCCAGAAGCAGCAGCGCAGACTGCTGGGATGCTTGGAGTGCCAGCTCACTCTGTAGCGATTCATCTCAGGCCGCTCAGCGAGACTCAAAGTGGGACAAAGGCGGGTGTAGATCCAGTGGCGGCATTGGGCAAGAAGGAGAAGGTGGTGGTGGAGAGGATAAGGCGCAGGAAGTTGGTTTCAGCTTTGAGACTTATGTTTGTCGAGCCGGAGGTGGAGAAGCGGCCTGATATGTCGGCTGAGGCAATACGGAAGCGAGAGCAACAACAGCAGCAGGTGCAACAGCTCGGCTCAGCATCTGCAATCGCAACCGCAAACGAAGGTGTAGAAACCACCCCATCTACTAAACGCAACCGCATCGAACTGGCCAAACGCTACCTCTTCTAACCCTCGTCCCCTCGTCCCACTCCCCCCCTCCTCCAACTCTTCCCTCCAATCCCAACTCTTCCCTCCAATCACTTACAAACTCTCAACTATCGCAATGCAACAAAACCACACGATATTGTGGACCTAAACCCGTCCGATGCTGCTAAAAATCGCATTCCTTCAAATCAACAAAGCTGAGCAAGCTGAGCAAGTTGAGCATAGGCAAAGGGGGAAAAGGGGATGGGATGTCGACAGCGATTTCTTGCCCAGAAGCGGTAGAGGCGCATACCCGACTAGCTAGGTAATGTGTATATCGTGCTCGCGCTTTCCCTTGCGGGAAAGCGTTGCTCTTTCCCGTTTTTCCCTCAACCAGATGTCCACTGAAAAAAAGGACACTGTGATGAATATAACGGGAGGAAAACACTCGGTTCGAAAAACGGTGGCTCACGGAGATGAGAGGAAGAGGTCCAAGATCGGAGGAATAGTATAGGGGAAACGGAAAGGGGTGGCGCGGGATAAGGGAGCAACACTCGACACAGGCGAGCAAACAGCCAACAACGCAACGGAGAAAATGGGGGTGCTTTCGTGGGCGCTAATGCCGTCGTGATTGACAGCCTGGTCGCGTATCGAGGGAAGCAGGTATCTTACAATTAGGGAGGAATCAGAAAGCGGTGATGGAAACTTGCGAGAACTGTTGCGATGCTTGACGAAGACGGGAAGAGATGTGGATGAACGGAGCCGGGAACAGGTGGTAATACAGTGCCGTGTGCGTGTCGGCGGGAGACCAATGCAGGAAGCGAATCTCGCAAGGGGGACAAGCTCTTCACTTGCGACGGTTCTGCTGCATACCCAGAATCTGGACCATCCTGACAAAGATGTTGATAAAGTCGAGCTCGAGGCTGATCGACTCGGCCAGCGGGTCACCCTGGGTGTAGCCGGCCCGGACCATCTGGGCGTGCTTGAGGATTCGCTGCGTGTCGTAGAGCACGAACGCACCAAACACGGCAAGACCACCGTAGAGCGAGAGCGCCTCAGTGGCAGCAAGCGTGCGGAAGGCGGTGCGTGGCAGGATCATGGGTGCCAACGACGAGAGAGCGACAATGGTGACACCGGCAAGCAGGGGGCCGCCCATCCAGAGGAACTTGTCTTCCTTGGCGGTGGCACCGACGTAGCAGAGCGAGCCCACCAGACCGGCAGTGTAGAGGGCAGCTCGCGACAGAACGGCAGGGTTGAGGAAGAGCAAAGGGCTAAGCACAGCGGCCTGCGAAGCGTTAAAGAGCAGCCATGAGGGAACCTTGAGCGGGTGACCAGGTGGAAGCGAGGTGGCGCCAATCATACTGCCAATGCTAGCAACCAGACCGACACCAAGCACCAACCAGGGGTTGGCCATCATGACGCGCTGAGAGACACCGTAGCGGTGAAGACCAACAGCAGCAGCGCCAGTGAGAGTCAAACCACCAGCGAGGTACATAAAGGTGCTGTGCAGGTAGTCAGCCTCGACGGGGTGCAGCGAGTCGCGCGTCTCGCGGTTGAAAAACATGTTGGCAGCGAAAGCGGTGCCGCCAATGACACCGAGACTCGTCAGGGCGCGAGTCCATCCACCTGGCTGAGAGATGCTAGTGGGTGCGTCGGCGGCTGGCGCAGCGTGAGGCGCGGCAAAAGCAAAGCGTGCGCCAGAGCCGCTACCGCCGTTGGGACGGAAGGGGCTGGTGCGGACACCTCGAACCTGTTGTTGAACATGGCGGAGCGGGGTCGACGAGTTGGACACGCCGTGGCTCGTGGATGTGAAGGCCGACTTTGCGGCGTTGGCTGTGGAAGCAAAAGAGCGCAGAGGCTGAGCAACCGCGCTGCTGGCAGTGATGGTGGACGATGCAGAAGATCGAGCCACCAGCAGCGAGTTGCGCAGCGAACGCTGCAGCGTCTGGAAGGACGGCCTCAACATTGAAAGAAGCACTGTGTTGGTCTGCTTGCGAGCAATAGTGTTGGATGGGAGATAACAAGTTTGAAGTTAGTAGGCAAGGGGGCAACGGCTAGGACGGGGAAGCTGAGAGTTGTTGTTGTGTTGCAATGTGTTGGATGGGAAAGGAACATCGGCGTCGGAAAGGGGTGGGTCGGTCTTCCTGCCTCGTTGATATAGACAACTGACGCTCTGACTGAGCCAACGATGTTGCTCGATTCTCAGTCAGAGACCTCCACCTGTGCACCAATCAGCCCTTGGCTCGTCTGCTGCGGATGACGAGAGAAGCAAAGCCCTAGCAATTTCCAGACTCTGTTCATTTCGAGCCCAATTCCGATCACACACCGATTCTGTCTTCCCCTGGTGAGGAAGCTGTTCGTACGAGAAAAGTACACCTGCACCAACTTGAAATGTAAAACTCAATTTTTTCCTTTGGGTCTATGTAAATGAAAATATAAATATCTCAGGCACGGTCAAAGTCAAGAAAAATTTTGGCACACCAGGGCCACAGAGACGATGCTGTTGCCTCGCGTGCACGCACCACGCTGCGACACTTTTCTTCCCCAACACCAACGCAAGGCGGAGCAAGGACTTGGCAAGAATTCAGAGCAAATGTGGAAGCAGCAACTCAGAGCGGAAGCCGTTCAACTTGTTCGTGCACTTAACTTTGCTGGGGCGACTTTTCGATAATTTCAGCACAAATGTGTCTGTCCGTCCACTTGCTCGTCTTGAGCAGTATTTGGAACACAAGACACGCAACGCTGGTCACATCTTACACACGCTTGCCAAAGTTTCACAGACGAGTGTCAAAAAAGTGTTCTTCTTGCTGAACCTTTTTTTCTTTTTTTTTTTTTTTTTTTTTTTTTTTCGTCCTCCAGCGAGACCCGGACTCGCTCGCCGTGGATTTTTCTTCTCGAAGCTCGTGTCCGCACATTTCATCCTTTCCGCACCTCATCATACCATCTTTCCCTCCCTTTTCTGCTATCCACCTGCGGATATATTCGAGGGTTTTCTATATCCCAACCCCTCCTCCTTCCGCTTCGGTGGTCTTCCTCCGCAGATCCCGCCTAGTGAACGTCGCGTGGCTCACACCTCCGCAGTTGTTACTTTCGCCATCCAACCTGGACGGAATCCCTGAAGCATCTTTTGCCGACGTACTCAGCTCGACCGAAGCTAATCGGATCACCACACTATAGCTATGGACGTAAGTGTTGCTGCTGTCGGAACGTCCGTTGCTATATCGCCTTCCGCACCCACGCGACCCTTTCATTGACGCGTTTCATCTCCCTTTGCCTTGTTTCCAACGATGCAGCCCTCCTTCGTACAGGGCCTTCACGAGCTTTTGAAGCAGAGCAATGTTCCCGACACCAACACTGTCAAGGCCGCCACCGAGTCGCTCCAGAACACCTACTACAAGAACTCGCAATGTGTTCCCGCACTTTTCGAGATCCTCGCCACCTCGCCCGACCTCGCTGTCCGACAGCTGGCGGCCGTCGAGTTGAGGAAGCGTCTTGCAAAGAGCGGAGGCAAGGTGTGGAACAAGCAGTCCGTCCAGGTTCGTGACGGCATCAAGGCCAAGCTTCTCGAGGTCGTCCTCAACGAGCAGGCTGCCCCCGTCCGAAACTCGATTGCTCGTGTCATCTCCGAGATTGCCAAGCGCGAGCTCCCTCTCGGCACCTGGCCCGCTCTCCTTCCTTTCCTCTTCCAGGCTGCTGACTCGCCCAACGCTACCCATCGACAGGTTTCGCTCTTTGTCTTTTACACTGTCCTCGAGACCTTTGTCGACGGCGGCGAGGCCCTCGACAAGCACCTTCCTCAGATCATGCAGCTTTTCGCCAAGAGCCTCCAGGACCCCGAGAGCCTCGAGGTTCGTGTCACCACCGTCCGTGCGCTCGGAAAGGTCGCTCAGAACCTCGAGAGCGATGCCTCGGCTGATCTCGCCGCTATGCAGTCCGCCGTTCCCCAAATGGTGGGCGTCCTCAATCAGTGTCTCGAGCAGAGCAACCAGGACGGTGTCCGACAGATTCTTGACGTTCTCGAGGAGATCTGCATGCTCGAGGTCCCCATCATCTCCAACCATATCGCCGAGCTCATCGACTTCTTCCTCGCTAATGGTGCCAACACCGAGCACGAGGAGGACCTCCGTCTCATGTGCCTCAACTCACTCATCTGGATCTGCTCTTACAAGCGCTCCAAGGTGCAGAGCCTTGGTCTCGCCAAGCACATGATCGTACGCCTCATGCCCATCGCTGTCGAGGAGGACTCGGATGACGTCGACGAGGACTCGCCATCGCGTCTTGCCCTCCGTGTCATTGATGGTCTCGCCACCGAGCTCCCTCCTAGCCACGTCTTCCCTCCTTTGCTCGAGCAGATGCAGGCCTACATGGGCAACCAGGACCCTCACCACCGCAAGGCCGCCATGATGGCTTTCGGTGTCTCGGTCGAGGGCTGCTCCGAATACATCCGCCCTCACATGAACGATCTCTGGCCCTTCGTCGAGGCTGGTCTCAAGGACCCCGAGGCGGTTGTCCGCAAGGCTGCCTGTGTTGCACTCGGCTGCCTTTGCGAGATGCTCGAGGAGGAGTGCGCCGCCAAGCACGCTACCCTTCTGCCCGTCATCATGGAGCTCGTCAACGACCCTGCCACCCAACGATCCGCCTGCACTGCTCTCGACTCGCTGCTCGAGGTCATGGGCTCCGACATTTCGCAGTACCTGCCCGCCATCATGGAGCGCCTTGCTGGTCTCCTCGAGACCGCCCCTATCCCCGTCAAAGCCACCGTCACCGGTGCTATCGGCAGTGCCGCCCATGCCTCCAAGGAGGGCTTCCTTCCCTACTTCGACCAGACCATGCAGCGCATCAAGCCTTTCCTCACCCTCACCGAAGAGGGCGATGCCATGGACTTGCGAGGCATCACCACTGACACTGTTGGCACCTTCGCCGAGGCTGTAGGCAAGGAGGCCTTCCGTCCTTACTTCCAGGACTTGATGAAGCTCGCTTTCGAGGGCATGGACCTCAACAACCCTCGTCTGCGTGAGTGCAGCTTCATCTTCTTTGCCGTCATGTCGCGCGTCTTTGGCGAGGAGTTCACTCCCTTCTTGCAGCACGTTGTGCCCAGGCTCATCCAGTCCTGCCAGCAGTCCGAGCACGACCCCGTCCCCGGCGCGTCGGGCGACGGCACGGTCACTGGCATGGGCATCCCTGGCGTCAGCGCCGGCGATGACGACGACGACGATGGCTACGTCGACATTGACGAGCTTAACGATGCTTTCCTCAACGTCAACTCGGCCATCGCCATCGAGAAGGAGGTCGCTGCCGACTCGCTCGGTGAGATCTTTGCCCACACCAAGTCTGGCTTCCTGCCGTACGTCCAGGAGTCGGTCGAGCAGCTCGTGACTTTGCTCGAGCACTTCTACCAGGGTATTCGAAAGAGCGCTGTCTCGGCCCTCTTCACTTTCATCAACACGCTCAACGAGCTCAGCAACCCTCAGCCATGGCAGGCTGGTGTTCACGTCAAGGTGCCCCTGAACGCTGACGTGCAAAAGCTCGTCAATGCTGTCATCCCTGCCATCATGGAGATGTGGGAAAGCGAAGATGACCGGTAAGTTTCTTTTCCTTGTCATCAATTTGTGACACCCCTGATACCCCTTGATACCCCGAGACACATGCAGAGACAGAGTTTTTTCTGCTAGCACAGCAGACCGCAGCCCATCAACAAGTGTGCACTTGCCACTTTAACAGGATGACAACATTTCTCAGCTCACAATGACGACCGTTATAGGAGCGGTCGAAGTGACTATAACTTTTCTATATTTCACTGATTCTTGGCTATGCTTCGCTCGATTTTTTTATCGATGCGCTGCGCAAGTCAATGGAGGCAATGGTCTTTTGCATCTGTCTCGCGATGTCTCAACATCGACACCAGACGATTCTTGAGCTGTGCCACTGACACGCCTGTTACCCATCTGCTGTACGAACAGAACCGCCGCCATCGAGGTGTGCCAGTCGCTGGCCGAGTGCCTCAACAAGAATGGTCCCGCCATCATTGCGCCCGACCACCTCGACGTGGTGTGCACCTACACCATCATGATCCTCGAGAAGAAGAGCCCTCCTCAGCTCGATTCGGAGATTCCCGAGGAGGAGAACGAGGAGGCTTCCGAGTACGAGTCGGTGCTCGTCTCTGCGGCTTCGGACCTGGTTGGTGCCATGGCCAACGTGCTCGGCGCCGACTTCACCGACCCGTTGAAGCAGTTCTTGCCTCAACTCATGAAATACTACACTCCTGGCCGATCGGTGAGCGACCGAGCTACCGCCATCGGCTCGCTGGGTGAGATCATCACTGGTATGAAGAGCGCCATCACTCCCTTCACCCAGGACATCCTCTCGCTTCTCTCGCGTGCACTTTCGGACGAGGAGGCTTCGGTGCGATCCAACGCCGTGTTCGCCTCGGGTGTGTTGATCGAAAACACGCAGACCGACTTGAGCGCACACTTCCCTGCGCTGCTCAACGCGATCCGACCATTCTTCGAGAAGGGCCAGAACGAGGCGGACGAGGTGCTCACTGCTCGTGACAACGCTTGCGGTTGCCTGTCGAGGATGATCATCAAGAACGCCGAGGCTGTGCCGCTGGACCAGGCGCTGCCCATCCTGTTCTCGTCGTTGCCATTGCAGAAGGACATGGCCGAGTGGTCGCCCGTGTTGCACTGCATGATGAACCTCATCCAGAGCAACAACGCCGTGGCCTCGCAGCACATCGATACGATCCTGCAGCTCTTTGCTCACGTGCTTGCCGGCGACGAGGACAACCTTGGTGCGCTTCTGCGTGGCCAGGTGTGCGGCTTTGTGAGCCAGCTCAACACGCAGATTCCGGACAAGGTGCAGGCGGCAGGTCTGCAGCAGTACCTCATATAAAGATTTGGCTCCCAAGGATCTCGGCACGCCCCCATCATGATTGCAAACATACCCGAGTAGTGTTTCAACGCATTTGCTCAACTCCCACGCATCCATTTCTCGCATTGACGTGTTGGTCGGTTTTCGCTTCCATCCTCGACCCCCTTTTCTCTCCTAGACGTTACGAATGTTCATGTGTTTCCATCTTATCGCAGAGTAGGATGAAGGCTGTGTTGATTGCGGCAATGGACGATGGGTGGCTATGAAGCTCGTGAGATCGTTGAGAGGGGCTTCACCCTCGTTGCTTCCGGGCGGTGTGGCGGAGTCTGATTGGGCAAGAAAACGCGGTCGCCAAGGGTGTCTCTCGGTCGAGTTGAGCGTGTTCGTGTGGCTGGAATTCGAGCAAGCTTGACACGCCAGCAATGCTACGCGAAAAAGAGAGCGTCGCGTCCTTTGCAAGAAGGCCCACCACATTGCTTTTCACTTCAGCAATCACAGCCCCATGCAACACATGCTCCCGCTGGAGGCTGGAGAAGTATGGAGTGACGACAGAGGCATCTCATGTTTCTAAAGCCAAGATCCGGACATGGTTCAGGGAAGCACGGCGAAGGCAAGGGCAGAGGGTCACCAAGTTACAGCAAGTGGGCCGTAGCGCAGTACACAGTCTATTTGAAAGCTGGTCGAAATGCGATTAGAGAACAACACCTGTCAGAGTGCGAAGTGAATACAACAAGACATGCGTGTCGGCGCTTGCAAGCAATTCAACCAGCCAAGTCGAAGCCAAGTCGAAAGCTCTAAAAAAAAAATTAAAAAAAATGCCAGAGTCCAACACTTGGGGTCCTCTCAGTCCCTCTGCTTAAGTTAACCGCTTCAAAAGATGCATGGCTTTAGCGCGCTCAGCAGAAAGCTCAATTTTCAAAAAAAATGTAAATCGCGTCGCCCTTTCATCTTTTGCGGCTTGTCTCGCGCCTGTTCGGTGTGCATGACACGCTGTGCTGGCGCCTCACCGTACGGCGCCGCACCGCACACGAAGAAACCCCCCAAAGTGCATGTTCGCAGTGAATTTTCGCAGAGTGGCAGTCTGCGTGTGTCGAAGAGTACGCCTGCTGCTGCCCCGCTCAAAGGCTGTAAAAGATCAAAGATGCAGCTTCGAGCTGGCTATCCGAGCTGGACTGCGTGCTGCTGCTGCTGCTGCTGCTGCTGCTGCCGTGTCTTCTGCCAACTGAGTTGAGAGAATGTGTCTGTTCTGCGTGGCATTTCGTGTGTCCCTCCTCGCCGGTCCTTCGCAGACGCAGATAGGCACAACCCCTAGAGGGAGACAAAGTCGGTGATACCTTCTGTTCATCCTGCTTTCTTCTTGCGTTACGCTCCGCTCTTCTTCCTTCCTCCTCTTCTTTCTCCTTCTCCGTCCTTCGGGCTCATCGTGATTGCTGGACTTTCTTTCGTCTAGCAAGGCTCGGTTGCAACGCTCTATTCTAGCCGTTCGCCGCGTCCCCGGACCACTTTTGTGCGAGAGCAGGCTTCTCCATACCAAACGGCGACGGGCGACCCACGGTGTCGGTCGGTGCGAATCGTTATTGACGTCCAGCACGTATCGCTCAGCAAGCTACCCCGGCGGTCTTTTGCTACTAGCCTATCCCACGACATCCGGTGGTAGCGTGATCTTTTAGCTGTATATCATTCCACCGGCTGGACCGACCCAGACGTCAAGTCTTCCGCCACCATTCTTCAAGAACACAGCGACAACAACGATCATGGCACCCGCAGCTACAGATGTTCTCGCGGCCTTTGTGCCGGGCACCAAGGCCTGGTTCCCTGACAAGGAGCTGGGCTGGATCAGCGCAACCCTTGCCAAGCCCGTCGCCAAAGCCGCGTCTGGCGACATCACGCTCGAGTTCACTCTCGATGACACGGGCGCATCCAAGACCGTCACCACCACCGAGGCCAAGTTGGCAGCCAAGGATGGCGAGGATCAACTGCCACCCCTCCGCAACCCGCCACTTCTCGAAGCCACTGACGACCTCACCAACTTGAGTTACCTCAACGAGCCCTCGGTTCTGCACACCATTCTTAACCGTTACTCGCAGCGCATCATCTACACCTACTCGGGTATCGTTCTCATCGCCGTCAATCCTTTCCACGGACTCAGTCTCTACAGCCCCGAAATCATTCAGGCATACTCGGGCCGACGCAAGGGCGAACTGGAACCACATCTCTTCGCCATTGCAGAGGACGCCTACCGTTGCATGATCCGAGATGAAAAGGACCAGACCATCGTCGTCAGTGGTGAGTCCGGTGCTGGAAAGACCGTCTCCGCCAAGTACATCATGCGATACTTTGCCACCGTCGAAGACCCAGATCGTCCTGGCAGCCGCAAGGCTGGCTCCGCAGGCAAGGACACGAGTGGAATGAGCGAGACCGAGCAGCAAATTCTCGCTACCAACCCTATCATGGAGGCTTTCGGTAACGCAAAGACCACGCGAAACGACAATTCCTCCCGATTCGGCAAATACCTCGAGATCCTTTTCGACAAGAGCCACGAGATCGTAGGAGCCAAGATGCGCACATACCTGCTAGAGCGCTCGCGTCTCGTCTACCAGCCCGAGACCGAGCGAAACTACCACATTTTCTACCAGCTCTGCGCAGGAGCACCTTCGTCCGAGAAGAAGGATCTCGGCCTCGAAGATGCCTCCAAGTTCTTCTACCTCAACCAGGGTGGTGCTGGTAGCCACATCATCAACGGCGTCAACGACGCAGAAGACTTCAAGGCGACCCAAAAAGCGCTCAGCACCGTTGGTCTTACCATCGAACGTCAGTGGAGCATCTTCCGACTCTTGGCTGCGCTCTTGCATCTCGGAAACGTCAACATCACTGCCGCGCGAAACGATGCCGTCTTGGCCGACGATGAGCCAAGTCTATTTATGGCAACTCGGATGCTCGGCATCGACTCGTCCGAATTCCGCAAGTGGATCGTCAAGCGTCAGCTCCAGACCCGAGGCGAGAAGGTCGTTACAAACCTCACGCAGGCGCAAGCCATCGTGGTGCGTGACTCGGTCTCCAAGTACGTCTACACCTGCCTCTTTGACTGGCTCGTCGACCAGATGAACCGATCCCTCGCCCTCGGCTCTTCCAAGTCGCGCGAGTCCATGATCGGTGTTCTCGACATCTACGGTTTCGAGCGTTTCAAGGTAAACTCGTACGAGCAATTCTGCATCAACTACGCCAACGAGCGTCTCCAGCACGAGTTCAACCACCATGTCTTCAAGCTTGAGCAGGAGGAGTACCTGCAGGAGCAGATCTCGTGGACCTTTATCGACTTTTCCGACAACCAGCCATGCATCGACATGATCGAAGGCAAGCTTGGTATCCTCTCGCTTCTCGATGAAGAGTCGCGATTGCCCTCTGGCTCCGACGAGTCCTTCGTGCAGAAGCTCTACACACAGATGGACAGGCGTCCCGAGTTCAAGAATGCGTTCAAAAAGCCTCGTTTCGGTCAGACCGGTTTCACCGTTTGCCATTATGCCCTCGACGTCGAATATTCGAGTGCAGGCTTTGTCGAAAAGAACAAGGACACGGTCCCGGACGAGCACCTCAATCTGCTCAACAACACCACCAACCCCTTCCTCAAGGAGGTCCTGGAGACTGCCGTCAACCTGCACAAGCCAGAGGAGTCTAACGATGCTGCCGCTGCCGACGCTGCTGGTGCCCCGGCCAAGCTTGCACCCAGGAAGTTGCCAGGGGCCAGCATCAAGAAGCCCACGCTCGGTTCGCAATTCAAGACCTCGCTCATCAGCCTCATGGCCACCATCGACAGCACCAATGTCCACTACATTCGTTGCATCAAGCCCAACGAGGCCAAGAAGGCCTGGGAGGTCGAGCCACAAAACGTCCTCGGACAGTTGCGGGCTTGTGGTGTCCTCGAGACCATCCGAATCAGCTGTGCCGGTTACCCTTCGCGCTGGACCTTTGCCGACTTTGCCGAGCGATACTACATGCTCGTCTCCTCGGATCGCTGGAACATGTCGGACATGGACAAGGTCAAGGCCTTGGCCACGCACATTTTGACGACGACTATCACCGAAAAGGACAAGTACCAGATTGGTCTGACCAAGATCTTCTTCCGAGCCGGTATGCTGGCCCAGTTCGAGCAGAGGCGAATCGACCGGTTGAACGCGGTGACCACCATTATCCAGAAGAACCTCAGGCGTTACGTTCACCAGAAGAAGTACCAAGCGATGCGTACAAACGCCGTCAAGATCCAATCGTGGTGGCGCATGCGCATGGCCATGAAGTACGTCGAGGACCTCCGCCAGGCCACTGCTGCCACCAAGATTCAGACCGTGGCTCGTGGCTTCCTGGCACGCAAACAGTATCAGACCACTCGCCAGGCGATCATCAAAATCCAGAGTGTGGTTCGTGGACGTGCCGTCCGATCTACCTACAAGACGGCCAAGGTCGAATTCTCAGCCACCCGTCTTCAGGCGCTTCTCCGAGGTGCATTGGCCCGAAGGCAGTACCGCAAGGAGAGGCAGGGCGTCATCCACTTGCAGTCTTGTTACCGTCGACGACTCGCCAAGAAGGAGCTTGTGGCACGCCGAAACGAAGCCCGATCCGTCTCGCACTTCAAGGAAGTCTCGTACAAGCTTGAAAACAAGGTGGTCGAGCTCACACAGAACCTGCAGAAGCGCATCAAGGACAACAAGGAGCTCTCTACCAAGATCAAGGCGCTCGAAGCTCAGATCCTCATATGGCAGGGCAAGCACGAAGAGGTCGAGGGCAGAAACCGCGGTCTCGCAGAGGAGCTTGCCAAGCCGACCGTGGCCCTGGCCGAATTTGAGGCGCTTGTTGCGGCCAAGAAGGAGCTTGACGCCAAGCAGGAGGCTTCGCTCAAGCGCATCGCCGAGCAAGACAAGCGCATTGCTGACCTCACTGCCGAGATCGAGCGCCAAGCCGACGAGTTGCAGGCGCGATCCGAGGCCCTCAACGGTGCCACCAAGTCCTCGGAAGACGACGTTGCTACCATCAACTCGCTGCGATCCGAAGTGGCCTCGCTGCGCGAGCAGCTCAACCGTGCCAATGCACTCAACACATTGCAGAAGAACTCGCAGCGTATCGAGAATGCAGCGCCACCCGTCTTTAACATGGCGACGGGCAAGGAGAACGGCTACGCCAGCAGTGGAAGCAAGCGTCGCCCCCGCCGTCACAGCGAAGCCGGTCCTTGGAGCGATGCTCCCGCTGGCCGCGACGAGCACGAGGAGGCTATGCTGGCTGCCAAGCGAAGTGCTGCTACCGCCAACCGCCACGTCTCGGTTGCTTTTGGGCTGGACGGCCACCAGATCCCCGGCTTTGGCGGACAGCGCAACGGCTACGACGACGAGTACGATGAGGACGACCCGTCCGAGGAGATCATTCGCATTCTCGAGAACGAGGAGCAGCTCGACGAAGATGTGCTCAACGGCCTTATCCGCTTCCTCAAGGTGCCAGCCCCCAGTCTGCAGAACCCGCCATCGCCCAAGGAGGTGCTGTTCCCCGCTCACCTCATCTCACTGGTCACCAACGAGATGTGGAAGTACGGTCTGGTGCGCGAGTCGGAGCGCTTCCTTGCCAACGTGATGCAGACCATCCAGCAGCACGTCATGTCGTTCCAGGGCGAGGATGCCATCATTCCTGGCATCTTTTGGCTCTCGAACGTACACGAGATATTGTCATTTGTATGCATCGCCGAGAGCGATATGCTGCAGGGCATCGGGCCTGGCGTTGACGGAGCCGCGCGCTCGTTTGAATGGGGCGACTACGAGCATCTGGTCACTATTGTCAAGCACGACCTCGACTCGTTGGAGTACAACATCTACCACACGTGGATGCAGGAGGCCAAGAAGCGTCTGCACAAGATGGTGATTCCTGCGCTGGTTGAGAGCCAGTCGTTGCCCGGCTTTGTGACGAACGACCACTCGGGCCGTCTATTCAACCGATTGCTGTCAAACAACTCGACGCCAACGTACACGATGGATGACATTCTGGGCATCCTCAACAAGGTGTGGAAGAGCCTCAAGAGCTACTACGTCGAGCCATCTGTGACGCAGCAGGTGGTCACCGAGCTGCTCAAGCTAATCGGTGTAACGAGCTTCAACGATCTGCTCATGCGCAGGAACTTTTGCTCATGGAAGCGAGCGATGCAAATCCAGTACAACATCACGCGTATCGAGGAGTGGTGCAAGTCGCACGACATGCCCGAGGGCACTTTGCAGCTGGAGCATCTCATGCAGGCGACCAAGCTGCTGCAGCTCAAGAAGGCGACGCTGGGAGATATCGATATCATCTACGATGTCTGCTGGATGTTGACGCCGACGCAGATCCAGAAGCTCATCTCGCACTACTACGTGGCCGACTACGAAAACCCGATCTCGCCTGAAATCCTCAAGGCAGTTGCGTCGCGCGTGGTGCCTAATGACCGCAACGACCACCTGCTGCTGCCTCCCGAGGTGGATGAGGCTGGACCGTACGAGCTGCCGTTGCCACGAGAGGTGACGGGTATCGAGACGTACTGCCCCGCCTACATCTCGGTCCCGGCGATCCGACGCTTGGCGAGTCGCGTGGCATAGACGCGCTACAATACTACATACCTACATCGGATCGATCGAAGCAGATACCAACCCCTGTATATTCGTCCCTATGCTTTCGTTCCCTCATGGCCACTTTTTGGTCGCTGTCACGAAGATAACTATGATTTAAAGTATTCAGCTCGCGCAGTCTGTGTGCTGCAGTGTGTAAGATACTGGGCAAGAGGCTGACAGGACACTGTGAGAGGGCTGGACCGAATTGCGACGCTGCAGAAACGCGGCCGCACCTTCCCGAATGGGTGATTCCTTATTTCAGGCCGTCCCCATCGACGGGACATGTCACTTTTTGGGCGTCGTCATGAGCGAGAAACAGAGCCAGTTTGCTAAATTCAATTACCTCCTGCAATGTCTTACGGTTTGCGGTGCCTGGCTATGCCGGTCCATCGGGGCTGCCAGGTTGAGGCTACGCCGTTTTTGCACGATGACCTGACCGAGCTTGACTCGACTTTAGTCACCGTAGCCTTGTATGGGAGAGCTGCGGAGGAATGGGCTTGGTGGCTTCAGTCATGCTAACTCATGGCGTAGTCTTTTTTTCCTTTGCTACCGTCGGCTAGAACTCTATAAGATCCATGCGGAGCGGATTGACAAGCGCATCGTGTGGGGTATCGCATCGAGAGGACGATGCTCAATGACATATAGGAACGACGCTCGGCTCGGCTCGGCCAAGAGAAAGGGAAAGGGCAAGCTGTTCGACCCGCCTGCTTCCCTCAGAGAGAGCTAGTTTACAGTATTTTCCTCTCTCCTCCACACACAAGCAGATTCAAACTCCGCTATTGCTGTGTGGCCATCCGGTTCAAGCAGTGACGAAGATCCCCACAGGCCGGGGAAAGCAGCCGAAGCAGGATCACGAGCACGGCATCCTCGGCCTCTGTCCCAGCACGGCTGATCCACACCCAACGGCGTAAAAGCTGATGCA
The DNA here is from genome assembly GCA_928869825.1 of Ustilago lituana. NCBI lineage: Eukaryota > Fungi > Basidiomycota > Ustilaginomycetes > Ustilaginales > Ustilaginaceae > Ustilago > Ustilago lituana. Next base: position 581,995 of record CAKMYA010000016.1, on the reverse strand, counting down.
AATGCAATATGCAAAGGACTCCATGTGACGCTTTGCTTGCACAAAGCTCCGATCGCGAATGGTTCAGATGATGAGAAGTGAGGAGGGTCCAAGGAGACGAGTACAAGGAGCGGAATCGATCGGGTCCAGCTAACCGGGCATGTTCCGGTGGGCGAAGTCGAAATTCTGGCAGTGGCGAGTGTGGGCCTGAGGACGACGAGGACGGGTTGAGGGCTGTGCTGTGCCGTTGTGTGCTGGCGGGCCGCGCAATGTGTTCCGATCACCCTCGTTGCTAACTATCGAAGGAGGGGACGCGTCATCTCAGGGTCTGGCACAGCAGAAAGATGCGGAAGCTGAAAGAGGGCTTGGCGAAAATTGCAGAGTTGCAGTTGCAAGTCAGATACTTTCCGAAAAAAACTTGTATGCCTAAGACCATAGGCTTGAGTTACTGTAATTTGGGTGCCGGTGAAAAAAGACGCACAAATTGTGAATTAAGAGTGTGTGCGTAAGTGGGCTGCATGCACTGTGTGGAGGCAGAATTGAGCGACAAGAGCGCGTTTCGCCACAACTCAGCCTGACTCGGACTTTTGCTTGGGCGCGGCGTGCTAGCCTATTGTTCTGAGAGAAAGCAGAAATTGCGTATGGAATTCGCTAGGATTTCGAATCACCTGTCTGATCCAGAGCGGCGTAATGGCCCCTCACCGAAACATTAGCCTCAGCCCCTTCGAAATAAAGGGGAAATTCGAAATCCGAAATTGGGGCGAAAGATAAGGCATAGCAACGCACAACACAGCACACAGCTCGAAATCGATGCGCCTTAGCTTCACCCAACGTAATTTTGGGTCTTTTTTTTTTTGGTTTTCTTTTTGTGAACAGCGTCCAGCCTGTTTGAAATGGCCACGGCCACGGCAATGGCAATGGCAATGGCAATGGCAATGGGCCCGGGTTCAAGCTCAGCCTGGGCCTAAAACTTGAAAGCTGACCGTTGCGTGTGTGCAATTGAATCCCGATAACGCAACTTTAGCCCACTGACACATACACACGCTGCGCTGCGCTGTGCTGTGCTGCAACACTGCCACCTGCTGATTCTCTTTGCCAGCTCGCCCGACCTGAGTCACCTACCCTCACCTCCGCTCGTATAAGATCTTGCCACCTCTCTCCGCACTTGCATCCACTCTCATCACCATCAACAGCACTCATCGTTACCACATCAGCGTCTCCGTCCGATCCCCTAATCGGCATCACCTTCACTCATCCTACTTGCTCCATCGCATCGCGGCTCTCCTCGATCTATCGCCGCACATCGATCTGCCCTAGCCGCAGCGAGCTTTATCGACACCGCCGGCAAGCCTCAGTCTTTCCTCAACACACGTCCGTTCTTGCCTGGCACAGTAAGTCGCTGCTTCACTACCACCACGCCACCCGCAGTTGCACTCTCGCTCAGCATCTGACCCAAGTGGCGTTCTAATCCAATCACAACTATCAACCTATCAATCGCATAGATGCAGATCTTCGTCAAGACTCTCACTGGAAAGACCATCACTCTTGAGGTCGAGTCCTCGGACACTATTGACAATGTCAAAGCCAAAATCCAGGACAAGGAGGGTATTCCCCCTGACCAGCAGCGTCTCATCTTCGCTGGTAAGCAGCTCGAGGATGGGCGAATGCTCTCGGACTATAACATCCAGAAGGAGTCCACCCTCCACCTCGTCCTCCGTCTCCGCGGTGGTATGCAGATCTTTGTCAAGACCCTGACCGGCAAGACCATTACCCTGGAAGTCGAGTCGTCGGACACCATCGACAACGTCAAGGCCAAGATCCAGGACAAGGAGGGGATTCCACCCGACCAGCAGCGACTCATCTTTGCCGGCAAGCAGCTCGAAGACGGCCGCACTCTCTTGGACTACAATATTCAGAAGGAGTCGACGCTCCACCTTGTGCTCCGACTTCGTGGCGGTGCCAAGAAGCGTTGTCAGAATGGTGCTGGTACAGAGAGCCAGTGCAAGGATGCGGCCATCAACCTCGTCGGCGAGTGCCCACATTGCAGCTTGAAGTTCTGCGGCAAGCACCGTCTGCCTGAGCAGCACAAGTGCGCACAGGTCGAGCAGGTCCGCAACGCTGCTTTCGCTGCCAACAAGGCCAAGTTGGAAAGCGAACGCACCCAGGCCACCCGTGGTCTCGCCCACTGATTGCCATCCTTGGCTCTCACCAGCTACGAGAGCATCAGCAGCAGGCGAACTGTGCACTCTCGTCGCTATTATAGCATATTTTTTTTTTCCAACACGCCCGTCTTCTCCAGCATACTCTACACACATACCACGATTCTTTGATCATTTAGTTGCACTTGCCTTTTCCACCTCTGCATCCCTTGTATTAGTATAAACATAGATATTTCAGCTCTTGTCTTCATTGCTATTCCTGCCTACAACGTGTGTTACGCGCTTTGTTCTGTTTTGGGCCTGATTCAGCTCAGCATGTTGAGAACAGCGCGTCAATTGACCCTGCGAACTGGAGACCACGCTACAGCGTGCGCCTCGAACACTGTTACGAGCGATTCTCGGTCGCTGTGCAATGACACTGGCTAACTTGCCTCTCGCCTCTCGAGCTACATCGAGCTCCCGATTGATTTGTGTATCTTGCCGCATCTCTGGTTCTCCTGCCGATGGTGCAGACCGGGATCAGAGATCTGCGCCTCGCTTGGCACACTTCGTTTCGTTGCTTCTGCAGCTGTTGCCGTGAGGGTGTTTGAACCGAGAAGCACTTTCATGTCGATGTTGCGCCATTCCGAGCCAAGTTCTCTGAAGCCCATCGTTCTTTCACCCCCACCCCCAACTGTCTCTCCACGGGGGAAGCAAAGACAGATGTCAGATGTGGGGTCACGCTCGTCGCTCAGCTTTTAGCCTTGTTCGGCGCGTTCGCTTAACCCCGCACACAACTAAGTCAACTAAGATAGCTACTGTAAGCGCTAATTTAGACCCTTCCTTGGCTTACTGTTAGCTCCACTCAATCGTCCATCTTCCGTGTTTGCATGAGAAGAATCCCACTCCCCCCGCTTTCCCCACATAGCCCAACGCCGCAGTGCTGTGCACATCTTCATTGCGGAGATGGTACGTCGATCCGCAAGATTTGTTCCTTGTTCCTTGTTCGCAATACAACATCTGATCCACACCTACCACACCTCGCAATTCGGCGTGTCTTGCACATTGAGCCACGCATTCACATTCGTTCAAGCTCCCGACGTATGAGTTTCTGCTTGGTTCTCATGAAAAGTACTTTCCCATGCGCGCTGTAACAGAGACACTTCTCGCCTAACCTTGCCTTCTAGCGTCTCCTTTCTCCCAACCGAGGCCGAAGCTGCGAACTATCCCTATTCCAACCAACCAACCAACCAACCCCCCCCAATGTTCCAGCTGAGTCGCATCGCAGAGGAAGGCAGGTGAGGGTAGCTAGGCGGGGGGGTCTTGTTCGTGAAAGCGGAAGGGGGGGGTTCAAGATTTGGCAGTGCACCGTCGATCTGTTCGGCACAGATGTGGGGTTTCCAACCGATGTCTCACCAACGCTAGCTAGGCCGTGTTCCTAGGGCAGGAACTTACGCCAGAGCCAAGCCGAACCCCAAGGCTATGCGCAAAGTCAACAACAAGGCGTTCCCGACACAGTGGATCTCCCCTACCCCACACTGCGTTGCCATCACCATTACATCGCCTGTTAGCTTCCCCGCACTGCGAATATTGGACTAGACGAGTAGGCAAAGGAGCGTGAAAGGTGGAAGAGGGTGGGTTGCGAGGTCGACTAGTGCGGAATGGATGATGTGGTTCCGAGCCCAAGCGTTGGGTTTGGCACTGGTCGCGGGAGTGCTAGCGTTACCCGCACCCTTTGGACGCGAGAGGATCCGTCCGCTTGCAACTGCACAGGGGAGAGAGAATGGCAATGCTTGGTGGTGGGGTGGAGGTTTCTACTGTAGTGGTTGGAGACGTTTCGCTGGATGAACGCTGGGTGAAAGGTGCGCGTTGCGGCGCAAGACAGTGGACTAGGCCTTCTTCTCGTGTTGTTTTGCGGGGTGTCCCCAACCTTCTCTTTGACAACGACGACGAAAAGCATATAAGCAGCCATGTTCGACGCTCTCTTCGCTTTCAGCTCATCATCCAACCTCAAGCCACTCACTCTACTCTCCACTACACCTTTTACAAGCCCTCTCTCACTCTTCCAAGCCCCTCAGCCAAGATGAAGTTCGTCGCCTGCACCTCTGCCCTTCTGCTCGCCATCGCCTCGATCGTTTCTGGCACCACTGTGGCCCAGGTCAAGTCCGACATCGCCTCGATCGACTCGGCCGTGAGCTCGCTGAACCAACAACTGCAGTCCAACTCGCTCAACTACTTCTCGGCGCTCGCCATCAACTCGGCCGCCAACTCAGTCGACGACAAGATCAAATCCGCCACCACCGACGTGCAGGGTCTCACTGAGACCCCCACGGACGCGGATGCGCAGGACATCATCAACACGCTCACCGGCACCGAGGTCAACGTCAAGTCGGCCACGGACAGGCTCGTCGTGCTCAAGCCCCAGTTTGACTCGCTGGGCGTCACTGGTATCGCAAAGACAGACATTAACAATCTGAAGACCGACACGGCTACGTTCGGCGCCGCGCTGGTCAACGCCGCTCCCTCGGCTGAGAAGGCTAGCGCCCAGGCTCTGGCTGACAAGTTCAACGCCGACCTCGCCAACGCTGCTGCTGCCTAGAACTGAGCCCTAAGCGATCAAGAGCCAGGGGAAGGGAAAAAGCGCTACGGATGGAATGGCGAAACAACAGGAATGTTCTCCGCACCGAATTCCAAGCTCGATATTGTTGCCATTCCCTTGGTCTGTGTTGGTGAGCTTCTCGCTGTGGATGTGCTGTCGACCGTGTGGAGACAATGGGATGCGCGCTTTGACCGTGACTTGATTGTATGGATGGTATCATCTGGGAGTGTTGAAAATAGGAATCTTCAGCGAGCTCGCTTGCGCGGCTTGACATCTTGGTCCTCGTTGTTGTTGCCATCCAGTTCGTCGGATGCCGGGGCTGGACGCCTTGTGCGCCGCAACGGCTGAGACTGTTCGGGCTCTGGTTGTTCGGGCTCTGGCTTGACCCGTGTGGACCCCCTCTGTGACTGCGCCTCCTCTTCACCCTCGTCCTCGTCCTCGTCCTCGCCATCCGCACCTGCTAATTGCTGCTCCACTGTATGGTGATCGTCTTCGTCATCTTCCTCTGACACCTGCCTTCTTCTCCTACCGGTCGACGTCTCCGCCTGCGAATAGTCTCCCTGCGAGCTGAATGGTCCATCACCATCGCCGCTCAAAGTGAGGTTCAAAGCCCTGGGCCCAATCGGGCGCGACTTCCAGGTCCTCTGACATCCTGGACAGGAGAAGCCTGCTAGACGATGCAGCGCGTCGTCGTCGTCGACAGCTGAGCCGATCGTGTTGCGCGCACAGTGCAGGTGGTATCGGACCGAACAGCCTCTTGATGAGTACGAGCAGCCGACACCGAGGGTGACGAGATCTTTGCAGTGCGTGCAGGTGTGATAGTAGTCTTCGCCGAACTCGTTCTGGAGGTAGTTGCGCAGCTCGAGCAATGAGCGCGTCGATAATGTGTAGATGCCTTCGCTGTTGATATGCAAGAGAGGAACTGTGTCAGCAGTAGTGCGGACAAAACAAGGGGGTGAGGGAAAGCAAGACACTTACGCTGAATAGTCGATCCACCTGTGGTCGACCAAGTTTTTCAACAGCTCTTCGGTGGCATCCCTGGTCATGTGCGTCCTGAGCTTGCTACCCAGTCTCACCGCCTCGAGCGCTGGCACTGCATACGCCTCTTTCCTCGCCTTGAAGATCTCCTCTACGAGCTTCTTGATGAACGAAATCTCGAGCACCGAGTACCGTGTTGCGCCCTGGATGAGATCGGCGGCCTTAGTGTTGACGAGCGCAAGCATTGGCTGGCCAGAGCTCTGATCGCGGAAGGTACGCATCTCGAGGTCAAGCTGCGAAAGGTGTTTGGAGGCCTCGTCGAACATGGCTCGGTACGAAGATTCGTCGTAGGGCGATTCTGCGATGGAGCAACAACGCTTGTAGAGTTGTTTGGCGAAGGAGACGGGGACGATGCGGTGAGATACGAGCGACTGGAGCCACGAGATGCGGGCGAGGGTTTCTCGCTCGCGTTCGAGCATGTTTGAGAGTCGTGTTGCGGAGAGGAATAGAAGATTGGGATGCGGTTGCTATGCGGAAGGGGTTTGTTAGGAGAGGAGCGGGATCAACGACGATTGTGATACGAGATGGATGAGAGTAGGATGGAGCGGAAGGAGGTCAGTCAAGATGTCAAGCATCTAATCACCTGCGTAGCTGCGCTGGGTTGAGATTGCAAAATGCGGGCCAAAAAAAGTGTTGGTCTCTGAAACGCACACGCGTGTCACTTTTGCATCCACGCAGAGCCACAGGTATCGCGTAAATTGCTTGTACTGTACTGTACTGTACTGTACTGTACTGTACTGTAAGCACAGCCGCACCATTTTTGAGCAACAGAAGGGCTTTTCTCCCGACTTTCCTCTCGAATGGCTCTATCGAACCGCTCGCACCGCCGTCTGCTATGATCGTGTCAGTTAATTGAATCCATTGAACTGAAGAGAGCTATAGAGAGTGAACAAGAGCAACTCGGTGTACAATGAGAATTCACAAAGGTTGGTACCTTCCCTCTCTCTCTCTCTCTCTCTCTCTCCGTTGCACAAAGTCAATCAAGAGCTGGTGTGTGTGGATGCTGCCAAGCACTCTGCTGCGGCTTCTTTTGTAGATCTCGGCAGCCCCTCCCCGATCAGGACGCGGCCTTGCCACCAGGTCGGTTGCGCCGGCATCATAACAAATAGCTTCTTGTTTGGCACGCTCAACTTCTTCTGCATGCACTTCGTGTGGGCGTTTTATCCCGAGACAAGCTGTCGATCGCTCGAATCGATTGATGAGCTGTTCGAAGGCAGCTCGGCTATCGTTGCTTTCGACAAGCGCTTAACTTCTGTCTGAAGAGAAAAGCTTATAGAAAAGGTCGATGCATGACAACAAGCCTTTCCGCAACCGCCCTGGAGATCACGCGAACCATGTAGCTCACGAACTGCAAGCAATCTCAGTTGAGTTCCCTTTTAATCGCTATGATACTTGACTGAGACCGTGTAGCTGAAGTGAGGTGACTAAAGTAACGTTGCGTTCGAACATTGTGACCATCTTGAGTTGGGGATGGAGCTATTCCTCCTTCGGTGCGAGCTTTTTCGCTTCTCGCTTGGCTTGTTTCGTCTGTTGCCGTCTTGACCCCTTCGGCTCCTCCTTTGCCACAGCTGTGTCTTTCGCATCCTTGTCCTCCCCTAGCGCCGAAACAGGTGTCTGGAAGGTGCTGCTAGCCCACAAGATAGCACACACAGACGTGAACGCACTAAACGCGACCACATACCGCGGGTCCGAACCTTCGCTGTAATATCCTGACCTCTTCTTGATGTCATTCTCATACGTAATTAGAATCATCGTGAAGGCGAGCAGCGATAGAACCAGTCCAACAACCGGGTTGCCGGCGACACCGAGCTTGTTGCGTAACATGTAGTTGACCAGAGCGCCAAGGTCTTTGAAAGCGACCAGAAACATAGCGGCGAAGATGGTCGTCCCGGCGAGAGCGTAGAAGGAGGGCATGACTGAGTCGATAGGCCACTTGGGTTGGGCGAGCTGGTAAATCTGACCCGGTTCGAGGGTCTGTTGGGCTGCGGGAACGGGTGGGGCGGCCGGTGCGAGAAAGAACTCGCGGTAGTTGGCCGCGAACATCGGTATTTTCGTCGGAGGCGTGACTTCCAGCATTATGAGCAATCTCTTCCTGTCAAGCTGTGGAGACGGGGACTGAAGTACGGGATGGTCAGAGCAGATCCCTGCTGTGAGGAGGTCAAGAGTTGCGGAGAAGTATCATGCAAAGGTTGTACGACCACGTTGATGTTTGCCAGCGATTGAATGTCCAACTTGACCCGTGCGGGTGATTTGGGACGTGAAGAGTCCGCAGACGATCGTCATTGTGCCGCGAAGACATGTGAACGACTGTTGGACACAAGGCTTGGACCGAGTTGTGGTTCAATTCCGAGTACCCGGCCTGGATCACTGTTAAAGATCAGCAGTGCATGCGAGGGTTGTTCTTGTCACCACACCCTTTCATTGACGACCTTCCACAACACAACTCACGTTCTTTTCGCTACATTGACAAGCATGTCATCCGCTGGTGCGTCCTCCTCTTCCGCGGCTCGACCGTTCTGCCTGGTCAAGTCGTCGATCAACATCGACGAGACCTTTCTAGTCCCACACATTGTGCGACCAGGCGAAACCATCTCCTCCACCGGCCTTGTCTCTCGCCCAGGTGGCAAAGGCGCCAACGTCTCGGCCGCCATCGCGCTTGCTGGAGCTCAAGTCTCGCTCTCGGGCGCTGTAGGCAAAGACGCAACCTGGCCGATCGACGAGCTCAAGTCGCGCAACGTTATCATTGACGATGTTGAAATCCTCGACAACACCCCCACCGGTCGAGCTTTCATCCAGATCGCCGAAGACGGAGAGAACAGCATCGTGCTCCTCAAAGGTGCCAACTTTTCGACAGACAGCAAGTCGGCCGACCCTACAAGGACATGGAGCTCGAACGCGGACAGACAGATCACCCACTTGGTGCTGCAAAACGAGATCCCATTAGAAACCACGATCGCTTTCCTCCGGCACGCCAAGTCGGATCAAGTCGCTAATCATGTCACGACGATTTTCAACCCGTCTCCAATGCTAAACAAGGGCGAGGTGCAGTCGTTTCCATGGACGAGCATCGATGTGCTAATCGTCAACGAAGGTGAGAGCATCGACCTCCTACGCGTCCTCCACCCCTCCGCTGCTTCCTCGCTCGAACATCTCCCAGAAGGCAAGGACAAGTCTCGAAAAGTGCTCGAAACACTTTCCTCCTTGGACGCGCTGCGCAACACCGCCTGGATCGTGCTCACACGCGGAAGCCACGGCGTGATGGCCAACGTCCAACTCTCAAACACCAAGATGGAACGCACGTTGTTCAGTGTGCCTCCGTTCAAGCCGAAAGAGGTGCGCGATACGACGGGTGCAGGCGATACGTTCGCAGGCAATCTGGTGGCCGCCCTGATGGGACACAACGTAGAGGCGGACGAGAGTCTGGTCACTTCGGCGCGGCCAAAGTCGGAAAAGTTTGTCAAGGAGGCACTGGGGTGGGCGGCAAAGGCTGCAAGTCTGGCATGCGAAAAGGAGGGTGCGATGCAGAGCATTCCTTCTGCGGACGAAGTCAAGGCGCGCAGCTCTTGATCTCAGCACTAAAGCATATCCACTCGAATCAACTCACTCGCAATGATAAAAGAACCTCAGAAGGGCATATCATGCGTGAAATTCACAAGCAAGAACCCGCACATGCGTGCCGAACAAAGTCTGCATTGATTTGCAAAGAACTGCAATTGCGAACGCTATCTAGACGTGAAAGGGTCGGTCAGATGTCGGAAAATGAGAGCCAAGATGCTTACTTGTTCTCACGAACGACCTTGTCGATCCAGCTAGCAACGTACTCGACATTGTGGGTAGTCAGACCGGCCATCGAGATACGCGAGTTGGCAGTGAGATAGATGTGTCCCTCCTCGAGCAGACGCTTGCACTGGTTGGTGTTGAGGCCGAGGAAGGTGAACATGCCGATCTGCTTGAGGATGTGGTCCCAGTTGCCTGGCGTTTGGAACTTCTTGGTGAGCAGCTCGAACAGGCTCTCGCGCATGGCGATGATACGGCCGGCCATCTCCTTTACGTCCTTCTGCCACTGCTGGAAGAGCGCAGGATCTGTGAGGATCATCTTGACCACGCGTGCACCAAACGCTGGCGGGTTCGAGATCTCGGAACGCTGAATCACGGCGAGCTGGGAAAAGACAGCAGCGCTCTGTTCCGGAGTTGCCGAGACGACGTGGAGAGCGCCGACACGCTCGCCGTACAGGCCGGCGTTCTTGGCGAAACTCTGGCAGATAAGCAGTGGGATGCTCTTGCGCGAAACAAAGTGGCGAACCGCCCAGGCATCACGGTCGAGAACACCCGAAGCGAAGCCCTGGTATGCGCAGTCGAAGAAGGCAAAGTGACCCTTCTCGACGAAAATGTCGGCGATTTGCTTCCATTGCTCCTGAGTGGGGTCGACACCGGTAGGGTTGTGGGCACAGGCATGTAACAAGAAGACGCTCTGGTTCTTGGCCTGCTTCAATGCGTTGGTGAAGCCGGCAAAGTCGAGGGCAATGGTCTTGGCGTCATAGTACGGATAGTCGACGGGAGCAATGCCAACCGAGTTAAAGATGGCCTTGTGGTTGGCCCAGGTGGGATTTGAGATGTGGATCTGTCGCTCGACACCAAAGGCCTGGTATTGGTAGAATCGTTGGAGGAAGACAGCGCCAAGGTGGTTGGCACCAGTTCCGGAAATGGTCTGAACGGAAGCTACGCGCTTCTCGGCGATGGCTGGCGAGTCGGCACCGAGGATAAGCTTGGCAGCGGCATTGGTGAACTCGGGGAGACCAGTGATCGAGAGGTATTCGTGATCGACGGTCTCGTCTGCGATCAGATCCGCCTGCGCTTTCTTGACGGATGGGAGAACGTAGGGTTTGCCATTGTTGTCACGGTAGGCGCCGACACCGAGGTTGACCTTCTTCTCGTAGGGATCGGCCTTGTAGGAGGCGGTCAGCTTGAAGATGCTATTGCGGTGAGCAAATACAGGACAGAAGACGATGAGTCAGGGATGTTCACACAAAGAAGCAAGCTGATGACTGGTACAGATAACATGTACTTACGCATCCTCTGGTGCTTGAGGGACAGCGCTCCACACAGCAAGAGCTGATGTTGAAGAGTGTTCAGGAATCGAGCCCATCGTGAATATGGTCAGTTTACGTTTTCAGCGAAGAAAACTGTATCAGGAGCCGAAGCCGGTATGGTTGTGATGGAAGGTAAGAAGCATATATGAAGGGCCAAAAGAGGGGCCAAATTGATATGGGAGAAGGGGGGGGGGGGGTTGCAGCGTCACAAGATTTGGTGGGACAGCGCCGCTGTCATGCTCAGCAGCAGCAGCAGCAGCAGCAGTTGAGAAGAAATGCAACACCGGCGAAATGGACAAGGCAGCGGACCGCTTTTGCGGTGCTTTGTTTCGGCGTGTTTCGCTCTAGCTCTGATTCTGAGGTTAATGAGCGGGTCCAACACTGCGGGAGTCACAAGCACCTTGTGTTGGATCTTGGGGCAGAGGGTGAATGTACAGTATGGCAGCGTGACCCTGCGCGAGATTACCGAACATGCGCTCGCTCGCTCGCTCGCTCTCTCTCTTATCCTCGGCGAAATTTCGCTTTACTATAAGAATTAACTCCCCCGCAGCGCGACTAGTCTGTCGCACGAAAAGCAACCAACGTGCGCTATCTCGGCCTCGCGCTCAGCCAGCAATGCAAGCCTCTGTCGGCTCCTCACGTCCGGTCCGGATGCCTGTACAAGCTTGATCGCCCGTCCTGCATCCATCCCTTAGAGGTCATGTTGCCCTACATGCGACCACCGGGAAGCATCGGAAGACGTTTGTCTGGAAGGAACAGCCGGATCCGACTTGCTTTTGTTGACTCACCTGCCTGACTGATACCGTTGGACCCAGAGATGTGGCCCTGGATGTTGCCGAGACGGTTGGCAGCCATGATTGCGAATGAGTCGACTCCGTTTCCGTTACGCGCTTTCTAGTGACTTCGTGTGCCGGGTCGCAAGCGTCTTGATGCAAAATAACGGGTTCTAGCGGCTTATAAGGCGGGTTTAGCGCTGGCGTGGACAAGGAGATGTGGTTAGGTGTCAAGGAGTGTCGACGAGATGGTGTTGCAGCCCAGGATGGCTACCGGCAAAAGAGACAGGCAAAGGGCAGACAAGGATGAAGCCGAGACAAGCCTACCTAAGCGGGAAAGGCTGCCTGAATCGCACCTTGACTGCATGCGGGGTTCAGGGTGGAGCCACTTCCTGAATTTGTCTTGTGAGAGCCTCTGAATCAAATTTCGGAAGCCATCGGGGGGCGCAATTTACTGGCCTGCTGCTGCGCGGTCCTTTTCGTAGCAGCATTGAGCTCCAACGAGCTTGTCCGTCACAGAGCAGCGCAATCAGGATGTGGAGAGAAACCAGATCATCTATGCAGCTGCTGCAAATACTACTCCAGACCACAGCATGATACAGTCACCGCCTTTCAAGTCGCTGTTGCCGTTTCACTTTCGCTCATACCGATGCGTAACGGAACAGTATCCCCCCTCTCGGTAACCTACAAGCCAGTATTTGGCTCCCCAGACCGTCGTCCGATATGTCGTCTCATATAAATTCACAGCACTGGCCTAAATCGTGTTGGAAGGCGGGATGGATGAACGTTGATACAATTCATGGTGTGACTTCAGACATCTCTACATCTTGTTCCTGATCAGCGCCCTGTGCTAGCGTCGCTTCCGCACGCGTACTCGATCCTGAGGTAGCCTCGACCTGTGCTTCAGCAGGTTGGTCCCCACGCGAGGCGTCGTCTTGCTTTTCGTTAGCCGGCGTGTCCCATCCCGCAGTGTTGTCGCTTTCCGCTTCGACTGTCGCTTCCTCCGCTACTTGTGCTGCCCGAGGCGAAGGCGGCACGGCCGGGATAGCAACTGGAACGCTAGTCGCATCCTCGGCAACTGCCTCACCCTTCTTGTCTGCCTGCTCCCTTGCTTCATCGATGGGCTCCTTCTGCGTAGGCTCGGCAGCAACCTGTGCCATCTCGACTTTTGCATCTGAGTTGCCAGCCTCGTGGGACTCGGCTATCCCATCTTCCTGATCCTTACTGCCGTCAGATGGCTGGCTTGGCTCCTCGCCGCCATTTGCGACACTTTCCGCCGCCGCTGGCTCCTTCGCTTGTGGCAAAGGCTTCGGCTTCGGCTTCGGGTTGCGCTCCTCTTCCATCGCGTTCAGCAGACCCTCGATGTTCTCTGGTCGATCAAGCTTGCCAAAGAGATGCAAATTGTCGCGACTCGCCACGCGCAATGCCCTCCATGCTAGACTCTGCATGGTCTCGATCGTCGCTTGGATCCGTTCATCATTCTCCAGCTTGTCCCTCTCCTCCTTGCTCAACGCCGCCTCGTTGGTCGCCGGATCGATACCGAGCTGCTTCTTGCGCATGTCCAGCTTCATCTTTTCGCGCTGGATCGACTTGTTGTAGTGCTCCAGACTGGGTATAGGTGGCAGGAACTCGAGCTCCTCGAGACCGTCTGTCGTGACGGTCACGTACTCGCCCATCTCGTTCTCGACCCTTCGTGTGCCTGGCACGGGCGGCTTCAAACCATCCAGCCAGAGCTCGGACAAAGCGGCCGTTCCGAGCTTGTGTGGATACGGTTCGGCTTTGCGCAGCAGCAGCGCCCTTGCGCTTGCAAAGGCGGCGATCTGCTCCGGTGAAAGGGGCGGTTTCTCGATTGAAGGGCAAGATTCCGTCTTCCATCGAATCCAGTTCGCCTCACGTTTGAGGACCTCGAGGACCGAATCTAGGAAGAGACGTCCATCCGGCTGGATCTCGCGGATGAGCGCTTGGATCTCGCGCCATGTCGAACGGATCCAGCGCTCGTCAGCCTCTTCCAGAGTGAACAGCGCTTGCAGTGTTTTGTTCTTCCAATCCTTCCAGCTTTCCTTGGCGGCCGGGGTGAACGAGAGCAGGTATTGGAACAGCACTAGGTATTGAACCAAGATGTGCTTGCGGAAGGAAGTGTCCCGGATCTCGTACTCGAACAATTTGCGTCCTGTGAGATATGTGGGGAAGAAGTGACCATTGTCGGCCGAGGCCACCTCATGGGCTTCTGCTTTGTCGTCATCATCGATCATGGCTTCATCGCCGCCAGCCCCACCGGTCTTGACGCCATCCACGACGTCGGGTCGGATGCGCTTCCTTGGAGGTTTCTCACCGCCCTTACCTAAGAATTGGCCTAGGAAGAAACCTGTAGGTTGGACGCCATTTGCGTTATCGATGCGTCTTTTGGTTGACAAAGGAGTTGCGCTTCCGGAACCGGCTTGCGAGGCATTGCCTGAGCTTTTAGCCGCACTTGACTTGGCCTCTTCAGCGCTTGCAGCTCCCGAAAGCTCCATTTCACGCTTGGTTACAGCACTAAACAGCTTGAGGATCTTTCGGGTGCTGATCCGCAGCTCGGCCATTGCGCCCTTGGCTCCGTCAGGCGCTGGGTCTTCATCTGCATTGGCGTGTTCAACCTCGCCGACATCTGCCGGTGTGGCGCTCCTTGTGGATGGCCTTGAAGATTCTGGTGCGCCCATAAGCAAAGGCGGGTTGGAGAAGAAGCGCTGCACTTTCCAGAAGAGCTCGTAGAACTCATAGTCGACTTTGAAAATCTGGTCCCTTTCATCCTTTACGCTGCCATCTTCGAGCTCCTCCTCGCCGTCGTTCGAGCGGTCTTCGATGAAGGTTTTGTTTTCTACATTGAAGTCGCCACGAAGGTTGACGCCGCTCCTCTCTCCCAGCGGGAAAACCTTTGCGAGTAGACTGAGGATACGACCAGCGAAAACTGTATGCTGCTGCGACGGCTTCGACAATCTTCGAAGAAGCTCGTTGCAGGTACGCAGCAGAACCAGACCCTTGCCTTTCGTGGGATGAAGGTCTATGGTGAGAGGTTTGACGCGAGATTCTGTGTAACCGAAGAGTCTTGAGCTCGTCGAGATGGGGTGGCTTTCGATGAGCTCCTCTACTAGCGACAATGGTAAATTTGAATCGACCAGATCGTGGAGTGAGAGCGCAAGGATGATGTCGAGGCGGTCGAAGGTGGATGCAAGCTCGCTATGTAATGCCTCGCTGCTGGTGCTCTCTTCTTGGTTGTCGTTCAGCCCCGACGGATCTTCCAGCACGACTTTGCGGAGCTCATTGTTGCTGATCTCGAGGCAAAGGTTGCGTATGCGAACCTCTGGACCATCCTTGTCGGTAGTCGAAAGATCCTCGACGAGACCGAATGCTTCTTTGACGCGTGTTGTGTCGATCAGAGGCTTCAGAGCATCGTGGATCTGGCTGAAGGGTAGAAGGAGCTGTGGTGGATGCGCTGCTCGAAGGTTAGAGACTTCGACGAGCAAAGTAGGGATGAGCTCGGTCAGGCACTGGCGAAGCCTGTCCACAGCCAGTTCAGAGAGGCTCATTCCGAGGCGCGATAAGTTGAGTGGCCTCGCAGTGTAACGAGTCTTCTCCGCCAGTGTTGATGTGGTTGAAGAAGTGTCGAGAAGATTGTGAAACTATCGAAACGAGCGCGAATGCATCTTCCATCAGTTGGTTCGGAACACGGCCTTTTCGAAAACGCGGGACCCTTGCTCCACTTCACTTTTCATCAAGCACGAGCCAGAATCAAACACCACTTCTTCTTGCGCACTTTCGCATCCATCCGGTCAAACCTCATACATCATCGCACTCTCGGACTTGATTCCTAACAGGCACGGTCTTGATCACAATGCCAGAAGACGAGGTCAAGATGCATGACGACCGCTCATCGGATGCCGTCGACGATGTCGATATGGATGATGGTAAGTGTTTCCACTGCCGTGAGTAGTGAGCACCACGCGCACAGCTGAATTCTGACGCAATGCTCTCCGCTCTAAAACGACTTTACATACTCGTAGATCCGAATGTCAAGCGTAGAGGAAGAGGCTTTGACCCACGAGGCAACGGTCCCGCATCCGAAGGCGTCAAGGGTGGCCAATTCGAGACGCTCGACGCAACGGCAGACAGCGGAGCCCGAGCTGCCAAATGTAAGCACCTTCATGATCCCTTCTTGTCGTTATTGAAGAGCTTCGCTGACCTCCTTATCTTGCCTTGTATGCGTGCAGCGGTGGAAGGATGGGTCATCGTTGTAACCAATGTGCATGAGGAAGCGACAGAAGACGAAGTCAATGACAAATTCCTAGACTTCGGCATTGTCAAGAGCTGCCATCTCAACCTGGATCGACGCACTGGCTATGTCAAGGTAAGTCAGAAATCTCATAGCTGGCAGCGTGAAATGACCGTATCTGACCACGCCTTTTCGCCGGTCTTTCCTTCATGCTCAGGGTTACGCTTTGTTGGAGTTTGCCGAGCAAGAAGAAGCGCAAGCGGCGATAGAAGCTTGCAAAGGAGGTCTGACCCTGCTGGAAGAAGAGCTCAAAGCCGACTTTGCATTTGTGAACCCACCCGCTGTTGGAGCTGCCCTTCGAGGTGCCGGATCAAGGAGAACGAACGCCAACAGGGACCGTAGCCGCAGTCCCGGCAGATGAACACCTGGCCCTCGCTTCCGGGCTCGTAAAGTCCGCTCCGTCGTCTAAAAGCTATCCATACCCTTCAAGCCATATCAGACTGTACTTGTACTCGACGCTTCAATGCTTCAAACCTTGTTTATCGAGCCCGAACAGATCTCCGTTGGTCCGGCAGGGTGCCCTGAGAGAAAAAGTCTCACCTTTATACTGTAAAAACACTGCTCAATATTCTGGACGCAAAAGTCAACCGTAAATCCATGACTTGACCTCCCTAGACTTACTGTCTTATCAAACCATCAAGCAATGCTGGTCATCTTTTGCAGTGCTTCAGGACCAGAAGCACAATACGCTCTACCACGCACGCACCTATAAGCAGGATGGGCCTTTGACTATTGGTCTGCGATGAAGTGTGCAGTAGTGGGTGAAGCAAAAAGTGCTTACATAAGCAGGAGCGTGATCGCTCAGTAACTGCAGTGCAACCTCCACCGCGTCTTGGCTCGGGCCGCGCAGCTCGAAGCAACCACCACCTTCACTCCATCTTCCGCAATTCGAGATCAGCACATCTGACTCTACCAACCCCAGCCATCTTTCTCTCCCCACACACGCATTTCGATACCTACAGCACAGCTCGATACATCAGGGCCGCCAATATGGACGAAGAAAATGTTCAGCCCATCCCCAACCTCAAGCTGCAGCAGCACCTCTTCCTGCTCGCGCACCACGCCAAGCACCTCTCTTCATCCGCAGTTCAGGCTTCGCAACAAGCCTTGCTTGAGGGCATCGAAAAGGATGAAATGGCGCCATACTACCAGTTGATCCTCAACGATGCTTCGCTCAAGGGATTGCTGAAGGAGGACAAGTCGTTGCTTAAGCGTCTCGAAGCGAAGAACAAGGAGGAGCTGCAGAAGCTGGATGAGAAGCAGAAGGAGGTCGAGGAGAACGAGGGAGAGATGGAGATCAACGGTGTGCTGCGCCAAAGAGCAGCATACTATGCCAAGATCGGTGACAAGGAGAAGGCGTTGGAAGCTCACAACCTGGCGGTCTCGAAGGGTGCAGGGCTCGGATCGAAGCTCGATCTCACGCTCACCAAGGTCCGAATCGGTCTTTTCTTCGGCGACACGGATGTGGTGACCACCTCGATCGCCGAGGCCAAGAAGCTGGTCGAGGAGGGAGGTGACTGGGAGCGCAGGAACCGACTCAAGGTGTACGAGGGCTTGCACCTTCTCTCGATTCGTGATTTCAAGGCGGGCGGACAGCTCTTCCTGGATGCACTCAGCACCTTCACAGCAACTGAACTCATCGACTACAACGACTTTATCACATTGACCGTTCTCGCCAACGCCCTGACGCTGAAGCGTACCGACTTGAAGAAAAAGATCATCGACTCGCCCGAGGTGCTGCAGGTCATCGACGAGATCCCACACCTGCGTGCGTTTGTTACGAGCTTGTATGCTTGCGAGTACGGCAATTTCTTCCGCGCACTCGCCGAAGTCGAGCAGACCCACATCCTCACTTCGCGCGCCCTCCACCAGCACGCGCGCTTCTACGTGCGCGAGATGCGCATTATCGCATACTCGCAGCTTCTGGAGAGCTACCAGTCGCTCTCGATTGACAATATGGCTACAGCATTCGGCGTCTCTGGTGACTTTATCGACAGCGAGCTTTCGAGATTCATCGCGTCCGGTCGACTGCCAGCGGTGATTGACAAGGTGCATGGGATTGTGGAGACGCGCAGGCCGGACCACAAGAACGCACAGTACACCAAGATCATCAAGGAAGGAGATCTTTTGCTCAGTAAGTTGGCTCACCGCACTCGAAGGAGGATAAGTGCTGCGTGCTCGACTGGATTCGCTGACCACTTTCTTGCTCTGTTCCACCTTGTGCACTTTGCACTCACGCTGCTTCAACAGACTCTTTGCAAAAGTTATCGCGCACTGCCTTGTAGATTGTTCTTGTTCATCGTCATGCGCAGCATCATTCACCCTTGAGAAACACTGGATTTGGCTGTTATGATACATTGCCTGAAGCGCTGCTATGCGTAAAGTCGATGCAAGAGATGTCCATGATTCTGGGCACATCGGGTGCGCTTATCTGAACGTTTGCGCAGGAAGAATGCTGGGCAACGCTTGAACCTGCTCGGCGAGAGTGGTCTAGTCGACCTCGACAAGGCTGTTGATGAGAAATGCAAACAGACAAAAGACACAAGTCAGCGACTGGATGGTTTCGCGACGACACGACGCGCTGCTGGGTCGAAACAGTTTGGGATTGATACGTACTGGTATGATGGGGCGTCGAGCTGGGCGGCGCCCTTGAGAAACGGGATGGCGACGACAAAGACGTACTCGACGACCTTGCTTCCGCACTTTTTGACGAGTTCACCTGCTGCCTTTGCCGAGCCACCGGTAGCGATCAAGTCGTCAATGACGAGCACGCGCGAGTTGGGAGCCAGCGCTTCCTTCTGCATCTCGAACACATCCTCTCCGTATTCTTTCTGGTAGGATGCCTGGACGCACTCGCCGGGAAGCTTGCCGACTTTGCGGACGGGCACAAAGCCACAACCCAATCGCTGGGCGATCGCGGGGCCGAGGAGGAAGCCGCGAGCGTCGAGGCCTACGACAGCATCGATCTTGCGGTTGCCGTACGACTTTGCGCCGGGCTCGAGCGGGGTCGGCTGCGGAGGTGCGGGGGTGTTGTCGTCGAGAGAAGGGATGGTATGGGTGAAGATGTGCGAGACGATGTTGGTGATGAGCAGCTCGAATGCGAGAGGATCGCGCAGGACGGGGAGGATGTCGCAGAAACGGATCCCCTTTTTGGGATAGTCGTCGTAGAAGCCTGCGAGATGAGCGGTACGGAATTGGGATGTGACGTTGATCAGTCAGACAGTTGCGAAGAATAGGAGAGATGAGCAGCGCGATGCATCCAAGACATATCCTACGTGACACTTACGAAAGAGCGACTTGAGGTGAGCAACGTCGGACATGATGGCTACTGTCGGGGCCGGTAAGATGATGTTGATCCGGGAGGGAGCAAGGCGTTGTCAGAGAACCAAGCAGGCAAGCAGGCAAACACGCAAACACGCAATACTCTTGACACTGGGGGAATCTTCTGATAACGAAGAGCACATTTTTCGGATTTCGCCGCCAAAAACTTGCGCACAAGCACGTTGCACTTGACCTGTGAAGAAAAGCGCACTGACCCATTTTCCGAGAACGTGTTAGGCCACGATCAACAACATGCTGCTCATCGCCGCACCGTCTTTCGCGTAATCTCAGTCACGCATGCATAACAGGACAATGGCAATAAAATATACTGACTCTACTACAGTCAGTGTCGCAAATCAGAGCTGCTAGCCGCCAGATCTTCAGCTTGAACGAAATTCCCCCTCGGGCTTGCTTGTGTCAAGGCAGATGTGTGGCATAACTAATTGACTGCATGCTTTGGACCCTGAAGTCAATCTTAGTTGGTTGCCAAACGACTCGGTCATGTCTTGCCACTGAAAAAAACATCACTCTCGGCTGGCTCTCAGGAAACAGCCGAGCTCGCCAAGGGGCGGGTCGGCAGCTAGGATTCTTTGTGTTCGGGTCTCAAGCAGCAACAGTAGATGCTCTCTTCCTACGCTGAGATTTCGCATAACGGTGGCTGGCGGCAGAGCTCGAGCCACAAGTGAGAGCGCGTCGGTCCGCATCGAGGTTCCCCGCTGATGTGCGCATGCTTGCTACTACTGCTGCTGCGCCCTTGTCTCTCTTACTTCCTACCTCGCTGCCCGTACAAAGGCAAGCCCTTTACTGTACCCGACACTCTACGCTCAACCCTTCCACCTTCATATCAGCTAAACTGGTATCCAGGTTTCCCTTCTTCCTCCTCCTTTCACCTCTCACACCTGACTTGTTCAGCCATCCTACAACGCCCTGCCTATCCCGACCTCATCCATTCACGATACGCTTGCACCTGGAATTTTTCTCGTCCTGAGCTCGCTGCAATCCCAACCATGTCGCTCATCTACTCGTCACCCAGAGCCTTCCGCCAAACAAACGGCATCGTCTTTCTGCATCCATCCGAGCGCGTGCCCCGCTCCGAGCTCGAGCGACGCGACCGGTGCTACCGTGCCAAGCGCGAGGCCGAATACGCGCGCTCCTGGGCCGAAGACGCCACCCTCATCGGCGCCGTGATCTACAGCACCGACTCCAGAGGCCCTGCCGGCGACAGAGCCAGCTTGGCAGGCTCAAGCAGCATCCGAAGAAGAAGGAGGCCTAACAGCGTTGCACTCCGACTCTCCCGCAAGTTGAGATTGCAAAACCTCAAGAACTTTTTCTCCACCACTGCTTCGGCTTGAAGCTTGCTCTCCTTCAGCACGCTCATGTTGGGCCTGGCGCCCTGCACTAGCGAGCACCAAAGATCTTGTCCCGATCCGCATAACCCACCTGTGTATTCTTGTCTGTCGTCTCCTTGTACCCACGTCTTCGTTCGCACGTACCTCTTGTAAGCCTTTGAGCATGGTTCATCGTCCTTCTCCAGCCTCACACTCGCCATCGCACTGTACTGTACATATATATCATTTCCCCCCTCCGGTCGCATCAGCAATGTCAAGTCAAGGTTCTGTGAAGGCTCCAAAAAAGTATTCTGAGCATTGCTTCGAAAAGTCGTGCGAAACCCTAATTACAAAAGAAGAGTCTGTGGTATCAGAAGAGATGGTCAAATAGACGTGGATATCAACTGACGGCGTGCCATCCAGCAACGACGGCTCGCACAATCGGTTGGCAGTCGATTTTAGGGAATGGGCACGGGTTCTCCGTGTTCGTCCCTAACCACGACGACTTCAACATCAGCGCGCTCGCCGTTGTCCATGAAAGTAACCGAAGTCATGTCGATGGGGTCGGTGCGCACACCGCGCTTTTCCATAAAGCTGCGGCCGAGAATGACAGGGAAGTAGCTGTCCTCAGCAAGCATGACGGTGCAGGGGACCGCCTTGGAACCGACCTGAACGGGCCACTTGCCGAGGTTGGTGATACCATTGAACCCGTACGTGCCTGGAGTGGTGTCCTTGGGAATAAAGCCGTGGTTGAGCGCGAAGCTACGGCTCACGTATACGTGACGGTAGCCCGACTTAAGCATCATGGGCACATCCTGGATAGGACCGATGCTCCCCTTGAGCAGGCGAACGCCAAGTTGAGAGTGGAATTCCTGGAAGGCGATCTTGTGCGAGGGAATGGACGAGACGGTCTGGTTGGTCTTGCGAGTCTTGGACGTGTAGGTGGAGACGGCATCATCGTGAGTGGGCTTGGGGCCTGGTAGAGTGGGCGGGATAGGCTTGCTGTAGCCAGGTGCAGGCGCAGGCTCACGCGGGGGAGGGTACATGATTGAGTCGCGACCGCCAGCAGTGACTCCTCCTGCTTCGCTGTAGTCGTCGGCAGAGGGAACGTAAGGAGCGGCGACACGGTGGATGCTGACGCCGCCGCTCTTGCCACGACCAGGCGTTCGGTGCACCAGAGTCGACTCGTCGACAACGGGGACGTTGGGGCCTTCATGTGTGCCATCGGTCGACTGCTCTTCGACGTTGTGGGTGGGAATTTCGGGCGATTCCAGGTAAAGGTCAGCCTCCTTTTCATTGCCGAAACGCTCGAGGAAGATGTCCCAGTCGTCAGCTGTAAGGACAACCAACAGAGTCAGGTGAGATTCGAGGTTTGAGTCGAGGTGTCAAGGGGCGGTACGAAGATAAGAAAGTCAGCATTGCATGTTTGGTGCGCGATCCATTGCCGGTAGCTGAATTCACTCACAGTCCTCGAGAGCATAGGTCTGGCCTGACCATCCGTACTTGATCACGAGTGGAATGCCATCGTCGAGTTGCAGTCGGATCTTCTTGGCCGCACGAGCCTTGAGGCTGTGTTTGCGATGCGAAGAACGGATGGGACAGAAAAAAAGGTTGTGATTAGAAGACTGCTGCATCGTCCTGATCGAGGGCTGGCTCGCTGCTGCGATAAGCTTACCTGTCAAGCGAGTCGTCCGACTTGAGGCGGAGCGCAAAGCTGGGAAGAGCGCCAGCATGGAACTGATAGCAGGATCAAAGATGCAACGATATGATCCACATGATCGAGATGAAAGGGTCAGATGGCTGCTACGTATGTCTGACGACAACTATGCTGCACTTACGTTGAGAATCGGAGCCATGGTGTTGGAGGAGAGTGATGATAGCCAGAAGCTTCTTCACTGTGGATGGTGGTGGGTTGAGAACGCACAGGATCAAGGACGTATAGCACGCTGATCACCGCTCAAGCAAAATGTCGGCGAGCGGGATGTGAGGATGGGTCGAGTGTGAGCGAGTGAGTGGGGACTGACTGCAGCGGGTGACAAGGCCAAAACGGAAACGGAATTGGGTCGCCGGCGCTGAATGCAGAAGAGGGCGTGAGCTGTGCTGATCTGCAATCGTAAAGTTAGAGGCCAAGCGTCATGACGCATATCAGCGGCATTGCTCTCGAGCTGAGCCCAAGTCGAGCTGAGCCCAAGTCGAGCTGACACTCGACCAGACAGACACTGGAATCCTTCCCTTCAAGCTTGGCAGCATAGGCGAACCAAAAAGGATCGTCGTGCTATTGTAAAACAGTACTGTAATTTTCCTCTCTCTCACCATTTCTATTTCCAGCGCTTAGCAAAAAACCTCCACTCTTTCCCTTGCACCACAACCACCGCATCGAGCTTCGGACATTCTGTTAAGTCGTGTCTTGTTTCGTGGAACGACTTTGAGACAATTAGCACGCTCAGGCCAACTCGACCCTTTGCCATCCACAATGCAGGATTTGTGTTTGCATAATCATCTTTTCCCCTGCCTCTTCCGTTCGGCGGCTTTGACCCTCGCTTCGTGTGTTCGTTGTTGAGATCTTCAAAAATTTGGCACAGCATCCGCATTCTTTCGCTCACCATCCTTCGCTCACACCTCGACCGCGCCGCTTCTTGAATCACGCAGCCCTTACGCGCAGTCGCCGAACGTAGCACATCCTCCTCTCGCTGGCATACAGGCGCCACGACTCGATCGTCTTTCCGTTCCCAGGCAGCCCACGGTAGTACCTCGCGAAGCGCACTCTTGCCCACAATGGGCTTACGAACGGGTCTCATCATCGGCTCCACATCTTTTTTGCTAGGTGAGTTTCCTCTTTATGCACCTGCGTTGCGCTTGACGTATAGCCAATGACAACTGAATCACAATATCTGCTTCCAACAGGGACCCTCGCGATGCATTGGACGGCAGATCACCTGATCCTCTGGCAATCTCCCGTCACATATGACTCGGTCGTCACCGCATACACCTACTATCAGGACACCATGGTCGACATGCCACCTCTCTTCCGCAAGTTCCTTCATGCCATCGGTACTCTTGCTGCCTTGTTGCTCATCTCCAAGGCGCTCGGTGGGCGCGAAAGCAATTGGCTCTTTGATGGTGCTTCACTTTTCCTCTTTGGCGCCGCCGGTCTGGTATACTATCACAAGATCGAGCCCAGTCTCGCTACTCTACCTCCAAAGCCTCCTTCACCAGGCGCCGCCGCTGTCGATGGCAGAGACGCTGTCTTTGCGCCTCTCCGCGAGATCGCCACGTCTCATACCGTACTCGCCGTCGCTCTTGTCGGTGTAATCCTGTTGCAGAGCGGTCAGTACTACAGCGAACGGCTCGAGGAGCGCGAACGCATCGAAGAAGACGAGGCGCGCATTCGAAGGCGGCAGCGCCGGCGCGAGCAGGAGGAAAAGCGAAAGGAGCGTTTGCAATCCACTGTAGCCTCCCAATCTTAGACACCCGCCTGTACCTTCGCCCGCCTTCTTCGAGCCAGACGTCGGCTCAGAGCTCAACCAGGTCGTACTCATTGTATCACTCCAAACGATCAATTGGATAATCAACTGTCATTTCGTGCTGGAAGCATGCAGTCAGCCGTGTGACTGGACCTGCCCTTGCGCGTAAGACCATCATTGAGTCGAAGCGGCAATCGACGTGCGACAGAGGATGGCGTTGAGGACATTGGTGGCTGCAGCTTGGTTGGGACATTCCCTGTAAATCTGTCCAAGCTCATTCTTGTTCGGGATTTTGTCCCAATGCTTGAGAGCATACTCTAGCCGCTTCTCACCAACCTCTGGATACTTGAAAGTGAAGCTGTCAAACAACTCGGTAAGGATATTCTTTGTGGTGATTTGCTGGTCCATCGCTTGATCTGCCAGCTGACGCAAAGTCTCCAATCCATACTTGCGTGCCGCCCGGTAGGCTGATTTCGGACTCGTCGCCATCGTCCACCGCACTGTGCCGCTGACCACAGCACCCTCATGCTTTCTTTCTTCCAGCTTTCTTTCGGCATCTGTGGCGTCGAACGAGGCCGTCGCTTCGCTTTGGCTATCGTCTACCACGCTCTCATCGTCCGTGCTGCTGGCTGTGTTGGCGCTGTTCAATGGAGCAAACTCAACATGTCCGGTCTGTATGAACATCAGTACTGCACACAAGGTCGTGATTGCTATGCTTTTGATCACAATGTAGCGTCTTTGAACCGCGCTGCCCGGCGAGGGATGGCGCGACGAGCCAGCCGATGTGAGCGCTGCAGGAAAGCTGTGCGGTGAGCTGTATAGTAGCTTTAAGGCGTCGTCCAACGTTGCGACTCCCTCTCGCATGATTCTGTTCACAAGACGCTCTGCACCGGCAGCTTGGAGGGTTTCGAGGTGCGCATAAACGCAAGCATATGCAGAATCGCCGCCTTGGCTTCTCACCACAAAGCAAATATCGCCCCAGGTGCCATGCGTCGTAGCCATGGCGATGGCGTTCACGAGGTGGGCTGGAACAGGGACCGGCGCAGAGGTTGGAGACGTTGAAGTAGGGGTAGCATCGCAAGGCGCCATCTTGGGAGAAGGTGACCGGCCGGATGGAGAGGGTGGCCGAGTAGGAGAACGGGAGTGTGATGGGTGGATGGATGGGAGATGTTCTTCAATGAGCTTATATGCTTGCAAAGAATCGATGTTGATCTATGGAGCGAGGCTGAACTGGAGCGTAGCTGAGTCGAGGAGAACGCAACGAAGCAAACAGGCGCAGGAAAGCATACGCTCACATCTTCACCGTGCGTTCGATTTACAATTACAACTAGTAAGCTGCTCCCTCTGCAGGCTGCGGCAGCTTACGGTTTGCGGGCGAAGCCATCTCTCTGCGATGAAGAACCAAGGGGAGCAAGTGAGGTCAGCTGGTCTGTCAAGGCGCAGCCGGCTGCACCGCGGAGCGTCGTGGGCTTGGGGTGCTGCGCCAAACAAGGTTCAGCGCGGTGGGGACGGCGCAGAAGTAGTTGGCCAGAGCAAAACTCACCTTCGCAGGGACAAGAGAATTGTCTCGATCGTACTGTCGCGGGACCAGTTGGATAAGATTGGTAGAGCATTGTAATCGATGCGGCCATCTGGCTTAACGCAGGGCAGGTTGATTTTTGTCAAAAACCTAACCTCGGGCGGCTGATCAGGGTAGCTTGGACCGCAGTGAATGCTGAGCGAATAGATGCGGTTCTGATAGACCGAGTGACCAGGGCCAATGATGGTTGCGTTCCAGTTGGACATCACTAATCCACCGAGCAGCGACCGGGAGACGAGATTCAAACATAGCGAGGAGAGTCCTCGCGTTAGCGACTGTGAGACATGCACCATCTAGCTCGTCACGGATGGCCGGATCTGACTACGCCACGAACAGCTAATGAGCCGTGTAGCAAGGACGCTGTGGGTCATGTTGAGGCGGATATCCATGGCTGAGACTGCGAAAACTCACTGAGATCGCTGCCATCATCGAGACCGTAAGAGCAGCTTCCATCACCAATGCCTTTCTCGCCCTTTTCGAGCTCCTCGAGGAGTCGGAAGTTACGGGGGACTGTCATGCGAAGAAGGGAAGGGGTAGCGCGACACGGCGCGGCGTGGTCAGCGAAATTAATTCAGGAAGTGAGCCGTTGAAATATGGTATCGAAACGAGAACTCACTTTTGGCCATAGTGGAAGAGGGGTCCTATGCGACGAGATAGGAGAAGGGCAGGCGTGGCGATCGGGGAAGCGGTGAAGCCACAAGATTGACTGCCGGGCAGTCAAAGGCATGGAGATTTCCGGGAGAGGATACGAGTTAGCCAATGTTCAACGGTGTCGAGGTGATTAAAAGCCGAAGACGTGTACGAGAGCGGAGGTCGGAGGCAAGGTGTCCGGTGCGTGATAGCCGCAAGACTTTAATCTGGATACCGGTGTCAGATGGGGTGCAAGAGCAAGTCTGCGGAGTCGATGATGTCCAAGCGTAGCCAGAGAAGTTGCTGAGGAGGAGCAAGACCGGTGCCGCAACCTTTTTCTGTCCGAGGAGCTAGCTGTATGCTTGTACTGCAGCGTCGTTAGACCCCAGACTAATCGTTGACTTACCAAAGCACTAGCCAAGTCAACCAAATTGAGATCGGATCGCGGCTAGAAGGGAGTGGTCGAAAGCGAATGGGCGCCGTTGACGTGATGGTGACGAGTGGAGAAGGTGACGAAGGTGCAAACTTGAGTGTATCATGTTCTCACGCAGCGTCGGGGTGCTCGTGCACGCTAGAGAGATTGGATCGGACCACGCGATCGGGTAGCGGACAGTGGGACTGCTTCTTTCGATGGTGGTACGGAAACTGATTTCGCTGATCCCGATTCGAACTGACCCAGATATATATCCCGATTTGTTCGAATCCTTTCTGGTTGGCCGAGTTGAAGTTGAAGCTGGGGCCAGGTGGAGGGCCACACCTCCAGCTCACTCACGATATCGTGCGCTGCACTCTTCCTTGGAGAGTCTTGCATGACAGCTAAATGGGACGTAAGGACTTTTGACGGCCGCCCGGGTCATAGTGTATGGTCGCCAATAACGTTGTTGGAGCATCGGCTAACCATGGATTCTCGAGACGTGGCAGCGAAATCGGGCTGAAAAGCGGCGAGTCCTCCACAAGGAAGGCTTCGTGAGAACGTCGATGGTGCCATTGTCGGCCTAGCCACAGACCTTTCCAAGCAGCCTTGATCTTGGCCTCGACCCGTTAGTCTTCCGTCCCACCGCTTCAAAATGAATGTGAAACGACGTCGGTTTCTCTTGTGGTCAGTCATCAAGACCATACGATCTGTGGTTAAAAGAGCTGGATTGACGATTGGAATCCACCCTTAACACTGTGATCTTGGAGGATCCGGAGCACGGCTAGCCAAGGTACTGTTAGATGGACACAGGCTCAGGCTCGCCTTTCTCACGTTTACCGCATGACTACAAGCTAGGTTCGGGCACACAACGCCCGTCACCCGCCATTACAACGGTCACAGGATAGTGCCTCGGCTGCTGTCACGGCCGAAGTTGGCGGCCAAGTCGCGTTGATGTTGGCCATGTGTGCCGTAGTGCGCAACAGTTGTCACTGCCTCAGTCAATCCGAACACGATTGCTTTACAACAAGCACACGCTTCTCCAGTGCTCACACGCTGCCACTGTGATCTGGCCTATGCGAAAGACGTAAGACAGGCTCTTCCTGCCTCGGATCTCCCGAGCAGGCACATTGTTTAACGTTTCTGATTGCATGACTTGAGTGGCCAGACACTGCACCCGCTAGCAGAAACGCTCTCAGGCTGGGCTGTTGAAAGTTTCAAGTTTTTCCTGTGACACGAGACCCACTCCGCATGTCGGGACCAGAAAACAGCTCAAAAAAAAAGAATCGGGTGTAGCGTCCAATGAAGAGTTCATATGAATAATTGACAAGAGCGATGCGGAGACAGACAGTTTATGCGAGGCCATGCAGACCACGGTTGGCCGACTCCTTTCGTCCAACACGAGGTGCTTTCGTGAGGCACCGTTCTCGTCCTGGCAGTCACAGATGCGCTTGGCTTGGCGGGTTGTGCAGAGAGGAAGTCGGCTCTCGAGCAGCAACGCGGGACGGAATACTGATCGCGCTGCCCAGTTTTAGCCGCTCTTGCTCAATCCTCCCGACTATAAAGCCGACCTCAGTCACCATCTCGGCGCAGCCGGCAAGCTGAATCACTGTGACAATACGCAGTCAGCGAAGACACTCAGGGCGGCAAGGTAGATCAAACGACCGGAGAGCGACCAATGCTTTCGAGGCGCCGAAAGATGTGTGCTTTCAGGTTTTGGCCACAGCATTTGGCCAAGCCTGGCGTGAGAAAGAGACGGGCAGCGCATGTGAACCCGTGCTGACAAGTCCGCGATGCTCCCGAGATCATGCTTCGTTTCGCAAGAAGGATAGAGCGGCGGCAGGAAGAGTTCAGTTTCTGCAAAGTCACTGCGCTGTTGCTTCGGGTCTACCGAAAGGGTGCAACGACTGGAAGAAAAGTTACAATCCGATTCCTTTGCAACTCAGGAGCAACAAGCTTCGTCGCCGTCGCTGTCCCTGTCACTGTCCCTGTCCCTGATCATGCACCAGCTGCAGGCCTTCGACCTTGCGTTGTTGCCCGCGAGTCGACTGCCATGGCTACCCTGGGGCTTAGAGTGCTTTGGTATATAACCTCTCTTGGCTCGGAACGACGGTTCGAGGTGGTTCCCTTCCTTCCATCGACCCTTTTCCCTCCCTTCTCCGACGTCTTATCTTCGCCTCGGCTTGCATTGCTTTTCCTTTGGCCTTCACTTTCTGCTTTCCTTTTGCAACCAGCTGCTCAAGGTCTCTCTCCACCTTTCGTATCGTCACCCGCCGAGCGTTAGCCTATAAACACTTCTTCTCATCCCTGGTTCTTGCCAACGCGACCGCCGTCGCCGCCGCCGCCGGATTGCCTTTCAAGCGAATTGCAGCAGCGCATAGCTCCTCCACAACACTGCGAGTCTTGGCAACAGCCAGAAACGTCTGCATCGAAGCAGCGATCCCTTGAAGGGTCTCTTACCATGACGACGGTCGCCACAGAGAAAATGTCTCAGGTATGTAGCCGTAGCTTGATAGGTCAAGTTCCATTTCCAGCATAAGTTGTCTGACCCGTACTTTCTGCCTTCTGCGTGTCGCCATGCAGATCAAGACCTTTGTCCAGGACAAGGTGCATCAGAGCACGGAGGTTGCCGGTCTTTCGGCCACCGCCACCGAGACTCGCAAGAAGGCGCAAAAGACGCTGAAGCAGGCACAGCAAAAGTTTGCACTCACTGAGCAATTTGAGTTCCTACTGGACCAGATCAGCCGTAGCAGACTCGTGAACGATGTCAAGTTGCTCGGTCAAGGTCCAAACCTCCTCGTCTCGGCTCTCACTGGTGGAGGTCTGGATGATCGCAAGATGCTGCTCGAGCAGCTCATCACATTGCTCGCCAGCATGCCGGTCGCATCCAACGTCAGCCGCACCCTCTCGGACGTCCTGATCAGCATCATTTGGGGTGACTTGCCACACCCGTCGGTCTCCTTCATGGGACCTGAACACCGCTTTCGACGGGCAGACGGCTCGGACAACAACATTCAGAACCCCATTCTCGGTGCTTCTAACCAGCCCTATTCGCGCAACGTCCAGCGCACTCAACCTCAGCCGGTTAACCTGCCCGATCCCGGTACCGTATACGATCTCCTCCTCGCGCGAGACAGTTTTGAACCTCATCCCACTGGCATCAGCTCGCTGCTCTTCAACTTTGCCAACATTATCATTCACGACATCTTCTCAACCACCCGTCATCCCGGCGCTCATTCTGCCTACAACGAGCACTCGTCCTATCTCGACCTTCAGGTGGTCTATGGTGCCAACCAAGAGGAGCAGCAGCGGGTGCGCTCCGGCACGCTCGGCCTTCTCAAGCCGGATGCTATTGGCGACTGGCGACTGGCCATGATGCCGCAATCGACTGCTGCTCTCGGAGTGCTCTTCAGCCGTAGCCATAACATCATCGCCAAGCGCATCTACGAGGTCAACGAAGCCCATCGCTTCGACGAACTCGAGGGCGAGGCGCTCGACGAAGAGCTCTTTGGCATTGCTCGCCTCATCAACTGCGGTCTTTTCTTGCACATCATTCTTCGCGACTACATCCCGGTCATCCTCAACACCGACGACGCCGAATGGTACGTCAACCCTTTGGACGTGATCAAGAATATCGGTGGACCTGGCAGTCTGGACCGTGGTATCGGCAACTCGGTCGCCGCCGAGTTTTCCGTGCTCTACCGTTGGCACGCAGCTGTCTCGCAGAGGGACAAGAAGTGGATGAACGAGTTTTTCGAGTCACAGTTCCCTGGCAAGAGGCCCGAAGACGTGACGTCGGTGGAGTTTGTCAGTGCAGCCGCGGCTCTGAAGCACGGATTTGTGGAGACTGATCCGGGCCAGTGGAACCTCCACGGTTGGGAGAGGGATGCTCAGGGCAAGTTCAACGATGGTGTGCTGGCTAAAGTCATCAAGGATGCTGTTTCAGAAGTAGCCGCTGCTTTCCGTGCCCGTGGCCACCCGAGCTGGTTCCGTCCCATCGAGATCCTTGGCATAGTTACGGCTCGCAAAGACTGGGCGCTCTGCACTATGAACGAGTTCCGCCACTTCCTCGGCCTCAAGACCTACTCGTCGTTCAGCGAGTGGAACCCCGATCCGAAGGTATACAAAGCGGCCGAGATGCTCTACGGCGACATCGACAATCTTGAGCTCTACCCTGGCCTCATGGCTGAGGAAGCGAAGCCAAGCATCCCCGGAAGCGGCCTTTGCCCCGGCTACACGATCTCGCGTGGTATCCTCAGCGATGCTGCTGCCCTGACTCGCGGCGACCGATTCTACACTAACGACTTTTCCACGTCGAACCTGACCAGCGGCGGCTACGAGTATTGCACCACGCCCCAACCCGGCTCACACGGCTTGATAGGCAAGCTCATTCTGTCGACACTGCCTGGCCAATTCCCGCCCAACTCGGTCTACGCCCTCTTCCCGTTCCGCGTTCCCGAAAGGACCATTTCTATGCTCAAAGAGAAGCGGGTGCTCGAGCACTACGACACATCCTATCCAGCTCCGGCACGCCGCTGGCATGCCATCGAGTCGTATTCGGCAAGCAAGGCCATTCTGGAGGACAGCCGATACTTTGTCGCGCTGCCGCCCATGTCGTACGACGAGAATCTCATGGCTTCGGCGCTTCAGTCGATCGCACGATGGCAAGACGAGGTGTCGGACTTCTACAGCATCAACACCAGCACCGTTATGAAGGACCGAAGCGTCGCCTTCTCACCTTCAGGTCGTCAGAGGATCGTGGATTTGCTCGAGGTTGTCAACACTGTCTCGGCCCAATTCGCCTCGACGCTGTTTGCGCTGCCCACGCCTGGCAGCCACGGACTGCACCTTGGCATGTCGCCGCACGACCTTTACGCTATGCTGGCCAAGCCACTCGCCTATGCTATGTACGGCTCTTTCGACTTCCAAGGTCACCAGACATGGCTGCTTGAAGAAGAGTCCGAGGTCTGCACGCGTCGCCTTAAGTACCTCATCTGTGCTCGCCTCCACACTGTCGAAGGCATTCTGTCGCCTGTGGTCTCCATTTTACAGTACATCTCGAACATTATTGGCGGACCGGACAACATTGCCGCCAATCACATGGCCAAGCAGTTCTACCAGGCGCTCTTTGCATCTGGCAAGAGTAACGACGAGCTCGTCAAAGACTGCCTGCATTTAATGGTGTCGCTCACCGCAACGCACTCGTTGGTGCTCATGCAGACATTCAAATGGTTCCTTCTTGAGGAGAATGCCGAGCACCTCTCGGCCATGCATACGCTTGCGCAGAAGAGCGATCCTGCCTCAACGGCCGAGATGTGTAATCGCATCATGGAGGCATACCGTCTTAACAGCATCACGCCTCCTCAGGCCAAGTTTGCTCTGCAGGCGGTGGGTCTCCCCGACGTCGACGGCAACAAAGTTCATGTGCAGGTCGGCGATGGTGTCTACATCTCGCCATCGGCTCTCTACCGCGACCCTCAGCTGTCGCAGGAACCCGAGCGTTTTGCATTAGCCAGCAAGGTTCCTGTTCGTCTCGGCCTCGGCGATGCTCCTACTCAGATGATCCTCGAGGTTGCTCTTCCTGCCATCGCCAAGCAGTTTTTCAAGCACGCTGGCCTTCGCATGGCCCCCGCTGGCCCGCCGCCTGTCGTCAACGATGTTGGGCCCACCGCCAACGAGAAGCTGCCCTACTTTGTCAGCAACCAGGGCGCTGAGCATCCGATTCCCATTGACACCTCGATGCACGTCATCTACGAAGCGCGCTAAAGTGGTTTCAGCCAGTTCGTCATCTTTTCTGTCTGTCTATCGTGGCAAATCTGTCTGCCGGCACAAGCTCACTTATCGTTGTCTCTTGCCTCATACCGTATCGTCATGTTTCGTTGTCGTTGTCTTGTTCGTTCTGCAAATCGCTCATTCACCCAAGCAAATACTCTCTTCCTCATGTCTCATCGGTCGTGCCAGCAACTGCTTGAGGTAATACGGGGACTACAAGTACATGGAGATGGTGTCGTGCTTATTAAGCATGCTTACTGCTGCTGCCAATTTGTCTGCTTGATCCGTTGCGTCAATTCGTTGCTTCAGCCCATCAATGTAGATTTGAGACTCTTGACGAAGTGTCGAGCTCGTTCTCTCTGCGGTCGCGTGGTCACCCAAAATCGCATTGCAAAGATAGAAGCACAGCTTCCGCTGGGCTAGCTTGACGGACTTGGACTTGACGCGCACTCGTGCTAATGTCGAGGACGGCGAAGTAGCGAGATCTGCCAAATCGTCGAGGAAGAAGCACAAATCTGCGACGGCATTGAGCAGCAACGGCGTTTGCGCTGCTGCATAGGCTTGCTGTGGCGGAAGTGATGACAAGTTAGACGCAAGCCGATACCTTGGTTCAACCCCGTCGTCCTGGCCGTCCTGGTCGAAGGTTGGAACGAGTTGCTCACCGGCCAGAATTGTGGAAAGATCTTCGAGCAGCTGCAGATTGATGGTGTCTGAGCCGCCTTGACCGACTTCAGAATCCAGCGAAAGTCGCGAGAGGAGCCACATGGATGCATCTCCTAGGGACGATAGGACCACTTTGCTTGGGTCAGTGCCGCTTGCAGATGGGAGCGAGCTAGTTGGCGTGCGCGTGGGTGGTGGGAAAAGGAAGGGAACCAGGCTGGCAAGCTTGTCGAAGGTTTCCTCCGCCACAACTACGGCGTCGAGAGATTGTACTTCAGGCATCGAAGCTGAAACACTACTTGTAATGCGTGGCTGCGGATCCGGAACTCCGACGGTGCTGACGGGATCATCGTCCTCTAGCGGTGGAGGCTCGTCGTTGTCATTTGTATCTTTGAGGGATTTCAAGCTAGGTTGCGCATCGTGAGCCGGATTCGTGCTTAGCGCAGGCTCTGTGGAAGTCGATCGTGTCCCTCGTCCAGCAGTAAGCGGCTTGGTCATTTCCGACAAGCTCACAATATCCATGCGTCTTAGCGTGTACGCGTAGGCCATGATAGCGGCACAGAGATTGTACACCAAATTGACATGTGCTGGTGCATCTTTCCTCGTCACGGTCGTGGTCGTAGTCCTCGCCACAAGGATCTTTTCGAGCGTCTCTACGAAGGCGGATACTTGTTGCGTTGGCCTGCCGGAGAAGTCGGGACACGCTTCTGGCCTCTCGAACCAAGGTGTTGACTGCCATAATGTTCTGGCTTGTCGCTGCGGCGCAAGAGCCTTGCCCAAGGGCACTTGGGAGGCAATCAGGGCACCTTGCTGCGTTTCACGTTGTTCCTGTTGCGCACGTTGGCCGGCTTTCCTGTCCAGTCGCTCCATCAAGCATGCTGCTGATTGCTGGCTCTTGACAGCGTCCAGGAACTTTTGCCTTTCTTTCGGAGTCAGCATCGCTAGCAGCGCCTCGTCGGAAGCAGCTTCGATTTGCTCAGCCGTAAAGCCGGCTCGGAGGCGTACAGATTCGTCGAGGTCCTCGTCCTCTTCGCTGTCACTTTCCAGCGCATCCTCCTGTCTCTGTCGAGACTCCTTCTCATCCGTCTCTAAGCGATGCAGGATGTCTGCGACTTTTGTCCGTTCACTGTCTTCCACTAGGAGATCAGACGATCCCGCAGCGATACCGATCGCAGAAGAGGAAAAAGCAGCCGAGCACTCCTGATGTTCGCGCCTGCGGAAGCACAACAGTGAGCAGAATGGGATATTGCATCTCGAACAATTGTATGTGGCCGGCTGGGCGTAGCAAATGTTACAAAGTCTTGTCGCTGCTGCCTTGCTCGAGGTTGTTTCGGGTAGAAGATCCTGAGCTCGGGCCTTGTCTCTGCGAACCGTACGCGAGATGTTGAAGAGATCCGCCAATGACATGATGATACCTCAGCTCCCTAGTAAGGCTTCGACCTCACTCAGCAAAGGAAGCCGCATCGTGTGGTGCTTCAGCAGAAGTATTTGCCGACCTCAGAACGTGGTTGCTGAACGATGATGGAGGTGTCGAACGGGATGTCGTTTGCCACTTAGAGGACCGTTTGAAGATTGCTTAGTTTGCGGCGCTTTCTCGTGCGAGAGCCGAGCACTTTTGCTCTGAGTCGGCTCCGGGCAGTTGGCTGGGATTTTGAGGTTTTTAGGGCTGCTTGCCTTCAGGAAGAACCCCGCCCTCAGCGAAATTTTTGCCTTTTTTTGACATTTGGCAGGAAGCAGCCTCCGCACACACCCTTACCAACATCATCCTAACGTTGACGAGCGTGCTCATTATCGCTCTCCTCTTCACATCTTTCTCTTGACAGACTCGAGGACGACAGAGAGGCAGAGAGACACATCACCATACAGCTCAATCGACTCCTCCCAGCCCTAACCGAACCTCTAATCGCACGGACAGTCAGCGTCGCTCAGCACATATAGAATCATGTCCTTCCGTGGAGGTGGACGAGGAGGCGCACCCGGTGGCCGTGGTGGCTTCTCCTCCAGAGGTGGTCGGGGCGGTTTCGGTGGTGGAGGACGTGGTGGATACGCCAACGCTGGTCCTCCCGAGACGGTGCAACCCATGGGTTCCTTCCTTCACGCCGTCGAGGGCGAGATGCTCTGCCAGTCTACCGATGCCAAGCACGTCCCATACTTTAATGCTCCTATCTAGTACGTATCTCCGTCCGCATTCGACGTTGATTGTCCCCATTTGGACACACTCACATCATCGAGTTCTTGCTCGTATTTTAGCGTTGCTTCCCGGAAACTCCATTCTGACTTCTTGGTTGTCCTTCAATCTTCATGCACTCCCTTACAACAGCCTCGAGAACAAGTCGCAGATCGGCAAAGTCGACGAGATTCTCGGTCCCATCAACGAAGTCTACTTTACAGTCAAGATGGACCCCGGCATGGTGGCAACATCATTCAAGGCAGATGACAAGGTCTACATCTCCGGTGAGAAGCTTCTGCCAATCGAGCGATTCCTGCCAAAACCAAAATCGTTGACAAAGGCACCAAAGAAGAAGGGTGGCGCACGAGGCGGTGCTGCTGGCACTGGTTTCGGTGGTCGTGGTCGCGGCGCACCAAGAGGCCGCGGCGGTTTCGGCAGCGGACGCGGTGCTCCGGCTGGCCGCGGTGGGTTCGGCGGTGGACGTGGCGGCGGACGTGGTGGTGGATTCAGCGGCGGACGGGGTGGTGGAGGTTTTGGTGGTGGACGTGGTGGGGCTGGTGGTCGAGGTGGTGGATTCGGCGGCCGTGGTCGTGGCCGTGGTGGCTACTAAAGCGCAAGCACCGCGCCCACCGACCTGTTCGAGATCGCATCTCTCAACGCACACCCGACGCCATCGTCACCATCCCTACTCGTCTCGGCATTGTCTCTTTTTCATCTTTGTGTATTTGTGTTAGTATCCAACCAGCTCATTCGTTTTGCCCCTCAGATTTTGCTCTCATCTTCGACGCCTGTGCAGCCGACACAACCACAGCGGTGCATGATTTGGCATGCCGAAGAAGAGACACACTGTCCATCGATGCAGGACTGAGAATTGAATTGAATGCGTGCAGACTTGCTGGGGAGTGTCTGAAGGAGAGTCTATGTGCTGGGTTTGCAATGCTCTGCGTCCTGCAGCGGGTTGGCCGCCCAATGTGGCACCGGTGCATACTTGAGCAGCGTCAGCGTCAATACAAAGATGGTCAGCGCATTGACGCTTGCTCCGGCATCGAGTGCTGCTGAGAGGACGTAGTTGAACTTTTCGAACCACACCGGGTGCTTCTCACGAAGATGCTTCTGCGAGAGCCAGGAGAAGAAGAAGCCAGTCATAATGACGTTGGTCGGGACAGCCGGTGGCAAGGCCATCGAGTGCAGGATGATGGGGAAGGCCACTTTGGGCAGCCATTTGGTCTTGTACTTCTTGAACAAGAAGTACGGGATCAAAGGTAGTACTGCTCCGAACAAAAAGCCGGAGTATAGCTTTCGATACGCGCCGGAAAAGAACTCTGCCGGTCCAACAAGACCCCAGATTACAGAGGCAGAGAAAAAGATGTGCACTTTGCGCCCGTCCCACTGGCCCGAAGGATCCTCCACTGTGCCATCCAGGAACGCCCGGTAGCCCGAAGCAGGGTCGAGCACGATGTTGACCACGATCAAGTTGACCACACATCCGATCATGGTGCCCCAGAGCTGCGCGACAAACATGTGCTTGGGTGGGATCTTGATGTAGTGGCCCAGCTTGAGGTCGTTGACCAGATCAAGGGCTTGGTTGAGCGACATGTACGCCATGGTTTTGAAGAGGATGTTGCCGATGGGGTTGCCGGGCATGATGTAGCCGATGACGAATTCGGAGATGATGTTGAGCCCGACGCCGGTGTCGGAGACGGCTCTGAGGATGCCAAGTGGTGCGATGAAGAGAAGGCCCAACGCGATGGCGAGCAGCAGCGCCCATACTGGCAGTTGTAACGCCGGCGTCAGTACGACCAACATGATTGCTGCTGCAGTTGTTAGAGCAAACGTAGTAGCGTACCAATTGCGTGGCACCGGCTCGTACGCCCTCATCAGCCGGTTGTGAACATCGTCATGGACCGCATTAGATGCAGCTTTCTTGATGTCCTTCCAATGCCACAGCAGAACGTGCGTCACTGTGCTGGTCAACGTCGCGAATCCAAGACCGTACGAAAGCGCAAAGTACGGGGTGAGCAGCATTGGTTTCTGCTGCTCCCATGCTTGCGCGTTCAGCGTGTTGTCCTTATTGAGCAGCGTATCGACGGCGAACTTCTTGTGGTCCTTGTTGAACAACCCTGCGCTGAGGATCTCGGGGAAGGATTGGGCGTCCCAGAAATTGAAGCCCCAGTAGAGGATCGGCATGACAATGTACATCATTCCTGCAAAACCGGCGTAGAAGTTGAGCGCAGCCCACCACGGCTGGTAGAAGGGACCGCTCATGCCGGCAGCGTTCCAATCGAAGGTGAGGTTGAGAAAGCCGAGGCCGTGGTAGCCCGAGCTAAGGGAGCGGAATGCAGGGGTCTTGTTGTCGACCAGACAGAGCATCGCGACGCTAGAAAGCGTGGGGGCGATCAACGCCGGGAGGAACTGGTAGACGTAGATGCCCACAAAGGCAAGGGCGAAGAGGCGGAGCCTGGCACGGTTGTTGAGTGCATCTTTGTCGTGCAGCGTGTGGAAGAGCGAGGTTGTTACGAGTGTACTCGGCCAAATCATCGAAGTTGGTTTGACGAGCAGGTTGGTCACCATGCCGGCGAAACCGAATCCAAGCACCTGGGTCGTGATAAGGAGCGTCAGAGATGAAAGCCAGTTCATATGCTGATGGTAAAACAGCTCCTGGATGTTGATAATGTCACTTGCATACGCGGAGGTGGCTCCTGAGGAAGCGATGATGGCGACGAGCATGTGCTCCTTGATGCTAAACGGCCCCGGGTTGAGCTCGATCGAGTAGCTGCCAAGTCGGATCGTGCGTTCTGGCAAACGATCCGCCAGCCATCGGCCCATGGGTAACGATACCAAAATGACAAAGTAGCTGCTGAATGACGGCGAGTTTGACTTGTAGAAAAACAACTGTGCTATCGCTGCACCGATGACGCAAAAGATGGAGCCGATAAGCAGTGCTCTCCACGTCAAGGCCGGTAGTGTGGGGTCGTCATCCTCCGGCACCGCCTTGCTGACGAGAAACATAGGATCGTCCGGATCGTACTTATCCGATATCGACCCCGTCGAGACATGCCGGCGACCCGCACGACGTCTGGACTTGCTCCTGCTCATCTCGTACGCCTCCTCGTCCACATCAGCCCTGGACGCCGAAGCGGGCCCAAGCATAAGAGCATCCTCCCCTTCCTCGACCTCGTCATCGTCATCGTCGACACCTCCGTCAGCATACCGCTTGCTTGGTTGCTGGTCCAACTCATACGAATCCATTTGGATGGTGGTTGCGTCCTCGTCCGAGTCTTGACCCAAGCTGCCGCGTTGTTGGTAATTGCGTGGTCTCGATTTGGGACGAGACCTTCTGGCAATGTATGGCTGGGTTTGGTTGGGCTCTGCGCCTCCAAGCGAAGACGTCTGCGAGGTATTACCGTGCATATCAAGGTATGCACGGGAGAGTCATTGGAAGTATCGGTAGTGCAAAGTAGGCTTGAGCGCGGGATGCACGCATAGCTTAGCTGCTGGCGTCTCAAAGTCCCCAAGGGTCCAGCTCATCCTCGACAGCAAGCAGCAAGAGATACGTGGCTTTGGTGGGTCCGTGTGTGGGACTTCAGCTTCTTCCAAATCCAAAGCCTTTCAGTGGCAACTTAACAGACTTGAGATTTTGGATGTTGCCTGATTTTCAAGTGTGAGATCGCAAAATTGCCCAGAAGTCGTGATTTTTCGACAGCAAAGCCTCCACACTGCGAAGCGCCCGATGACGCAAGTGTGAGCTGCGTGCCTGTCACCGACCTCCAATCACAAACTCATCCGTCAGAAAGAGGGCATTGCCCACACGATCTGGCAGGATCGCCGAACGCCCGTGTATTTCGGGCCAAATCAAAGCCAGCAAGCGTATCGGCACTGTCTGGCTTTCAAGCTTTGCGTATGGCCCCACCCGCTTTTGCCTATCTTGAGTCGACTCGCTTGCGACTTTCTTCTCGCAGCTGATCAGCTATGCCCAGCTCGAATGACGTGAAGATGCTGCTCCCTGGCTGCAAAGCTGAGTGGTGCACCGCAGCGTCTCGCTCTCTTGAAGCTTGGGTGCAACTTCCACTGCTCTACAACGGAGAAAAGCCAAAGTTAGAAACGCCCCTCGCGACCCAGAGGCAGAAGTCCCGACAAGTGGGGTCTGGTCTTGTTCCGCACTAGACGCTCGCCAGGTGGTCCCAGCATTCGAAGTCTTACCTGCTCAATTACGGTGCCGAGCATCAGCAAGAACCCATGCACGAGCGAGCACGAGCGAGTTCTCGAGTATATATACACTTTAATCTTCATCTTGGTTTCTTTCCAACACATACCACCAGACTCTCTCAGTAACAGACAAAGTCTATCAGTCCATCATGTCGACCCAGTCCCAGTATCAGACCCACACGTAAGTTCTCAGCAAACGCTAAGCAAGGGGAAAGCACCCGTTCTCTGAAGATGTACCAAGCTGACCTGTCTATCTACTTGCAACAATGCTGTTGATTCACTACGGTTGCTTCTGATAGCGCCGATGGCGACCAGAGAAACGCTCCTGGCCCCAGCCCCGACGTTGGCATGCACCACGATGACAACCGCAAGGATCACGAGAAGGGCCAGCCCGAATCTCACCAGTCGCTCGACGCCAAGGACGAAAAGTCGATCAAGAACAAGCTCGCCCAAGCCGGCAAGGAGGAGAAGGAGGAACGTAAGGCCGAGAAGGCCAAGGAGGACCAAAAACCTACCGACGCTGCCCGCGCCCATGGCAACGAGCCATCGCGAGGCGCCAAGGTGGACGAGCAGATCGAGGAGGAGGAGCGCAAG
This sequence comes from Ustilago lituana, assembly GCA_928869825.1. Lineage (NCBI taxonomy): Eukaryota > Fungi > Basidiomycota > Ustilaginomycetes > Ustilaginales > Ustilaginaceae > Ustilago > Ustilago lituana. The sequence continues at coordinate 541,936 of CAKMYA010000016.1, read as the reverse complement.
ATGCTCGAGGCCAAGGGCATCAAGCAATGAGCTTCCTGCAGTCCCTCATAGCCAAGCTCGTGCCTTCTCATTTCCAATCGATAGCTCCAGCACCTCTAGCGGGTATCGATTTCCAACGAAGACGACACGAAACTCTCTTTTGACAAACTCAATGTATCAATAGTAACAGCACCTGTGTCTTGATAATTACAGACGTGCCAACATCTTCTCACTCGCTTTCAATCTTGTGTCTTCAAAGGTTCCGTGCGCTTGACACCGGACAGCCACCTCTGCGCTTAAGATTTGACTGGGAAGGTTATAGTAAGTTATTACAAATGAAACTTTTACGATAGCAAGACAAAGAAATGCAAGAAGAGTGAGACTTGGTGCGGGAGCAAAGGAGCGTAACACCAATCAAATGTTGAATCTATGTGAGCCGAAACCACCGCGGGAGCTTGCTGGAGTAGGCGGCTCCGATTCAGAATCGACAATGATCGGGTTGTCGGCTGTTCCGCCAGCGTTTGCAGCTCTTCCGTTCGCTGTGCTGGGCAGTGCAGTTGAGCTGGATTGTGCGGCGTTTCCGAGCAGCGGATGGTGCGCTTGCTGGACACCGTTGACGTGCACTGTGTTGCCTTCGGGTGTCGAGGTGTGGACTGTCACATTGCCGTTCTCATCCACTTTGCGTGTAACGGTCTCTTTGCGTCCGTTGATGATGCGTGTGGTGGTACTTTGGCTCGCGCCAGAAAAGCCGCCATAGGTAGTGCTGGACGAGCTGCTGCTGCTGCCGTTGAATCCCATAGCAAAAGGGTCGGTAGACTGCATACCCATAGACGGGTGAACAGAGTGTCCGCGTGACGATGCAAAAGGCGCTCCGAAGCCGAAGCCCATAGTGTCGGCCATCCTCCGGTGATTCAGGAAGAAGGGATCGTCGTTGCCAAACAGGCTGCCACCCATCGGGTTGGCCAAGTGCATCGAACCGAAGGGACCTTGGGCGCGACTCCCTCCTCCCGCATTTGCACCATTCATTGATGCAAACTCCTTGCTGAACATCACGTTGAACAGCTCAAACGGATCGAATCCATCGGCACCAAACGGTCTGCCTGCACGTCGACCCGCTTGAGCTCGTCTCGCCGAGTCGGCACTCGACTCCCACATGAACGTAAACGGCACGCCATCCGGACTGGTACCGAAATGCTTCCGGCTCGCATCATCCTCATACTCCTCTGCTGGCGGGAAGCTTCCAGTAGCCCCAGGCCCAAAAGTGTCGTATTCGCGACGCTTGCGAGCGTCGGAGAGGAACTCGTACGCTTCACCAACGATCTTGAATCGTGCAGTGGCTTCCTCCTTCTCTGCAGGTGGCGCTCGGTCGGGATGGTTCTTTAGCGCCAGCTTTTTGTACGCTGCCTTGATCTCGGCCGCACTGCAACCTCGTGCCACCCCCAGCACGTCGTACGGGTCGATCTCGGGGAAGCGGTTCATTTTGCCGTGGCTTGTGCTTGCCTGCTACTGGAGTGAGGTTCGTGTATGGATCGATATGAGGCTAAATCACCGTTTAATCTGGTTGCTGCCCTCAGGGCAGGTATGTCGCATTCATCCGTGTTTGTAGTGGTGGGTGAAAGGTGGGAAGGTGTGCTAGACAACGCTCAGGGTTGGTTCTGATAAGGTTGGCAGCGCTGTTCGGCTCAGCTGCACGCGAAGTGGTCCCTGCGCGTGGCGGGGCTCTTTCGAAAATTCGGCAGTCTTCGGAGCAGCGGAAATCCCGCAGACGTGCTTGAGTCTCAGTCATCAAAACGAAGAAACGCTCCCAGCAACGCTTTGCCGCTGATAATTGACCGCTGTCGAATTCGGCGAGCTAAGCATGTCATACCTCTTCGCAATAGCATATGATCGCGCAAGGATACATTCGTCGAAACACCCTCATCGAAGCTCCTAATCGCTCGATCTTTCGACCATATACGTCTATACACAACTTTCTGAGAATTGGCAGGTGGACTACAGCGACAAATCTTATCTTGAAATCTGCAAGGTCAGAGGTATAGTGGCAGTAGAGTACATGTTGCGCGACAATGCGACGGGCAGGTCCCATATCCATTTTATGAAGATGACTTCTCGATAGCTTCTTCGAACTTGCCGTTCTTCCCCGTCAAGTCCTTTCCGATACCGCGCAGAATGGCGCCAAGCTCGTGCCTTGACTCCCAGATGGGCAAGATACCCACAGCCAGCGTGGTCCAGATAAGCCAGACGAATCCGATCCAGATGTATGCCGCGAGACCAGTTGTGTCCCACAACTTGCGCGATGCAAGACAAGCCGGAATGAGGATGCACAAGATGAAGGAAGCGGCTACGCTGATCCAGCTCGTGAGCCTGAGTGTCTTACGCAGCTCGCCTGCGTCGAGACCGGCAGCTTTGACGTAGTCGACCGTCTCGAGCGTGTAAGGTGTGGCGCCAGCGGGAGAGTCCATCTTTTCATTGCCATCGTCAGCTTTCTCGCCGACAGGTGTACCAGGAGAGGAGCCAGGCGAGGATCGTCCAGAGTTTGCAATCATTCGTTCCACGACGTCGGCGGGAGCGTTGATGCCGCGTGTGAGCACAAAGTGGTCCTCGGTCTCGGGCCACATCAAGCTGCCAACAAGAGTGATTATAGCCGACACTCCGATAGAGACCAAGTTACCGGCGAGCGTAGGATAGTCTTCGCCTGTAGTGGCGACAGTGACCTCGCCGTAGAGCGTGGCAGCAGTCACAATCCAGGCGACAACACCGGAGAGGACACCCACCACCATGGCGACAAGGCAAGCTATCTTGTTGGTACGCGTCCATACCAGACCACAGAAGACCGGAACGACGGCGGGGGCAATGATGATTCCCTGAGCCAGATAGAGCCAGCCGAGCGAGATGCCAGCGTAGTTGAAGATGGTCCCGAATACAGCCATGACTACCGCCCAGATGAGCACACCGGCGTGGCTCATGATGAAGATTTCGCGCTTGCTTGCCTCAGGGCGGAAATAGGGCTTATAGACATCGAAGGTTAGGACGGATGCAACAGCGACTTGCTGGGCAGAAGAGGCAGAAGTGACTGCCAGGAAGAGGAGAATAAGGACAGCGACAGCACCGCTCTTGCCGGCCAGAGCAACAGCAGACGCAGGGGCTGCAAGACCTGCAGTGACATCCTGAGCGGTCAAGACTGGCATGAGCGGGTTGCCGGAGAAAAGTAGACCTCTAGCGCTGAGACCCATCGTCATGGAGAAGACGAAAGGGATGGCAAACCAAGCCGAGCCTCCTAGAAGGAAAGCTCGAGCTGCCGTGGCTGGATTGGATGCAATCGAGCGCTGGTGATAGCTCTGATCGCAAAAGACCGTGCCTAGATTTCCGACCAGATTGATGATGCCGAATATCAATCCAGCTCGAGAGCGGAAGGTAAGTGGACTGCCGACAGCATTGCCGGAGATGTCGTCCGAACGTGAGAGAAGAGTGACCATTTCGGACACGCTGCCAATCTCTGGGGATGTGACCCACACCTTGAAGAAGAAGTAGAAGATGATGATCAGGAGTCCAACGGTGTGCGAGTAGTCCGCAAGCAGAGTAGCTCGCATACCACCTACAAGAACGTAGCATGAAACTCCAAGGGGGATCAGCCAGATGGCGGCCATGATTGGAATGCCGGTGAGGGTGTTGGCGACGGCCGCACCACCAACCACAAGCTGCGAAGAGACCAGCAAGTTGGTTGCCAGTGCGAAGAAGAGAAAGACGCAATGCAGCATTTTGCCCCATCGCACCTTCAGGACCTCGAGAAACGTGCTGCAAAACGGCGCATTCAACTTGATTTTGCATGCCATGATAGAGCAAAGAAGGATCTGGATAGTTGCAAAACTGGCGTAATAATAGCCTCCTGAAATGCCGAGCCGGAACGTTACAGCAGTCGATTGGAGAAGAGTCGAAGACCATGTCCATGCACTGGTGATGCCCGCAGCTACCAATCCAGGCTTGATGGATCTAGATGCAGAGGCGAACTCGTCGGTGTCTTTGATGGAGCGGTTGGTGTATCGCTGCTGAATAAAGGAGAGGAGAATCATGAATGCAGCGAAGAAGAAGCCGAGACCGCAAACGACAGCCCAGCCGGCCCCCTCAGGGAGGACTTTGGTGGAAGCAACCATCGCGGTAAACCTGAACTGAACTGCCGAGTCTTATGAGGAAAGTCTAAGAGTGGCGTGCAGGTGCAAAGGCCAGAAGAGAAGTCTCGAAAAGCCCACCTTTATATGCACTGACCCTAAAAGGTAGGGTCCTAGCCATGCTAGCCCCATTCAAGGCCTAGAATAGGGCTGCTCTGCTCGAATGGAGTTCACAACCGATGCTCCGGGTAATTCAGCGGTGCCGCAAAGCCCGCGTTGCATTCCTGAATCCTTATCAGTTGCTTCTTATCAGCACCTTACTCCACCTCACCAATCCCGCCACTCTAGCTCGATCTCGCTTCCTTGAGGCTTGCATTCAGTTTCAGACGTTAGCCACTGATCCTTGGTGTCAATCTGGGCATCTAGCCTCGTCGTCTCGGCCACAGACAGAGCCATACATGGGCCGCTAGTGAAGCAGCCGTGGCGTGGGTCAAAGCTCAAGCGGAACTGTCGAAGATCGCAAAAGTAGATTATTAACGATTAAAAAAAAAAATATTTCGATTCTAACGTGAGCCACCGCCATGTGTGTGTGTGGTGCGGCTGGTGCTTCGCTGGTCCAAACGCCCGCCGGCCCCTGTGTGGCTCTTACACTGGTTTGAGGCAGCGGGCAGGATGCTCAAGGAGGCAAAGGGCTTGATCGCATCACCAGAAGCTTATGATAGACGATCCTATGGCTGAATGACGATGACTCGGATATCGCGTACGCAGCAGAGATAAGAAAGCCTGCACGGCCGAGTTCGCTTGATCCACGGGCCCAATCAGACTTGGCACAGATAAGGACAGACAAGGTCTCCACCCGCTCAACCAATTCACACGCCCCAAAGATCCCTGCTCCGGCGCACACCGGCAAACGAGCACATTCAAAGTTGAGCAGAGCGGCAAGCTGATCTCTTGTACCGGAACCAGCCGACCTTATCAGCTGAGGTTTCTGTCAAAAATACGAATGTCTCGCAGAATAGTGCAGACACGTGGCTCAAGCAGATTCTGCGGGTCCCCTCTTTTGGACGAAGCTGATAAGCTCTTTGACGGAGTTTGATTGAACAATGCAATGCACGGTTCTGGTCATGCAGCCTCCAATGACAGAAGGGTAATGAGGTCCTCGAGCAACCAAGCAAGATCCTGCTTCTTTGGCGAGCTTGTCACCAGGCTACCATGTTGTTTGGCCGACAACGCCTCTTGAGCATCGAGGACCTGGAGCATCGGCCCCACACTGTCTGACCAGTATTGAGAGAGATGGATGTGGAGCATGAGAGCAGCGAGGAGGCGGTAGAGAGTCTCATCTGATTCCGATTCGTTAACAATGGCTTGAAGCAGCGCAGATGCGAGTTCCGATTCCCAGGTTTCCCCGAGGCGACTGCCGAGAATAGGTGGCGCCTGGGGATCTCGATTGATCCAGTCGGCACGCTCGGCGTGCTGGTGGAGCGCAAGATTGAAGGCACATGTGGCTGCAGCACTTCTCACGCTTGCATCTGAACACAGCAAGAGGCTTGTGGTCAGCTCGAGCGTAAGACTTCGAACGTGCTCGTGCGACTCAATGATCTCGACATAGGGAGTTGAGGCCGCGAGATTGGCCAAGAGGCGCGCCGCAGTGAGCAAGAGTGGCCGCTGGCTTGCAGACCATTCACCCTTGTAAGCCAACTCGGAAACAAGTGACAAGAGCCATGTCATGCCATTGATGTCTTTCCGATCAGTAGCGGCCGTTGCCTGACGGAACACCGCCGTCACAAAGGAATCGTGCAGAGCCGACAGCCGATAGAGGTCGAGGATCGGGAAGAGGGACTCAGCCAGCAGAGCGTCTGCAAATCGCCTTGCGGCAGTCGACGTGTTGTCGGGCAGAGCGCTGGGGAGCGGCCTACTCGCTTTCGTGTCGCGCATTGCCTCGAGCCATGGGATCCATGCAGAGGCAATGGTCCTGCGTGCCTCCTGAAGGTCGGCTTTCTCTGCGAAGCTCTTCGACGGGTGCTGTGCGATGGTCCCGTCAATCTTCTGGAGTAGCGAGGAAAGATTTGGCGTTGCCAAGTAACGATGAGGTTGGGAAGGCAGAGAGCTAAGCGACTTTAAGGGCTTGGGAGGGCACGCATGCGAGTGTGGTGGATATGCTTCGAGAAGCATCAAGTTAACTGCAGCCTTGAGCTCACCGACATCGATTCCCCTGACTTGGTTGGACTCTTTGCCATAGGTGTAGAACTTGACTGTCGGAGTCGCCGTCACGTTTGACTGGGCAAAGAGGCTCGATGTAGTAGCATTGGAATCGACCTGGACAAAAGCAACTCGTTTGTGATTGCCGGGGTTCGACTCGTCGACGTGATGGTGATGGGCCAGATCCTGAAAAGCTGGCTTGACAACGCGGCATGGCGGGCACGACTCAGACGTGAAGAGAACGGCGACGCATGGGAAAATGGACAGGATCTCGGAGAGCTGGGCGCTGTTGGTGATGTACCGAACAGGATCCGATGCAGACGTTTTGGAAGACGTGCTAGCCTCGACTGGCGTGTTACCCGTATAAGCACGAGAAGCAACCTGGTTGAGCAAATCGTTCCCGAATATGTCTGAAGCGCTCGTAGTTGGTGCTGTGATGTCAGCGGCTGGTTGTCGGAACATGGCGTCGATCTGAGGCTGCAGCATGCGTCCAAAGGGTGTGGCGAGGAAGTCCTGCGGCAACGAACGAATGTGGGCGGGGATGTCGGAGCCTGTCAGAATCTGCGAGACCTCTTGTGTAAAGTTGTTGCAGTTCCAAGATAGCAGGTTGTAGTCTTGGGCGCGGAATCGCTTGCGCAAGTCTGGAAGCAAGGCGCCTTCGAACGTCTCTCTGTCGATCGAGGTGGTGCCAAGCGAAAATGTCTCTAGCGGAGCTCCATGATGAGAGGTTCCCGGGTACACAACCGAAATGCCTTGTCCGAAAAAGTACTCGCGATCCCAAGCAACGATGCTGGTGTGCCAGATGCCGTCGATCCTTTGTCCGGTTAGCGACAATGACATTTGCCGTGCCATACCCCTCGACAGGTCATAGACGTAGAGCTTGACAGGATACTCTCCATCTTCGAGAGGCTGAGTGGTCGTCATCGTTTCAGAGCAAGGTTCTAGGCAGATGCTGCGGACTCAAGAGCAATAGAGGTGGTTGTGGGGATGCGGGAGAGATTGATGCAGGTGGGTTGATGAAGGCGAAGCGCAGCGGAAGTGCTTCAGGAATTTAAGAGCCTGGAAGATTCTCGCAGGCGTTCAGGGTCCAGCGTTTAGACTCGTCATTCTGCACGGTTAGGGCTCAGTGCAGGGTGACGCGTCGAGAACCTCCACGTCTGTGAGACCTCTTCATCCAACACTCAAGTAGGGGCAGAAATTGACCTTGTTCCACGCACTCGGGTCCCTCGAATATTCTCACGCCGGTCCACATCCTTGCATGAGCGAGCTTTCAAACGTTGCATCTAGGCGTGCTTGCGCCATTCACGTGGAACGTGAGTCTATGAGGTGCCAGGCCACCCTCGACAGTCTGCCGTTGACAAGGTCAGTGCTTCGGGGAGCAGGCAAGAGGCGGTATTGCTTAGCTTGGATTGCGGCCTCATGTCTGGGAAGCAAAGGTATAGATGGCAAGGGTTCAACGCAGAATGGAAGCGAAAGAGACACGAGTACAAAATCACCTGCACTTGGACTGAACGTTTGCTCGCACCGGCCACAAGAACGCGTGAGGTGTCAAAAGCCAATGCGAGGTTGAATTCACATTATCCACTTCGGCACTCTGCCACTCTGTGTTGCACGATTCCACTAACTTAGCCAACACTTGGCACCGCTGAGGCTGACACGCATCACACGCGCTGTGCACACTGACCACCCCCAATTTTCCCGCAGGGTCTTCCCTGAGCGTGCTCTGCTGCTGATTTGGGGCTGCAAGCTAGTAGGCGCCCATCATGCGACTCCTCAACTGCTTTCCACGCTAGTCACGGCAGTCTTCCTGCAGTGCCGGCTCGTGCTCTTGCTGCCGACCCTGAGTCAACCGTGACTGTAGCCTCTGTTGGTCGTCTTCACTCCCATCTTTCATCCTTGGATCGCCTCCTCCCTCGTAATCACAACCACAACACCTTAGCCTTCCCATCATTTTCGCTGCATCGCCTCTGCAACAGCAACAGGATGGTCAAGGAGGTCGCGTCAGCCGCCGAGTTCGACTCCGAGCTCAATGCGGCGGGTTCCAAGCTCGTAGTGGTCGACTTCCACGCCGTGTGTAAGTACAGCCCGAATGCCCTTTATACGCATTTGTAGGTAGCGTACGGTTTTCATCTGACCCTCAAATCCGCTTCCTTGTTTCTCATTGTCAATGCCAGGGTGTGGACCATGCAAGGTGATCGCACCCGTCTTCCAACAGCTCGCATCGCAGGTATGTCGCCTTTGACCCCGATCACGCAGCTCACACATGCAACAAAGCTCCCCTTGGACTAGTGCACTCACTCCTTTTTTTTCATACACACTCATATTCCTTCGAGGAACAGCATACCAACGTGGTTTTCCTCAAAGTCGATGTGGACCGAGTGCAGCCAGTGGCGCAACGATATCGTGTTCGCGCCATGCCAACTTTCCTCTTCTTGAAGAACAAGAGCGTTGTCGAAACGCTTCAGGGCGCCAACTCGAGCCGACTCACTGCGCTTGTCAAGCAGCATTCTTCCGGTGCATCCTCAGCATTCTCTGGTTCCGGCCAGACCTTGTCCGGTAGTGGTTCGTCCAGCTCAAACTCGTTTGGTGCCCGTTCCGTCGCAGGCATCACAGACGGACACGTAAGCTTCGAGAATTTCCTACCCCTTCTTGTGCTTGGCGCCTACATTCTGTATCTCTTCCTGGGCTAGTTGCAACGGCGATCCTATCTTCAGCAATACGTTCACCAATACCACCTCGTGTCTGCTGTGATCGCTAAGTCCTGGAATGTTTTGGTCCACTGACCCGGCATTTTCGCTTGTCTTCTTCATCTCCCTTTCTGGACATCTTATCCTCCCTGGTTGCTCTACACATGACTCATCTGAAAAAACGCTGGGAATTTCGCATTTCACAGTCCTCGCTCCTCAAGATCGTGGAGCCCAAGCGTTCTTCTGCATTGAACGAAAAGCCTGACCGACGCCTGCAAGCTATCCTCCGCGGACCCAGCGGCGGCGAATGGCTCGAGAGTGACGCGGATGAGCAGCTTCTCATCCATCTTACTGTAGGTCCCACTTGGCTCGTTGCTGTGTCCCATGTCTCTGCATCGAAATAGACTCCCAACCGCGCATACACTGTGCTGATGCCTAACTTTTTCCTTTCGCAACTTTTGTTACGGGCAAAAAGTTCAAACAGCAGGTCAAACTCTCAGGAATTCTGCTTCGAACGCTGCCTTCTCAGCTAGCACATGCTCCCAAGCAAGTCAAGATCTTTGCAAACCGACCGGGACTCGGCTTTGATGATGCCACAAGCGACACAGCCGACCAAGAGGCCGAGCTCTCCGAAGAACACGTGCGCGGTGGCGAAAATGGAGGTGGCGGCAAGGTGCTCTCGCTGCGGTTCGTCAAGTTTCAAAAGGTCGACTCGCTCACCATCGTTGTGCTCTCCAACCAAGAGGACGCAGAAACCACACGCATCGATGCCATCGACGTCTACGGCATTGCGGATCAGACGACTGACATGAGCGAGCTGCAGAAAATCGCGGCCGAGGGCGACAAACGCGACTTGGATCTCCGCACTGTTTCCAAGACCGGGCTCAAAGGCGGTAGCTCGTCTGGTGGCGCTGGAAGAGGCTTCAGTGCGCCGAGGAGCTCTTCGATCCCCGACATCACGACCTATGCAGAACGGCCAGCTCGGCACAGCCGATCGCACTCGACCTCGAGTCTCAGTCCTCCCTTGTCCAAGTATCGCCGATCGGCCTCTTCCGCTTCGGCACCTCCGATGCAGGATGTCGAAGAGGAAAATGAGCACGATTACGTGGACGATGAGCCTAGAAGGCAGTCATCGCAGCAGTCCGGTTTTGCGCCTCGGGCACCTCCTTCAATGACGGAAGAGGAGGTAGCAGAGTTTGAAGCTGCCCAGAATGCCGCCCGCGACACTTTCGGAGGCTGGCACTATGCTCCTCTCGGTGTGGCACTTGCACCGCCATTGGGAGCCCTCCTCGGTGGGCATTCCGATGCATGGTCGGATGCCATTCTTCTCATCCTTGCCAGCTTTTGGCTTTACCAGTTCCTTCGAGTACCGTGGGAAATCTACTATGCCTCCAGAACCCGACACGTCCTCACGCACGACCAGGATGAGGAAGAGTCCGATCATGCCGATGAGGCTTCTGGAGACGGCTCTCGCATGCATCCCAAGAAGCCAGCCGAGTCTATGGGACAGATGGAAGCTCGCCGAGCAGCCGCTGCTGAACTCCAACGTTCGGAACTGCTCAGCCTTGTCTTTTGCGTTCTGAGCCCTCTGATAGGCGCATATATGCTCCATTGGATGCGAGAAACCATGACCGACGGCAACAAGTACCTCAACACATTCAACATCCGCCTCTTCACCTTGGCTGCCGGCATCAAGCCCTGGTCCCATGCCATGAGTCTCATCCGACGTAGGATGCTGCATTTGCAAGAGGAAGTGCATTTCCCCTCATCTAAGGTTGAAAAGATGAACCAGCGCCTCCGTCGCCTCGAAGCCGATCTGTCCAGCCTGCGCAAGCTCTACGCTACAAAAAGCGAGCTTCGCGTGTTACGCGAATACGACGCTCAGCTAGGCCGAGCCGTGCGCCGCTCCGAGAGAAAGGAGGAGCACCTCAGATTGTCAGCCGAGGAAAAGTTCAGCATCGTCGAAGGCAGGCTCGAAGACTTGCTCCGTGAGGTAGCCATCAACGCCGAACTGATCGAAGAAGAGCGCAGGGAGAGAGAGCGCGCTGCAAGTCTGCGCGTTTCGTTCTTTGAGGCTGTCAAGTACCTTCTCGGATCGGGTCTCACTGTCCGGAGGGCAAGCCCAAAGCATTACCTTCACGACATGCCTCGTAGCTTGCCTTCTACCGCAGCGCTCGGAATCGGTGCCAGCTCCCCGGAGGATGAAGTCGGCTTTGAGGATTCTATGACTGGCGCACCTCTGCCGCCTTCTGGCTCCACTTTCAGTCCAATCGGACCGCCTCGTACCATCGCAGGTCCAACATCAACACTCCCGACCAGCGGTGCGCGCGATAGATCTCCTACCGCCGGCCGTCCTGATTGCTTCTCCACTGGATCGCCTGTAACGCCAGCTCCTCGTACTCACCATGCCAACGATGTGCTTAGCATGCCCCGGTCTCGTTCCCAATCTGGCGCTATTCACCAAGTCTCTCACCCTTGGTGGGAGCGCGGCATGGCCTTCTACCTGTTTCTTCCGCTCAACGTGTCAAGCGCTGCCATTCGCTTCGCCGGCGAAAAGGTCAAACACATCCTGGAGGATTCGGAAAACGAGGTGGCCAGGAACCAAAGGAAGACGCTCCGGTACCAGAAGCATCTCGCCGATCAACAGCTCCAGCAGCACCATCGCAAAGTCTCGCAGCAGCAGCAGCAGCAACAACATATTCTCACCCCCGCGCGTAACCGCAGCAGCAACCCGCCCAGCATCAAGATCGCTTCCCCGCCCGCTGCTCCCACCGGAACTGACCGTACCCGTTGATGCTCTGTCGTAAACGGCCAGCAGTCGACCAATCTCATTCGGATCTCCTGCTCGTCCCCCTCATACCAGTCCGCCCACACTGTGGCACTCACCTCTCCCTTGTCTCAGTGATCTTCCGACAGCACCGTGTATACCCTTGATCGATCTCAACCGTCTCGCACACATACCCACAACCTAACCATTCTGAATGTCGAGAAACTTGAAGATCTTATTCGCTCTTTCACATTCATGTCGAGCCTTGTCCTTTGCAGTTTGCCCGATTCTCTTCCTGTGTATGTAGCCCTACGTGTCTTCTTGCAATCTTTCGATTCCGGCTTCCCACCGTCGCTATACAGCTTGACAATTCACATGTTCAGTAAGCAATGAGCCAGAGCGCGGAAGCAACAATGCCAGCACCCACCACCACCATGACCGCATGAACAAACCTTGATGTATGGCCGTCGTTGAGAAACACACCTTCGGTCTCGTCGAAATCAACTTGCTCCTTCTCCAGCTCTTTCTCTGCCGACAAATAATCCGCCAAACCGGTCCCCAGAGATAGCAAAGACAGTGCGAAGAAGATCCCCGCGAATGCTTTGGAGGAGAGTGGGAGGTGGTCCCAGTCGACAGGTTCGTTTGGCCTGCGTCTTTTGCTAGGGTGACGTCGGTGGGAGGACGATCTGTGTGCGGTGTCTGGTAGTTGGAGTTGAAGGATGAGAGAGGCGGAGAGGATGGCGAGCAAACAGGAGAGGCGGAGCCAGACGAAAAAGTTGCGTTCACGTGCGAGAAAGTCCCTCGCCGAGCTGGAGGATGTCTCTCTTGTCGCTAGGAAGCGCTTGAGTTTGGAGAGCGGTTGCAGAAGCCGGCCTGAGAAGGAGGCGGAGCTGAGCTGCACATGTGCGTCGTCTTCTGAAACATGGTCGAGTCTTGACTGAGAGACTGGTGTGGGTGCTGCATCGTCATCTTCAAGCTGATGAATCGTGATCAACGAGCTGTCCCGCCGAAAGACCCTGATCTTGGGCGTACCACCGCTTGATCTACGTCGACCCAGACCACTGCCACCGCCACTGCCACCGCCACTAGGACCATCTTCGCTTTCGGTACTCGGTTGCTCCTGTGCGCCCTTCAGCGCTCCAAATACCGACGCAGCGGATAGTTGTTGAGTGTGTGGTGGAGGTCTGTAAGTTTCAGGGGTCGAATCCTTCGGTCCTGCTGAGCAGAGAGATGTGGCTCGAGGATAAGCATTGGGAATGTGAAGCGATAGCGGACCGCTTCCACCGCCGCTGCTTCGAGGTCCGCGGTCGCTCAGCTCCGAATGAGCCGTGTTGATGCGTTGGATGCCCTTCTGGCCAGAGCCGCCTCCTTGGGATGACAGTGTAATTGGCATGAGTTCGGTGTGGTGCGTCGCCCAGAAATCTGGCAGAGCCTTGAGAGAAGGACTGAGATGGCGAGCAAATCATTCAGAAGTCAAGCAGATGATCGCGAGCAAGCCGAAAGTAAACTGTGAAATGCACGCCTGCATGACGTGGTTGCTCCGAAGAAGCCTAAAAGCTGCTCTAATTTAGAATATCAAATGTGGAACGGACGTTGGCCAGTGCACGCCAATGTCACCCACAGTGGTCTAACAATCATCCAGGCTTTGACCTAAGATTGCTTCCAAGAAGACTTGACGTTCGCTACCATCTGACAGAGCAGCGGGATCGCACCGTGTTCCACCGGGGCAAAGGGACGACAAGGCGATTCATCCGATGCAAAAAGGCAGGCAGTAGCCACCTGTTCCAGACCAGTGGTTGCTCGCTGGAAGAATCGGGCAAAGAACAAAACGTGTCAAACCGTTGGCGGCGGCGGCGGCGGCGGCGGCAGTTGTCTTGAACGGAAGCCAACAGCCAGTGAGGGGTCGAGGCAAGTGCCATGACTTTGGACCCTGGCTGTCTCGGGTGGCGTTTTGCCGCTGCCCTGAGAAAGGAGGGGAAGAAGAAGCAGAGGTGAGGTGACAAATTGCCCGCGCGCGTGCCAGCAACCCATACAGTATTGATATTGTGATTTTAGTGGTGCTTCCAATTCGCTACGTGCTACTAGCAAGTAGCAGGACCGTGTGAGCGCTGCTGGACTTGATTGGCTCGAGCTAGCCGCCACCGTTCACACTCGAGAGGTAGAGGCATGCGATAGGAGAGGGGTTTGCCGGTGGTCCCGAAGCCAAGCAAGCGTGAACTTGAACAATTTTCCTCTCGCTCTCTCCCATAGTTTACTTTTGTGTGTGTCGGTCGATCGGTGTGTTTTTTTTATCGTTTCTCGAGAAAAATCGAACCAAGTCGAGCTTGAGATTGACCGAGTCTTGTTCTGAACCCCGCTTTCTGTCCAGTTAAGCCCAGATATTGGCCAGGAGCAGGCCAAGCCACACAGATCGTCCTTGGCCCCTTCTCGTGGATCACATCACATTAAGGGGGTCGCCTCGGCGGTTGGAGAAATTCATGGACGGCCATACACGCACGGGTGTTTCGGTCGAGAGGCGTCTAAATTCCCACGAACAGACCTAATCTTGGATACAGCGCGTTCCTGTCCACCTTCCATGCGAAGCTACAATTCCCCTAAGAGCGACAGTAACTGTAAAGGAAGGCCCACTTCAGGGACTTTCTGGCCGTGCCGGATTCCGAGAACAAAGAAATTGATGTGATCATAAAGACGAGAGAGGCAGAGTGGCTTTGAGAACTGGCAAACGAGGGAAAGCAGCCAAGAAGGCAGCACAGCCCGAAGAGAAAAAGAAGACGACCAAAAAAGGAGAAGAGCGTTCTTGACGCGCGGAGTTGGAATTTGCCATCTTGCACTTGGACCTCGTGGAGCAGTAGGCAGCCAAGAGGCGATGGCGAGTGGCGGGGAGCTCCTTCCCTTTCAGGAGCTGCATCGCTTTTTCAAAACGGCCACGGCTTGCATACCAACCCTTCCATGGCCACTTGGATTGCAGAAGCAGCTAAATGCGAACGATTTAGCATTCCGTAGACACAGTGCTGCAAGCCGTGCCAACGCGATTAGGGAGATTGTATGACTGGCTGCGATGAAAGAGGCCGGACGAGTAACAACGGCTGGCAATACTCGTGACGTTGGTAGGAACAATGTTGTCTCAGAGTTGGCGTGGCGAGGGCAAGGCGAGGCACCGAGCGCTCGCACCTGTTTGGACTTGGGCGCTCCTTGCTTTTGGCTTCGTCGGGGTTTCCAAGTCGATTTCCGCGGTGTGTCGGTGTGTATATTGCATCCCTTTTTTTCCTGTGTTGCATTTTCAACCCTCCCTGTCCGCCCCCTTCTAAGCTCCTAGACGTGGAAATGCGCCCTGATGGGGTTGCCCCTTGCGTTTGCGAGTACCTTTTCAGCTTGACTTCGAACGCCACTTTTCTTCAGAGACCACCGGAAGTTCCGACGGGGGCTTGACCCTTTGTCGATTGCTCGACGTCCCGCGCTATGGTCCATGGGTCGTCGCTGTGAGCGCTTTCTTCTTTTGAGAATAAATAAATAAAACAATAAATAAAATAAAAATAAAAAAAAAGCATTTGTTCAACGGTTCGGCTAACGCATTCAGCTGGGCTCGGACGATCCGACTGCGGCGCTCGGCTATCTCTTAAGCGCCCCGGAACGACAGACCGTGAGCGTCAGACGAATACACGTTTAGTGCGATCAAGCGTCACAGCAGATCCCCAACGGTGACCAAAAGGATTGCTACAATCTCAAGCGAGGGGAGAACGGGCAGAGATTCCAGCGCAATACTAGGTCTTGGTGCTTTTTTCTAATCGCACTGGAACGCTAGAAAGTGTCGGTTGTTCGGGTGGAGCGATTGTCGAGTGAGAGCAGGGGCCAGAGCTCAAGCGAGTGTGTTGGCGAGATGCACTAAATCCCACGACAGTGCAACAGTCGCGGCAAAAACTTAGTCGAGAAGAATGTCAGGAAAATCCAATCCTGCATGCCATGCAACAAGAGCAGATCTGTGCGCATGCCTGCAGGAGCCTGTGCAGCCGTTATACCTTCTTTCTTTCTTTCTTTTTTTTTTTTTTTTTTAAAAACATTCTTCTTCGCCACTAAAACAGCATTTTACCGTTCGCACCTTTCGCAGACAATCAATCACACTTGCTCGCTTCCTTTGGGTTCGCATCCGATGGCGGCGTTAAAGTTGAAGAGATCACATGGATGACGAGTATCTACGGGTGAGCGGTTAGACTGTTGCTTGACATAGGTTCATGACTACCGAAAGCACTGCCAAATGGGAGGGATGGGGATGGGATCGGTACAGCCGAGGATTGAAGGAACAGAGTAGTAGCAGCCATCGACCTCCAAAACCGTCTGATGTCCTTCTGAAGGGTGGGCGATAAGCAAGCCCTCGAAACAAGCTCGGCAGCAACCGAATTAAAGGACGCATGAGTTTCGTCTTGGGTCGAGATCTGCAGTTCGCCACCCTCAGGCTCCACTGTGTCTGCCCGGTTCTGCACCTCCTCCGCAGTCTCACATTGCCTCTCTATGTCTTGGCTCCGCCTTGCACATCCACCCTTCGTTTTGCAGTTCCGTCTTCTTGATACGAGCCTTTGACCCTTGCTTCTGCCACGGCTGCGAGACTCGCAGCAGCAGCACCTTACAAGCGGTCCTTGCTCAGACGAGACCAACACGGGCAGGCGAAGCACGAGCACGAGCCAATTGGCGGGTTGCCCGTGGACAGACTAGACGGTCAGCCCACTTTCTTCTGGCTTCCTCTCGCCGTACTTTCGACGGTCCTGCTGCCTTTTGTCCTTTGCCCCCATCGGAACGCCACACCGGATCACCATCCCTGCTGGGCTGTCGCTTGAGGTGTCTGTCTGCGCTGCTACTGTGCCTGCTCTCTGTATGCTTTTCAGAATTATGTCAATGAGCCCCTCTTCATCTGAACTAGCCAGACAAGCCAAAAGATAGTGTTGCGGCTAGTAGCCGCTTGAGCACACTACGACGAACAGACCTAAACCCTTTCCCATCGTCCCAACCTTAAAGGGTCACAAAGGGCACCATCGACGGCTCTTACCTTCCCCCCTTCCACTTCTGCCCACAACCGCCGGGTGGTCACCAGTTTGCTGCTCACTCTCGACCCGACCTCTCCCTTACTGTAGCATCCTTCTTGTCTTGCTTTTCTTCTTTGACGACTCCTTCCTTCATCTCTTTCACCTCATTACTTCTTGCTCTTCGCCTTCATCTGTGGCCCCGCCTTGACCCATCGCGTGTCGCATCAACCACGACCGCCTCCACCAACGTAACCACCAACTTCCACCTTCTTTCATTCATCTGCTGTGCTTCGCTCCGCTGCTGCTAGTGCTGCTTGCCTGACTCCTGTCTCGCGCATATACCTGCATACCTCCATTGTCCGGTTTTTGTCTACAAGCCACCGTCCAGTTTCGGATACCTCATTTCCTGCAAGCATACCAACCCTCGACATCTGCCAACCTTTCATCTCGGTTCGTCTCAGTGCAGCGCTCCTATCCGCTTCGCTTCACTTCGCAACCAAACGCTCCATCATACCCCTTTTGCGAGCCACATTCACATTGTGAACTCGCACTTGCATTCAGATACCACCCCCCGCGCATTCTCAGGCATTCATAAATCAGCACCGCATCCGCAACGCCTCTTGTTTGCTTCATTCTTTCACCTTCTTTCCAAGATACACAAGTAGCCTAGTCAGCATGGCAGGCATTAAGACTGAGAGCAGCCGAGGCCGATCTCCCGGCCCAGCAGCCGCTCGACGCGAGTCGAACCTCAGCGAGGTCAGCATGGACGCTTGTAATTCGCCTGCTGCCGCACACATGGCGGGGCCGCCCGCGAGGACCAGCAAGCGACGCAAACGATCCGAGCTCTCTCCCTCTTCCAAGGCGACACACAGCATCATCGAAAAAGAGCGGAGGGAGGCGATGAACGAAAAGTTCTCTGAACTTGCTGCTAACATCCCGGAACTCGTCGAGGCTATCGCTTCAGGTAAACGGCCCACGAAGGGCGAGATTGTCAAGGCGAGCATTGCGAGGCATCAAGACCAGGAAAGGAGGGTGCGGGAGCTTATGCTTGAGGTGCAGATGCTTCGATCCGGTAGCACTCCCAACGCCACTGCTGCCGTTGCGCCTACTGGTGCTGGTAGCGTGCAGAGCTTTGCTGTGGAGACTCCGAGCCCATTGACTGCGGAACCGATCATGCAGCAGACAGCGGCGGCGGCGCAGACGCTGGCGATGCCGTACCAGATCCAGACCTCGCACCCCATCGGCGGCGTCTCCGCTGCCGTTCAAGGCAACCTTTGGGTCGGTCAGTTGCTCAACAAGACCCACGAACCGCTCTCGCTTTCCCTCTGCCACGAACCGCATCCACAGCCACCGCCCCTGCCGCTGCTGCCGGAAATGGCGCAGCCAGTGTCACCGTTCAAGCAGACGTCGATGATGAACTGGAACCTGTCGCAGACGCTGGATCCCGCTTTCGGGTTCGCCTCTACGGGCTTAATCAAGGGTTTCATGGACAGCGGTACGCTCGAGCACCTCAGCCGAAGGGATAGCAGCAGCACCGGCACCGGTCCCACGCCCACGTCCGGTTTCTCGTCACCGACGTTCACGTCGTCTGATAGCGATTCGACTTTCAGCGCGGATGCGGTGGACGGAAGTCTCGATGAGAGGAAGTTTTTGGCGGACAGCATGGGGTTTGAACCCTTCGCCCTGGCGTCAGCGTCTAATTTGGTTGAGCAGACCCCGCTGACGTCGCTTGTTGGACTGCCGGCTACCACGGTCACTACAGCAGGTGAACTGGCTGGTGCGTCAGGGGCGGCAGGTAAGAAGGCAAGGCGTGCGACTGGCGGGAGGCGCTCACGAAAGGACGAGGTCAAAGAGGAGCCCGTCTTGACTAGCGTCAGCTCCTATGGTGCGTCGTGCGCCGCAAATGTCTAGAGTTGTAGATCGAAGTAAGTTCTCTCCTGTACCAAGTTAATTCATCCGAACAAAACCCCCTCATCTTGTAAGTTATATCATCCACGCTGCAGCAAAGCAAGGCTTGCCCGTCGCGACATCGTATGTGGACCGATCATCTGCGTGAGCCTGACACGAGCGCAGGCAGAATGAGATATGAAAGTGAGTTACTATAACAAAAGTGTTACATTATGTATAAAGGCAAGCAAGCAAGCTAATAAGACAAACAATACAGAAGGGGAGGCGTGGCAGGTGGAGAGAAGGGCAGGAGGTCTACTCTTCACCTTCGTCGACAAAGATTTCCCTATACTTGTCCAGTATCGTTTCCACCGCGCGGCACTGGAAGCTCATGTCGTGTATCTGAATCGCCCCTCCCCCTCCACCATTCGCACTCGCACTGCCGTCCTCATGCCCGCTCGGCGGAGGCGACAACAGCGTGGGCCCAAACACAATCGCCAAATTGCTCGCCGACATCTGATTCACATGCTCCAGCCCCTTCACCTTGTCCAGATGTCCCATCAGATATTTCAGCGTCGCATAGTTCGCATCAGGAAGCTCGTTGACCCGCTCGTGCAGCCGGATGTGCCGCAACCGATCATTGTCGATCTTGGCCGCCTCAATGAAGCCGGAGTACAGCTCGTGGGTGAGCAACGGCTCTGGCAGTTCGCGAAACCAAAGCTTGAGACAGCCTGCTACAATATTGATGTCCTGAATCGCTTCGTCGTTCATCAGATCCACTGCAGACCAGTCGGCATCAAACTTAGCTTTGAGCTTTTGCACCTTGGACGTAGTCCCCGAAAGTCGGTAGATGCCCATGTTTTCGATGCCGACCTCTTCGATGGCGAGCGCGCATTTCTCGAGGATGGGCGGCACCTCGACGTTATCCCTTGCCATCTGCTCGGCTAGGTCGACGCCAAAGATGGGGCGTTCAGATACGACAGAGGAGCGGGCAGCAGCGGCTGCAGTGTTGACTTTGGAGGTGCCAGGGGTGTTGAGGAAGCCTTCTTCGTAGGGACCTTCCCTACGGGGACCCTTGTAATCGCGTCCGTGTGCGACCTGGTAATTGGTCATGTACTGCTTGAAGTCGGCCCGGTTATCGATCGCCTCGACGGCACCTTTGAGACCGCTGCTGGGCGCAACATCGGTACCGACGGGCGAGATGGCCATGCCGTCGTTTAAGACGGTGCTCTCGTAGAGGAACGCATAGCGAGCCAAGTGGTACTGCGTGCCGTTGTCGATCTCTTCGGCATTCTCCTTGAGGATGCGAAGGATGCGAGGCAGTTGCAGATTAAAGTACTCCTGACGCACTCCTTGTGTGCTGAGCACCTCTCTGCGGAAGGCATCGCTTGCGCTGCTCGTTCTCGCGCGGATTTCTTCTTCCTGCTTAAGGATCTGTTGAGGGTTCTTGTTCTTGAAGAGCAAGCCGCCTTTGCCGATTGCTTTACCGAGTGTTCGCTTGCCGCTGCTGCCACCACCGGCGGAGCTAGCTTGAATCTCGCCAGACTTGGTAGACTCGCCCGACTTGAGCAACAAGAGCCTCTCCAGATCTTCTGCTGCCGTATCGAACCGACCACGAGCCTTCTCCACACCTGCTTCGGCGTCCTGCAGGTTCTTCTCGAGCCGCAACCCCGTCTCCCTCGCCTGCTTGCGACTTTTGTCGACTTCCTTGGCCAAGTTGCTGAGCTCGTCGCTCATCTCGCTCAGCTTGGCAGCAAAGCGCAGGCGATTGTCGGCTATCGTCTCATGAGTCTTGACCATCGAATGCCACGACTTGACAAAGGTGCCTGCCTTGGCGTCGCTGAGCGAGTACGTCTCAAACGTAGATCGTGCAAGCTTGGCCAAGCTCCGAGCGTACTCTTCCTCGATGACAGCACGCTTCTTGAGGAAGACGGAGGCTTCTCTCGCCGAAACCATGCTCTGCTTGATGCGGTCGAAGAGGAGAGGCATGCCGCAGTCCATGTCGCAAAGAGACCGCAGCACACCCTCGTCGAAACTGGTGGGGACGATATCCTCCATGGTTGGGCCATTGTTGACGATATTGTTTGTCGACATGCTTGCCGAGGGGGCTTGATTGAAGGTGCTTGCAGTGTTGCTGGCGGGTATGCCCGTCTCGGCAAAGCTGGAGGAGCGTGCGATGCCAGGAACGGTGGAGGTGCTTTGTGTGCTAAAGCGGGCGCTGGATGTGACATCGGTAGAGGATGTAACATTGGTGCTGCCGATATAGCCTTTTGCGTCGTCGTAGCCTGGATGATCTGTCAAGGTCGGAGTCGCAAGTGAGGAGGATGCTTCGTAGTGTGTGGGCTGATGGGCGTTGGGACTGTCTATGCGATCGAGATCCGACACGTTGATGGCATCCGAGTAGAGGTGGTTGGCGGAAGGGTTCTCGTAGCCTAAAGAGACGGGAAGAGAAGCGAGTCAGTATGGAGGCGGCTGGGACAGTAGCGCTGGGATCGACTTACCAGAAACATCCGAAAGGGCGTCATTGTTGTTGTGGTGAAATTGAGCTTCATTCGACATGTCAGACTGGTTGCCCGGAGAAGTGCCAAATGAGGTGGTTCCCAGCACATGTGGACTGAGGCCGTGCGCATTAAAGTTGGCATGATCTGCTGTTCCACCTAGCCAAGCGCCTTCCTGAGTGTTTGTGGAGTGATAAGGCGAATTCATCTGGTCTGTCTCTCGGAGCGTAGCCGATGGTGTGTCAGAGGCAGTCGGAAAAGTGAGAGCACTGGCTCCTTGTCTGACAGTGTCTGCGGGAGGTTCCGATGCGAAATGAAACGCGGCAGGACCTTCGTAGGAGGAGCCAAAGTCAGGATCGAAATCGGAATTGACCCCGATGGGACTGGTTGACGTCTGAAACGGAGCACCTCCGAAGAGATCAACTGTTGTTACACTTGTTGAAGCAGAGGAGGATTTGTGCACGGGCAAAGAGGTTGCGGCACCACTTGTGACGGGAGAAGAGATCCGAACAGCGAGCGATTGTCGGAATTGAGCCGATGAGGGAACGCTCTGGTTGCGAGAGAGACGACTGAGCTTCGGATTCGGCTGCTCGAAAGACTGGTGGTGCTAGTAGTTCGCTTGCGGAGAAATTCAGGTTTCGATGGTGCCATGGACAGTGGTGTACGCACTACAGGCCGGAGGCGGGGAGGGTCGAGCCGAACGCGTTAGATTGAGCACACAATCTACGAGATTGGACAATCTGAGAGACGATGCCTGGTGCTGTTTCCGAGGATCAAGGTATTAAGGGTGGGCTTGTGTGTGTGTGTGAAGCCAGAGCGTCTGTGCTCTGAGATGACGGGAGAAGAGAGCGCCCGTAAGCGGATGCAGAGAAGCAGAGTCGGTGTATTGTCCTACACAGCGTCAAGCAGCCAAGATGCGCTTGAAGGTGGGAGTCCGCCTGGATGTGGAAGGGACGTGGCGATGATCAGGAACGCTTGACGTTGCAAAAAGTCGACGAGGATGAAGTTGGGGAAGCACGTCGTACCCAAAAGAGCAAAGAGAAGGTGACTGTCACGCGGAGGAACGAGAAATCAGGGCACGGCAGAGTGCATCCTGCAAAGGGTCCGAGCGCACAGTAATGAAGTGTTAGAGTTACAAGATACAAGATACTGGGCGACGTTCTAGCCTCAGTGAGGACAAGCACAGACAAGAGAGCACGCATCTCTCTGTACATCAGCAATGCGAGCACAGCTGTGTCCTATTCGATCCTCGTGCAGCTGCGAGCCTTGACAGAGACTGTCCTAAGAATCCTTCATACACGATTGCCAGTAGCACCACCTTGAAATACAGCTCACACGGATCACAAGCCACGAGTCGCTGCGACACCGTATTCATCTGGTGGCCGGGGGGTTGGCGTTGTCAGGACGCCTCGTTTCTCATTGACCTTGGTAAGACGAGGTCGCATTCTGTGTCGACCCATCATCAGCATTCCGACTTGATTCCCTTTCAAGTCTGTGCTGAGAACGCCTTTTTCTTTGTCGCTCGCCGTTGGCCTCCATTTCAATTTTTAAAGTGAAATCTTGAAGCACAATTATAAAGAGGGGACTGTGGCTTTTGAACGTCGAGGTACAGATGCATCCTCCAATGAGTACAACAAGCCCGCTAGCTGGCCTAGTGCGTTTGCAGCTCGAAAATCAAACGCTGTCAAGACTGCAATACACAGTACTGTACTGCAACGGTGCTGCACTGTACAAAAGGGGTTTGGTTGTTGGCTGTGGCTGGGACAGGCGGATCAGCAGTGCACGCATCCCTTTTTCCGTGTAGACCTTTGCCAAGCTCGACTCGAATTTCGGGTGCTTCCATCCACCCACCCACTCACCCCCAACGCACGCACGAACGCACGCACGCAGCCCGTTTCGTGTCTATTCTCCCTTCATAACTTAGAGGCGTGTGTGTCTCTGTGATTTGCAGTACAGACAGATAGATAGACACAGAGGCGCGTTCTGAGAGAAAGTGGGCGCAAGTTTTGCAGGGCTCGGGCTTGGGCTCGGGCGTCAGTGTCCCTTCCGTGTGTTTTTGATGGATCCAGCGCGCATCACGTCTGTTGCGCTACACATTTTAGGGTGCGTGCACCGTCAGACAACAGAGCAGGAGCACCTGTTGCATTAGAGAGAGAGAGAGAGAGAGAGCAGTGGAAAAGCCAGCGTGCTAACTTGATACCAACACGCTACAGCAAATCCCACAGAGCCGCAGGTCGGACCCCTTCGATCTTTGCGTTGCGTTGTCTTTCCTGGTTGTCTTTGGAGCGAATTGGTCTCATCTGGCCTTTGCTCACCACCGCTTCGGGTTTTTTCTTTGCAGACACCATCCATCCTCTCGCACTTGCTTGCGAACCACCAGCAACCATTTTTTCCACTTGGACCCGCTGTCACTGTCGCTTTCACCTTCACCTCTGCTACCCCCACCAATTCGTCTTGGTCTCGGTGCTCGCTTTCATCCCGACTTTTGTTCAGCACTCCATCTTGCCAGCCTCCCGCTCGGCTTGGAGATCGACCATCCATCCTTCGCACTTCGTTCACTGTCCATGGCGCGATAACTGTACTATCGTCGCGAGCTTCTCCATCGAATATCATCTTGGTGCAAGACATTGGCTTTTTGATCAGCAGTGCCATCTGCGATTGCTCTGGAAACGACCGCGACAAGGCAAGCCCGATATCCATCACTGTCCTCTGGCCCCGCGGCCTTCGGCGTCCACTTCTCTCACGTCCAGCCCCATTTGGTCAAAACGCAAAAGTCTTGGCAGTCGTAGGAGGTTGCACGTTTGCCAGCGCCAGACCAGCTGCTGCGACTTTGCTTTGTTCTTGGCCTTTGAACAATATCTTCATCGCGTCGATCAAGCACGTTCGTCGACGCCTCCGTTCTCGACATGCACCAATCACCAAAACGCTCGGTGATCAAGCACCCCCATGACTTCCAGGGAGCCCAAGTCATGCCACGCAGTGCAGAGGCTCTCGCCGAAGCTGCCAGTCGCCCCGTCCCTGCTTCCGCCTATCAGCATGCCGATCCTTCCGCAGCTACGCCTAACTATCTCAAAGGCGTCGAAGGTATCGGCGGGACGGATGGCGCCTTCACAGGTCTCGCCGGCAGCTTTAACTTTGCCGATATGACCCTCGTTCCACAACGCAGTGCGCCCGCTCCCCCTAGCAATATGGGCTCCGGTTCCACATTTGCACGACAGGGCACAGCTGCATCAACATCCGCTTCGCCCACCTCGACCTCGGCCTCCACCTTTACCAATGGTTCTGCTTCGGCTTCTCGTTCTGCCAGTACAGCCGGAGCGTATCGTCCCAAACCGACAATCAACACTTCCCTCAATGCGGTGCAAGGACCCAGGTCTGGCCTGCCAGCACAAACTGGCCTTCCGTTTAGCGTCTCAGGTCTGTCTGCCAACCCGCCAGCTGCGTCGCCCGTCCCCGGCCAAAACTCGGCCGTACCATGGTCGTCTCACGATCCAGCAGCTTCGAGCTCTACCGCGCCATTCCGGCCGCAGCAACCCGTCAGGTCAAACACGGCTGGGCCCGAAGCGTTTCACACGGCATCGACAGCTGGCGCATCGCAGCACGTGGCTCCGGTCATGGTGCAACGCTCTCATTCAAGCATTGGTCCCCAGCAGCACCAGATGATTGGCTCGCCCAATATGAACCAGTCCTCGCCAACACTTGAAGGTGACTCGACACCGTCGCTCACCACGCAGAGCCAGTTCGTGCATGGCAGCAGGGATCGAGAAAGGAGCCGCGACGGAAGCGCTACACCAGGAGGCAGAAACACGTTCAAGAGCGTCTTTGGCGGTTTTGTCAACTCCATGAGCGACGTGTTTTCAGCTCAGAAAAAAATCGAGATTTCCACGCCATATGACCCGGTGCATCTGACGCATGTCGGTTTCAACTCGGACACGGGCGAGTTCACAGGTTTGCCAAAGGAATGGCAGCAATTGTTGCAAGAGTCGGGCATCTCGAGGCAGGATCAGGAAGCCAACCCACAGGCAGTCATGGACATTG
Organism: Ustilago lituana; assembly: GCA_928869825.1. NCBI lineage: Eukaryota > Fungi > Basidiomycota > Ustilaginomycetes > Ustilaginales > Ustilaginaceae > Ustilago > Ustilago lituana. The sequence continues at coordinate 516,760 of CAKMYA010000016.1, read as the reverse complement.
TCGCCTTCTACCAGGATGCAACCAAGAGCGATGGCGACACGGACGTTTGGAAGAAGATGGGTCGTGCCAAGGGTAACAATGCTCCCGGCACGCCACGCACCGATACTAGCAGCGATGACGGCTTCAAGGGCGCACCGCAGCAAGTGCTCTATGAGAAGCCTCGAGCGGCTCCAGCGCCGCCAGGAGCCGTGTATGCTAAGAGGCCCGGAGACGTCAGCAGTCCGGAACTGCGACAAGCGCCAGCCTCGGCGAACAGCTCTGCCGAGACGTTGCTCAAGGCATCGCGGCCCGCACCAGTTTCTGCTGCAGCACCCGTCGCAAAGGCCGGCTCGCCCTCCCTTGGATCCAAGCCGAGCTCTACTCCGAGAGCGCCCGAACCATCAGCAGCCTCAGCGCCTAAGCCATTGGCTGCCGGTGCCGCTTCGAATGGTGCGTCGTCGTCCTCGGCATCCTCCACATCCTCGGCAGCAAACAAGAGCGTCAAAGGGCCCGGCGCGGTGCCACGCAGACGCGAGACCAAGAAGAGCACCATCAAGGACTCCGACGTCATTGCCAAGTTGCAGGCCATCTGCACCGACGCTGACCCCACCAAGCTGTACAGGAGCTTGCAAAAGATCGGCCAGGGTGCCAGTGGCGGTGTGTTTACAGCATATCAAGTGGGCACCAACGTTTCGGTAGCCATCAAGCAGATGAACCTCGAACAGCAACCCAAGAAGGACCTCATCATCAACGAAATCCTGGTCATGAAGGAGTCGCGCCACCGCAACATTGTCAACTTTATAGACTCGTTCTTGTTTAAGGGCGACCTGTGGGTAGTTATGGAGTACATGGAGGGCGGCAGTCTCACAGATGTGGTGACTTGCAACATCATGACCGAAGGTCAGATCGCAGCAGTAAGCCGCGAGGTGTTGGAAGGTCTTCGACACTTGCACGAGCATGGCGTCATTCATCGGGACATCAAGTCGGACAACGTGCTGCTCAGTCTGCAGGGCGACATCAAATTGACCGACTTTGGCTTCTGCGCACAGATCGGCGAGTCGCAGGCAAAACGCACCACGATGGTGGGAACGCCGTACTGGATGGCTCCCGAAGTGGTGACACGAAAAGAGTACGGCCCGAAGGTGGACATTTGGAGTCTGGGTATCATGTGCATCGAGATGGTGGAGGGTGAACCGCCTTACCTCAACGAAAACCCGCTGCGTGCGCTATACCTGATCGCGACCAACGGCACGCCCAAAATCAACAACCCGGAGAACCTGTCGAACACGTTTAAGGACTTCCTCAAGACGAGTCTGGACGTCGATGCAGAGAGGCGTCCGGATGCGGTGGGCATGCTTGCGCACCCGTTCTTGAAACGGTCCGAGAGCTTGAGGACGCTGGCGCCGCTGATCAAGGCCGCGCGCGAACAGACGCGCAAGTCGTAACACGTAGCCTTCGTTTCTGCTTCATCTTCCATTACACGTTCAGCGGCAGAGCAGTATCATCGGTGGACCTTGCCATGGTCCAAGACAACCTATCATGGCTCGTGTTAGAAGGACAATGTCATACACATTCAGTTAGATTCATGCTTCCAGCTCGCTCGGTTCGTGAAGCTCTTGTATCGTCGTGGATCGAGCCCAAGCATTGTGAGAGAAGTCGCATGAGATGCACCACGTACGGATCACATCGCTCTGTCTCAACTGTGAAGAAGGCAGTGCGACTCTGTGTCGCTTGGTTAACAAGACGTGGCTCGAGCTGCGCTATGCTCACCGTACAACTCTTCATGCCTGATTTCTACCGCAAGGCAAAGTGATGTACAGTATCCATAGCAGCGATACGACTTCCGACGCCGTTCAACGTGTGTTCGGTGGTGGGTGACTCCTTTGACCGTTGGCCAAGTGGGATCCATCGCTGCATGCTAACGAGAAGGAAGCGCATGCATTCTTTCAAAATGCTGCTGCCTTCTGTATCGCCGATTTTCATACCTTGAATTGAATGGGGTGAGGCATTTATATTGTAGTGGGTGGGAACGGATGGTATTGAGGAATAACAACTTGGACAACGGAATTCGAAAATGGTGGTTCAAAGAGTAAGTGGGGGGATGGTCAGGCGAGTCACACGCTGTTGGCTCCGTCTACGCCTCCCACCAAAGACAGCGAGATTATCCAATGGCACAGCTGCTGCTGCTACTGCTGCTGCTGCTACTGCTGCTGCTGCTACTGCTGCTGTCTCTGCAGTTGCAGGAAGAAATGCGCTCGCTTGCGCCACCCAACTTTTTCAAAATTCCAGACGGTTGCAGCTCACTCGCATAGTGACATCCTTCCTACGGTTTGTTGTTCGTAACTTCGCTGGGCTGTACCGTCCGCAAAGACGCTGCTTCAATCGCTTGGATCCGACTTCCACTGCTGCGAACACTGCCTACCTATTGCTTTCCAACTAAGCCCTCCTTCATTTGCTGCAAGATTGTCATTATACTGCGCCGCTATCTCTCCCACCATCATCACGTCCCAAGCCGTGGTGACTCGAATACCCCTCACCATCTCGTCCTCGGCCCTTAGAAGGCTTTTCCCAGCAGCGACTAGACTCGGAGTAATAAGTACACAGCAGTTCCGTCTCGCAGCTATCTCGATTCCGTATCGCAAGTACGCTACTTCTACTTCTAATCGCACTTCGACGCTTGGGCCCAAATCCCATCATAGCATCTTTCCCACCATGACCGACCAGATCAAGGCCACTTTCTCCGCCAAGGCTGCCAAGAACGAGGCGGTCTTCGTCAGCTTCGTCACCGCTGGCTTCCCCACCAAGCACGACACCGTCGACGTCCTTCTTGCTCTCGAAGAAGGTGGCGCCGATGTCATTGAGCTCGGTGTTCCCTTCTCGGATCCCCAGGCTGATGGCCCTGCCATTCAGGAGAGCAACCAGGTCGCATTGGAACAGGGCGTTGGCTACACGCAATGTCTCGACTACATCCGACAGGCTCGCTCAAGAGGTCTCAAAGCACCTGTCTTACTCATGGGCTACTACAACCCAACGCTCGCCTACGGTGAGGAGAAGGCAGTTCAGGACGCCAAGGTTGCTGGTGCCAACGGTTTCATCATGGTAGATCTGCCACCCGAAGAGGCAGCCGACTTCCGTGCCTCGTGTACCAAGTACGGCCTCTCGTACGTGCCCCTCATCGCACCTTCCACCTCGACGCACCGTATCAAGCACCTTGCCTCTCTTGCCGACTCGTTCATCTATGTCGTGTCCAAGATGGGCACCACCGGTGCCGCCACAACCGTGTCTAGCTCCCTTCCCAATCTCATCTCCAAAATTCGCAGCATCACCCCCATCCCGCTCGCCGTTGGCTTTGGTGTCTCCACACGTGAGCACTTTATCGAAGTCGGCGAGCACGCAGACGGTGTCGTCATCGGCAGCAAGTTGGTTGCTAAGCTCAAGGAGGCTCCTGCCAACACTGCCGCTCGTGTCGAAGCCGCTCGTGCCTACTGTGCCGAGATCACCGGCAAGAACGAGGGCGGTATCCAGCGCAAGCAGCCGCTCAACATCAAGGAAGTCATGGATCAGCCCGACTCGATCCCCATCCCCAAGGTGGATGCCGTTGTCGGCGCCGACAGGCCACCCGTCCCCGGTCTCGACACCATTGTCGACGACGAGGGCAACGTGCGTCCTCCCCGCTTCGGCAAGTTCGGTGGCCAGTATATCCCCGAGGCTCTCTTCGATGCCCACCAGGAGCTCGAGAAGGCCTATCTCGACGCGCTCAAGGACCCCGAGTTCTGGAAGGAGTTCGAGAGCTATTACGAGTACATCGGTCGACCCAGCGAGCTCTATTTCGCTGACCGCATGACCGAGGCCGCCGGTGGTGCCAGAATCTGGTTCAAGCGTGAAGACCTCAACCACACTGGTTCGCACAAGATCAACAACGCCATCGGTCAGGTTCTGCTCGCCCGAAGACTCGGAAAGACTCGCATTATCGCCGAGACCGGTGCGGGTCAGCACGGTGTCGCCACCGCTACGGCGTGTGCCAAGTTTGGCCTCGAGTGCATTGTTTACATGGGCGCAGAGGATGTGCGACGACAGTCGCTCAACGCCTTCCGAATGAAGATGCTCGGCGCCAAGGTGGTGGCGGTGGAGAGTGGTAGCAAAACGCTCAAGGACGCCATCAACGAGGCTAACAGGGATTGGGTCACCAACCTGCACAACACGCACTACGTTGTCGGCTCGGCCATCGGTCCTCACCCCTTCCCCTCGATCGTGCGCGACTTCCAGTCGATCATCGGCAAGGAGGTCAAGCAGCAGCTGCACGAGAAGAAGGGCAAACTCCCCGATGCCATTGTCGCCTGTGTCGGTGGTGGCTCCAACGCCATCGGCATCTTCCACCCCTTTGTGCAGGACAAGAGCGTCCGTCTCATCGGTGTCGAAGCCGGTGGTGATGGTATCGACACCAACCGTCACTCGGCCACCCTCAGCAAGGGTACGCCAGGTGTGCTTCACGGCGTCCGCACCTACCTGCTCCAGGACGAGTTTGGACAGATCATCGAGACGCACTCGATCAGCGCTGGTCTCGACTACCCCGGTGTCGGTCCTGAGCACTCTTTCCTCAAGGACTCGGGTAGGGCCGATTACACGGTGGCTACCGACGAGCAGGCGTTGCGTGGCTTCAAGCTGTGCACAGAGCTCGAGGGGATTATCCCTGCGCTCGAGACGTCGCATGCGCTCTGGGCTGCTTTCCACCTGGCCAAGACCATGAAAAAGGACGAGGATGTTGTGGTCTCGTTGAGCGGACGTGGTGATAAGGATGTCGAGCAGATTGCTAATGCGATTGCTCACGGTGGCTGGGGCGAGCGTCTTGGCTGGAACATCGCCTGAGCGCCCCGTGCTTGCTTCACTTTGAGTCGCGTCTTGTGGTTCTCGTGGTGTTACTTTGTCTCTTCATGCTGTCTCTCTGCATTCACATCGCGTTCCCGAAAATCACACAGGTTGTCTTTTGATCTCCTATCGAGTCTGTGCACGAGATGACTGTGCTTAGATTGCTTGCATGTGTCTTCGAGGAGGAGCCGAGCGCTTGTTGGTTTATTGACAGAATGTGCCATTTTGCTGTGGACTTTAGCATCCATCTTTTTGCGAGACGTTTTCCTACTTGGCTTTGTAACATTTGATCCCAGCCTTCCGGAGCTGTCTCCCCACTGTGCTAGCTGACATACCCCCATTTTGCTTGCCTATCTCCCTGAGTGGTGTCCTCCTGCTCTGTGCATCCTTCTGAGTGCTCCTGACCATGTTCCTGATAGCTTGAGGGCTGTACTTTGGGTTCCCATGAGTGTGGTAGGCATTTTCCTTGCTGCCAGAGGCGTCATAGCGCTTGAAAAACTGATATATAGTGTGATAGTTGAGGTCCAGGTGCCTTGCAATCCTTGGGAGCTTCCATCCAGCTGTTCTGAATGATAAGCATGCAGTTTTCTGAGTGTCAGTGAGTAGCGTGTGTCCAGGGGATTCTAATGGTGTGCTGCAAGGGCCTGTTTGAGCAAGATCTGATGACTCCATGGTGATTCTTGTGGATGATGGTGGTAAAGAAGCAAGATTCAATTTTGCACTATCCGACATTTTTTAAAAACTGAACGACGTGTACCTGTAGACTGCGCTGCATTTGCAAGTGCCTTCAATTTACGCGATCTCTTTACTTGACTGTGGAGGTTTTCTTCGAGACCAACACTTTCCGGATGCTCGTTGGCTTGACTGAGCCATCACTTTGACTGCACCGAGATCCAAGCTCTGACCTTCACCACCAACAACCATCACCTCACGTCACCTCGACTCACCTCGCGTCTCGTTTATATAGCGACCACAATGTGCTGAAGCGAACATGTTAGAGTGACTCAAATAGCGAACTCCAGGGCTCGGAGCAGGTTCAAGCACCGCCACGATGAACGCCCTTATCTCGGCGAGCGATATTAAGAGTACGTATGAGACCCCCTCACTCGCTGCCCATCCTCCCCAAACTATGTGATCGTATACTGATGCTCTGCCTTCCGTTCCACAGCATTTTACAGCGCGCTCCACTGTCTCAGCCGCTTCTCAGAGACTTTTTGGCTGCAATGCAGTCCTCGAACTAACGGTCAAGCACAGGTGAGCATTCATCGATTTCCTCACAGGCCTACCGAGTCTTGCAGAGATCACAGAAGATAGCTGAATCGATTCATGGTATCTTGCTGCTGTGTGATGGCCGTAGATCCGGCTGTCGGCGATCAATCCGACCAACTCGGCGTTCTGCATGTTTGCCTTTGACCCGGACTTCTTCCTCAGCGTATCCACCGCTAGCCCAACTCAAAAAATCGAATGCCAGATCCAGCTCAAGGTTCGTTCTCCTCCAACCTCGCGCTGCCCTGTTGTTCACAATCAAGCCGCCTGGTACTGAAATGCCTTCGCTTCCCTTCTTCTGCCTCTTTGCTTCGTGTTGGACGTGTTGCAGACGATCCTCTCCATTCTCCGCACCCGCGGCCGCAACGTCGAACGGCTCGAACTCTCACTCACCGACTCCGGCCTCGAATGCCGCTTCACCATCACCCTCCACTGCCACCATTCCATCCTCAAAACCCACCGTCTCACCTACTCTCCCAAACGTGGCCTCCTCCCCACCGCCGATCCCAACCCGCCCAACTTTTTCTGCATCAACGCCTCCACCGCTTCCGAATGGCTCGACCACTTTCTCTCCTCCTCCCGCACCGGCGAGATCACCCTCCTCTGTACCCCCTCGTCTTGCATCGCGCGATCCAAAGAAGAAGAGATCCCCGAAGCAAGGGGGCAGGTGAGGAAGGCGATACAGACAGAGGTCAAGATAGCGGTAGAGGAGTTTAGGGATTATTGTGTGTTGGAAGAGTGCAGGCTCACGTTTAGTCTGAGGGAGTTCAAGGCGGCGGTGGGGTTGGCGGAGGGGTTGGGAGTGGCGTTGGAGGTGAATTTTAGCGATGGGGATGAGCCGCTGTTTGTGAGGTTGAGGGTAGAGAGTGCGGTCGCGGCGGAGTTTGTGATTGCGACTACGAAGGGGGACAAGACTGCGGGTGCAAGGGATGGACATGCTTCAGTACCAGCACCACAAGCGCAAGCACAAATCCCAGCAGCGGGGATAGCCGCCTCAGCAGCATCCTCATCTGCATCACGTCAACCTGCTGCATCACGTTCCACTTCCGGCCACAACCAAAGCGCTCAAGCCGACACCTCAACTTCCTCCCTCCCCTCCCACCCAGCCGCAGCACCGCCTTCGGCTCGCACAACCACGATACCCCACAAATCGACACCGCTCCCCCTTCACGCACAACCACAGATGGCCGAGAACGAGGACGAGGATTCGGCGGAAACACAACCGCTCTTCTTCCCAGGTGCATCCCAACTCTTGCTCGACCCAACCCCCAACGAAGCACAACCAGAACCAGAACCAGAAGTAGGAGAGGTGACGTTCGTCCAACCCACACCCGTCGCCCAAGGCGGCGATCCGAGCGACTTTTTGCTCCAAGCTGAGTCTCAGCGCTCAGACGAGAGCGATACTGAGACCCAATCGCAACGATATCGACAACAGCAACAAGAGCACCAAGAGCTGAAGGTGGGGATGGAGAGTGAGTCAGATGAAGAAAGCGAAAGAGTGGTGAGTGGGGGGCCGAGGAAACGATTCAAACCACTCTTCTAGGCGCTCTCCATCAGAATATGAGTGCGCTTTTTGATCTCCTTCTGAACCCGGTGTGACGGTGATTGGATTGCTTCGAGTGTGCATAACTTATGCGTGCGTTTCAACGGAAGAGGACATCGGGTAGCGTGCCTTCCGCTACATAATCCCCCGCTCCCTCCTCTCCCTCCTCACCCTCTCCTCCTTCGACCACTCCTTGCGCTGCCCCTCCTCCGCTTTGTTCCGTACTCCCCTTTGCACCTCTCACCTCCGCTGCTGTCGGCGATGCTTGGGGCTCAGCATAATTTTTCAGCTCTGTACTCTCCAAAAACACCTCATCCTTCAACAACTCCGTCCAGCTCTCCATCCTCCTCCTCACCACCTCCCTCACCCCTATCACCATCCCTACACTCTGCACCACACCAAACACTTTTCTCACCAACACCTGCTCCTCCTCCCTCCCGCCCACCTTCACCCACCCCCCGCTCGCCAGTGCGTGCGCGACCAAAATTGGGGTTAGGAGGAGAATCGTACCGGCGAGGGTGGTGGGGAGGACGATGCGGGTCCAGGCGATCGTAACACGCGGGCGCGGGTAGAGGCCGCCGCGGACGACGTGGTCGACGTTGGACATGAAGCGGGCGTATGCGCCCGTGTTGGCGGGGATGCCGATGAAGCGGGCGGCGAAGAGGAAGAGGCGGGTTTCGAGGACGCCACAGGCCCAAATCTGGCCCAGATGCAGCACAGGGATCTCGGTCGACTTGTACCGCAGGGGCACTAGCACGTACTGGTGCACCAACAGCCCAACCACCAGCGGAATCAGCCCGGCAACCCCAACGAGCAGCGCAACCGCCTTAAACACCCGCTTCACCTTCACCACAACATGCACAGCAATGTACATCCACGGACTGGTCCTGTGCAACCGCGCCCTTCTCTCTCGCTTCACCCACATCTTCCTGCCCCCCTTCACCATCCTCGTGCCGACCACCAGTAGGGTCAGCCCGAGGATGAAGGAATAGAAATCGTGCACCTCCCTACCCTTGAGCACCGCAGCAACCCAGCGCCCAAGCACGAGCGGCACGCCGAGCCCGAGGATGAACAGCGCACAATGGCTGAGCCAGAGCAGCGTGAGAATGGCTGTGATGCGGAGTCGGTAGTTGGAGGGGAGGTAGATGTTGGTATAGGTGGGTTTAGGTGTGTGCTTTTCGGCATCAGCTTCTTGGTTGGTGATGGCTTCGGCGAGGCGTTCGGTGAGAGGGGCGCCATCGGGGGTAAGGGGAATGATGAGCGGCCCAGAGGTGATGGCTTTGTCGTCTGCTGGCACGCGGCACAGCCCTCCGTCTTCAACATACTCCTCTCCTCCCCTACCCCGTGACTGCCAGAGTGCGTTCCAGGCAGCAACAATCGCATTCCCCCTCACTCTCCTTCGCTCCTCCTTAAACTCCCCACCGATCATATAGCTGCTGAGCCTCAACATGCGCGACGCCGCTCTCCACCAGGCCCTGAGCCACTTCTCCGAGATCTTCTCCGGATCCACCCTCTGCGTCGCCCAGGGCAACCCAAAGTGGACCAACAGCAAATCCACCGGAACCTCCATCAACGGCTCAAACGGTCGCCACCGCAACGGCAGCAGCCCCACCCCACCCATCACATACCGCATAAAGTACGTGTTCACCCCCACACTCGCCACTAATATGGCGGCATACATCACCGCCGACGCGCCGATCTTGCGCAGCTGCGTCCAGCTGTTCTTATCCAAAATCTCGCGGATCGGATGAAAGCTCGGATCGTTCGGATCTCTGATCCAGCACAGCACGCCGGGTCGCAAAACCTTTCGGGTGGCGCTGACATACTGTGCAAAGACAAACATGTAGATCGTGCCGCCTATCCAGCGGGTGAACGCAAACGACAGGGGCGCGGTGCGAATCTTGTCCGGCCACAGCATGACGGACGCTTCGGCGAGGAAGGGCATGGTGCAGAGATCAAAGAGCAGCCCGCAGCCGAGGGGAAAGACGACGAGCTCGATGAAAATAAACGAGATGGCCTTGATGATGAGCACGTGCTGGTCCATAAACATCTTGAATGCGGATTGGTCAGCGAGGGCACGCTGCAGGTCGGGTTTGGAAAAGTGCTGGTGGATGAAGAGGATGAGGAGCCAGTAGAAGTGGCCAAAGGCGACGCAGAAGGCGCGGTCGGTGCCGGTGGTGCCCACCCTGTGCGCATCGAGGCGTTCGAAGAAGACGGAGATGGCTTCGCCGACGCGGTGCAGCGTGCCGCGCAGGCCGGTGGCAAGCGCAATGTCAAACGAATCGCTGACCGTTTTCCACTGCGGAGAGCTCGTTACGCTGACGGGGAGGAAACGCACTAGCATCGCGGCAGTGGCACTGGTCTTGGCTGCAGCTGGAGTGCTGAACGCTTGCTCTGCGATTGCCTCTGTCTTCATGGACACAATGTGGTCGAAGACGGAAGGCAGGAGCTTCTGCAACCATCCGCCAACGGAAGCAGATGCTGAAGCAGTATCTTGGACAATCGCACTCGCGTCCTGCACTTGTGACGATCGGATCCCCACCACTGCAGCGATCTTAGGCCAGACGCTGTTGGCACCCAGCGCGATCAAAAAGTCGAACACGGGATCCGTCACATACCGCAACAACTTCACCGGCAGTGCCAGCATCTTGATCAATCCGGGACCCGAGCCCAACGCCCTCCCGACGACGTAAGGCATCATGACGAACGCGAGCATGACAAATCCGCAGAGGAAGATCATGAGGAAGAGGTTCTGGACGATGCCAAAGATGGGGCCACGCATACCGATGGCCTCGAGGATGCCGTCCATCTCCTCGGCAAGTCCAATCTCGGCTTCGGGATCGTCGGCGTCGGCAGCGGCGATTTCGATTTCGACGTCGGCGACAGGGTGAGCGATGGGCGGGGGGAAGGCAGCAGCAGCGGCGGCCCGGAGTGCTTCTTCGTCGGCAGGGTCGAGCTCGTGTCGAGCAGGGCCACCGCCGGCTTCAGACTCGTCTTCCCATGCATCGTCATCCTCTTGGGCATCGAGAGCTTCGTCGAAGACAGTGTCGTCAGCATCATCGTCCTGACCAGCTGCGGCAGTCGCATGTGCAGCCTCGGCTTCATCCAGTGTCGTTGTGCCCTCAGCTGGAGCATGTTCGGACGAGACCTCTCCTCTTGTGATTTGTGCGCTGACTGCGTCTGATGAGAACGAATCACGGACCATGTGACCTGAAGAGCTCGACTCGGCTTGCTGCTGTTGCTGCTGCTGCTGCTCGAGCTGAAGTTTTAATGCGGATTCTTCTGTTTGATGCTTTGACTCCAAGGCGTCCAATGTGCTGCGACTGGTACTAGGCTGCGTCTGCTGGTGGTGTGCATCATTGTCAAGATGAGCATGGGTCGATGAGTGTTCGCTGTGTAGTCGAGGCCCGTCCTCTGACCAGCCAAGGACGTCTTGCAGATTCTGTGATGTAGATGATTCTGCAGCCTGGGAGCGCGCAACCGGCGCAGGCTCGACAGTCTCACTGCTGGCATTGGCTGCTGTCTCGCCTTCGAAGCGCAGATCGTCTTGTACTTGCACCCGACGCGCCATTTGACCCCCCACAAGCTCGCCGGCCGGAGGGTTGCCGAACACCTGCTCCAGCCGGCGAATGCGTGCCTGACGTGCTTGCTCTCTTTGTGCCTCAGCATCCAGGTCGAGCTCGTCATCTTGGGCTGGCTCTTCCGCGTCATTGGGCTCTGTTGTCGGCTCTTCTTGATCGAGCTCGGGGAGTCTAGCAAGCAGTGCTTCGAGCTGTTCCCCGCGACGCTCAAGGTCGGCTCGATTCTGATCCTGATCGGCACGTGCTTGGACTTGTGGTATTGGCTGTGCTGGCAGAGCGGCATTGGCGAGTTGTTCTGCTGGCGGTGGGTTGCCGTCGAGGTTGAGGTTGGGCTGCGCATCAAAATTCTGCGGGATGTTTTGCAAGATCCATTCCCGCAGGAGGAAAACGCCAACAAAAAAGACGACGATAGCACAGCTCAAGATCTGGCCTTCGAAGCAATCGTGTGCAAGCTTCTTTGCGAACGAACGGAGGGCTGATTTGGCAGACACGACCGATATTGGTATTTGACCGAAGCTGCCGGTTGGGAATGCAGAGCCATTGCGTGTGCGCCCGAACGATGCAGTGAATCTGACCGATGGGTGGGCGTTGGCCGATGAATTTGCTGCAACAGGATGACTCCGGGCTGATCTGTTGACTGGAGGGGCATCGATGTCGAAAGGCGGCACGGAGCCAGGAACGCCCATCCAAGTTGCGACATCAATCGACCAGAACATGAAGCGCCAGACGTTGATGTTGATGTATGGCAAAAGAGCGAGCCATGTGAAGCCAACAAGCAGCGCCCTAGCAGCGAGCTGGGTGATTTGGACGGTGCGAATGACAAGTCGACGAACATAGAGATAGCGAGGGAGCTTGCCATTGGTGGGCATTTCCTTGCGGTACTTTTTGTGAAAGATAAACGGATGATTGCATAGTTCGCAATACTTTTTGCGAGAATGCTGGAGCCATTCTACGAGACAGTCTTGATGGCAGTAGCGGATGGAGCCGGTGCACTTGCACGGGTGATAGAGAGGAGCGCCCGGCTCAGGCCCGCTACGGCAAATGCGACACGAGTCCTCGTCCTCCATGGTGGTGGTAGTTTGCAAAGTGGGCTGGCTATGTTGATGGAATCATGCGTGCGCGTATTTGGACCGACTTGCAGACCATGAGAATAGCTGGTGAAGCGTGAGTAGGTGAACTGCATTCAAGGGCAGTGATGATGGTCAAGACGAGCGGAAGAACAAGGGGGGCGGAAAGAATACTTTCCACGCATTGCCTCTTGATTAGGCTGCTCCACACAATCACGCACTGCATTTGAAATCAGTTCTGACGCAGTCACACTTCGGCTTCCCGTTGCATGGTGGGCTCAGCCGACACCCAAGAGTGTTGCTTTTTCATTCCAGAAAATCGGGCCGATTCTACTGTACGCAGCAGCAACTCAGCTTTCAAAGCAGATTTCGGAAGTCGGACGCTGTTTCTCAGCTCTTCTGACCCCGAGTGTGGAGCTCGGCTTCTCTTCCACACCACCTTGCACCGTCCAAGCTGGTGTCGCTGAAGTGTACCCAAACATGGCGCCTATTGCATCAACAAGTGCTGCCGCTCAGCAGTCGAATGCGGAGGCGGGAGCGTCAATATCGGCTGTACAAGCACTCAAGCGCCGACGCATGCTTCAGCAGTCACAAGACGATCGTCCACGATACAGCTACTCGGACGACGAAGAGCAGGACGATCCGTCCTCCTCCTCATCCACCTTTGTACCGCTCAAGCAGCGTCGCCTGCAGCAGCTGCAACAGATTCAGTCTCGTGCCCGCGGTGGTGCTTCCAGCATACCCGGCAACTCCACCCAAAACAACGCAGATGAAGCCGAAGACCTAGATCAAGACCAGCAGGAGCGCGCTGCGCAACGGCCACAGAGATCATTGCTTGACGAAGCTAGGCTGCTGCGCGAGAAGAAGCTCGCGGAGCAGGGTGAAAGGACACAGGCCGAGATTGATGCTGAAGAAGAGCGCAAGATTCTCGAGGCACATGCTGCGCGAAGGAAGCTTGCCAGTGATATGGAGCTCGCCAAGGGCATTCAATATACAGAACCGCTCACTACATCATGGCAACCGCCTTCCTATATCCGAAACCGCTCACAAGAAGAGAACGACAAGCTTCGCGAAAAGAACCACATTCTCGCTGATGGCATGGATATCCCGCCCGTCATCACCAACTTCCGCGATATGAAGGTTCCCGAATGCGTCATCGACTATCTCAAGACACAGAAAAAGATCGTCAAGCCCTCGCCCATTCAAATGCAGGGTCTTCCCACTGCCTTTTCTGGACGCGACATGATCGGCATCGCCTTTACGGGTTCAGGCAAGACCTTGGCCTTCTCTTTGCCCATAATCATGCTTGCAGCTGAAGAAGAGAAGCGTCTCCCTTTCACACGTGGTGAGGGTCCAGTCGGCATGATTGTGTGTCCCTCTCGCGAACTTGCACGTCAAACCTATGAATCCATCAAAGGCATCGCAGAAGCACTTGTGCAGGGTGGCTACCCTCAGATCGGCGTCCTTTTATGTATTGGCGGGATTAGCATGGCCGAACAGCACCATACCATGTCCAAGGGCTTCCACATCGTTGTTGCCACTCCGGGTCGTCTGCAGGATATGCTTACCAAGAAAAAGTTCACGCTCGAGTGCTGCAAATATCTCTGCCTTGACGAAGCCGATCGCATGATCGACATGGGCTTCGAAGAAGACGTCCGCAACATCATGAGCTTCTTCAAACAGCAGCGCCAAACGCTCCTCTTCTCCGCTACCATGCCCAAGAAGATCCAAGACTTTGCCGAGCAGTCGCTCATCCGCCCCGTCATCATCAATGTCGGTCGAGCAGGTGCCGCTTCGCTCGATATCATCCAAGAGGTCGAGTACGTCAAGCAGGAAGCCAAGATGGTCTACCTTCTCGAATGTCTCCAGAAAACCGCGCCTCCTGTCATCATCTTCAGCGATAACAAGAACGAAGTCGACGACATCCAAGAGTATCTCCTCCTCAAAGGTGTCGAAGCGGTCGCTATCCACGGATCCAAAACCCAAGACGAACGAGAGTACGCCATCCGCGCTTTCAAGTCCGGCCAAAAGGACGTCATGGTCGCCTCCGGTGTCGCGTCAAAAGGGCTCGACTTTAACGAAATTCAACACGTCATCAACTATACCATGCCCAAGGAGATCGAAGACTACGTTCACCAGATCGGCCGTACGGGCCGCAGCGGGAAAACGGGTATCGCAACCACCTTCGTCAACGCCAATACGGCAGAGCAGACGCTGTTGGATCTGAAGTATCTGCTGATGGAGGCAAAGCAGAGAATTCCGCCATTCTTGGCGGCTATCGAGGATCCGAGGTTGGCTGCAGCGGGAGGAACAGTGTCAAGCTGTCCAGTGTGCGGTGGTTTGGGCCACAGCATCAGAGATTGTCCCAAGCTGGAGGACAACCAGAGGAGGCAGACTGCGCAGTTCTCGCGCGGAGACGATGGCGGATACTAAGTTGCATTTCGTAACTACATCACCAAGGCAAACCATGTTGCTCATCATTCGAACTATCTGCACGCGCATGCAATCTTGGCTCAATATGTATTTGTATCGTTTTCGGATCGCGATCTGTCTATCTTCGTCGATATCCCAATGCGAACTAGGCGTAATATCATCGAGACTTTCTGAGCACACACGAATCACAGATCAGGGACCGGGGTGTTTACCATGCAGAACGACGATTTGGCATTTCGAAGACAATGTGCGTCAGCCCGGCAACCAACGCTAAGCGATCGGAAGAGGGGAGCGCGCGATTGGAGGGGGTTGTGGGGACCATCGAGAATGACATCAAAGGGTCGCTATTGGCCTGAAAACATGGTGAGGGGTTGGGGGAGAGTGGGTGCGTTTAGGCAGTAGGGGGCTTGGTGCCCTCCTCGAACATGAAGGTGAGCTTGCACTTTCCGCAGTACTGCCTGTTCTTGTGCCACGACATGAAGATGCCGGCACCGCACTCGGGCGAGGGGCACTCGCGACGGAGGCGCTTGATGTTGCCATCGCCATCGACCTTGTAGTACTTGAGGATCGACATCTTGACCTTCTTGCGCTTGTGGGGGATGCGCTTGGGGGTGGTGTAGACCTTCTTCTTCCTCTTCTTGGCACCACCACGCAGGCGAAGCACAAGGTGGAGGGTGGACTCCTTCTGGATATTGTAGTCGGCGAGCGTACGGCCGTCCTCGAGCTGCTTTCCCGCAAAGATGAGACGCTGCTGGTCAGGGGGGATGCCCTCCTTGTCCTGGATCTTGGCCTTGACGTTGTCGATGGTGTCCGAAGACTCCACCTCGAGGGTGATGGTCTTACCCGTAAGGGTCTTAACAAAGATCTGCATCTTGAGTCACGATTTTGCTAACCAGTATAAGTGGTGTCCTCTGGATGGTGTGAGAGCGCAAAGCAGAGGTGGCGTCGAGGTCAGCACTTGCCATTCAGAGAGAGCGGTATCGCCGATATAGACTTCGAGCACCAACTGACTTCCGCAATGCAGTCCATCGCTGTTGATGGAATGCTGTTGCGCTCGTTGTCATTGTCATCATGTGCCGTAGAAGCGGTCGCGACCAGAGGGTCAGGATACTTACTGCTTGAAACCGTGTAGAGAAGAAGGAAGAAGTGAGCAACAAGCGGCGCTCTTTCTACTCGCCTTACTCGCCAGCCCCTCGAGTTTGACGACTTGGCTGAGCAGCGCTGAAAGGAAGAGCAGTCAAATTTCTTCCTCGTCGTCCTGCTGCCTTGACTTTCCCGGCGCAAACCTTACACTGCTGAAGTGCCTGGAAACTGAGCAAAGCGGCGCATTCAAAACTGCGAAAATTGGACCGTGGTCACGTGCCGTTGCTATATCACAATTTTCTCGCACGGCTTATCCCAAAACATGTCTCAAAGACGGATCTGACAGCACAAATTCATTTCCCGTCATCCAGAGACAAGCGACACGCAAGATCATGCTCATCGGCAGCAAAGATCGCAAGTCTCATATTGAGCAGCATATGTGGCGGGTACAAATACAGGATGGTCAAAGACAAGAATCGGCAGGGGCTATTGAGTGAGAACCGCCGGCAAGACCACAGGAACGATGTCGTTTGCAAACTTCTGTGCCGTTGAAAGGCTTTGTAGCGAAGGCCTCGAATGGTCGGATGAGCTGCGGGGCCGATGTGTGTTGGTCAGTGTTGGTCAGTTGAGGTCGAGATCGAAAGCCTCCTCCTCCTCATCCTGCCGCTGCTGCTGTTCCCTGAAATGCGAATACGACGCAGCAAAGTCTGTAGCCGGCAGCTCGTCCTGATCCTCCAGCATCCCTTCCTCCACTGGCTGCTCGGCCATCGGCGCACCATTCAGCATCTCCTGGCTGTTCAAGATGCCCTGTCGCATCATCGCGTCCGATGGGAACGGCATCTCTTGCGGCATCGACGGTATCGCTGGATCATAATACGCTGCTGCTCTCTTGGCGTACTGGTTGTAATCCGCCCCCAATGAAATCTGTTCAGGCAACTCCGCTCCATCTTCCGTCTTAGTTACCCCCTCTCCTGCAGCAGATGCTGTTGTGACAGAGGCTACTTGTGGCAACTTGTATCCCGGCGGTGCAGACGTATACCTCGCCAGCCTCTGTGCATACCCCAACAATGTCGCATGCCCGATCGGCCTCGTTTCCGCCCTCTCTATCGACGCAATTTCCTCCTCCGACAACCGTGTGATTTCCGCCAGTTCCGAATTGATCTGACTCAACTCTAGGATCGCCTGTCTAGTCTCTCGATCCCGCCGTTTTGCCCGTGCTTGCAAATGCTCTATCCTGGCCTGGTTCGCTGCGTGTTGGTGCGCAATCTGGATGCGCGAGGTGAGGAGCTGGTCTGCTTCGTGCAGTGCAGTGAGGATGCTGGGGATGTCGTTCGTAGTCCATGTTTTGCTTGCAGATGGGTCCGATATCGGTTTGGTTTTGGCTTGTGAGGGGTTCTCTATGAGCGAGAAGAGCTGCTTGGTGAGGTCGGAGTATGCGCCGAGAGTGGAAAGCAGGAGCGAGGAGGTGGTCGGCTCTTTCGACGATGAGGATGAAGACGAGCCGGCTCTAGCGGCGGATGCGGCACCGGCCGGCATCTCGGATTCGATTCCCCTCCGTCCGAGCTGGATGCTACTGAGCGATAGCTGGAGTGACTGTGATGAGATGGTGCCTAAGAGTTGATGGAAGAGCAAAGAGGGCAAGTGATGTTAGCGTTGCATGGCGCGTGCGCTTGCATTTTGATGCTGAGAATGGGAATAAGAAATTTCCGCGGCTTCGAGGAGCCCTTTTTTCCCGTGTTCCGGTCAACCTCGAGACCCTGAACAGCCATCACGGCTCCTCGTACTCTCGTACTCTTCCTCATTGTGCCATCCGACCCTCAGTCCCATCTCATGGATCCCCTTCCTTCCGAAACTTGAGCTGTCGAGCTCTTCCGCAACAATGCCAGCTCTGAATCAGACCTTCCGCGGCGCCTCGCTGTACTCTGGCATCTTTGATACCCCCGACCCAAACACTTCCAACGCCGGTGCGACCCCACTTCAAGCCTCCGGATCTACACAAACACCCAGCGGCGGATCGAAGGAAGTAGATAGTGAACCTCCCGCCCTCAAACCCAACAGCGATGCGGCTGGACCATCCAACAAGTCTTCAGGTACACTTCTTAGTCGATTCGCCCCGCTTGCACGCACCTTCCTCACTTACACTCCCATCTCTGCATCCTGTGGATGAGGAGTATCGGTATAGTGCGAGGTATCAGGGCTAGCGCAGGCGTATACTGGAATTTATGTGAACAGCGGTGCTCACTGACTTGCCCTTGAATCCTCTTGATCATTTTCAATGTCTCCCTCCGTGATGATGTGGACATAGGCTGGTCCGCAGCGCTCCGGTTTGCTCCTCGACGGACTGCCGCAGCTGCCAAGTCTAAAGCCAGACCCAATGCGGCATTCGTAGCCTCCTTCACACCTTCAGCTGCCACAGCAGAGGCGCCTCGAGCCTCACTGAGCCGGGCGCCAGGTGCACCGCCCAAATTGCCATCCGAGACCTCCTCCTCTTCTTCTTCCTCGCTGTCTGCACCGCTCCCTGCTACAACTCTTGCTACAGTATCGCCTCCTCATTCAAAGAGGGAGGCGGAGAGAGCGCACCTCGCTGCAGTAGTCGACACGTCAGACTTGAAACTTACTGCCCTTTCCCTCCCCTCCACCGACTCGGACGACGCCTGGCTCGCCTCCGAACTCGCCAAACACCCCATCACTGCTCCCCCGCCATTCACGCTTCCACCCGAAGAACTCGAGCGCGATAGATCCCTCATTCGCCGCGCTGCTGCAGCGCGTGGCGAAGCGCAGTACCATGACCGAGAAGCCGATTTCGCTGCAGAGGAAGAAGACGAGGATGTCAATGGGTTTCTCTCGACGAACGCTGGCAAACGCGCTGCTGCGAAACGAAAAGTGAGTTCTCCTCTTCTTCTTCGTCGATTGAAGGGATAGACAAGGTGCTGATGCTGATGTGGACTGTCTGCGCGTGGTACAGAAAAAGCGAAAGAGGGGAACATCTCCACCGCCAGGGCCCAATCTCAACGCCGAGTACGATCCAAGGGTTCCGAACGACTATCTGGCGTACAAGCAGCAGGTGTATGACAGGAGGACGGCCGAGGTTGAGTACCGGAGGTGGCAGAAGGAACAAGAAGATGGGAAGGACTACAGAGATGATGCTGAGGATCAGTGGGAAGAAGAGGAGGAGGTTGAGGAGGAAGCGAGACGGTTTAACCGCTTCCCTCCCCCGCCACCTCGCGAAGATACCCGTACGTCTGGTGAAGCCAAACCTCAGACATCTAAACAGGAAGAGAATGCGGCCCCTTCATCGATATCGATGTCAGGTACCGCAGCATCAGCAAGCTCTGCGAAGGCGATGACGGGGGAAGAGGCCTACGCCCTGCGGGTAGCCATGTCCTCCGCAATGACCGGCGAGGAAGCCTACCAACGTCGACTCGCCATGTCACAGCCACAGGACGCACACCACACTCGAAACCAGCCCAAACCTCCTGGGCCTCCGCCCGGCCCACCACCCTGTCCCCCTCCAACACTTCCACAGCCGGACCTCACAGCGCGCCAAACTGCAGCTGCCGCCATCGCAGCGCGTCTTGCTAAGACCGCTCCCCCCACCGCACCCGTCTCCACCAACCCGCCGCATGGCGGTGATTCGGAAGCCACCGCGGCTGGGGACCCGAGTACGTTCGCCGAGCGCATGATGCACAAATACGGGCACATCACCGGGCAAGGCATCGGCGCCGACGGCAACAAAGGCATCACCACCCCCCTCGCCATCTCACCACACACCCACACCAAAGGCAGAGGAATCATTGTCAACCCCAACCGTACCCACCACGCCCGTGACGCCGCGCTGTACGGCTCTCCCGTCGCAACCCGCGTGATAGTGCTGCTCAACATCGCTACACGCTCCGACCTCGATTCGGAAGCAGCGAGGCAGGAGCTGGTGGAAGACGTGGGTGGCGAATGCGACAAGTTCGGCATCGTCCAGCGGATCTTGCCGTGCATAGCGGGTGGGGGAGCAGGGGGAGAGGTGAGGGTGTTTGTGGAGTTTACCGGGGCTGCGGGGAGCTGGAAGGCGGTGAGAGGGCTGGAAGGACGGTGGTTTGAGGGACGGCAGGTGCAGGCGTTCTATTACGACGAAGAGGCATTCGGGAGAGGAGAACTGGATTTGCCCCTCACTCGACCAGCATCGGCACCAAGAACACTGTCATAACCCCCCTCCGCCCCCACAGACACTGTTGTTCAGAGATGCGAGAATAAACATTTGTGTATTTTGATTGCGTGTACCAGAGAGGACATACTTTGAAGATAGAAAGGGGCTAGGTGTTGTGTTGTACAGCGTGATGCACTGTATGCAACGGGTGAGTGGGGTTGGATGGAGAAGATGAATAGTTTTGAACGATGACTAGAAGAGAATTGGTGGTGGTGGCGATTTAGGGCTTGGGCACGCGCAACGTCTTACTAACCATGGCCGTCGCCCACGCCAGCCAGACAAACGCCAACCAATGACCCTGCACCTTGCCCACACTGTCCGCCCATTCTCCTGCCGTCTTCATCGCCATACCGGGCACCAGGTTCAGCAATGTCCTCAGCTGTTGGCTAAAGTCGATCGTAAAAGTTCCCAGCGGGACACCACGGCCGCTGAAGCTGTCTGGAAGATACTCACGCAGCGAGCCGGTGAAGGTGAGGCCTTTGCTGGAAATGTAGCCGCGTTCCTTGGCGAGCGCGATGGGGAGTCCTCCTGGTTCGATCCGCCCGGTGAGCAGGCAGATGGCCATGCCGCCGACGAGGACCAAGGAAGAAGGAATGGGCAAACCCTCAAAGTATCGAGCCTTGCCGGTGCTGTCGTGAGGGATGCTCACGGCGGTCACGTTGAACCTGGCCAGTCTTGCCACTCCCGCACAGACAAAGAGGGTCAAAATGAAGCTGTCCAGCCCACCGCGCAGCCCTAATGCGTAGGCTGCAAATGCCGGAGCTGCGCCAAACGAAAGCGAGTCGGCGAGCGAGTCCAACTCCTGGCCAAGCATGCTCGAGCTCTTTCTCCACCGCGCCACCTTGCCATCCAGCAGATCAAAGACCGCACCGAATAGGGGGAACCACAGCGCTTGCCAGGCATGTTTGGGGTCGCTCGTAATCAGATACCTCGCGGATGCAAAGAGCGACTGTGCACCGCAGAAGGCATTCATCAGCGTAAACGCATCGGCGAGATGAAAATTGCGCACCAGCGAAAAATGGCCGTCGGTCTCAATAAACTTGAGTAGCTCGCTGTCGTGCTCTGCCTCTTTGTCCGCTTTGGTGTTGTTGTTGGGTTTGCGCTGTCGCACACCCGAAACCTGCTGCTTGGTCATGTTGGCTTGCAGGTTGGACGGTGCCAGAGACGAAGTGGCGGCAGAGAGGGCGGTGAGCTGGGTGGCGCCTTTGGAAGCAACACCGGATGTAGGGTGGGAAACGGGGACAGGGGTGACGAGCGAAGGTGCTTGCGCGTCGATGGAAGAGGAAGCGACGTGAGGATCGGATGGGTGCACGGGGGCGAGTGTGGCCCGAGAAGTGTCTTGGGTGGTAGCGTCGACGAGGGCGGGATCGGTGATGGCTGGGATGGTACCAGGCATGAACGAAGGCTCGGAAGAAATGCTGTCCCCGTGGAAGACAACGACGTGTTTTGATGTTGAAAGTCGGTCCGTGGTGGTGGAGATGAGAAAGAGATGGTTCGCTGCAAGAGGAAGATACAAGTCGTCACAGGTGGGTGCCCCGTGCAAGCGTGTGGCTTTTCAGAGAGATGGCAATGACGAAATTGGACGCGATTTTTACTGTACTGTACTGTACAGTGCTGTACCTTTGCTGCCAGAAACAGACACGATTTTTCATCATCACTTGAGCGGAAAAGCGACACTTTTTTTTTTTTCATCTCTTTCTCTCCACCTCACTCACTGCGTTGTGGTGGCGTAGCATAGTTGACTGAGCAGCCTAATTTTATCATTTTTTTTTCTCCCGAATTTGTGGAAAATGAGAAGCGACGCACAGACATGGCTGTGATACTGTACTGTAGTATGTGGAGACAGAAGAACGGCTCGACCTTGGTCCACAGCCACCTGGCACGTGTGGCCACAATACTGCAGTGTTACATCTGGCGTGGTTACACTGCTTTATTTGCCGAAAATGGTGTGTGAGTGAGTGAGACAGAGCGCCGGTCCATTTACGCCTCGTCCGACAGCGACGCACACATTGTCTCCACCGCTCCTCCTTCGCCTCAACGTACGATTCGAGCCAACTCGGAACGCATATAGCCAACACGCTTCTCATCAGCTTCAACACCATCACCATACGCGCGTGTCTGCGCATGCTACGCCGGCTTCATATAGGAGTTCTCAGCTGCTCATAACGCGTCAGATCGCGTCTCTGCTGGATCAACCGCGATCAGGACACCTGTCACCGTCATCACCTAGGCTAGCACAAGCGATGCGCAGCTTGTTCGGAAAGCTTCCTTGCACGTCTCCTCAACCCCTTCCTGCTGATTTTCCTGCCTAGTCGTCCTCCAATCGCCGCGGACACGTACAGCCCTTTACCGAGAAACGCGTCGGCGTCGCAACGCCGCGCTAGGCAACAGCTCCTCATCCAACATGGCCGACTGGAGCGAGCATGCCCACTATGTCAACCCCAGTGCGCCCGTGGGCCCTCCGCCCGCTGTCACCGCGCTCGCCTTTGACCCATACAGCGAGCTCCTTTGGCATGGCACCTCGTACGGCACCGTCGCTTCGCTCTACTCTCCCCAGCTCCAGCGCTACACCTCCTACGCTGCGCATGGCGTACCAGCTCGACCGTCGCCCACAAAGGGCATCCTGGTAGACGAGCGTCACATCTACTCGATAGGCGATCATGGCATCAAGTGCTCCCAACGTCGTGGGCTTGCAAAATGGACGACGCTGACACACGATTTTGGCACAAGCGCCATGAGCCTCGTCTCAATGTGCGCTTCGCCCTTGGCTGCTTCCTCCGACATTATCGCTGCGGGTGTATCACAGTCTGCTGCCACTGGCGGTGACATCGACCATGACAATGACCTGATCGTTGCCGTCAATAATAGTACCGGTGCCATGGTCCGCAGCGTGCCTTCCGAAGCACCAATCGTTCACGTACGCAAGAGCGGCCGCTACATATGCGCAGGCACCAATAACGGCCACGTCCAGCTTCGTGATCCGCGCTCCCTCAAGGTAGAACACAAGCTCCATGCCCACCCCGGAGGTGTCATCGATATCCAGGCTGACGCCCACATTCTCTACTCGGTCGGCTGGACGGTTCGTCAAGGCCACGCCGTGTCAGAACCGCTTATCAAAGTGCACGATCTGCGTACCATGCGCGCTCTCGTGCCCATCCCTTTCGCCGCTCCAGGAGGTCCATCGCTTCTAGCCATCCACCCCAAGCTTTCGTCCACCGTCATCGTCTCGGCTCCGCAGGGTCAGTTTCAGATCGTCGACATTGCTACTCCAGGTGAAGGCCGCTTCTTCTACACCAACGCCAACTCCTTCACTACCTCGCTCTCCATCTCCCCCTCCGCCAACTACATTGCGTTTGGTGAGGCCGACGGCAGCGTCCGTCTCTGGAGCAGCAGTTCCGACAAGTCCAATCTCCGTTTCAACGCCTTCACCTCGTCCTCGCTCGAGTTTCCTGACATGGCCGAACCCACTCCCTTTGTCAACTGGTCCACCGAGACGCCCCTCTCCTCCATCGGCATGCCTCACTACAACGAAAAGCTTTTGAGCTATTTCGATTACGATCAGTATGTCTCCGAAGCCTCGCCGCTTTTCAACCCGCCGTCCAAAATCGACCCTGCTGTGCTCAACAACCTCAACACCGTCGACTATCTGGGCTATGCAAGTCTTCCACCGCATTTGAGGGGAAAAAGGAATGTCGTGTCTGGCAAAGGTCCGAATGGCATCCGCGCTAGCGCATTGCATCGACCTGAGGATCGTAAAAAGATCGGTATCCCACTCTTCCGCAGTGAGAAGGAGAAGGAGCAGAGCAAGAAGGCCGCCGCTGCAGCTGCTGCTGGCATTACTCCGGGAGAGAAGAAGAAGAAGAAGAAGGCCGAAAGGAAGAGGGCCGAGGGCGGTTCCGACAGTCTCTCCACTTCGACCGACTCGCGTCCAGATCGCAGAACAGCTTTGGACAGCACATCCGCCCCGCGTGTCACTCCAGCGAGTTCCACGTTGGGAAGCAAAGAGGAAAGCGCGGTAGAAGAACCCAGCAATCGACGAAATGAAGGAGACAATGCTTCGGGTCAAGAGCAAGACTCGGACGACGAGACAGACGATAGCGACGCATCGGACGAGGAAGAGGGTCAGGAGGATGTCGAGACTGCAGAAGCCATGCTGGCCAAAGGCCAAATGCCTTCCTACTACCGCCTCAAGACCATCCAATACTCGCGATTCGGCGTCGAAGACTTTGACTTTGACTTTTACAACAAGACGCAATACAGCGGTCTCGAGACGCACATCCAAAACTCGTACGCCAACTCGTACCTCCAAGCGCTTCACTACCTGCCGCCCTTCCGAGAGACGGCCAAGGCGCACATCTTGCAAAACTGCCCGCGTGAGAACTGCTTGCTCTGCGAGGCTGGCTTCCTGTTCCGCATGCTCGAGGATGCAAAGGGCGCCAACTGCCAAGCGAGCAACTTTCTCCGCGCGTTCGGTAACAGTCAAAAGGCGGCGAGCTTGGGGCTGATGGATCGCGAGGATAGTCTCACCAACGTCTCGAGCGCGAGTGGCGCGGGCAAGAACGAGATCGTGTACAGTCAGCTCGTGCAGACGCTCAACCGCTTCGTGCTGGATTGCACCGCCAACGAGGCGCAGGTGGCGCAGGGCAGCTCGTCTTTCAGCATCACGCCAGGCGGGGAAAGCACAGCAGCGCCAGCCCGCTCTTCGCCCGCTGGCGCACCACCCGGGTTGGGCCCTCCGATGAGCAGCAACCGTGGAGGTGCGGGTGCAGGTGCAGGACACCGGATCCCAGGTGATCCAGTATCTCCCATGTCTTCGATGCCATCCGAGGTCGCACCATCTGCGGCGACGTCTCCGGTGGCAAAGCTGTTCTCGCTCGACACAGTGACCAAGACGATCTGCATCCATTGTGGCCGCGAGTCCAACCGAAAGAGCCCGCTCCTCTCGGTCGACCTCATCTACCCACGCCGGCCCATGTCGAACGAGCCTACGCCGCCGTCGGACTTTGCTTCCGTTCTGCGTGCATCGCTCGTGCACGAAGTGCAGAACAGAGCGCCCTGCCGAGCTTGTCAGTACACCGCTATGTTCCGTACACGCCGTGTGATGCCAGCTACCGCAGACCTGCCTCGGGTGCTGTCGGTCAACGCAGCGATCCAGGCTCCTGAGCACTTGCGTTACTGGTTGGACGAGAATCAGAACAACAAGGCTCCACCGACGGGCCCTGTCCGTTCGCATGGAGCCATGCAACAGCAGCAGCAGCAACAACAACCGTTCGCGAAAGGGCCGTACACGGGCATGGCTGGGCCTCATAACCACAGCAGCAGCAATCGTCGAGGTGGAGGTCCTCCTTTGCCTACAGGTCCGCGTGCTGATAGCGCTGCAGCAGCACAATCCGCTAGAGAAGCAAGACGCACCTATCTCCCTCCTCGTATCGCGATCGGAGTGTACGGCGACGACGTCCGTGTGCTGCCCATCTACACAGCCACAGATGTCGACAGGGCCAAGGCGTCACTTGGCGGCCAGCCTGCCATCTACAAGCTCCGTTCCATGGTGGTGCAGATCTCGGCAGACAAGGAGCAACCCCATCTGTGTGCCGTCGTGCGTGTTCCTGAGGCCGAGGCCGGCTCTCAGCTCAGCGCCGATAGCGTTTCTACAGCGACCACGCCGAGGATGGCGCATGCTGCAGCAGGAGGTGCGGCCCCGGGATCGGCAAAGAAGAGCGCCAAAGCAAAAGCGAGCCAGCTTGGACCGTGGTATCTGTTCAATGACTTCCTGGTACGCAATGTCTCGGAAAGCGAAGCGCTGGGCTTCCAGAATACGTGGAAGATGCCCTCCGTCCTCATGTGGGAGCGAGAAGACCTGGAACCACTTTCCATCCTCGAGCTGCGTCAAGGCCGCACTTCGATCGACCCTACTATCTTGTGCCGCGATTTCAACATCTCGCTCCACCGCGATCCTAAGCGCATCCGTCACAGTCTGCTGTCGGAAGCAGAGCTGCCAGGACCGGGAACACTCGTGGCGATCGATGCCGAATTCGTCGCGCTCAACCAGGAAGAGCTCGAGATCCGATCGGATGGAACGCGCTCCGTCATCAGACCCACACGGCTGTCCCTCGCACGAGTGTCGGTTGTTCGAGGTCAAGGCGAAAAGGAAGGCGAAGCGTTCATCGACGACCACATCTACACGCAAGAAGAGGTCGTCGACTACCTCACCAAGTTCTCCGGCATCCTTCCCGGCGACCTGGATCCCAAAACTTCCTGCCACACCGTCGTCCCGCTCAAATCAGCCTACAAGAAACTCCGGCTTCTCGTCGACAGAGGCTGCATCTTTATCGGTCACGGTCTCAAGAAGGATTTCAGGATCATCAACATCTTCGTGCCCCCCAACCAGGTGATTGATACGGTGGATCTATACCATTCACCCAACCACCCGAGGAGGTTGAGTTTGAGGTTTTTGTCCTGGTTCTTGTTAAAGGTGGATATTCAGACAGGCGCCGCTGCTAATAATCAGATTACGGCTAAGGAGCAAACACAATCGCAGGCTTCGGCGGCGGGGCAGGAGGGGAAGAATGCGGTGGAGACGGTGGCCCAGTCTGCATCAGGTGCAGGCTCGACAGCTGTGGAAGGTGGACACGATTCGATAGAAGACGCGCTAGCAGCGCTCAAGCTTTTTAGGCTGTATGAGATGTTTAAGCGGAGCGATAGGCTGGAGGACGTGCTGGAGGATATCTATGATGTGGGTAGGAGGTTGAATTGGAAGCCCCCCAATGCGTCTTGAACCCATAACACGTCACGACAGCATATGGAGATGTCACTTCATATGCATCGTAATGCAATGCAACAACGAAATCACACGTAGAACGTACTTTAAGATGGAGCATCGTGTGCAGGTGACTTGGCGAAAAATGTGCTGGCATCCTGACGACGCGCCAGAGAGGCAGCACAACCTCTCCGTGATCTGTGCTACCGTGAGGAACCGACAATTTGAAATTCGCATGGTCCCCATCTTCTCCCATTCTGAGCCCGCATCAGCGAAGCCCTGATCCCCGCTGCACCCGAACCTCGAAACGGTTAGGGTTGTGCTGCACCTCCGCACAAAACAAGACATCCCAACTATCCGATTGAACTCGGGAGGATAACGGTGGGACCGTCGAGTTGCAAAGCACGAAAGCTAAATCTTGCACTGTGCTGGACGGGTGGCGGGAAAACCTGGGTGTGTAAAGGCGGTTTCGAACGTCAGCAAGCGCGTCACCTAAGCTGGTGGATGGAGAACACTGGGGCCTGTGGAGCGATGACGATAGAACGAACGAACGGATGGAAAGGTGATGGACGAATCAGAACGCGTCTATTGCAAATCGTCGGCGGTAACTGGAAAAGCCGTTTGTTGGGAGAATGGTCACTTCTGAGATGCCTCACAGCCACCGCCACCGCTGCAAATGTGAGCAAGTGAACCAACGATGCATGTTTGAGAAATGGAGCCGAGCCACCAACAACATCAGCCATCGCAGCATGTTGTGGGGATCTCAACAGCGGTAAGGTGCTTGTCAAGAGCCAAGCCTTCGAGCCATGACGATGGTGCGGAGTTTTGTTTTTGTTTTTGAGGCGGTGGTTGTTGGTTTCGGGTATTGCAAGCCCGCCGGCGAGCTCACCGACTGCGTTGTTTTTTTGTGTTTTCGAAGGTGACAAACAGAATTGGAGCGAGGTTGCGGAGTCCGCACAAGCAGCAAAAAGCAGAATCCCTTCCTTCCTTGTTGCCGAGACCCTTGTCCACGGATGTTTCCCTGCACAGCCAAGTTCGCTTCGACGCTCTCGACTTGATAGCCGAGTTGAGAGCCATGCCGAAGCAAGCAACCAACGCCGGGTTTCGTCATAGCATGCTGCTCCCGTTGCGCTGTGCAAGCCGCCAAACCGCCAAACCGCCTAAATGGTCAGGAGGGTTATTGCCTTCAGCCGAGTTCAAGCCGCCCTGGACCTGTTTCGGACGTGTTGGTGAAACAAGCCTGCCGCGCCACTTTGGCTAAAGCAGTCCTCCAGGTACCTGGCAGCAACGCTAGTTCGCGTAAGGGTCAACCCCAATGCCAAGGATGGCTTGTCCACGTTGAGCAAGCTCGCAGAAGAACGGTGGGTCTGAGGGAGGTTCAGGTGGATCCGGCAAACCGTAGAGATTGATTGCATAACCGTGCGTGACCAACGGGGAAGCCCGCAGGCTTGAGTCGAGCTAGGAACGATTCACGTTGGGAAGGGTGGAGGTCGTAGGAGATCCATGCATCTGGATGTGATTCATGTGATGATTGCAAATGCGTCGCTTCTGATTGGTTGGCGTGGCTACAGCAGTCTGCACACTGCTGGAGTCGAAGGTTTCTGGTCGCTGCTGGACCTTTTGGATTGAGGTCAAGTCAGGGTCTTGGGCTCGAACGTGCAGGTCATTGGATCGACATACGACATCTCGATCCTTCAACCTGGCACTTGATCTGACAAAGCTGATACAGTAGGATATGGACTTGGGTCGACTGGCGGAAGTGCAATGTGTTCTTTTCCTGCGTGATGATCTTTGGTTCGGGTTTCAAAGAGCAGAAAGCAGAAGCAGAAGCAGGAGCAGAGCAGGAGCAAGGTCAGAAGCCGATCGAGTTATCCTTGTTAGCGAGCGAACAAACACCATACATGGCTCTACCTGGGACAACGTAGATCGCTGCCTCTCCGAAAAGTGCTGGGCGCACAAGAGGCACCTTTGCACGGAAAAGTAGGTATGGACTGGACTCCCACCCATTGTGCAATAATAACGTACTCGACTGAGTTTCAGACGCGGCAAGGTGCACATATCTAGCAGGCTGGCATACCGAGTTCGGCACAGCTGGTACCTCAATTGCGGAGGCATGCTTTACAGGACCAACAGTCGAGATGCGCGCCAAAGGAAGCGGAACTGTGCGGCAACGGGTTGGACAAAGTCGGCGGCAGAGATAGCGGATCACCAATAATCCATTGTAGTACGTAACACGAACGGCGTGGACGTCCACGGAAAAGGGCTACCGAATAGAAAAGGCACATTAGTTGCTCCATGGAGCCATGAAAGCCGTAATTGGAAGCCGAGAGGCAAATGGGCCACAACCTTGCGACTACGAAAACGTCAAGCCCAACGCCACGCTTTCGCGTCGAAGTCTGAGAGAACGCCATCGAATTTGCAATTCGCGTAGGACAATTGGCATATCACTTCCTGCAACAAGATACAGCGGCAATGCGGTCGTGGCCCGATGGCTTTCCTCAAGGAACCATAGCGCTGCCCTTAACGTACTTTCGGCCTCCTCGGCAAGACTGCTTCTACAGACATTAGCACCGGTACGCAGTGTTTCGGCACACTACTCACAATCATAGTGAAACGTGGACTTGTAAATGTGGATCGAAAGCCGATATGGAACCGCCGGAGCTGGTAACGCAATGCAGCATGAAAGGAAGTAAATGGTCCGGGGAACAACGCGGTATTTTCGGGGCAAAACGAGCACTAAGCTTCTTTCTTATATGCCTTTCCCTCTTGCTGTGGTATATAGACGGGTGGCCAGATCTGGGTGCAGAAGCGCCAAAGAAACTCAGAGCGATGACCGCGAGTGCAACCGCGGTAAAGCATCGGGCAACGTGTTTGCGAGTTGTGTTTCCTCTGCGCTCGTCCTCCTCTATAGCTCTCTGTCTCTGTCGCTCGGACTTATCCGCTGAAGAGGCATCCCGCTGCGGCCTGAGCATCCGAAGCTTTCCACCATTCACGTACAATGCTTTGAGAAACCTGACCTTGTTCGAGGTCTTGCAAGCGCAGTCGACCTGAATGCACCGCCCCTTCTCCCTTGTCTCTTCTGTGCTCATAGCCCGCAAACTCTTTTTCCATCACAACGTTTCGTAAGTGTCAGTCGGCTGCTCCGCACTGCTCTGACCTTGTGATACAGTAGTATGGAGCGCTTTTCTGGGTGTGCAATTTTGTGATCCTCTCTCTCGGAACAGGCTTTTGCCTGCCATTGCCTTGGCTTGCCTTGTCTTACACGTCCTCATCCCTTGAACGCACCACCCGCCTTTGGCGAAGCATGACCCTATTCAAGAGCATGCTCTTATTACCTTTGCCAACTCTGCCGATGTTTCCGCTCCTTGCGTCTTGATCACTACCGTTGCTATACCCCACCGCTACCACCATCCCCTCCATCTCATTGTGCCTCCGTGTTGTGTTGTATTACATGAATCACGTTGACCCCAGCATCGTGACACCTGCACCGACCTTTGTCTCTCCCCCAACACAAGCACCATATCGACTACCGTGGGACACCGAGGCTCGAGCACGGTACCTTACGCATCATTAGGGTTTGGCGTAGCTAAGTTCTCGATTCCCACGCTGCATTTGCGCTTAAAGGTCACCAGATCAGGCCGCCCCTACCTAACCGCTCTTTCCCGTCGCTTCATCCGCCTTCATCTCAGCGCGTACCAGCACGGCCGCACTGCACCGTGACTGCATCTCATTAGGTTGACACCGCAGCAGCTGCTCCTGTTGACAGTATATCCGATCCACGCCGAAAACTCCGACAGATCGCAATCGATAGAGCAAGCAGAAACGATAACTGCTGCTGCTGCCGCCGCCGCTGCTGCTGCTACTACTGCTGCTGCTGCTGCTGCTGCTGTTGTTCCGCCTCTGCGCCTTTTTTCAGCTCGCCAAGTCGCTAACTGCAGGTCCCCATGCTTCGGATCGTCCGACCGCAGTAGTCAGCACTCCCACCACCCTTGTCGCCTTCCATCGGCTTATCCGCCACGCCAAGTCAAAAGTACCTCTTCTCAAACTTGCCTCTCAACATCCTTTGCTGTTATCACCCTCCGATGAGGAAAGCGTGATATTGCATGCCTGCTTGGCTCAACTCGAACTCTACTCGAATCTCAGCGAAAAGTGTTACGAGAACAAGCTCAGCCACCATGCCGCCTGTCTCTTCGGTCGGAAGCAGTAGGCGCAAGCTCGGACAGCCCACAGTCTGTCTCGAATGCTATCTGAGGAAAGTCAAGGTAAGCTCGCCACTCGGCCTCACCATTCTTGCTCAGCCACTTGTCAGCGGATACAGCGGATCACCTTATTGACACTCTGTTTTGCCTCATGATCTGGTTGACCTTTGCAGTGCGATCGACAAAGACCATGCTCCACCTGTGTTCGCAGAGGTACTGAGCATCTTTGCAAGACATTCAATACCAGCGAACTCGATCCCGAAAGTGAGTGTCCTTTTCTGTCGCCATCTGTCTCCTCCTCACCTGCCCATTCTGCATCGGTCAGTTCAGTTCTCTGACTGACGTCTCACATGTCAACATCTTCGACCCTTTCAGCTTTGCAGAAGAAGCAAGCCAGGAGGTCGCTTGCCGAGATCAATGCCTTTCTCGAGGCAAACAGGGACGACCATGGCGACGATCCAGACCCTCAACAGCCTTCAGATCCACAGCAGCCCCCTGAGCATCCCATGATGGCCTTTATCAACCTCATGCTCAAGGATCTCAACGTCCAAGAGGAATCTCATGTCAGCAATCATGCCTCGCCAGAATCCGCATCCACCAGCACCAGTTCCCTTCCATCTCGATCTGCCGTCTCTCGCTACTTGGAACGAAGCTGCCTCTCCAAGATTGTCGAGTTCTGCTCCATTCTTCCCGATTGGGCGCAACTGCAAGCTCTGCTGCGACACTACCTCTGGCATGTTGACTGGAAGTTCCTCATCACTGCTCAGGACCTTGTCGAGACTCAGATGGAGGATCTGTGGGTCAGGGTCATCCTTCCTGCACAGGGCTATGATCCTCGTGGTGATTCCAGTGCTTCCGTCTCGAGAATCTCTCTCCAGCCTGGCGATCTCTCTCGTCTCGCGCTGCTGGCCGGTGTGCTTGGAGAGACTATCGAGTCCATGGCACCGGATGCCATTGCAGAGACCATGCCCATCACCCGATGTGGTGTCGCCCCAGCGGGACCTGTCAAGTTGGGAGCCGACGACAATCCGAGGGTCAAAGCCCTCCTGCTCCTCACCTATCACGTCGCTGCTCTCATCGAAGAGTGTGTCCGTCTCGACGAAATGACGATCGAGCTCGTTCAGGCCAACCTCTCTGCCTTTTCTCTCTGGTCGAATCAGGGCCTACACGGTACTGGCTCAAGCGAGTTTCCCCGCTGGAACGTCACCATTCGAGCCGCAAAGGGCTGCAACCTCTTTGAGGATCCTGGTAACAATGGCACCTATACTCAGCAAGAGCTCGATCATCGCAGAAGGCTAGCATGGCTCGTCTACGGCTACGATCATGCCTTTGCCGTTGGCGCCAACACTAAGCCCTTGATTGTCGAGTCGCAGTTCAGTGTCGACCAGCCAAGCGATGCTGCACCCTGGTCAGCGTGCGGCGCACCACCAGACCCGTGCTTAGCATTGCTCGAAGTACAAGGTGGTAAGATCGCTCAGCTTGTATCGAGCACCTTGTGCTATGGCCCACCTCTGCACCGCAAAGCCATGGAGACGGATAAAAAGATCATGGACATGGTGTCAAAGGTCCATCCTTCCTACAACTGGGACAATCCCGATCTCTCCTACGACACCAGCGATCCCTTCCGAGCTCGGCGCAGATGCTGGCTTCAGCTCACCACAGCTTGGCAGAGAGGCTCGCTGCACAGGCAGTTCTTTTTTCCCAACGGCCGTATTACCAACGGTGAGCTGGCAACCAGTCGACATATTGCTACCGACAGCGCGCTTCGCTCCATCACCGCCGTCCGCGAACTTCGAAAGATGCAGAACCGCTTCTCGGACTACATTGGATCCGCTTGGTGGTTCCAGTACTTGACCGAGCCTTGCATGACGCTTGCTACCGCTGCACTACTCTTGATCCGCAGCAAAGGCCAGGGCGTCCCTGGTCTGTCCAACGAGGCTAACTGCTGGCCAACCGTGATGCATTTCGCCAGGAGCATCGATGAGTGCGTGCAAGACTTGGAATCTTCGACGCGCAATGCCTCCGCCTGCCTTCCCACCTTGCTCAACTTTGCGAATGGATGTCTCAAGCTCATCCAGCAGCTGCGCAGTGCTGTGCAGGCGAGCTTTGACGCCTTTGTCAAGTCGCAACCCGATCTCGCCAACCTCAAGCATCTGCGGGTTGACGAGAACATTATTCCCTTGCTCCATCCACGATCGCGGCAGAAGAGCCCTAGCTCACAATCGATGCAGCTGCAACCCCATGCGCTCGCTTCCGGGCAAGGCAGCGAAAGCAGCAGCAGTAGCAGCAGCCACACAACGCAAAAGCACGGCGTCAAGCGTACAAGCGACTCGACCAAGCGCAACTCGGCCAACATACGAAGCAGGAAGAGCGTCGGCAGCAGGGAGCACGACGTTTTTTCTCGGTCGTCGAACGCGAGCTCTCCAACAAAAGCCATGGTCGCAGAATCGCAAACGGTCTCGCCGCGCACATCCATCTCTCTGTCATCCCGAACGGGCGGACTCATGTCGGCAAGTGAAGTCATAGCTGACTTTGGTCAAGGTGGAATGCTCGACCAAAATACTGGTATTGCTAGAGGCCGGTTATCTGAAGGCTCCGTCGGTACCTATGCTCCGTCTTCTAGTATGCATGGAACCAACCTGGTCGTACCAGCGCACAGCACTGCGCCCACTTCGCCGCAGCACGCCTCGCCGGAGACCGAACTGCCACCTGGGATCTTGAGCTTGTCCTTTGGGCCCAACATTGGCTTCGCTGGCACCGCTGTCTCTACCGTTTCGCAAGGTGGCTCGAATCCGTCGGTCGTTCCTGCCACCGTGGCCGGGTCACAGCAAACCGTGAATGTGGCAGCACCGCACTACGGTGTACCCGCCTTTATCCCAGAAGGCCAGCTGCTGTCACCTGCTGAACCGTTCGCCTTGCGTGAGTTTTACTCTGACGATGGCGTGCAGAGGGCCAACGGTGGTCGAGGACTTGCTGAATGGATCGCTTCGGTCCAGATGGGCATGATGGTGTCTCAGCAGCCTCCTGCTCAGTGATCTTCCACCTGGCGCATCGCTACACGTCCAGCTAATTTGCATCTCACTCATTCACTTTGCCTCATCTACAATCTTTCACATCTGCCTCCTCCCACATGTAACACCAAGCATCGTCACCCTTCATACTAGAGTCTGCGATCCAATTGACATTCTAGTCGACTCGGCCTGTCTACACGGGCCGATCAAGCTTTTGCGCCATGTGTTCTCGCACGTTCAAAGCTGCAACTTTCTGCTGCTTGCACGCTCAAGCACGCTGTGTCGGCAGCTCATAGAGCAGGCCGCAAGACCTTGGAGGCTCTTGAATGTTGATCACGTACGACGCCGAACAACTGAGATAAGGTGTGCAGTTTACTGTACAAGCTCTTCTCGTCTCCTTCTGTCGGATTCGCCCCCTCAGAAGTGAATTGAAGGGAACACAAGCCTAGGCACTTTGCGCAATGTCTCATCATCCTTGGCAACCGCCCACAGATACCCATCCAGGTCGACCTCGTTCATTTCGGCCAACCACGCCAACCCGCCTTCTTCCTTCGCCAACTCCTTCGCCTTGCCCACTATTACCTGGCCCACATTCAACGTCGCTGCGCGCACCGCGTATGTCTCGTCCACCGACAGTTTTGGGCCGTCCACATTCTTCTCCATCGTCTCGAGCTTGCTTCGGGGCAGCTGCGCATTGCAGTGTGCCGTGTTGACCCAGTTTACCAGCGTTTGCATGCCAGCAGGAGGGGAGGAGGCTGTTTGGAAAAAGTTGAACCAGACGCAGAGAGTGGGGAGGACGTTGTCGACAAACATGGGGAGGGTAGTGTAGGTGTTGGGTATGCACCAGTCTTGGTGGGTGGGGAAACGGAGGTGGAGAGAGTGGAGGAGGAAGAAGATGCGTTTGAAGAGGTATACGTGCTTGTTTCCCCCCTCCAGGGTGAGGGTGTGGGTGTCTTTGAATTCTGGGAACGTCTCGGCAATCGACTTGACCAGGTAATCCGTCGCCGCCGCATCGTCCAGGTTCTTATGTTTGGCTTGCTGCAATAACTGCACGATGAATGCGCCTAAACTGGGCTGGTTGAGCTCCACGAGCTTCCTCCCGACCCCTGTAATCGCCTTATGGATCATCTGCACCGCATCGTTCATCTCCCCGCCCTTGATCCCCACCGTGACACCCGGCAGACTCTCATGCGGTCTCTCCTCATGCACACTCACACCCAGCAGCTCCACTACTTTCGCCTCCGCCAACCCGGCCATCCCCTTCGCCGTCAGCGCTGGCGACCCCACCACCCTATCCTCCCCGCCATCCCCCGATCCAGAAATGTACAACCCAATCATCAACCTGACGATGTTCTGGTACGCGCCGAGCCCGGTAGCTTTGTGGAAAGCGGTGCGGTAGCCGGAGAACGCGTTGAGAAGCGCAAGGATGGCGAGGAAGTTGACTTCGCCGGTGGGGGTTGGGAAGCGGAGCGGAAAGGAAAGGCCGTGCTGCGAGCAGAGACGCTCGAAGGTGGAGCGGTCGAGCGTGCGGAGAAAGGCGTCTATGGCCGGGAGATTAGGGGTGAGGCCAAGGTAGCTAGCTACATCGTGGCAGGACTGGCGGGTGGCCTCGATGTAGTGCTCGTCGGGAGGCAGCGGAGAGCTTGGGCTCGACATCGGTGGCAGCAATGTCCAGTGCGATTTTTTGATGAGCCCTCGATAGAAAAATTCGTGCGGAAGCCTGGGCTTACAAGCGGCTAAGATGGCAAGATCTTGAAGGGAGCTTGAGATGCTTGGTCGCACGAAGATGATGTGGTGAGAAGGACTGGAGGTCGAGTCAGAACAGCTAGGTCGAGGAGAAAGGCAGGTTGGTGGAAGAAGCACTTGGGTCAGCGTGGGCGGTGTTGGAAGTGTAGAGGATGAACGCACGGTTTTGGTGTTGGACTCAGCAATCTTACTTTTTTCCACCATCGTTGTTAGACTGCGTTTTGGTTTGGAAGTGATTGGCATACACGATATTCGTGCGATAAGAAGACCCTTTTCCTCCGTTATTCGCACTCTCGGAATTTTGGCTTGATCCCATCACCGCTCAATATCAACCTTCATACAACACCATTATCATCGTCGTCGTCACCAACACCATTGCAGGTCACTGTTTGTAAAATGGCATTCCGACAGACCCTCTCGCGCAGTGCACACAAGCACATCAGCACGTACGGCACCGTGCTCGACCGCTTCATGGCCAGCAACGCTCCCGCTGCCACCTCGTCCACCTCCACCGCCTCCGCGGCCGCCTCCTCGTCCAAACTCGCAGCAGCCTCGCTGTTCGAACCCACCAAATCCGAATCCACCGGCTGCTGGGCACCCCCAAAGTATTCCCTCCGCCGCCAAGCCAAGATCGTTAAACAAGCTGCTCTCACCGGCCAACTTGCGATCCTCCCCGATGGCCCCAAAACTGCCCGCATCCAACAACGCCTGCACCGCCTCGCAAAGTGGCACGCTTTCGAACAAGAGGCCGCCCAATACCAGTACATCCCCAAATCCTCGGCTCAGAATGCGGCAGAAGGAGTAGGAAACAATGTCAGGCCGGCCGTGTTGGGTGGGAGCGTGGTGAAGCCCAGCCAACGCGTGAGCAGGGTGGAGAGGGAGGCAGCGCTGAGAGCGGCAAGGGAGCAGGTGCGGGATGTGGGTCCGTACGCAGGTAGGGCGAAGGTGTTTAAGGGTAGCAGGGTGGATAAGGACAAGGTGAGGAGGGTGGAGGATGTGAAGAGCAAGTTGCAGGGGATGCAGCAGACCGTGCAGGATTGGCAGTTGGTAAGTTCAATACCCCAAAATATTACCAAAATCGTAGCTGCAAAGAGCGAGCGAGCGAGCAAGCGAGGATACTGACATAGATGTGTCCAATTGCATTCTTCCGCCGTGTTGATATGGCACAGACACAGACCGAAGCCAAGAGCAAGCTCAAGCCCGGTCTTCCTTTCTGAGGTCCCCGCTCCTCACCCTCGACCAATGAGCAATGTAGATTTTTCCGCGCACTGTCCGTCTTGGCCTCTCTGTATTCCATAGGACTTTTGCTTATCATTGACAGTGTCGACCGATGCGCACCATGCCCGCTGGTATGATTGTATGCATCTTGCTCGATATTAAAGGCGCGAAGGAGTATTGTGAGATCGGACCGAGCTACAATCTCACAGAGCGGCAAAATGTTGAAACAAACTTGGCTGGCCAGAAGAGCCATCGTGATCGGCACTGTCCGGACGCAGATACTGTACGAAGAAGAACCGGCGAGGAGAAAGGGATGAAAAAAAAAAAAAAAAAAAAAAGCTCAGCCTTCGCCATTTCTGTGCTGTTTGATCCGAGATTTGGCAGTTCAGCTAGGACAGACAGGCTTGATTCAGTATGCTCCTCCTCCACACCCTGGTAGCACACCAGGCCCGATTCGACAAAAGGCGAGAGACACCCCGCCAAATTCAAGGCTTTGACTCGATTGGCTGCTATCTTACCTTCGCTCTCGCTGCCACCTTTTCACCACCAACCATCGCGTAGCAAACATCTCTTTGAGGTCCTTTCCCATTCACCTACTATTACAGGTCTCGCGCCCACAACATCGATCCTACTCGCAGCTCGTACGCTGCATCGTATACGATAGCCTTCTTTCCAATATTGTCAACATGGTGCGCCCATCGACGTCGTTAGCCTCTCCAAACGCCGCTGTGCGCGTCTGGCTCTCTTCCCGCTCCACCAGCGCCATCATCTCCCCCCGCCGCACCGCCACCGCCACCGCCAGCGCGGCTTTCCGCTCCACCCTTCCACTTCCCGTTGCCACCACTCCCACCTCACCCCACATCCGCAGCTTCTCCAGCACCCGCACCACCTTCGACGCACCGCGCTCCCCCTTCGCCGTCTTTGTCGAAACGCTCAAAGCCGAACTGCGCAAGAACCAGGAACTCCAAGAAAACATGCGCCAGCTCTCCGGCGACGTTGGCAAGATGCAAGACTCAGAAACAATGAAAAAGATGCGCGACGCCTACGAACGCGCGCGCATCATCACTTCTATCAAGGAGAACCCCAAGCTTCAAGCCGCCGCCGAGGCGCTGCGCAAGTCTGGTGGACAGGTAGGCGATGCCGTCGGTGCAACCTTGAAGCAGATGGAAGAGTCGGAACTCGTCAAAGGGCTTGGTGCGATCAGTAGCAGGCTAGCCAGGGGTTTGGAGGACAGCACCGCGCCGATTAGGAACACGGAAGCGTACAAGCAGCTTAGCCAGACGCTCACAGAAGCGTTTGACGATGGCGGTAGCGCACTGAGGATCTATGTGGACAAGGATAAGGACGCAGCTGAGGTGAGGCGGATTAAGAGGGAGGCGAGGTTGAGGAAGATCGGCAGGCCGATGCCGAGTAAAGATGTCGATTCAAAGGAGGCGGCTGAGGCGGTTATGAAGAGCTATGCGGCCAAGGAAGAGGAGGAGATTGCTGCTGCTGCTGCTCAGGCGGGCGCGGCGGGGGAGAGTGCACAGAATGCACAGGCAGAAGCCAAGCCCGCACAGGCGCAGGGTGAGGGCGACAGTGCGAACGCGCAAGAGTCTTCCTCCTCAAACGCCGACTCCACATCGAGTACGACATCTTCCGCTGGTGCCACCGACTCCTCCTCTGCTTCTTCCTCCACCACCGCCCCTCCCCAACCCCAAAAGAAGCCCGCCGGGTACGCCGTCCGCGTGCGCTCCATTACCGAAAACACCACGACCCAAGCACTCGTCCTTCGTCCCGAACCCGCCTACAAACAAGCCTGGTCATCGTTCAAATCCTCCAACCCCCTCCTCCGCCGGCTCTCCTCGCTCCAAGAAGCATACCACGAATCCGAAAACCCACTCATCGAACGCGTCCGCTCTGTCACCGACTGGTTCGGCTCCCTCTTCGAAGAAAACGACTTCGCCCGCGTCACCCGACACATGAAATCCCTCGACCCCTCCTTCACCCTCGAATCCTTCCAACGCGACCTTCGTGAATACATCATCCCAGAACTCATCGACGCCTACCACTCCGCCGCCCGCCACCTCCTCCGCCAATGGTGCGGCGAAGCAACTTTCAACCTCCTCATCGCCACCATCGACCCCTACCTCTCAAAGGGCCTCATTCCAGAGGGAAGACTGCTGGATTTGAAACAGGTCGAGATTCTGCAGGCGAAAGTGTTGGAGAATAATGTGCCTGTGCTCGTGGTGAGCTTTACAAGCCAGGAACTTATGTTTTTTAAGGATCCGAAGACGGGCGAGGTCAAGGCGGGGAATGAGAGCCAGCCGGATTTGTGCAGGTATGCAATGGTGCTAACCCGCGTAGAGGAGGAGTTGGATAATGAGATCACGGGTGGGTGGAAAATCGTAGAACTCGCAAGGAGAGGCCAAGCTGCTTACCTCTAACCCCTGCCCCCCCAACGTAGCTACAACACTCACTGGCATAATCACCACCACTAACATTCTCCCCTCCTCACCGCGTCGCGTCGCTGGGTTGTGTGTGCATTGTGCATTGTGTGATCTGTGATGTATGTTAACAAAAGTTGCATTGCAAGTGTGTGTTCTGAGGATCAAGCCTTCGGCACGCGTAACGGCGTTCCATGACCCCCCACTGCTGCTGCTGCAGCCGCGCTCCTCCTCGGACTAGTTGCGTAGCTCACCCCTCCTCCTCCCCCTCCTCCCGTTGTTGCTGCTGCAGCTGTCGACCTCCCCCCTCCCCCCTGCTTCCCCCTCCCTACCGCCATCGCTGCACTCGTCGTCTTCCTCACCGGGAGCACGCCCGACCCGGCATTCGCTCTGCTCGCGTCCCCCAACCTCTTCCCCTGCAATATCCACGGATGCCGCTTCGCCTGCTCGGGCTTCAACCTCCTCTCTGGATCCCAAATCAAACACTTTGCGATAAAGTCGACAAAAAGCTCGTCATCGCTCTTCAACGCTTGCGCCAGCGTCTTACTCCCCGGCCTCCTCCTCTTCCCCTTCGAATTGACCACCGGTCTCGGCTGGCCCATGCTATCAAAGAACAGCTTCTTCCTCGAACTCCTCTCGACCAAATACCTCTCTGGCACGCCGAGGATCTCCATAATACACGCCAGCTGCTCCTGCTCGTTCTCCCCCGGAAACAGCGGAAAGCCAGTATACAGCTCCGCCACAATGCATCCCAAGCTCCAAACATCTATAGCCGTATGGTAGTCCATACCCAAAATCACCTCCGGCGAGCGATAGAACCGGCTCTGAATGTACGTGTAAACCTTTTCGTTCTCAAAGCAGCTCGAGCCAAAGTCGATGACCTTGATCGCGCTCTTCCTCGGATGCTGGAGCAGAATATTCTCCGGTTTGAGATCGCAATGCACGATCCTGTGATGCTTCATCAGCACGAGCGATTGGAGCACCTGCGAAGTGAAGCGGCGGATGAGGTTGGTCGTGAACCCAGCAAACTGATTCGCCTTGATCAGTTCGTACAGATTGATACTCAGCAGCTCCGTGGCGATGCAGAGATGGTTGCGGAAGAGGAACGACTCGGTCATCTTGATCACATTGAACCGCTCGTCGGGATCCCACTTGGTCAAATTCTCCAAGATGCGCACCTCGACGAGTGCCTGATGATGGAACCGCTTCTTATTCCGGATGAGCTTGATCGCCACCGTCTTGCCCGTCTTGTGGTCGCGACACTGCAGCACTTGGCCAAACGAACCGCGTCCGAGCAGGTCGATGATCTCGTAGCGGAACGCAAGGTGGTCCTTGCTGATCACATTGTAGTCGCCGCGTTCGTCGTCAAAGCCGTGATTCTGATCAGGCTTTTCCGCCGTTGCCTTGTGCTTGCGCTTCGCATTCTGCCCACAGTAGTAGATCTCCGTGTAATTGAAGATCTCCTGCAACTCGAAATCCGACATCTTGTTGCCATACATGACTTCCGCTTGGCGTGGAGAAAGCATGCGACTCGGTGCAACAGGCTCGGGGAACTCGAGCATCTTGTCCAACTCAGCCTGCGATGTGCCTGCGGCCAGCTTACGGGCATGTTGGCGTCGGATGTAGTCCTCCATCTCGTTATCTCCCAAGCGCTCCTCTTCGTCTTGGACTGGCGTTGCTCGAGGTGAGCCCATGGATCCAGCTGCATCGGACGAAGCCGGACTGCGTCGCGCACCAGCAGTGCTGGCGGCGCTCGAACCGATCTTGGTCAGACGTTCGCTTGCAGGAGTGTGAAGGGTGCTGGTCTTCGTGGTGCGAGGCGCTGCAGAAGCAGAAGCAGAAGCTGTGCTGAGCGATGCTCGAGTCTTCCGCACTGGAACGGACACGTTCCCGCCCTCTTTACTCGAAGCGACGGCGGGAAAAGATCCTTTAGCAACTCCATTGGAAGTCCCTGTGGATGTTGCGGAAGCGGCAGTCGGCTGGGCTTGCGTCAAGGCTTTGTTCGTCGTTGCACTCGCCGACGGAGTGGCAGCGGCGGCGGAAGAACCCTGACTAGGTCTGGCAATACGCGCAACGCCTTTGTCAGCCGTGGTAGCAGCCGCCTCTGTCTTGCCGCTACCCTCGGCGGTCGAAGAAGGACTGGCGCCTGCCTTCTGCCGGTTCTGGCGTTGGGCGAGGTTGTTGAGCACCTCCCTGTCGTTTGGAGTGAGGTTGGACGAGTAGGCCGCAATGCGAGCGCGCCTCAGCACGCCTTCTACTTCAGCAGGCGTCTTTGCAGCTGCATACGCGTTGAGGATCGGAATAATGCTGCTCGAGACTTGAGTACCACCGGGCGAGAGCGCAAGCTTGGATGAGGCCTGACCTTGCTTCGCTGTGCCAACATTGGTGTCCGAGCCGGACACGGACCTGGTGTCGTCCTCGTCGAGCGATTGCGTTGCGACCATGCCCATGCTCGCGGCAAGCGACGGGTGGTGCGACTTGCTCATCGGGATCGAGGAAGAAGCAGCAGCCGCTGCTCGAATGATACTTCCGCTGCTCTCCGTCGTTGCGGCACCGGTCGCTGCAGATCGTGGAATCGGCTTCATGGTTGTAACTCGCGGGATACGGCTCGAGAGCGACGCTGATTTGCTGGGCGAAGCGGTGCGACTGCCCACACTCGGGCTTGACGACGGGACACCACTAGCGACAACGTTCCTCACAGATCGTGAGGGCGTCTGAGCAGCAACGGCGGCAGAACTAGCGCTGGGACCCTCGCTGGCTTGAGCCGCATTGCGAGGCTCCGGAGCGAATGACGCGGCTGTCGGCAGCTTCTGCACTGACTCTCTAGTCGAGGGCACTGTCTGCCCGCGCTTTCGCGCCGGCGAAGAGACCTGTTGCGAAGCGCTCGATTCCAACCCTGCCTCTGAAGTGCGCGCGACACCAGCATTTGCAGATGCAGCATCAGCAGTGTTTGCCGTCGCAATGCGCCGCGATCCTGACCTACTCAGCAAACCGCCGGCGAGGCCCAAAAGAGACTTGCGCGAGAGACGTCCGCTGTCCTGCGTGCCTGTCTCAGTCGTAGAGGGGCCGTCGCTCGACTTGGGCGCACGCTGGAAAAAGGCGGGAGTGCGCCTGGCTTTTGGACTGGTGCCGGCCTCAGTGAAAGTCACGAGAGACTGGGAGCTTCCGCCCGACGGCAATCGCTCTGGTTCCTTATCCTTTTGTCCCGCCCTGATCAACCTGCCGAGCGAAGCGACGCTAGTACGACGCAAAGAGCTTGACTTCGGTCGGGAAGGTGCAACAGAAACGTCAGAGTCCGCGGCGACAGATCCGTTGAAGGACTTGTCGTCAACTGCAGGAGAGTCGGACGAAGTGATCATCTCTTCCATTGGTTCGGCCACAGCGCATTGCATCGAGACATCGTTGGTCGAAGAACCTCGAGAGACGGAGTCGCTGAGCATGCCCAGGCTTGGCTTTCGAACGGCCAGGGCGGCCATCTCGGCGAGCTCCTGCATGCGTGGGCTGAGCGGCGACTTAGGCGTTGGCATCTTGTCGCTGTGGTCACCACTGACAATGGACACGAAGCTGTGGCTAGCCGTGATGCTTGGGCTCTTCGCCGAAGCCGCGTGGAAGGCCTCTGACGTCAGCGAGGACGATCGAGAGCCTTCCCAGACCTTGGGCAGAGGAGGCACCGGGGGAATGGCGGCATGTCTGGACGTGTCCTGGTCGTCGTACGCGCCTGTGGCCGAGTCATGGCGGCTGCCCTCGGAAGCGACGCCCGAGGCATCGCTGTTGCCGCTCATGCGCTTGGAGCGAGAGACGCTGCGCGTGATGACGGACGTTCCGATCAGTGGGCTAGCCGAGGCCGATGCATCCTTTGCGCTGGAGCTCTGCGCTGCTGAAGCTCTGCGGGAGCCTTGAGTAATCTCGTTCTGCGGAAGTGGCGGCAGCTGCGAGCGACGAAGGCGAGGACTTGAGTAGACGATAGCCCTGACACCAGGCTCGCCCAAGGTGTTGGATGGCGAGGCCGAGGTCTCGTCAGACGTACGCACACGGGTGACGAGCTTCGAGGCTCGAAAGCTGTTTCTAGCAACCGAC
This sequence comes from Ustilago lituana, assembly GCA_928869825.1. Lineage (NCBI taxonomy): Eukaryota > Fungi > Basidiomycota > Ustilaginomycetes > Ustilaginales > Ustilaginaceae > Ustilago > Ustilago lituana. The sequence goes on along the minus strand of CAKMYA010000016.1, from coordinate 473,310 downwards.
TCGTCGGATACCCTGGACTTGTCGATGGAACGCGAGGAGGTGTCATAATTGCTGGATCGTCGGTTCCTGGATCCTGGCGAAGAGGCTCGGCTGCTGGTACCTGGCGTCCTTCGTCCGGCACTTCCCGGTCGCGACAAGACACGGCTAGTGCGCGGACTTTTGCCCCTGGGCGTGTGACCAAGTCCGTCGAGCTTGCGAAGCGCATCGGCAGCAGCGTCTTCGCGGGAATTGAGACGGCTCTCGTATTCGTCCGCATGGCCAAAGGGGACGGATCCTCTCAGGAGCGATTGACCGATGCTAGCTGACGAGGCTCGCTTGCTGCGGAGCGAGGCGCTGTGCCGTGACATCTTTGGTGTGCCGGGAGCGTTCGAAGGTGTGGCAGGAGTGCCACTGGAGGAAGCGCTCTGTGAAGGCGCACCGCTGCTGGCCAAGCGCTCCCTGCGTGTCGAGGCAGCCAGTCCTCGCTGCCCATCTGCGGGCACTCCAGAAGCGTGACGAGCAGAAGCTGTCGGCATGCGACTGGAATCGATCGAATCGTCGGCACGTCTCAAGGATTCGGATCTGAGACGGGCAGATCTTCGCGCTCCCGAAGTCGAGCCGAGTTCCGAAGCATCGGAAGCTGCTCGATCGCGTAGCTGCCTACGCCGATGCAGCTCATCATGATCGTTGAGCAGGTCAGTGATGGCAGCGTTGAGATCAAAGCTCTGGCGCCAGTCGTCATCCCCAATCTCATCGCCAAAGTTGACATCGCCAAATGTCATCGACTTGGATCCTTCAATACCAAGGCCGGCCCCGCTGTGGGAAAATGGGCCAGTCTCGCCTGCAGCCCAGGAAAGGTCGCCAATGCCCGGCGATCGGTCTGCTGCTGAGACCGGACCGTTTGTGCGAGATGGGTTGCTGCCCGAGGGTGCCAACGAGACGTCTGCAGATTCTTGTTGGACGATGCTGTAATCCGACTCGGTGCGTGCGCTGATGGAGAATGAGGGACTGTCGGGTGCGGCGCCGATGCTTGCTGCTACTCCGTCGAGCTCGGCCATAAAGTCGGACTGCCCGTCAGGGTAGCCGCGAGCTAGGGCGTGAAGCGATGCGCTTCCACTGAGCGGCATGTGTCGACCTGGAACCGATGGGCTGATGGGCAGAGTGGAAAGAAGCTCACTAGGGTCGCACAGCGCATGTCGCTGCATGCTGTTGATAGAGGAATACGAAATGGAACGCGAATGACGGGTCGCCTCGCCTCGTCGCGAGTGTGGCTGCGGACCGTCTGACTTTTGCGAGTCATGCTCGCGCTGTAGCGCTGAATCGTGGCTCCCGGGCACCGAGATGCTCGTCTGCTCTGGCGTGGTGCCATCATCCGTCAGTGCGCCACTGACATTGCGGCGCTGGGCCGCCTTGGAGGACGACAGCGGTGTTGCCTCGGCGTTGGATTTCCAATTCGGCAGAGCGGTGCTGGGAAAATTCCAGCGTGGAGTTGCTAGCTCACCGATACCAATCTGTCCAGCTCGGTCATAGACTCGAGGCGTTCCACTGGGGCTGCGGCTCGAAAGGCCAAACTTTTCGGGTGTTTGTAAGACGTCGGCGTTGGTAAGCGAGCTTATAGGGTGCGCGGCTCTGGCTGCGCCATCAAGGTCAGCAGCGTGTCGATTCCTCGCCTCAGGGGCGAGGTCCGGAAGGCCTATACCGAGCCCGTCGCTACTTTCGCCGCGTGCTAGTTTGGTTGAGGCAGCAGGTTTACTCAGTACTTTGTTGGGATCGTCGGATGCTTCTGGCGTGGCGAGAGCGCTGGAAAAGTTGGAGAAGCGCGAAGAAAGGCTGGGCGACGGGCGCAAGCCGAGGTGCATGTTGTTCGGTTTGCCATTGGAAGACGAAGCAGTACGCGAAGCGGAGGAAGGAAAGGGTGCTGATGATGCCTGCGGGGTGCGACCATCCTCGTCACGTTCATCCACTTCGGCAATACTGCTGTTGCTACGTGGCACAGTAGCGTCGGAATCCTGCCGTGCCATTGCGTCGCCGTCAAAGAGAGCTGCACCGAAGCTTTGGCCAAAGTCGGGAAGCGACGGAGAGATGCGAGGCTGTTGACCATTCAGAGGAGCATTGAGGGTCGAGGGGGCAGCTTGACTTGTGCTGGTAACTTTGCGCCCGACGAGGCTTGACGACTGGGAGGCAGTGAGCGGCGGACCCATGGATCCACTGGTGGAACGGGACATGGAAGCAATGCTGCCGACAGACTGGGCCGAGCTCATAGATGCCGATGTTGCAGCGCTCGTGAGACGCGAGGAGCGAGCCAGCGAGTCTGACCTGGCAGGGAAAGTAAAGGAAGAGTTTGACGCCGATGATGTGAGCACCGAAGGCCGAGAAGAGGAGTCGCTTGCTTTGCGTTGCCCGAGCAAGGCATCACCGAGGCGGGGCTGGGAAGAGCCCGTGCGACCGAACGAGGGTATCCTGGACCCGGTAGAAGGTCTTTGGGAGCTGGTCGGTGCACCGCTGGCTTTGCTAGAACTGTAAATGGAAGCTGGGACATTGGGATTAAAGTCGGCAAGCGATGGCATCCCAGATTGGGAGAGCTTCTGCGGCGTCCACGAGGTGCGGCGAGAAGCGGTACTGGACGAATGGGCTGGACTGCGTCCGACGGAGGCGGGTGGCTGTCTGGAACCCAAGGTGGCATAGGCGCGATCGATTTGGTGCTTGGGTTCGGTGGATGAGGCGTCTGTTTGCGACAGTGTCGAAAGGCGAGATGCAGACGACATTGTACGTGAACGAGCACCAGACGAGCTCAACAGTGGTGAGGCAGCCGATGCGCCGGTCGTCGAATTTAAGCGACTCCTCGTCGGAGGGTTTTGCGAGGTCGACAAGGAGGATGAGAGCGATGATGTTGAAGACGGGAAGCCTGCAGCTGCGGACGCCGAAGAGGAGAGACGACCATGCTCGTCGTACATTGAGCTCATGCGCGGCCGCGAGCCTCTGGTCTGATTCTCTGCGCGACGCAGTTGATCCGACATCGTGGTCTACTGTTGAGAGCGACGGCACGGTCACAGCAAGCGTGGGCGTAGGGGCGGCAGCGTTCAGTTCATACGTAGTTAAGGCATACGCTCGAGGAGCAGAGTGGTTTGGGATGTTGCGACAAAGCGCGAAGCAATGGGATCCTGGCCAGCTTGACAGCAGAAAGGCTAGCAGAAGGTATGGAAGCGAGAGCAACGCTGTAGCGAAGGATCGAAGCAGAAGCTTTCGAGTCGGTGGCTTGCCGGAACACGAAGAGCGATGCCGCGCCTTTTTCCTGAATGCGAGTGGGTGATGTACGTAAAGTCAAGGATGCTGATGCAAGGGAGTCCGGAGAAAGAAGTGTATGCCGTGATTACAGCTGTTGTGAGAGCGACAGCAGCCAACGAAGATGCTGAACGAGATCGTTTCGAGATAGGTTGCAAGTCGATGCTGTGTTGGCGATGATTGAAAGCGAGTCGGAGTTGGTGCCTAGATTGACGTTTGGTCGAGTGGTATAGGGCCCAGGAGGCGAGGGTATTGTGTCGTTGTTCATCAATGATGTGCTACCTGCGCAGAAAACGAAGACGGCGCTGGTAGATGATGGGGGTGAGTGTGAAGCTGCTTGATTCGAGAGCTGAGCCCGAATCGCAATGGAAGCTAAGAGAGTAAGTGCTAGACTCTAACCTGAGAACTAGAAGCCTGAAGCCATCAGAAGCCAGAAGGCTGATTCGGTCCAGAGGTCAGGAAGCTGTTGCTTGTCTGAGTGTTCGGAGTGGCCGAAGCTGTAATTTGGGCTTGGAAAGTGCAGTGCGTGCGTGCGTGTGTGTATGTGTATGCGTGTGCGTGTCTGTATGAATTGGGCTGGATCTTGGCAGTCGGTTGACTTGAGACTCGGCGGCTGAGTTACGTATTTCGTCGCCAAAAGGGAGCGGGTGTGCGGGTGTGCGTGTGTGCGTTGGTGCGTTGGTGCGTTGGGTCTCCGTGTGTGAATTGCTCGAATCCAGGCTTGGGTGACTGAGAAGAGTGTTGGTCTGAGCCAGCACGCGCCCTGCGTCGGGGACGAAGCGACGACGGCGCCCATCCTTGACGCATGACTTTTTTTTTTTTCGCTTGAGAAAAAGAGTTGGCTGGTGCACGCAGCATGAAAACAGTCTCCAGGACAAGGCAAGACACGCACGTCTCGGACCACGACCACATTTTTCTAAAAATCCAAAAAAAAACAAAAAACAAAAAACAAAAAACACAACTCAACACTCTTTTTCTAAAGCTCGGGTTCAACGCGAGAAGAATGCATATCGAGACACGGAAAGGCCTGCTGATGTTGCTGCTCCCGCTGCCGCTGCTTCTTTCTCACTACGACGATCACTTTCTCCCATCCCACCAAGACCCACCGCCGTTTTGCGTACGCGGTCACATTGTGCCACTTGCTTCTGTGATTTCTTCCTGGCCACTTTAGATGACTTTGTTGAGCTGCGAACACTACGAAAAGGTGTGACAGTGGACAGCGACACCAGCTCTATATGCGTGCGTGTGTCGTGCATCTGTCTGTCTCTCTGCGTCAAGCAAGCAGAGACACACACGCGCGCTTTCGATCTGGCGTTCGGCTTTCTTGCTGAACCCCTTTTTGAGCTACAGTACAAGTCAAGCTCACTCGGCTCAGTGCGAACACAAGTCAACTGCAGCAACAGTGCAGGCATTCATCGTTGTGCAAACTTTGGCGGATCATCCGACCCTGCAACAGCAGCGACTCGAGCGCTCGTCTCATATCGCCTCCGACTCAACATTGTGCGGTGACAGCAAGAGACGTCTCGTGAACTGCTGCAGTCGGGAAGAGCGGCGAACAGGACTACATACAGAACTTGGGACAAAAGCGGCGAGTTCTGCATCGAGGCTATTTTTTCGTTCGGCTAGTGCAAAATAGAAAGTGCAATCTCTCGGATCGTCTTTGTTCAGGGTTCAAGACCTGGAACCTGCAGCACCGGCGTTAACCTTGGCACTTGTGCTCTCTCAGCTCGATTTGGGTTCACACGGGAATCTAAGCCTCGATCGCTGTTTTACATTCAAGGCATCATGATACAGTACAGTGGAACAGGCAACACTTGAGAAGCGGGTCGGGTTTCACCACCGCAGCGGAAGGCTCCAGTTGACATGTCGAGAGTTCGGCGAGTTCCGAACGCAAAGACCTTTTCGTGAACATTTTAATTGTACAATAATGTCAGATCTGCAGTTGCAGCAGCGCACTTTCCAAAACTCACTCAACGAAATCTCGCTCACTGAATCGACTCGGATCGGGCAAAACTCCTGATTTCGCTCCGCAAAGCCGACATCAAAACGTTCCTTTTCCCACCGTCCGCTGCCTCCCTAGAACGGTCCTTCATCTGGCCTCTTCCCTCCAACACTACGGTTGACCGTCGGACAGGCAGCTACATAGCTGCGAGCGCATCGCACGCACGCCGACTACAGCCGCTCCCAAGGACAGAGATCGATCTCGCAGTCTGACAAGCTGAACCTCCCGCATTTGTCCGCCTTCCCAAAACGATTCCCGACTTGGACGTCTTGAATCTCGCAGTGGCCCATTGACACCCGGCATCGTTCGACTGCAAAATCTTCAGTGCACCCTTTTGACTTGTCGGCACGCTCGGCTTGACGTATATTGCCCCCTTACACTTCAGCAAAGCAAGTCATGAGCTCATGAGAATCCACCAACTATATCTCAGGCTGTCTTACCTCTGATCACAAGATTGAACTGTTCCGCAGCCTCACATCCGTCGCCATGTCGTCACAAACAGAGTGGCCGCAGTCGCTAAAGGACTTTGCCAACCGCGCCTTTGCCGCATGCACCGACGCGAATCGCAAAGAGGTCTCGGAAGAGCTCCGAGCACTCATCTTTGACTCGTTCCAGAATGGCACCATCCACACCACCGACTGGACCAATGCCAGTCTCAAAAGCTTAGCAGGTCCATCTGCTACCACCAAAAAGTCGCTTCTCAAGAAGCGCGCCGCACCGTCTTCCACTGCGTCGACCAGCTTATCAGCATCCGACCTCGAGGAACAAGCAAGGAAAGAAAAGCGCGCAAAACGCTTTGAGAGGGAGCAGGAGGAGTTCAGACGACAGGAGAATGAGATGCTCGAGACAGCCATTGCGTCTACTAGCCTCGCATCAAGGTTTGGCGGAGGTGAAGGAGGAACATCGCCACGGCCATCTTCTGCGCAAGCTGGCTGGTCTGGTGTGCAGGGATCGGGGCCGAAAGCAGCATCAGCACGACTGAACGGATCCGCGAATGATAAATCAAAATACGCCGCACCATCATCGATAGGCACACCTCAGTTTACAGACACCGAAGTCGCTGATCCCAATGTGATCGACTGGGACGAGCACACGGTCGTTGGAACCAGCAGCAAACTCGAAAAGCCGTATCTGCGTCTCACATCCGCACCTGACCCCAAAACAGTCCGCCCGCTTTCCACGCTCGTCCAGACACTAGAACTGCTCAAAAAGAAGTGGCGGACGGAGAACAACTACTCGTACATCTGCGATCAGTTCAAGTCGATGCGCCAAGACCTGACCGTGCAGCGCATCAAGAACGAGTTTACCGTCAAGGTCTACGAGATCCACGCGCGCATTGCGCTCGAAATGGGCGATCTGGGCGAGTACAACCAGTGTCAGAGCCAGTTAAGAGGGCTGTATGCGTACGGCATCAAGGGCAGTGCGATGGAGTTTCTGGCATACAGGATTCTCTATCTGTTGCACACAAAGAATCGCAGAGGTAAGTCGCTGCTCGGTCTGTAAGCACAATGAACTTTGTGCTGGTAGATACTGACTCTGGTCTTTTCTGTGTTTCAACAAATTTGGTGTATAGATGTCAACGCATTGATGGCGGAGCTGACGGAAGAGCACAAGGCCGAGCCAGCGGTGACACACGCACTGCAGGTGCGCGCTGCTCTGGTGACGGGCAACTACCATTCCTTCTTCCAGCTCTACACAGATGCACCCAACATGAACGCCTACATCATGGACCACTTTGTTGAGCGCGAACGCATCAATGCCCTCCTCATCATGTCCAAGTGGTATGTCCACCTTATTCTTTCCCCTTACTTTGCCGCACTCCCTTCTGACTCTGTTCCCCTCCTTTTGATCGTGCAGCTACCGACCTTCGATCGCGCTCACATTCATCGCAGACGAACTCGCATTTCAAGACGTTGCTGAAGCTGATCAGTTTCTTTCTTCAAACGGAGCCGCGGTGTACATCGAACCGACGCCAGCAGAGCTTGCGGCGTTGCTGCCACAGGGTCCGGCGAATGGGAAAAAGAAAAAGGTCAAGACGATACCGAGTTTGCCGCTTGAAAAGCGCCAGTGGGATGCAAAGGCGGCGTTGCAACCGCTGGTCGATGCGATACAGAAGTTTCGCAAGGTTGACGTAAGTAACTCAGCTCATAATGAAGAGAAAGGTCAGAGGCAGTGCGCTGACTGTTGACTTTGACTCGGTGCTTTATTTGTTTGGTTCGGGACTGCGTAGATCAAGGGGCAGATTTGACGGTAGGTGCAAGCAGTCAAACGTTCAAGGGAGGAGCTGCGTATCTTGTCTGGCTCCTCTGTACACTATATATCATCAGAGACACTTGACATTACCCGGTACCACTTGCTATGTGACTCTTTCGAGTGTGTGATGGGAGGTCCGCATTTGTCGGCTCGAAAAGGCAGGCTGGCGTGAGAAGCGACGCTTGGAATTTGTTGGAAATTCAAATCTAACAGTTTGAATTTTCGGTCGCTGTGCATTTGGGTTGATCACGTTGCGCCAATAGCGCACCACAGGGCAAAGCACGGCAGCGGTGGATTTGTTGAGCAGGTGCGTGTGCTATGCTGTGCGTACAAGTGGAGGACTGCTCTGCTCGTTCTGGCGACTTGAGAAGGCAAGAAGGATCTGCGCTTTTAGCCAGATCCATCATCACCCTCATCACCCTCATCACCCTCATCTTCTTCATCGTGCTCAGTCAAGCTCAGCAAGCTTCTCCGACACCCACCAAAGGACGTCTACCGCGCACAACCAAGTTCGTCCATCTCATCCACTCGACCGACCACGCAGTAGGACTTTATCTCACAGCCTCACCAACGTCGGACCAGCCACTCGTTGGAGTGCTTTCGCTCTTCTCGCTAACGGAGACAGAGACAGAGACAGCATCGCCTTCAGAAGGAAACAGGAGTCAAGGGCAGGGAGAAAGAGATGTCGTGGTTCTCATCACAGTGGAATCGATTCACCAACGGACCCACTGGATCGTCTCGTGCAGGTGCGAATGACGGTCCCATCCGACGTATCGAAGTGGTCTGGGGTCGAGAGAGGTAAGCCGCACCCTCAACCTCACGTAATTTGTGACCCGATACTGACCTTGTCCGGCCCCCTATCTCATTCTTCGCTTGCTCGCTGCCAGGCTGCAGATCGTCCTCCCACGCACCGCTGAGCCAGTAACGCTCGGCCACTTGCGGCACGAAATCGCCTCCATCACCTCGCTCCCCTACGACAAGATCAAGCTTATCCACAAAGGGCTCGTCTTGCGCGACGACCGTCTTCCTCTCACCGCCTACGGTCTCTCGGAAGGTTCGCGCATCGGTCTGGTCGGCAGTCGCGAGGAAGGCGACAAACCGGGCGCCAAAACGTCGGTCGGCATCGGCGCTCTCTCGGTCGGCGAGCAGAAGGCACGCGAAAAAAAGGCAAAGGAAGCCGATACAAGCGAGCAGGGTCTGATGTCGCGCATCACCGAAGCGCTCGACACGTCCAGAAAAGATCTCTTCCCAGAGGTGGAGAAGGTGGAGCGCGCGGTTGCGACGGATGGTGCACAAGATCAAGAAGCTGGTGAGGGAACAACAACAGGTGCAGCAGAAAAAGGAGATGGGGAGAGCATGTCGGGGGTGCAGATTGCGGATGCACACAGGAGGCTGTCCGAGCTGTTGCTGAGACAGCTGCTCGCGTTGGACTCGGTCAACGTGAACAGCGATACGACCAGACAGGCGAGGAAGATCGCCGTCAAAGAAGTGCAGTCCCATCTCGACCGCCTGGATGCTGCTTGGTCCAAGTACAAGAGCGCGTAATTCACCACATCACCTTGATTCTCACAGCTTCGTCTCCAGAGTGCATTTCGGCGTTCGTTATTGTAGCTCGACGTCATCTCGATATAGATTCAACTACACGCTTCTTGCCGTGCTGGGTGGAGATTGTGCGTGTGTTTGGCCGGAATGTACGGTATACGACGGTGGATCTCGCACATCCGATGGAAGGCGATAGGAGAGAAGAGAGCATTGTGGGCGCAGCACAGGGCAGAGTTACTGTTGGCATTGTATGTGGCACAGCATCGGGAAGTGGGAACTCGATCGGGAAGTCTACTGTCAAAGCGACAAAAACAAAAACAAAAAAAAAAAGGTGCTGTTACAAGAGAGGAATGCTTCGAGTCACACGGCCTGAGGCTTTGAATTCTGTATAAATTGTGATTTATTGGGTTGGCTCGCTGCAACTAGAAGAGAAATATGTGCACGCACGGACGAACCGTCAAAATCACAACTTCATATTCTTCCTTCTCCACCATCCATCCCCCCTTCTACCTCGCTCTACCATACACCCACAACCTGTTCGAAACAGCAAGATGGTCTCGCGCAAATTTACGATCAAGGTTCCCTGCACATCCTCCAACATCGGACCCGGTTTCGATGTCGTCGGACTCTCCCTTTCACTTTACCTCACGCTCACCGTGACCGTCGATTCGTCGTCTACCAACGCAGCGCCGACGCTATCGTACACTGGTCTCGGCGCGGACGAGGCGCCGCTGGATGCGTATAAGAACTTGACCACGCGCACTGCGCTGTACGTGCTCCGATCTAACGGCGTCTCTGCCTTCCCCACTGGTGTCGAGATCAAGGTGCACAATGAAATCCCCTTTGGACGCGGGCTTGGATCTTCGGGCGCGGCGGTAGTCGCGGGTTTGTTGCTCGGTAACGAGCTTGGTCAGCTCAACCTCAGCAAGGACAGACTGCTGGACCACGCGTTGATGATCGAACGTCACCCAGATAATGTCACTGCCGCACTAATGGGTGGATTCGTCGGCTCATACCTCTTGGAACTTTCGCCCGAGGAGGAAGAGAGAAGAGACGTGCCCCTATCAGAAGTGATCCCCGAATACCCCCCCAACGCCTCCCCATCCTGGGGCCAAAACCCCCCCTCACCGCCCTACTCCATCGGCCACTACATCCGCTTCGGCTTCGCGCCCGAAATCCACATCATCGCCATCATCCCCGACTTCCAAGTCTCCACCGCACACGCCCGCTCCGTCCTCCCCACCACCTACACCAAAACCGACCTCATCTTCAACCTCCAACGTCTCGCCGTCCTCACAACCGCTCTCACCCGTAGCCCCCCCGACCCGCACCTGATCTACCAAGCGATGCAGGACAAAGTCCACCAGCCATACCGCAAAACCCTCATCCCAGGCCTGCCGGAAATCCTGGCGAGCGTTACGCCGAAAACACACCCGGGGTTGCTGGGGATTTGTTTGTCGGGTGCAGGTCCGACGATTTTGGCGCTGGCGACGGCGAATGAGGAGAGGATTGCTGAGGAGATCGTGAGGGGGTTTAGGGAGAAGGGCAGGATTGAGAGGTGCGATGCCAAGTTTTTGAGTGTTACCAATGAGGGTGCGCAGGTGTTTCGCGAATAAGCACCCGCGGGATGGAGAGAGCGTTGTAGGATAGCCGCGCAAGATGAATAGAATCACAAATCTGTACACAAACGAAGAGGGTAGAGCAACAAAATGTGGTATTAAGTATGCGAAAGCCGGCCTAAGAGATAGCTGTTCTACTCGCCGCACCTCCCGCATCCCCCGACGACGACGAGAGCAACCTCGCCACAACCCCCTGAAAAACCTTAAACTCCTCCTCGCCCACACTCGCCAAACACTCCATAACCTCATACACATACACCACGCCATCCGACCCCCCCGCCGCCACCTTCCTCCCATTCTTTGCCCAGCTCAGCTTATTCAACCCCCTCCCCCCACCACTCTCGCCCACGTCCAACCCTGCACCGTTTCCGTTTGCAGAACTGGAGGGGGAGGTGGGGAAAGCAGAAGCGATGGGTCGCTCTGTATCGACGTTGAGGTTGAACATGTCGAGGCGGCCTGTGCCGTCGACTTGGGCGAAGAGGGCTGGGTGGGTGGGTGACCATTTGACGTCGTAGATGTAGTCGTTCGACTCTTCGAATTGCAGTATCGCGCCTACTCCGCCCGCGGCTGCGGCTGCGGCTGTAGAGGTGGGGGAGAGCGGATTGTTGCGGCCAAGTCCAGCCGTGGAAGAAGAGCTCGGGGTGAGAGAGGACGAGGCAGAGGCGGGTTTGAGGCGCCACAACTTGCTTGTCCAATCCATGCTACTCGTTAAGAAGAGGTCCGAAAAGTCAACAGCGCCGTTTAGAGGATGAAAGTCGATCCCGGTGACCGGCGCGACATGGCCACGATAGACCTCGTTCATATTGAGACCAGCCTTGAGCCCGGCTCTATCGTACCGGTTGCCCGCATAGACATTCCCGTCCTCGCTTCCCACTAGGAAAGACGTCGTCTCCTGATCACCCAGTCCTAGAGTGGTTATCGCAACTTCATCCGTCTTCGGGTGGAGGGTGTTGACGAGTTCGAGCGTTTCCTGGGGGCGCGCCAACATATCGAGCATCCACCAGCAGATAGTTCCGTCCGTGCTGGCGGATACAAGATTGTGCGCATTGGCGCTGCCAATAATCTTCAACCCATACACGGGGTGCGTATGCCCCGCAGCCGACAACGGCGTTTTTAGCACTGGCAAACTCCGTGCCCTCGTATCCCAGATCAGAATCTGCCCCGAGTAGGTACCTCCCACCACCAGGTTCGGGTGGAACGGCGAGAAGCACACGCTCAGCACATCCGTCTGCGCATGAAACACAAACTCTGGCCTCTCCCCCAGGTGCATATTCCACACAGCGACCAGTCCGTCCGGCGCGTCCTCGTCCTGGTCATTGCGGTTGTACGCCACAACGCACAGCTCCGGGTACTTTGTGCTCCAATCGATCGCCGTAACGCTGCGGTTGGCAAACGTTTTATCGCCCGCACCAAACTTGCGTACCATCCTGAGCTGCGAGCCGGAAGCGGCCGTGTCGAGCGAGTCGTCGGCCGAGATGCGATAGTCGCGCATGTAGTCATACGTATCGGTGAGAGCACGCTCGACGATCTTGGTCGAATGCTCCACAAAGTCGCTGAAATCTTGTGCAGAGTAGATGGCGAGACGCTCTTCTTCGGTGAGTTCGCGGAGTTGTTGGGCGATTTCGCGCTCAAGACGTTCCTCTTCTTTGCGCGCCGCGAGGTCAGCTTGGTGCTCGGCGAGGATCTTGGCTCGCAAAGACTCTTCTGTTTCTTTGGCTCTGGGTTCAGCTCCGACTCCACCGGATGGGCCGTTGCCGGTGGTGCGGGAGCGGTAGGAGGGCTCATCATCGTCAGAGTCGCCAACGGCAGCCGTCTGGACCTCCTTGGTGTAAAAGACACGCTGCTTTTGCGGAAGCTCAAAGAGCTCGGTTTCCACCTCGATGAGTTCGACTGGTGCTGAGCGGATGCTGCTACCTGTTTCTCCGACGGCTGTAGTGGTAGTGGTGGCGGTGGTGGTTGGCGCGCCGCCCGGGGTGGAGGGGGCAGGTTCCGACTCGCTCTCGCCAAATTCAGACGAGGGAGGATCCACCAACCGGCTACCACCGAGTAAGCTCTTGCGTGGAGACGATGGGTCACCAATAAGCGAAGCACGCGAGCTACGCGTGCCACCCGGGCCCGAAATGAGCGAATTGACGAGATCATCCAGGTCCTTTCTCGAGGAGGCCGAAGTGGACGACTCTGGCAGTGCAGCAGACGAGCTTTTCAACCGTTGGGCACGTTCCTCCCTTTGACGACGGATTTCTTGAAGCTTGGCCTTCTTGGCCTCAATCTCGGCCTTGCGGCGTGCATCTGAGGCCGAGGATGACGACATTGCGGTGGCTACTACTGCGAGCGCAGTCGCTGAGAAGGATTGCGTGACCGAAGTGGCTCAGCGTCCGGCAGTGGCGATGATGACCTCGATGAGCAGAACTGCGGAAAGTGCTCGATTGGTGTTGACGAGGTGGTGAAGAGGCGGATGATGGATGTACTGTAGTTGGTGGCTAGCGTCAAAGTGGCAGCCGGCAAAAGTGCGTGCGCAATGTTTGAGACCAACACTTTTTTGCGTGTGCGTCTCGAGCGGACGTGTCGCCCACAATTACTGCTTGTTAGAGGTTGCGATCAAACATGCTCCGCCAAAAAAAATGGCCTTCCTTATGTTCATGTGGAGGATTGCGCTCAGTCCTTCTCATCTTGGACCCTGTCTGCTTCTCTCACATCCTTTGTTCTGCTACCACCGTCCCCCTCCCCCCTTCATCTATCTCCATACCTATCTCGGGTATCTCTTCACGATGGCCAATGCCACCATCCGCGGTGCGGTCTCCATCCACGGCACCAACCCGCAGTTCCTCATCGAAAAACCCGTTCGCGCACGCATCTACGAATCCCCCTTCTGGAAAGAACACTGCTTCGCCCTCTCGGCCTCCACCATCCTCCCGCTCGCCGTCTCGCTCCACCACATCGGAGGCCTTGTCGGCCTCCAACGACCTTCCCACTTTCTGTGCCTCCTCCAAAAACTCCTCCAGATCCAACCCGAACCCGCCATCATTTCCGCCTACCTCGACGCGCATGAGTTCAAGTACCTAAGAGCCCTAACAGCATTTTATATTCGGCTGACGTACAACTCGACCGATGTGTATAGGCTGCTGGAGCCGTTGTTAGAGGATGGAAGGAAGCTCAGGTGGAGAGGGAGTGGGGGGGAGTACGAGCTGGTGCATGTGGATGAGTGGGTCGACATGCTGTTGAGGGAAGAGAGGGTGTGTGATATCATTTTGCCTAGGTTGACCAAACGCGAGGTGTGTGAGAGTAGGGACGGGCTACCGCCGAGGATAAGCAAGCTCGAAACGTCACTTCTTAAGGCAGTACAGCAAGGAGAGGATGGTGGGGGGGAGGAGGAGAGCGATGACAGCGACAGCAGTCTCAGCGATGTCAAACGGTGGAAGCTGCAACGCCTCAAACAAGCGGCGCGCCTCTCGCAAATCCAGCAGCACACCCAACACCAACACCAAAACAGCAGCGCTCCGCAGCCAGACTATGGAGAAGCCGTGTACACATCGCAAGAAGACTCCGATGACCAGACCAAAGATGTTGGGGGGAGGAAGAGGAGACGCTTTGTTTCGCCCAGTCCGAGCGTCTCCCCGGATCGACAGCTGGCTTTGCATGCACCAGCAGAAGAGCGCGGGTATGTATCGAGAAGCCCAAGCCGGTCGCCCGACCGAGAACTCGCTGCAGCAAGCGGATACGTTTCGAGAAGCCCGTCGCGCTCCCCAGACCGCTTCTCACCACGAGCGGAGGAAGGAGAGATAGCAGAAGGAGGATACATCTCGAGATCCCCGTCGCGCTCCCCAGATCGTGCTTGACCGCTTCAGCGCACACTCGATTGTACTTGTATCCCACTGTCTCGATAATAACTTAGACGCAGATAGTCGCACAGACGTGTGATGGCAGGGTTGCGGATTGATACGGTCTGTGCTGAGCGTGGCTAGTACGGCGTGGTAGCAGCCATCGACGTTTGTCGCGAGCTCATCCTCCTATGCGTGCGCATTCCCGCTGCGCCAGCTATATAATCCTCTCCCTCCTTCTTCCCATCCTCCTCGTCTGCCAAATCAAACTCTTCCGCTTCTCGATGCAACAACTCCACCTCCTCCCCCACAGACGGCTGCAACGGCACGCTGCAAGACCCCCCATACACATCCGTCAAAACATGCCCCAGCGTCAACCCCGCCACCAGGGAGAGCAACATAAACCAATCCATCCCCATCCCAATAATCATCAACACATACCTCAACAACGTCGCCCCAAAATACACCCCATTCCTCACCGCCACCTTCGTCCCCACCCTGCTCCGTCTACCGTTGTGAATCTTGGGGGTGGTGGGGGAGGGGAGGTTGACGTACACACTCGCAGCGCTATGCGTGTCAGAAGAGGTCTGCAGGAGGCTGGTTTTGCGTTTCCCCCTCCCACCCGATGTATGGGTTGGAGGATGTTGCTGGAGAGAGAGGGTAGTGTCGAGGAGGTAGGTGAGATAGCGTTCGACAAGCGCGAGGAAGAAGGTGAACGTGCACGCGGCGAGAAACGTTGCTCTGCTATAGATGCGGAATGTGGGGAAGAGAAACGCCTCGCCAGACTCGGGCTCGTTGGGGAAGGGCGAGAAGAGCGAGGTGTGCAGGTAAGGTTTCCACCCGTTCATGTCCGAAGACGTGCTTGACGAGGAGGAAGAAGCCGACGACATGTCCATGGTTGCGTTGCTTCGCTGAGCGTGAGAAGCAGTAGTGGTGGTGCGTGGTGGTGTGCAGCTTTCGAGCGAGTTATTGATGAACCGAGTGGCTTTGATATAAATGATGGTTGCTGTTCGTTTGTCTTGGGACGCAGATCGTACAACGTTGCTGTGTTGTGCGAGGTGGTACTGAGGGCACAGGGGTGGTCGGGACCGTGCAGATGAAATCGGCGTCAAGGTGGGGGTGTGTTTCGCCTTTCCTCCGTGAAGAAGCTCTGTCTACACCGCTTTCTCCTTCGCGTACAGTATCTTGACCTCGCCTTCGATCTTTCCGCCTTCTTCCCCGCCCTGGCTCATGAACACGTTTTGGTGGTGATCAAGCATTCGGCGGTCCAAGCAGCATCGAAAGACTCTTTCCGTGGTCAGTGCGAACAAAGACCGCTTTCCCCTCCCTCCCCCCTCCCAAGTCAGGAACGGAATCAAGGGTCCCGAACCAACCTTGCCCAAAAAAATACCGTACACTAAAAGGCGCCCAAAAATAGTGCACCCAAACACCGTTCTTCTCATACTCTAGCACACAGTCCAACTCATCCAGACATCGATACGCACCACCCCTCCTCTTGCTCTCATCTAGGACCCAAATATGTCATTCTCACTTAGCTTGGGCACAACAAGATCGGCGAGACAGTGTGCGAGCGAGGGGTCTAAATAGCAAAGAACAGAATCACCAGCACAACTCCCGCCACCACTGCGCTCGCCATCCACCCCACTGGGTCGGGGATACTCTGCGAGCTTCCCCCCGACTTCGCCCCCGCCCCTGCCCTTCCACCACCTGCCCCACCTGTCGAGTTGGCGGGGGGCACCTTCAAATCCCCATCGTCCGCAATAGGCACACCAGCCATCGTCTTTCCCGTGCTCGTCCCATTCTGCAGTGGCGCAAGCCTCGCATCCTTTGTGCCCCCCGCTGGAGCAGGAGCGACCGGCTCCGGCTGTGGCTGTGGCTGTGGCTGTGGCTGTGGTGGAGGGGGAGGGGGTGTGGAACTCGGATTGAGCGAACCACTCGTCCCGCTCCTGCTGCCCTCGTTCGAAGATGGGTTTGCAGACGGAAGGTTCGTCACCGGCACCGTCGAAGTTTTGTTACGCGCCATCGCCCCCCCACCACCACCAGCCGCAGCAGCCGCCGCCGGAATCGGCGGAAGCAAAGACGAATGACCCTTATACGAAGGCGAAAGCGCGCTGGTGGATGTGGGTGCCGGAATAGTATTCGCCGGTTCAGGCAGCGGCGCAACAGCAGCCGCATTGGGGGACGAATGCTTGCTGGTATCCGAAGGGCTGCTCTCATCCCCCCATGCCCAAGGCTTGCCCATACCTGGAGGAAGGATCCCAGCAGAAGCAGGTAGCGGTTTGACATTCCTATGCCCCTCATCATCCACGCCCACGCCCGCATGCTCCGGCTTGACCTCCCTCCAAGCAGGCTTACTCTCTCCTTTCTCCTTCTCCTTCTCCTTCTCCTTCGATTTGCTATGCTTGTGATGATGATGATGATGATGATGATGATGTCGCTTGTGCCCACTCACAAGCCCATAAAGTTTGTTGATCTGGTGCTTGCTCGCATGCAGTCCCAGCTTATGCATCCAATGCACAAAAGTTTTCCTGCTCACCCCCTTCCCCTCTTTCCTGTTCCCCAAATCGTGAGCGCGAGAATGGTGAGCATGGTGAGCATGGTGAGGAGGAGCAAACTGATTATACTCGCTCTTAACCAACACCGGCGCATCGTTTGGAGCCGCGGCAAACTCGACATGCGGTCGGTCTACCCCGTCATAATCATACTCCTGCCGTTTAAACGGATGCTGGTTGTGAACCCCCCCACTCGCCCCCACCCCAGCCGAAGCCAGCAGGAGGACAAGAGATGCGAGCAGAATGCTGAGCGCGAGCATCAGCGAGCAGCGACGAAAGGCTGTCATTCTTGCTAACAACAAGCGTAGATGCAGTCCATGGAGCGGAAAAGATTGATGATGATGGAGGGGCAAGGGAAAAGTGAGCCGGAGATCAGCTCGACTGAAGGAGAAGAGGAAGAGGAGGGGGGGGGAGTCCCACCGCCAACAGTTTCCATCTCGACACCTCAGCGGTTCATCTCACGCGCTCACGCCCCCCTGATCACCATAGCGACCAACCGTCTCCCACGCCCCACCCACTCCCCACCCACGTTTTTCCCACCACATATGAAAGTTGTTCCCCCCCACCTGGTTCACGCCTCTTTTCTCATGCAAGCAAAAGTGCCACCAGATCCCACAGACCAAGTTACATGATGCTCGTTGTGCGTCCCATAATCATTCATATTCCATCATCAAAAAGGTGCAGGTTGTCGTCGTGCTTTACAGACTCATCGTCATGGTCAGCGTTTTTGCATGGACCCCCAAGATCGGTGGTCCGCCAGCAAACAGACTTTCCAACTGCTCCAGGTACCTCAGCGACTTGAGTTCGTCCAGACTCGTGCCCGGTTCGGGAGCAGGCAGTGCCGTCAGCACCACCCCTGTGGCCGCTGAGCTATTCATCCTGATCAGCTCGTTCAGGATCAGGTACTGTGCTTTGTTCGGCAGTTCGTTGAATGACACCACGGGCAGATCGGTCGAGTAGATGCTGGCGACGCCGCTTGGGGCTCGATCCGCAGTCTTGGGGCGCACCTTACGAAGCTGCACTGGTGAAGGCGAAGTCGACGTGGACCTGGTCGCTTCTTCTGACCTCGCGCGGCCGTGTCTGAACGAAGAAGTTGAGCAAGACGACGCTTTCCGAGTCTTGCTCTTCTTGATCGCCACAAGTCGGCCTTTGGCGTCGTTCTCGGCACCGGACGAAGAGCTGGCCGAACCCTCGCTTGCATCCGACGACGCAGTGGAGCTCGCATACGAAGACTGGCGTTTGTCGTTCTTGATCTTCGGCTTTGGTGTGACCGCATTGGGCGCTGCCAGAAGGTCAGACGATTTTCTTGGCGTGGTCTTGTTGGCCTCTTCATCGCGTTTGAGCTCAGCTTGCAACTTCTGCCTTTCCGAAGCTTTGAGCGTAGACGCGTTCTCGCCTTCCTCCTCAGACTCGCCTTGCGCGGGCGAAGGCGAAGCAACACCTTCGACAAGAGACGACGGACGATCGTCGCCACCATACTGGATCGAAGCACGCGGTGTCATGCTCGAGTCGGTCGAAGCGTACGACGTACCAAGCATCTGCGCCGCGTTCCCATTCGAGGCAGCGCGCACAGTTGCCGGCGTCGCAGTTCTTTGGCTCGAGCTGAGCGTACCATAGCTTGTCGCGACAGATCCGGGCGCGAGCTGTGTTGAGACACTAGATCCGAGCAGCGGTCTGCTGGCAGCTGTGACTGGGTCATCGGGGAGCCCGGCAGAGCCGCCGATGGAGTAGGCGCGAGGACGGTAGATGCGGGCCTTGCTCGAGCGACTGTTGGGTTCCAGCGTCGATGCTCTGCGGATGGCAAGACCGCGCCGTCCGGGACCATCCACAAGCCAGTCATCGTCCTCGGAAAGCATGGCCAGCTCGTCCTCAAAGTCCGAGTCCGAGTCGGACGACCCTGCACCATCCTCACCATCGTCGCGACGTGCACGCGGATGGGCGAGACCGAGACGGATGTTCTGCTTGTGGAAGGCTAGGTGCTCCGCTGGCAGACTGACACCGAACAGTTTTTGCTCGCGCTTTGACTGCTTGCGTGGACTCTCACCCGCGCCTGCCGACTGACCTGCTGCAGACGGTATGTTTTTGGCGGGGGATAGCGCCTGAGACTTGCGTTTAGCAGCTGCACGCGCACGCCGCTCGTCATTGCGTCGGAGCTCCTTGAGCGTCTCCCACCACGGATCGCCACGCAGCGCTTCGTCGACCTCGACAGCAGCAACGTTGCTACCGTGAACAATAGTCTGGTAGGTGGTGACACTCTTGTCGGCCAGACAAAAGACGCGGAGAGACGCTGGGATGCGAAGGTTGTCGAGCAGAGCACGAATACGCTTCCTCTCCTCCTCCATCTCGCTGGCGTGTTCGACAAACACAGAGACCCGCAGCTTGTGCGACTTCCAGCTACTCGTGAAACTGAGGATTGTGCCGAGGTGCAGAACCATGGTATACGTATCCCAGGCATGGTTCTCATCTGCATCTGGGCTCGCGATCTGGATGGGCCACAGGTCGATGTAACGTTCTGCTCCGTGACTGTTATTTTGAGGTGCAGGGAGCGAAGACGACGTTGCGGGAGCCGGAGGCTGCATGAGGTCGAAACCATATGCAATTGCCAAGGCCTTATTGAGTGCGAGCGAGTCCTCCATGATGCCCACGTATGTGGTGGGCTTGATGGGCGTCTCTTTGCGAGCTATGTCGGTGGGCAGGCTACCAATGTCAATGGTACGATGATGGCGCTGCGGCCAAGACAGACCACGGATGGTGATCTCACTGCCGTCGCTTCGATGCCCGCTACCGGAGTTGGTCCTGGCTACTTTGGCGGGATGGCGCATGTCGCTCGGATAGCCCATGACCACAATATTGGGTCGCATACCACCGAGGCCACACGAGAGAATAAGGTTGCGAGCGCCTTCTCGCTCATCCTTGGCGATGACGACATCGACAAAGGACTTGATGCCAGTGAGATCGACCAGCTTGAGCCAAGCTACCTGCTGTTTGCGCAGCTCGGCGAGGCAGTCGGTGAACTCGCCCTTTATCACATGACCAAGTACATAGAGCGCCCCCTTCTTGAGCGAATTGCAAAAGATGATGAGGTTCCACTCGCTGCGAGGGTTGTTAGCGAGGAGCAGGATCTGCGGGCGCCAGTACTTGACGTGACCCTTGCGCTCGTCGAGCCGGAGGAGATACTTTCTCACAAAGTGGTAGGTGATGTTGCGCGTGACATCACCCCACGGCTTTGGCGGGGAGAAGAAATGGATCATGACAAAGAGCATGACGGCAAATATGATGCATGCAGCCGCAGCCGTGGGATTGGTGAAGAACATGGCGCCAAAGCAGCTGATAGCACCGCCTGCGGCGGTCCAAATGTTCCAGTATTTGAAGGACGGTCGAAAGCTTGGCGCGCCTCCTGCCTTGAGAGCGCAGGTAGCAAAGCTGAGCGTGCCGAAGGTAAGAAGGGTGGTCATGGTGACGAGCTGAGCAATTGTGTTGACCGAGTCGACAAAGAGAACGGTCTGGCAGAAGACGTAAGTGACGAGGACCGCATAGATGGGCGTGTCGCTCACCTCGGTGCCCTGAGCAAAGGCATCGAGGATTGGAAGCAGGTTGTCACGCGCAATGGCTTGAAGCACCTTGCCACACGCCATGACGCCCATCAGAGCTGAAAACGCGGTGGAAGCGAGCGCACCAAAGGTGATGACCTGTGGGCTGAGCGCAACATCCGAAACGATCCCGACATCGACGTAAAAGGACTCTCGTTCGATAGTGCCTGCAAAGATGACAAAGCTGAAGAGGTAGACGAGGAAGGTGAAGAGAAGCGAGTAGTTGGTGCCTTTCGGAATGCTCTTGCTTGGCTTGCGCAGATCACCAGACATGGAGGCACCAGCGAGGATGCCCGTAACGGCGGGGAAGAGAACACCAAAGACACTCTGCCAATTCTCCGTGTCTGTTCCGGTCGAAGAACCTGCTGCGCCAGAAGTGAAGCGAGGGAAGAGGTTGCCCCGCAGCGTGTCCCAAGACCATCCTGTGTAGTAGGCGCCTCGATCGTCGTCGATGAACGGCTTCACGGTGAAGGACGAGATGGGAATGCTGAGGATGGCCACAGACAGAATGAGTGCAAGCGCCAGTGTGGCACGCGCAAAGAGCTTTGAGCCGACAAGGCACACAAGGGTACAGACCAGAAGGACGATGGAGCCGTAAACGAACGAATACCAGGGACCTTCCGGAAGAAACCCAGTCGGCCCCCTGCTTTCACCGAAAGCATCCGTGAGGGTCTCGACGAAACCCAGGACGTTCATGGCAGCATTTAGTGCCTGACCAGCAAAGAAGATGAGACCGATGGAGCCGCCGAATTCTGGACCTAGGGAGCGAGAGATGAGGTAATAGGCGCCTCCTCCTCTGACCTGACCGTTGGTGCTGATAGCGTTGAGGCTCATGGCAGTGAGCGTATCGATGGCATAACTCAAGAGCAGCAAGAAGAGGGCGCCGAGCAAGCCGGCCTGCCCTAGAATGAAGCCGAAACGCAGGAAGAGGATGATACCGAGAATGTTGAGACTGACAGGCATGAAAACGCCGTCCCAGGTACCGAGCTTTCGAGGTGCCATCTCGGCGGGACTGATCATACCGAGGCTTTTGGTGCGTGGAGTGTGGCCAGATGAGGAGTGTTGTCCATTGGTATATGGATCCTGGAAACCACTATTGGAACGTGGTGGGCGACGGTACTGCTTGCCGACTCGGGCGTGATGTCCATCCTCGCCGGGCCCGGCATGCTTATCAGAGAAGGAGACACCTTTCTGCAGTCGGCGCGGGCGTATTGTGGAGGTGCTGTGTGCTAGATTCGAAGAAGTGCCGTATGGCTCATCGGCATAAATGGACGGCGTGTTTTTCGCGAATGGAATGTGAGGGCCGGAAGAAGTGTATGCGTTAGCGTGTTCGACTATTGAGGTGGGAGATGAAGTGGTAGACGAGGAAAAGGGGTCGCCCCTGATCTGGCCGCTGTCAAGATCGACATGGTAGGCAGTGGAGCGTGGTCTAGATGAGGGCGAAGGCTTGGAAAAGTAGTCGATAGCTTCAATCTGACCAGTGGTTGACCTGTCTGCATCGACGTTACCAGCGACACTGCGCGGTCGAGAAGGACCTGGTTCGGGCAGCTCTGGACTGTTGCGCCGCGAGTAGAGTGAAGGCACACGCTGACTGCGGTTGTCATCGACAGCGAGTGCAAACTCGTCTGGATCGCGACGACGACGGTTGGCGAGTGAACTGGCCACTCCCAATGCTGCTCCACCAGCATCGTCGGCATCATCCGAATAGAGCTGCTGCTCATCGGCAGCGAGACCGTCCTGCACTGGCTCTCTCCGCAGTAGCTGATTCTGCAGAGAGTCGAAATCGTGTGAGGTGTGACTGGAAACGAAATGAGACATGTTTGTGATCGACCGTCTTTATGCTGCTGAGTCAACTGTCTCACTCTGGAACAGAATAGGTGTCGCCCGGTCTTGTCTATGATGGGGGGGAGTGGTTCGTATAACCCGATCGAGGGAAGGTGCCGTGTAATGTGAGATGCGTGAGAGGGACTGCTGCTATACATGCAGCATTGTCGGCGAGACCAAGATAAAGGGGCCGGTTTGTGGCCGCTCCTATATGTGCTGTGCTGTGCTGTGCTGTGCAGCGTTGCGCTGTTCCGTGACGAAAGAAAGAGGCAGTCGGGACCACCATTAATATGGGTCGTGGGAGGGAGAGACGGAACACAGCGCCCGGGGCAGCCGATAGCTAGCTGGACGTGGTGAAAGCAGGTCAAAGTGTATGCGAATGTGCAGCAAGTAGCATCGACGTGGAGCAAAACAGCAACTGCACGCAGTGACCTCGCCCAAATCCAAGGGTCCGTGTCCCCGTTTGAGCTTTTCCCCTTTCCCACAGAAACGGAAAAAACGTCACACACTTCTGCGTGAACATGCTCCCTTTTCGCTTCTTGGCAAAAGTCACACTTGCTTCGTAAAGTCACGCAGAATCTGCGGTCAGCTCACCGCTCTCGTTTCGGCTGCTCCACCCTGCGCTCCGGCCATACCAGACGCTCTTGTGGCTGCATTACAATTTCAGCCATCTCATCCGGTGTTGAGGGTTAACGTAATTTCAGAAAGACTGAGCAGCAGACATTCACACGGTTTCTTCTGCTTCGGCACACGCCAAGTGATGCTGCTGTTCGCGACACTACTTGGCATAGGATTACGTACGGATCCGAGTTGTAATCGAAGCTTCCGATCAAGGGTCTCGAGCCATCATCCATTTCGGCTTCTTTCCTCATTCTCCTCCTTTACATTTCGTTGCTTCACTGAGGGGCAGCAAAGCATCACTGCTGCAACGTTGGACTCATCGCTGCTGCGCCGCGTGTAAAGCACCGCCTTTCGTCGTCGTCACCACGGGGGCTGGTCCTGTCTCCATACCATCACCTCCTACTCCCAGCCTTCACAGCGGAGTCGACGTAGAACCACTGCCCCCACCGCCGCCATGCCGCCCAAGAAGGTTTCGCTCCCGCCCAATCCGCCACCGGATCCGTCGCAGAACATCCCGCTCCAATATACCACCTTTTTCTCTGTCGCGCCGCTCAACGCCAAGAACGTTGCATCATCCTATCTCAAGACAGAAGCTCAGACCTGGATCTCTCGTTCCCAGGTAGCAGCTCAGTCGCTGCCCCAACCCAAAAAGAGGAGACTCGATGCAATCAAAGATGGTACGGACGCTGCTGACGCCAGCATCAACATGGATGAAGACGACGATCTCGATGCGGAAGAGCGCGAAAAGGAAGTTGCCGAGAATACACCAGCTCATCGCACCATTGTTATCCATCCCGGCTCGGAAAACTTGCGGCTAGGTCGAGCCACCGACCTCTTTCCAATCTCGCTTCCCAATGTGATTGCGCGTCGAGCAAGGAAAGCCGCTCCTCCCGCGCCTCAACCATCTGTATCCGATGAACAGGGAGCTGGCAAAGCCGGTGGAGCGAATGGCGCCGACACTAATGGTGAGACCAGGGCAGGCACAGCAGTAAAACCAGCCGACAGCGAAGATCTGGACGTCGATATGGCCGACAAGCCCGATCCTGAAGGCGACAAGGCAGCGGCAGATGCGGATGGATCCGAGGGCACGGGCACATCTCTTCGCGAGCATCCAAGAAGGTCAGCCGCCAACGCGTCAACCTCGGAGAAGCCGCCGTCCAGTACTGCAATTACAGACGAGAGCTCTCCGTTCGGGCCAAAGGCTTCGCTCAGCGAGGGCATCGAGACAATCCGTAACGAGCTGCGCGCCATTATGCGTCAAGAGAAGCTCCGATCTGTCGGCAATGCCAAAAACCTCGCTGCCAACTACAACGACAGCTCCCAACCCGAAGATGTGCCCGAACACAACGATCTCTTTGGTCTTGAATGGACGGACGAGGATGTAGGTGGTGACAACGACGTTCTTGTAGGCGAGCAGGCGCTTCGCCTCGCGTGCTTCTCGCAGCCGAAGACAGCGGAACCCAAACAGCAGCAAAAGCGTCAGCAGCAGCAGCAGCAGCAGCAGCTTTCAGCTGTCAAGGCGCTCTCCCCGCCAGACGAGTCCCGACCCTGGACGCTCTTCCGACCCTTCAAGCGCGGCACCCTCGATCTCAACAGCTACGAAGAGTACTACGGCGCCTCCGCCGCTGTACAGGCACTCCTCGGAGACGTACGCTGCATCTTGGAGCACGCCATCACCTCGCCGCCCGAGGATACAGATGAGAGGCAAGAGACCGGAAAGGTTGCGCCCATCGGACTCGGCATTCCGCGCGAAGAGTTAGGCAGCTACACAGTCATCCTCATTATTCCTGACCTGTTCTGCAGATCGGACGTCAAGGCGCTCACTGAGCTGCTGCTGGTCGATATGGGATTCGCACAGGCGTGCGTGCAGCAAGAAAGCGTTTGCGCCACCTTCGGCGCCGGTCTCTCGTCAGGCTGCGTGGTGGACCTCGGATCGGAAAAGATCTCGATCTCGTGCGTCGAAGAAGGCCTCATCCTTCCCGAAACGCGCATTCAGCTCTCCTATGGCGGTGCCGACGTCACCCACTTCCTTGCCGAGCTCTTCCTCCGCGCCAAGTTCCCTTACCGCGAGCTCGATTACCGCGCCAATATCGCCGACGTCATGCTGATCGACGAGCTCAAGCGCAAACTCATCACCCTCAACCCCGCCGATGTGGGACTCAACATTCACGATTTCTATCTGCGGTTGCCGTCCAGACCCACGATGAAGTATCTGTTCAGAACGTACGACGAGCTCATCATGGGGCCGATGAGCTTGTTCGACCCCTCGGTGTTCGACTTGGACAATAAGAAGATGTTGAAGGGCAAGTTCAGAGCAGGGTATGCAGAGGAAGATGGTGCGGATGATGCCGTGGCGGAAGACTCGCCCGAGTTGAGTATACTGCATGGTCTGGATGTTCCTGTCACGGCGGCTATGACGGCATGTGTCAAGGATCTGTTACCTGCCGCGCCGGTACCTGCTACCCAACCTTCTGCAGCAGGAGCCGCTGGAGCTTCTGCAGCCGATACTGGTGCACCTGGGTCGGAAATTGGAACGCCGGCCCCGCCAGCTGACACCAAGGCCAAAATGGACGCTGCGGCCGACACCGACAGTGCGATGCCCTCGCGTGCAGCTTCTCCCGCCGCTGGTGCGAAACCGGAAGCGGCCGGTGGAGCAGATGACAGCCTGCTTCCTTCCGCAGACGCCTCCGCACGACCCTCTCCTGCTCCTCAGCCCTCTGCTGCCCCTGGCGCTACCTCTGACTCCACTGCACCACCCACCGCCGCCGACACAGACGAAGCCACCCGCGCCACCTCCCCACCCGGCCCAACCATCGACATCCACTTCGAAGCCTCCAAAACCCCGCTCGACGAAGCCATCTTCCATTCGCTGCTCACCTCCATCGGCCAAGTCGGCCCCGCTGGCGACGAACGGCTCCGCAAGATGTCCAACAACATCCTCTGCGTCGGCGGTACCGCCCGCATCCCCGGTCTCGGAGCTGCATTGGAAGCCAGACTGACTGCGATGCTGGGCAACCATTTCAGCATGACGACAGGCGACGCGGGCAATGCGCCAAAGGTGACGGTGATCCCGCCGCCCAGGGATATGGATCCGCAGGTCATGGCGTGGAAGGGGATGAGCGTTTTTGCAAGGTTGGAGGCGGCCAGTCAGGAGTTGTGTCTGAGGAGGGAGGATTGGATGCTGTTCGGGTGGAGGGCGTTGAAGGAGAAGACGCTGTTCCTCTAGCGCAAAACTCAGCCCCCCCTCAACGCTTACAATCATGTCGTCTGTCCCCGAATGCATGTGATACATATGTGTATGTATATATATAGGGATGAACAGCTACCATGTCGAGCGAGCCATTCGGCATCGCGTGCCCTATCGTGTTGAACGAGGCCATGGTTCTGAGAGTGGAGTGTGAGTGGGGAAAATGGGCCGAGGTCCGAGAAATCGAGCGAGAAAGTGTGCACGCGTGCTTTGTTGCAAGCATTCAACCCGGCCATCTTGTTGCTTGCACCCTTGGTGCTTCGTTCCTGTCGTTCATCATCCTATACACCCAACTTTGTGTTCCTCTCGCTCTTGGTCGGGACTACCACTATGGACGGTGCGCGACCATACCGTCTTTCCTCGGAAGCCAGTCCTCCTCCTATCACCTCCGCCACCAATGATACGACATTCGCCCCTCTCGCCGTGCTGCCCGCTTTCGCACGCACACCATCCCATGCCTCTGCTTCTCAATCTTCCGCAAACCCTTCTGCGAGCAGCAGCAGCAGCAGCAGTCGCCTTTCCGTTCCAGCGCTGGGAGACGCATCGCTGATGGGAGAGCTGCCAACAACCGACCCGCTGTCCATCCTCCTCCAAAAGCATCTTCCGCCGCACCTCCGGCCCGTGCGAGACCTTTCCGGCGCCTGGCACACCCCTTCACCCTCTACCACCGCACTTAGTCAGTCGATCAACATCGCCGCACCATCCACGGAGATTCCCGATCCATTCTCATCGGCAGAGCAACAAAGTTATGGCAGTGGTGCGCTGCAAGTGGTCAACGAAGACAGCGTGCAGCAGGCGGCGGCGACGAATGCTTGGAGGAAAATCGCGACGTTGGCGAGGAGCAAGCTGGAAGAATATGCGATTGGAGAACAGCAGAGGTTGTACCGACAGCAACAGACACAAGCACAGCTTGTGGACGCTCCGCAAGTAGGTGCGGATGGGGGGAGGGGGAGGGGGATGGAGGTAGGCGAAGTACTGCAGTGGTGGAGCGTTCGCTTGTACTCTTTAGCAAGGTTGAGGTTGTATTCGATGCTGCGGACGGAGCTGGCCGCTTTGTGGCAGGTGCTGTCCACCACTCGAGTTGGTGAGGGCGAGGGAGAGGTCATGTTGGCAGATACGCACTATGTGCCGTTCACCCTGCGCGTGCTGCGCGCCACAGAACCCAAGTTCAGAAACGACACCCGGACCACAGTCGAACAATACACGCTCCTAATCCATCTGTGCAAGCAGCACATCAAACAGCTTCGAACAGCAGCAAGACACTCTGGGGAAGCTGCGAGTGGAGATGAACGCGCACAGGTGTGGAAGAGGAGAGCGGTGCGCGTCGGGTTGATGTTGGCTTTCACACTGGCCGAAGCGAGGGACTACCGAGGCGCGCTGGAGGTGCTCGAACCTCTTGTCGAGAAAGCACTCAAGAGTGGGGATGAGGAGGGGAGGGAGTCAAGGTTGCAACTTGTCATGGTGGCATCCAGAGTATGGGTGCAAGCTGGCGATCTCGAAACAGCCCAAACCCTCCTCGACCGCGCCACCACACTCCTCCCCCCCACCACTCCCTCCTCCTCCTCCGTTATTGCACGAGAACTAAACCACTCGCGCTCGCTCATCGCAGCTATCAAAGGCGACTTCTCCACCGCCTCCGCCCACCTCTCCCCCTGCCCCTCCACACTAGCAGAACAGCTCAACACCGCCATCATCACCTTCTACTCCGCCAAGCTGGACGAGTCAATAGAACAACTCGAAACCGTACTGGAGCAGCATCCAGCACTGGTCGCAAGCGCAGACGCGCTCGTATTCAACACGGCCACGCTGTACGAGCTTGCAGCGGGGGGCGAAAGGGAGATGGTGGAGCGCAAGAGGGTGTTGTTAGGCAAGGTGGCGAGGTGGGTAGGCGAGCCTGGGGTTAGTAGCTCCGTTTTCAAGCTGTAACACTTGCTTCGACCTGCAACTCTGGCCGGTCGAATGAAGAGGATGTAACCGGTGAAAGGATGGTCTTGATCGTCCCAGTTGTGTTTGGACAGTGTACTGTAGTGTGTGATGAGTTGATCAAGATGCGCGATGGGTACAAATACAATGCGATGAGGCCAGACAGGAAGGGAATTGGGAGGACGGAGCAAGGTGAAGGGGTCAATCGAGTTTTTCGACTGTGCCACACCGAAAAGCCATAGATGCTCTCGTCAGCAACACCACCCCCTCTGAGAACTTCGTTGCAACAGATAGACGAGGGAAAGATGGGGGAGGACACTTACGCTGATCCAACCTGGCAAGCACCACGTGTTTCGACGTTTCCTCGATCTCGCCCGCCAGGAAAACCTCGTCCAGGATCGCATAGACCTTGTAAAAATTGAACACCAAGTCGAGCTCGCAGACATTGCCAAAGAATGCGTCTGGCAACACCCCAAGGGGACCGCACAGAATAAAAGTGAGTTTGGACATTTTCTGAATGTAAGTGTCGGTATAGAAGAAGATAGGGTGGGAGTTACGCACCTAGCACTTCGACAAACAAGTGTATCGCTTCGAGGTATGCCAGCTCGTTATCGTTTGCGTCTACGCATACGCAGAAGAAGAGACCTGCATAGCGGCGGTAGACGAGTTTGTAGTTTCGAAACTACACCACACGCCCAGTTGGAAGTTTGGCGAATGGTATGTCAGCTGTGAGTTCGCTCGTGGGAAGGATGGAATGGAGTATTGAGGGAGGGGGACTTACTTCGATGAAATTGCTTTGGTATTTTTGATCTCTGGGTGCGATAAGGCGATGGACTTCTCCTCGAAGGCGCAGCTTCTCGTCATCGTCGTAGGGAACGTAGAACTTGGAGAGTCGTGTTTTACCTTGGCGGTTTTGAACGAGGATGAAGCGGATCATTGCGGCTTCTCCCTGCCCTCAGGTTTGAACGCTATGGTTTTGGTTTTGGTTTTGATGCGAAGGTTCGTGGTAGTGGTGGTGGGTGAGCGTGTGATGTGCTCGAATGCTCGGTCTACGTTATCTGATCGCGTGGGTGTTGGTGGCAGAAGAAGGAAGATAGGTGATGAGAGTGGTTGTTTCGAGGCGAGAGACAAAGGGAAGGTGTGTGTGTGAATGTCGGGAGGGGCTGCATGAGTAGTCTGAACCGTGCGTGAGTCGGCCGGGTGTGGGGGGACCAGATACAGTATTGAGAAGAATTGGAAGAGGGCCAGCCAGCCAGCCAGCCAACCAGCATATGGGAAAGGCGCGCTGATGAGGTGGAGCCCAAATTGAGTCCAAAGTCAATGCACACACAGACACGCAACACTCGTTTGGACCCCCCGCCCACACTGATTCACACCTTCTACCTCTCTCTCTCTCTCTCTTTTGACCACATACTCCTTCTCTACTTGCTACCACTCTTCTCGCTTCAAGCGGTCTTCAGCCATCTCGTAAAGTACTCTTCTCGACCAAAGCTCGAACCAAATACTAGGCGATATTGGCTCCATCACGAAGCAAGTCCCACTTCTCATTGATACAAAGTCCAGAGCCGCCTGCTCTCTCACGACCTCACCCTACATATACATAGCGTGCAACAATGAACGCACCACCACAGCAAGGCCCGCCCGCACCCACAGCCGAACAGCTCGCCATCACCGACGCTGGCTTCCAACAGATCCCCCTCTCCCTCGATCCCGACTCCCTAACCCTGCAAACCCCCGTCCCCGACATCGAC
Source organism: Ustilago lituana (assembly GCA_928869825.1). Taxonomy (NCBI): domain Eukaryota; kingdom Fungi; phylum Basidiomycota; class Ustilaginomycetes; order Ustilaginales; family Ustilaginaceae; genus Ustilago; species Ustilago lituana. Next base: position 443,307 of record CAKMYA010000016.1, on the reverse strand, counting down.
CTGACCGTCCTCAACGCGCTCATCCGCTCCATCCAAGGCCTACCCCCCAACGTCGCCTTCCCGCCACCCCCAAACGCTATCGCCCCTCAACGCTCTATGGCGATCAACCAGGCCAAAGAGCAAGGCAACACCGCGTACCGCAACAAAGACTGGGCGGAGGCGGTCAAGATGTACACGCTCGCCATCGACGTCGCCGCGTCGCGCCCGCTGTGGGAGGCGAACCAGGTGGCGAGGGATGAGCTGAGCTTGTGTTTGGCGAATAGGTCGGCAGCGTTTGCGAGCTGTGAGGATTGGGTGGGTGCGCTGTGCGATGCAGAGGCGGTGACCAAGTTGAAGAAGCCGTGGGCCAAAGGGCATTATAGGAAGGGAAAGGCGTTGGTGGGGTTGCAGAGGTGGAAGGAGGCCAGGGAGGCGTTTGAGTTGGGCTTGCAGTTCGACCCGGACAACAAGGATTTGAAGCAAGCGCTCAGCGAGTTGCCCACCAATAAGAACCAATTGTAATGCAACACAGCCAAAAAGACTTGCCTTCAACCAACTCTCAAGCCGTTCCTCTGCTCTACGGCCATGCCACCAGCACCAAGCTTTTTTCGAGATCTCTCGCTGCGTTCTGAGCGATATTTGTACTTTTACCACGCTGCCCAATCTTGACACGATCCTTTTTGCATGTCTCTGCGTTTCGGCTGGGTGCTCAGTTCTGGCATGCACTACAAGATCGTAAAAGCTGAATGCAATGGACGGCCAATTGAGTTCTGACACTAGCCCGAGTTTCGGAAGCCAGCCGAACATGTTGGCTGCTCTGCTACGTGCTGCAAGTTCTGGCCTCAGTGCAGACATCGGCGCCTCCCGACACAAAAGGACAGTTGAGCAGTTCGCTGCAGTTGTCACAGCCTCCCAATCAGTTTACAGTGCTCCAGTTGATATCCAGCGTCTGAGCCACTCCAACACACAGCCGAAATGCGAATTACGGAACCGATTCTTTCATCATTGCAATAGAACACGCAGTCGCAGCTGCAAGCACAATGTGTTAACGAAAGAGAGAAAGTGTGCGTTGAGACTTGGCTGTGAATTCACGACGACTCCTGCGAGTTGTCACCGCCATGGTATGGGTGGTCCACAAAGTTGAACCAAGGGAGCGTGCCTGCAAAGATAAAACATGTGACAACAGGTGGGTCAATACTTTGCCATGAACCAACGAACCAACGAACCAACGAACCAATGGGGCACACCCTTCTATCAAGCGACTACCCCGGGGAACCATCCTCTCTGTAACCCTTCGCTAGTCGTCTACAAAGATCCGATACGAGCTGACAGGTTGCAACTTACTGAATTTCAACTGCGAAAAGGCGCTGTTCCTGTGCGCCACGCCCTGCATATACGGCGTCAGATCGCTCTTGCTCGGGTCCGTTCCCGGAGGCTTGATACCCGCATCAATAGCAGCCTGATTAGCCTGCTGCTCAACCTCATTCTCCCTCCATCCCCAAAATCGGAACGACGATCTCTGGTACGCAAACAGGAATCCACCGCACAGTCCCAGGAACGTCGAAAGACGCAAAGCACTACCCAGACCACGCTTGGGTCGTGTTGGATCGAACATCTCCATCAGATAGATGGCCGAGGGGAAAGCAGCGGTAGCGCCCGCCATGGCAGCATAGTCCGAGCTGCGGAAGCTGCGCACGACACGCGAAAAGTGCGGATCCGCATCGATCACCGGGTATGGCGTATCGAGTTGCTTGATGGCTGTCATTGGGCGTAGCGAGGCGTGTGGATAACGTTGCGATCAGCGCACAACAGAAGCATGCAGAAGAGGTAAGTGAAATGTCCTAGTATGTGCTGTTGTAAAAACTATGCTAGTCGTCGGTCTGCCAGCGTCGATTGTTTCCATTCCTCCGCGCTGAACTCGGTGGCAGTATCGGATACTTACGCATCGTGAATATGTGTCCTGGCCGGTGTGACGGATCGAGACGACGAGCAGGTGGGAGAGAATCGAAGCTGTGGAGTCGGTCGAAACGATGGTGTTGTTCGATGACCGACAAATCTCGAATGGATTGGCAATGTGGTTGGCCATTGCCCGTCGCCTGCCCGCCTTTCGCCCATTTCAATACTTGTCGCACGGAATCCCTTCTCCCCCTTGAGCTTGTCATGCTGAGTAAGCGCCCTTTGCGCATTTTTTCTTCGGAAGACAGCTGCAGCAACAATCAATTTTTTTAGATTTCCTGCTCCTGCTGCCCAAAAAAAGTGGAGCAACTGAATCTCAAGAAGAACCTCGACCCTGAATCACTCACCTTAGCACCTTGTCGTTAAAACCTTCATCCCGCACAGACAGATTTAACCCACGAGGATGCTCGCACGAGCTTCAAGATGGTCCGCAAGGGCCGCTACGAGTAGCTGTTTTTCAGCGTCTGTAGTAGCTCAAGCCGCTTCCACTTCGTACTCGGCCAGCACCCACCTTGCTGCTTCCAAGCGTCTGCTCACGTCGTCCTCGACAACAGCTTTGCCTCGTCAACTTCCTCATCGATCCGTGCAACAAGCGGAAGCGGAAGAGCCGCTCGGCACCACCGCTTCTCCTCTGTCGGCATCCAATATAAGCGACGAGCTCAGCGGCACCGACCCTGCCATCCCATGGTTCTTGCAGACAGAGACAATAGATGCCCCAATCCACCCGCAGTCCGACACAAGTACACCACCACAGCTCGATACATCTACAGAGACGGACAGCTTCTCCTACATTTCAGTCACGCCCAAAGTCCCTGAGCCCAAAGCGATCGGCCAGCTCAAGTCGCATCTGCTTACTGGCCCTTCAGCCAATCTGATAGCACGTCCCAGCGACGAGGATGACCAGCTTACACCCATCACCTTGATCCACCCAGCCTCTCTCTCCAAAGATCCGAGTGCCGATGCATATGGTACCAACGACTGGATCGTGGTGGTCCAAGTCAAGAGTAGCGCTGCAGGAAGTGTCCGCAGGGTCGCTCTCGACATTGGCCGGTTCCTCAAGCACCAGCGTCCGCCTGCCATGGAAGCCGAACTCGACCTTGACGAGTTTCTCGGCCCGGGCCCCTCTGCTCCACGCTACCAAAAGTCCACAGCGCCAAAGTCGACTACGCCTGTGGCACCACCTCGGCCCAAGGGCATGTCTCGCATCGAGCACGAGTTGGGCAAGAGTCTGCCCGATTGGGCGGTGCACCGCATCGCACTCAAGAAAAAGTTCCCCGACGGCTGGCGGCCTCCCAAGATCCTCTCAAGGGAAGCACAGGAGGGTATCCGCCTACTGCACTCGTCCGATCCGGACCAGTTTGACATCGTCGAGCTGAGCAAACGTTTCCGCGTCTCGACCGAAAGCATCCGCCGCATCCTTCGCTCAGGCAAATGGGCCATCTCGGGAGAAGCGCGTAGTAGACAAGACCGCCGCGCTGCCCAACGTGCCGCCCAACGCGAGTCTTCCGAACTCGCCGAGATCCGCCAACTGCACGAGCAGCAAACCGAGCTCGTCGAAGACGGCGAATCGCCCATCATCGAGGACGACGGTCTCTTCGATGAGCTTGACGAAGATCTCACGCCGGGGATTCAACCTGTGCGCTACGAGGGCTTGGTCATGTCTTCGTCCGATGCCGCCGCTCTGGGCGTAACAAGCAAGAGCAAATCGGGAGGCAAGAAGGGAGACGGAAACTGGTGCCTCGTCCATGCAGACTGGTGCATGGTCCACGTCATGACCGAACAGGCTCGCTTTAACTACGACATTGAAGGCATCTGGCGCGAGCTCGAAGTGGGCGCATCGACGAAGCCTAAGCCTTGGGAAGATCAGTCTTCCTTTGCCGCTGCCGCTGCTGCTGCTGCTGCTAGGCCCTCGCGCCCGAGAACGAAGAGGGACATGTTTGGAGAGAGCTTGAGCCATCGCAAGCGCAACACTAATGGTGGCAGTGCTGGTGCCAAGTTCGGCAGCGGCTTGGGTAGGAGCTTCACTACTAGCGCAAGGCGGTATGCTGCAGCTGCTGTGCCAGAGTCGCTCGACCAGCTCCTGTCGCGCGTTCAACGCACGTTCGTATCTGGCACCCGCGATCCCATTCCCGTGGAGGTCAAGGGCTGGTTGCGCTCGACACGCAAGCAAAAATCGATTACGTTCCTCGAACTCTCCGACGGCTCCCTCTCCGGGTCTCGTTCGCTGCAAGCCGTCATCCGCAACTCCAAAGACGCCCCCTCTTCCGATGACGGCCGTCTCGCAGGGCTCACCGTCGGCACAGCGCTGCGTCTCACCGGCGTGCTCAAACCGGGCCGCGGCACGAAACAGGGCCAGAAAATCGAGCTCGACGTTTCCTCCGTCGAAGTGCTCTCCACCTGCGAGCCCACTTACCCCCTCGCCGCCGTGCAGATGCAGCACAACAACAACACTGCGAGCGAACAAGGTGGTTATTCTGCGTCTCTTGCCGAGCGCCGCAACCCGCATCTGTTGGGGAGACTGCCGAGGTATGCGGCTGTAGCGAGGACGCGACAGCGGTTGGAGGAGGGGATGGCGCGGTTTCTGTCATCCAAGGATTTTGTTAAGGTGGCATGCCCGGTGCTGACGAGCAGCGACTGCGAGGGGGCGGGGGAAGTGTTCCAAGTCGTATCCGAGCGCGACGTGCGCGCTGAGCAGCCACTTGCCTCCTTCTGGTCAGGTTCACCAGCATACCTCACCGTATCGTCACAACTGCATCTCGAAGCCATCGGGCTCGGGTTGGGCCGAGTATGGACCCTCAACCCCGCCTTCCGCGCCGAGGGCAGCGCCACCAACCGCCACCTCACCGAATTCTGGATGCTCGAAGCCGAAATGTACTTCACCGACCTCCCCGGCATCCTAAACCTCACCGAAGGCCTGATCAAATCCGCCATCCTTTCCGCCCTAACCTCCCTCGAAGACATGTATCTCCTCGCCCACCCCTCCCACCTCTCCACCCTCACCCACCTCACCCACACCCCTTGGAAACGCATCACCTACCACCACGCCCTCACCATCCTCTCCCGCGCCCCTGCATCCACATTCCAACACCCCCCCAACCCCAACCCCAACCCCAACCAAGCCCTGGCTAGCGAACACGAACGCTACCTCGCCTCCCTCCTCGGCCCTGTATTCATCACCCACTACCCGCTCGCCCAGAAAGCGTTCTACATGAAACGCGCGGCGGGGGGGCTGGTGGAGTGCTTTGACCTCCTCATCCCTGAGCTCGGCGAGCTCGTGGGTGGATCGGTGCGCGAACACCGCCCCAGCGAGCTCGCGCAGAATTTGGTGGAGCTGGGGTGTGATGCAAGGATGGGGGAGAGGTTGGGGTGGTATGTGCAGGATTTGAAGAGGTTCGGTGGCGGGGTGGAGCATGCCGGGTTTGGGATGGGCGTGGAGAGGTTGTTGGCGTGGGTGAGTGGTACGGCGAGTGTGAGGGATGTGGTTCCGTTTGCGAGGGTGAAGGGGCCGATCAGGTTTTAGATTGCATAACGTTACAAGCGTTGACATGGAAATACCATCACGCCACTCATGTCATTCAAAAGGATTTCTGATGGCCTGCTGTGAAGTTAGTGCGCGGTGATTGAGACCAAACCAATTGCAACTGAGGGAACGAAGTCAACATCATGATTCGTATGCTTGGGGGTCTGGGACTCATTCATCATCCTCCTCCTCCTCCTGCACCCGGCTCCCACTTTCCCTTCCAACCTCCTTCTTCCTCTCCGCTCTACGCCTTCCCTTTGTCTCTGCCCACCTCCGATTCTTCACCTCATACATCTCCTCCCTCTGTCTCTCCCTCAACTTGACATACTTCCCTACCCCCTCCCCTCCCCATTCCCCAACGGAATCACCCCACCCCTTCTCCCCTCTACCCCTTCCCCTTCCCCTTCCCCTTCTATCCCCACCCCATAGCCCGGTAGGTGCGGGCACGCAGCCTCCCCAAACTCCGTTTTACTCGGCCGTGTTCCTTCAGCCGGTGAGGGGGATGCGAGGATAAAATGTCTGCTGAGCTCGGTCGAGATCGCATGCTGCGTCCACGTCTTATGCATGCCAAGGAGCAAGCTGCTCGCCGTGGTTTGGTTGTTGCCGAGTTCGTGAAGGGGGATGGAGGGGAGAGGGCCATCGTAGGGGCCGGTCCGCCATTGGATGTCGGTGGGGAGGAAACCGCATTCCCAAAGCAGGAGAGGGCGGGCGGCTGCCATTTCGTAGTTGGGTTTGCTCGCGTAGACTTCCAGCGAAGCGTCAGAGTCAGAGTCAAGGGTGGTGGGGGTCCCCTGCTCTCGGCAAGAGCTATCAGCGAACGCAGTAGCAGCCATCCGCATCTTGACCCTATCCGCCGCCACCGCCCCCTCCTCCGTATTCATCAACTCCTCCACCACCTCTGGCGCCTCCAACCTCGCCCCCACCAGAAACAGTATCGCCATGATATTCCTCACCTGATGGTACAAAAACGCCGTACCCCGCAGATTCAACACATACATCCCCTCCCCCTCCCCCTCCCCCCCCTCCGCAACCCTATCAATGCTCACCCCCTCCACCGTCCTCCTATAATTCCCAATCTGCTTGCTTGCATCCACCTTGCAAAAATTCCTAAAATCATGCTCCCCCACCAACTTCCCCGCTGCCTCGCGCATTAGCCCTATATCCAACCTCGCCGCCGCTGCACCGCTTGTCTCCCTCGAAGGAGGAAAAAACGACGCCGGTGGACCTGCGGTGAAGAAATACTTATAGTGCCTATACACGCAGTCGAATCGCGCCGAGAAATTCGCCCTTACCGGGCTCCATGCTTGCACCCTGATCGAGGTGGGGAGGATACGGTTGAGTATTTGTACGTATGGCAGCTCGCTCTCCTCGAGCTTCGCTTCTCGTTTTGCTTGCAGGGTCTCCCATGCTTCTGCGGATGTGCGGGGTTGCTGTTGGATACGCATCTCCCACTGGTTAACTTTCCTGCTCCTCACCCAGAGCGCGACTACCTGACCAGCAGCCGACACACCCCGATCCGTCCGCCCACACCGACTAAACCCTGCCCCCTCCATCCCCCTCCCCGCATCCACCAACCTCGCCGTACACAATGCATCCCACAACACCCCCTCCACCGTCTGCAACCCCTTCCCCTCAGATTCGGCACCATTCTGCGCAGCCAGACCAGAATACCCCTCCCCATCATACGCAAACCGCAGCGCAATCTTCCTACATGGCGTCGCATCCAAATCAAACTCTTTCTCCCTCTTCTCTTTCTTCCCCGCAGCAGTGCGATTTTTATCAACGCCACTCTTCACGCTGTCCATTCTCGCCCGAGCCTCTAGTTCAGCAATGCGCGAGAGCAGAGCCTCCCTCCCCCAGTCACTGTACCGATGCTTTGCGTCCATTTTGCGTTGCCAGTTGCGCAAAAGTGTCTCTGCCGAACTGCGCGCGCGGGATGTAGAAACACCCCGAACGGATGGGGAATAGGTCGCACAAGCTCGTCGCAATAGAGATCGAGAGAGTGCCATAAAAGAGATCGTAGTGATGTTGCTGCAAGAGGTGGGTGAGGTCAAGTCGTCTGGATGGGGTAGCCCAAGGAGAGGGTGAAGAAGGAAAGAGGAGGGGAAGAAGAAAAAAAAAAAAAAAAACCAATTCCGACATCCGAACACTGATTTTTCTCCAAGCAGCAGCAAGCATTACATATTTTTGCCAAAGTCAAGTTAACTTAACAAGCAAAATGAGAAAACCGGTCCTGCAACCAACAACACACCCCCTCCCTCCTTCCCGTCCCCAATCGAAAGCAACACTAAACCCAAACATTTACTTGCCACACACTCTCAGCACGGGCGACGACGAACCACAGTGCCTTCTTCACACTTCGATTGCATACCTTATTGTCCATTAACCCCCCCTCCCATCAAGAGTGGCTAAGATGATCCACAACCAACACGCCGTCGTACTCTGCAAACTTATACCTGTAGCTGCTAAGAAACTGCTTCACAAACCCCCCTACCTTGACCCTCCTCCTATCCGTCTCTCTACTGCTGTGTTTCCCCCTCCCTATCGCGATGTACGCCAGACCCTGCACACCCTCCGCCTCCAACCCCAGCAAGAACTCCTCCGTCAACTCGACTGCCTCTTTCGCATGCAAGCCGTGCAAGTCCAGCAGGCATTCCGCGCGTTCCTCCACCGACAAGCTCGCTTGACTACTGCCTTGCAACACTCCAGAGCGGGGGTGGACAGCTCCCAGACAAACACCAAGACCATTGCCCACAATTTTTCCGCGCAAGTTCCTCGCCCCTGCCTCATTAGAAGCTGCACCTGAAGTGTGAGGTTCGTTAAGACGCGAACGCAGTTCGCTCAAACGCTGTTTGACGATAGCGTGTGCAGCAGTGCGCGATTCGTGTTCGTACTGATGGTTGAGTGTGGAAGCTTCGTTGCTGAATTTCTTAGCTGCTGCAACGTTTCCTTTTCTAAACGCTTCCGATGCTCGTACCAGCAGCTTATTTCTCTGCTCCGCCAGCGAGAGCACATCGCCCCGATGGGCTTGATACGTCTCAGCCGCACTGGCTCCAGTCAGCAACGTCGGCATCAGTGCTGACGGGCGCAATGGGATACGTGCCGAGCCACGAGCGGCTGCGGCTGCGGATGCGGATGCACCCCTACCAACCGATCTGCCTTCCTCGTGTCCTGCTCCTGCTCCTGCTCCAGGCTGCGGCCGCATGGGCCCCGCCTTGCTATGAATGCTGATGACACCTTGTGTTTCACCCTGAACCCGTGCAATAGCATCCGCAGGAGCCTTCTTCTGCACCGTCGTCGCCCACCTATTCTTAGCCGCATCTCTCCCCGCACCCAACGTTTCCGCATACGAACTCTTCCCCAACGTCTCTTTCTTCGCCGCTCCCAACTCCGGAAAATCCTCCCTCGCACCATTCCCACCATTCGCTATCACCCAACCCTCACTCGTCTCAGGCGTTGCCCCCGCCCGCGCGCCACTACCGTCATTGACATGCATACCCGACACAATGCCCTTCGCAAACTGACTAAGCGCATCATAATCATGCAAAAAATTGCACGGGTTATGCGCGCACTGCCCCTTCAGCCAGTACCGACAAACCGCTCGACTATCCAAATCATGCGAAAACCGGCAGTCGCTCCGTCGACATTCTCCCGCAAGATAGTACCTGCAGACGCGGTTCGCACCAATCCCAGCCGAGCTCGAAGCCGTTTCCGACCTTGGTGTGATCTGTGACGAACCAGATCTGGACAGAGCCGGACGCTGCCCGCGCGCAGCAGCCAGTCCCAGCGCCTCTCTGGACAAGACATTAACGCCTGCTTTGACACCTGCAGTGGCCGGCAACTGAGCTGCGCTCACACGAGGCGAGTTCGTCGAGGATGGACCCGTGGGAATGCGAGAAGGCGCAGGGCCGCCAGATAGTAACGATCGCGTTCCATCTCCCAACGGCTTGCCGTCGTTCTCCCAAATAGCATTGAGTGTCTTTTCGACATCATAGTTGTGCATCACAAGCGCCTCGTCCACCTGCTCTGGGCTCCATTCCGACGTACCAGCCTTGGTGCCCGTGACAAGAATCGAGTAGAGCATGTCAAAGGGCGTAAGAGGCGCAGTAGGCTCGGCACCAAAACCATTGAACTCGGACGAATCGCAGCGATTGCTCATTTCCGAGTCGGCCCACCCGGTCTGGCCCTGATTCTGAGCGCCGAGCGATTGCGCCGAGGTCCAACCAGCATCAGGATCGTATGACGTGAAACCGGCAAAACTCAGCGGTTGCTGTTGTGCAGGTTTGATACTACCAAACGGCGAGAATTCGTCATCGTCATCATCGCCCGCGCCAGCATGGCTCTTGTTGGCAAGCGCGAGGTTGGTGCTGCTCGCATTCGAGCTTGGACGCCGTACAAGATGCTGTCCCGGACGAGTCGGTGTAAGCGCTGCCGCAGTGGAGACGTTAGTCGACGACGCGGTACGCGGCTTGAACTCGGTAGCGCCAATGTTGAGCTTGGGAGAGCCAAAGGGAGAGGGAGATGCTGGACGGCTGCTGGGATTGCCAATGACGCCGGGTGGGAGCGGAGTCATGGGCGAGGCAACACCGGCAGCAACGCCGTTGGACGAAGCGAGGCTGGTTGTAGAAAGGTTGGAGAGGGTGCGGTTCCATGGGCGTGGTGAAGCGCGCGGCGAGCCGGAACCAATGACGCCTGGATGAGGTCGCGACGAGGCTGCGGTTGCGCTAGCAGAAGGCCAGGCCGGGCCCGCAGCCGAGGAAAGCGATGAGAGCGCACTGGAGCCCAGATGAGGCGATGTGGGCCGCTGAGAGCTAGCAAAAGCCGATGCTGTCCCCTCTGTTGGTGTACCGAAGGAAGACGCGGGCGAAAAAGATGGTCGCGTCGGCGTCCACGGCCGAGAAGTGGAGAAAGAGCGAATGCTAGCGGGACGTCGAACAGGCGACTGCGTCGGATTCGAGGGGAATTGAGTCCCCGTAGGCTGCAGATCTTCACGATGACGATGCATTAGATCGAGCACTAGATTGTCGATGCGCGCTGAAGGCGAAGGGACACCCTCGATGGTGTAAAGCGCATTAGCAAGCGTGGCTCTGACCTTGTCGATGCGCTCCTCTTCATCGAGACGCTCGTCATTGAGCGTGGCGAGAATGTCGGCAGTGTAATCAGGCGACGGACCTGATGTGGAAGTACGTCTGCTGCTGCAAGACGAGAATGTGCGGTGATGCGAAAGCGCCTGAATGGAGAGCTGCTGCGCTTTGAAAGAGGAAGAAAGCGGAGGCGAGGTAGCGACCGAAGATGCATCATCTTCGTCTACCCCGTTGCTGTTGAGCGGTTCTTGACCATAATCTGGCTGCGACAAGAGCGTCGACGGAAGGTACGCATCGTAGCCGGCCATATCCTTCTCGACGGCGCCATCCTCGGAAGCAGAAGCAGAAGCAGAAGAGGACAGCGACGATGGCTTGTGCGGCTTAAAAGCAGCAGTAAGGAGAGGAGCTACGCCTGTCGACGTTGCGAGCGACGAAGATGCAAAAGATACGGCAGCGTTCGATGTAGCGCTGGTCGAGCTGTAAGAGCCCGACTGCGGATGCACAGCAGACCCATTCTTTGGGACGAGAATAGACTCGAGAAAGGACCTGGCATAACCGCCTTGTTTGTTGGCCATTTGCGCAGACCAACGTTCGGCAGCTCGTCGTCGCTCTCGACGTTGAGCATGCACAGAGTAACAATCCGACGCGCAGCAATGATGCAGCTTCAAGGATGCCGAAGTCGATGGCGTGGGCGAATGCGAATGGATGAAGGATGCATTGCAGTGAGGGTGAGCCCCACTGATGAGAGCGCGCGATGAGCCGGCGAGCGCCAAAACGCTACACGCTACAGCTGAGCCAAATAAGATTGTGGTAGTAAAGGAAAAAAGGATCTAGACGAGACGAGACGAGACGAGACGCAACCAACGCGGTGCGATTGCCAACTAGTCAAGTGGCTGAGCCGTTTAAAGGTAAAGTGTGATTTGATGGAGAGAAAGATGCGATATGACATGTGATATGTGGAAAAGTGAGAGTGGCAGGCCGAGCCAACATCCAAATGGAAGCGGCGCCGCTCTGTACTGTACTGTAGCAGTTGCTGGTTCCAAATCACATTATTTTTGAATCGCCGTTTGCAGTTTCCAGAGACGGCTCAGGGGTTCTCTCTTTCAGCCAAAATCCAAAATTGCTTACTGTTGTGCACGTTGCCAGCCACTCCACCTCTCTCTCTGCGCCTCTCTCTGCATTGTTGCCAGCTGTTACATCTTGTGTTCTATACAGCTCTGTTCTCGGTTCCGAGACGCGTGAACCGACTGGCAGGCGTTGGAGCGGTCAGACCGACGCCGTTGGTTGCGCATCGGAGCATTCTTCTCGATCTTGGCGTGGATAGTCGTTGTTCTCTCCCATCCATCTCATTCGCACCCTCCTTTCCATATACGCATCCTTTCCGCCATGTCGTATTCCAACGGTGCCAGCGTCGCGCCAGCTGCCAGCTCTTCAGCCTCCAGCTCGCGCTCCAAGCGTGAGCTCATCGACCGTGTCAGGTATCCCAACCCTATCCCTGTCCCCCCTTATCCGCCGAAACTCGTCAAGATCCACACAGAACCATCGCGATATGCCAACCCACACTTTGCCGACCGCTTGGCCAGTCAACAGCCCATCCCTATGATAGTCGACATCCACGCTGGTATGCCCATCGACCTCGCCAATTTTCAGAATCTGTGGGAAGGCGATCTCTCCGAAGTTGTCGTTCCTCCTTCTGCACAGCTCGATCAAGCCGATCTCGATGATGCAGATGCATTCTTGCTCCAGGATTTTGCGACTAATCTTCCTCCTGCAGCTTCTTCCAATTCGGCTGCCGGCGCCATTGGTCTGATCACCTCCTTGAAAGCAACCGACGACCCTGCTTCCCAAGCTTCGTTGCAAGCAGCGCTCCAACAGCGACATACACAGTCACTGGGTCCAGGTGCCAAGACTGCGCTCGCAGCCGACGATGTCACTTGGCTCCGCAGGACCGAGTATCTCAGCGCACAGCAGAAGAACGCCCAGCAGCAAGTTCAAAAGCCCAAAGTCACCGAGCGCATCGACGTGTCCCGAGAGGCTCAGCTCGCAAAGATCAAAAAATCGTTCAACGATGCTCAGAAACCGCTGTCCAGCCTCGTCCACCCTCACAAGGAGGGCGTCAAGGCCGTGCAGGTCTTTGACTTCCTCCCAGACCCCGAAACTTGGGCTACCGATTACCAAGTCGTCCGGTTCATCGACCATCCTGGTCGCATCATCAACGGCATTCCGCAGAGCGATCCTCGTCTTGACGTCGCCATCTTCCGCCCTGTCAGTGCGGCAGATGGCGAGCAGCGCGTGTCTTATTACCTCCCTGCAGGCGAAGACATTCCTGAAGATCCGGCGGCGCCCATGACACTTATCGACAACCGCGATGTTGAAGAGAATAACGCACGCAGACTCCGCAAGAGGAGAAGGACAGGCAAGTTCCCCATCCCTCCCGAGGCAGAGCATGCAGACGATGAGCATCGGCCTGAGCGAAAACTCCTCAAGAAGGATTATGCTACCGCCTACAAGCTATCGCGCGACTACGTTCCCAAAGACACCACAGAGACTGCGCATGATGTCCTCCTCCTCACCCTCGACGACGGCATTCCCGATCCCGATCCGGATGCGGATGTCGACCCTATCAAGGGCGTCAAGTCTGCCCCTTCCAAGCCCGCTGCAGGCGACGACGACCTCTTCGGCGATGACGAACATCCCGACGAGGATCATGATGCTGCGCTAGTCGACTCGACCCTCCCACCCCAATCCGAATATGAACGCCAGAAGCGATCCAGGCTGCCTGCCGCCCCAAAAGGCAAAGAGCGCAGCGAACAGCCCGCTGACGAAGGCATCACCAGCGAGCCTCGCCCCAAGGCGCGCGCTTACTACCACAAAGTCGGCATGCGTTTCACCCTGCGCGTTTGGCGATCCCGCTTCGCCAACAACGAAAAGCTGCGCAACCGCGACCGACGATACCCTGGCAAATGGGATGCCATCGTTTTGTCGCATCGCGAGCTGGACGAGAGGGAAAGACTCCGAAGACTGCATGCGCGAAGTCAGGTCGACGACGTTGGAGTGCTCGATCCCTACGAAGTCAGCGACGACGAAGAATTCGAAGAACCCCTGCCCGAAGACGATGCCGCTCAGACTGCAGACAACGGCGCTGCAGGTGAAGTGCTCGGTGACAGCCAGGAAGCGCGAACCGATGCCGATGCAGATGCGGGTCGTGGTGATGGAGATGACGCGCGTGAGCAGGGCAATGATGATGAAGACGATGACGATGATGATGATGACGAAGATGGAGATGAAGATGGGAGCGTGGATGGAGACGAAGAGCTCGCTGCTTTGCGTGCGGAAGCCGGCGAGGCTGGTGAAGATCTCGACCAGGATCGGGAGGGTGGTGCAAGGCGCTCGCGCAGCCGAAGGTCAGCTCCTGCTCCCACTAAAGACGAGCCTCATGCAACGGACGCTGCCGCAGCTATGGACGAAGACGACGATTGACATCTCTCATATTCCCACACTCAAAACCACCTCCCCACATTATCAACGCATTCTCGGACCGATCTTGCACCATCGTCGCCACACGCGCTGGAGGAAATCCAACTTTTGTATTCACCTCAGCTGACTGTGATCATTGCGGACAACAAAAAGGTCAGGGTCGCCATCTGGCAAGTGTGCACAGCACGACAACAGCCTTAACTTAGCTAACATTACACTGCGTGCGAGAGCATGCGGAACTTGTTACTTTTTGCCTTAGACGATCATAAATCGAAGCGTTTCGTCAAGCGCCGTGCTGTGCGAGGCAATCTGCAACGCATCTGACATGCATTCGTTCCAGAATGCATCCCAGTCCTTGTCTGTGCTCTCGTACGAGACCCATGTCTCTTCCACAACCGGCGAGGGTGGGCGTGATGGAGGAGCGGCATAGCAATGGCAGGGGGAGTAGAGGAATGGATCGAAGCGCTCGCGTCCACACTGTTGGCGGTATGCCGACTGCGTCTCGAACTGCGGTTCTGGCTCGAAGAAAAAGTCGGGTTCAGGTTCGGACATTGCTTCGTCCATACCTTCCGCAACGACAGGTGACGTTAGTTGAGCTGCTGGACCCGTGTCGTTGTCGCTGTCGCTGTCGGAAGTGCTAGCTGAGGCGATGGGTAGGTTTGTCTCTGTCTCTGCTTCGGACGAGGAAGCTGCTCGAATCCCAGACGTGGAGTTGGGTACTGAGGCAGACAAAGGGGGGGTTTCGTGGTCGAGCAGTAAGGCTTGTAGAATGGCCAGAGATTCGCGCTGAGTCGGCTGCGGATCGATCCAGCTTGGCGTTACGCAACGCAGTTCTGCTGCCGAACCCAGTGCTCCCCCCTCCTCCTGCTGCTGCTGCTGTGGCTGCTCCCACGCCCGCAGCGGCATAGCATACAACAGCAAATCATGCTTGTTCGCTACCGCCAAACAGTCCGCCTGAAACCCAGCAATCACTCCTTCCTTTGCCCGCCCTGCCTCTTCACATCCCCTCTGCTGTGCTCCCTGCACCTCTCCGTATCTCGCATGCTGCAACGACGTAAAAGCGAAGCTTTGAGGCGAGTCGGTCGGCGTGCTGGGCTCCGACCTTCCACTCGACGATGGCGACGCGCTTTCACCGTCGCCATGTATCGCCGAACACTCTGCTGGTGCCTGATGACTGGACGGAGTAGATTGCGACCGCCTAACACTGATCCTTGGCTCCTTCTTGACCTTGGGAGACACCGAAGCCGAATGTGCGGAATGTGCTTCGTGTTGCCGATCAACACGAATCCTGTCCTCGTCCCACGTGCACCTCTTATGCTGCCTAACGCACCGTTCGCACGAATCGGCGCCTTCCCCAGGTCCAGGTCCAGGACACTTTCGATGGTTCCTCCCTAGTTACCAACCACAACGAAAGGCAGCAACACCGGTCACCACCTCTGATTTTGCTGCACATGGAATAAGTTACGAGCAGAGCGGTTGGGGTACTTACGGCACACGTCGCACGCTTGGGAGACCCTACTCCGCTTCTTCTTCTTCTTCTTCTTCTGCTCTGCACCGCTTGGCTCTTCCGCGTCTCGGGGAGAGATGGCCGCGCGATCGGGAGGCGAATGATAGAGTTGAATCGGAGTAAGCATCGATATGGTCAACAGCTATGTGCAGAGGCTCCTTGACGAGGGCCAGCGGCAGTGATGGCTGGTGGCAATGGACATGCCACGAGCTGGGGGTCATCTTAAGTACTTGCGGAACACGAGCGACCCAGTGTTGGGCCGCGGTGCAGAGCAGGTCGAAACTAACCAAGTTGCAAGAATCGCGCTTCCATTGATGAGGAACGCAAAGCTCTTGCTCGACAACAATCTAAAAAGGTTGCACCTCTTGAGCCGACAAAGCGAACGACCCTTTCCAAAAAAGCACGAAGCAAAAACGTTGTAAGAGAAGAGCAAAAAGCAGCATCCATGTTGACACTTGCGAGAGAGGAGGAGGACAGCTGTCAACATCTATTCATTCCTGCACCCGACGGAGAGCGCCAAGCTGTTCTGCATAGAGCACACAAACCTTATCCGCCGAGACCGGACAGAACTTTGCATCTTTCATCCTTTGATGAGGCTGCTGACACAGCGGGGCTGAGCGTTCACAGACCTTGTCAATCGGCTTGGTCCAGCTCCAGCACTCCGGAACTAAGGCAGCTGTGTTTCGTTGACTGCGCTTGGGGTGTCAATCGAGCCCTTGTTGCGAATCGTTGCAGCCCACACTTTCACGAGTTCACACGCTCACACGCACGCGCAACGCTTGCAGCCCAAAGTCCAGGAACTCGGGGAAATCAATGTTATGCTTGTACACGGTGCGTGCAGAACGTATACTAAACGCTTGCTGAGTTCGGGCTCGCTCAACGGTCTTCGGCCCATTCCTGGTGCAACACAAGGAGTGAAGCAAAGAGAGAGAGAGAGAGCGAATGCATTGTCAGCATAGGAGTGAGAAGATGCGCTTCTGGGCACGAGTGAAAAGACTGGTCGGACGTGGCAGGACCAGTGACTTACGTTCTCTTTTCGAATCTGTGCCTCTTCCTCTGGCGAAAAGTCGTTCTGGATGTTGAAAAGCTTTCGAATCTCCTCAGGCGTCTTGCCCTTAATCATGTTGGCGCTGTCGGGTGCGAAGAAGAACAAGTCAAGCCGGAAGAGCGGCTAAGGTCGTCAGAAAACGTCACGCAAACGGTGAAGCTAAGTTGCAGGTTTCTGGCACTTACACAGTCTTGCAGCCTACGTCGAGAAGAGGCTTGATGTCGAGGTAGTTGGCTGCCAAGATGATCTCGAAAAGCATCTCCTGGTCGACCTGGATGAACTTGGCGTCCCAGTCCGAGATGTCGGTGGTGCGTCTGCGCGACTCCTCCGCGTCGTCGGTGGGTGCGGGAGGGTCGTTGCGGTGGTGAGAACAGTACTCCAGAACCTGAGCATCAATCAAGACGTGTTGTTCCTAGCGTCAACATCCATCGCGGAGCCCTAGTATGGCCGTCAATCCGGCTATGCTGCACTTACCTTCTTAAGAACGTTCGAGGAGACATTAGGAAGAGGAATAGGCTGATCGGTATCTCCAATATCTATCAGCACATCGAAAGGCAACCAACACATCACAGCCATATCAGCACTCCCTGCACACGCAGCATCCACTACGCACCGGCGGGGCAAGCTTACCTTCCAGCATCTGCTTGATCAGCACCGATCGCTCGGCGACATCGCGATCCACCGTGAATTGCTCATTGTCCGAAGTAGTAAGACTGACCATCTTAACTCCTACACGCTATGAATAGCTTCAAGAGTAGAGGACTGAAGAAATGTTTTGAGACCGTCTCCGGAATGTGTGTCGAATGTGGGGCAAGCTGCAACGAGTGTCAGAGGGTGTGGCCCGACGATGGAAGAAAGGAAAGCGATGAAAAAGTTGAGGGGGAAAAGGTTGGATGGGTCAGTCGACTGAGCCGTGGGGAAGTGTCAGTGCGCCAAAGCGCCACTTGAGCAGCAGCTCAGTTGCCGAGTCGACGGTTTGAGTGGCATTTTCTGCGGCCTAACTGCGCGCTCTAACGTTATTCCACAGAGATCCGCGTGTGGAGTCTCAGCAGAATAAATCGGCCTCCGATCCGTTCCCGATGCATACTTTCCAGATCTTGATCGCGCTCGAGAGCTTTCAAGACAGCTCCTTGAAACGTCTGAGAAGCGACCTTCACCTCCCTGTCGAGAGCCACAACTACAAATTGCGAATCCAAACTGCACGCCAGTGTTGAAACTCTCGAGTAACCTTCTCTGATTGTATGAGATGTGCAGATGTTGAACAGCATTAGAGAAGAGACAAGGTTGAACTAGTCGTACAAGCAGATAGGGAACGATACATGTGTATGTGAGAAACAGAGTGCGAACAGAGTGTAGCATGCGATTGGTGGTGAAAAGAGCTGAGAACGATGTATCTGGAAAAGAAGATGCGTTGTTGAAAGCAAAAAGAAAAAGATTGCGTGACGTTACGTTGAGAGGCCCCGGGATTGTCCGAAAAACAGGTATTGTTGTTGTTGTAATGCGATGAGATATGTGATCAAGAGGTAGGAACCCGGGAGGATGGCAAGGGACGCAGTTGATGCATGTTCCATATTGCGCTAAGGAAGTCTAGCAAGGAATCGAGTTGAGAACCTTCAAGCTGAAGGAGCGGGGTGAGAAGCTTGGCCGTTCTTGAAGCCGTTTGCAAGCGAATAGACAGAGTTCGCTACACTCCCCGCTGCGTCGCCGACGGTCGAGCCCAGACCGACTCGCTCACCATCGACAGCCTCACCCCTATTAGCGCTCAAAAACGGCTCAAAGATGGCGT
Source organism: Ustilago lituana (assembly GCA_928869825.1). Classification (NCBI taxonomy): domain Eukaryota; kingdom Fungi; phylum Basidiomycota; class Ustilaginomycetes; order Ustilaginales; family Ustilaginaceae; genus Ustilago; species Ustilago lituana. The sequence goes on along the minus strand of CAKMYA010000016.1, from coordinate 424,950 downwards.
CGGCCTCCTTAAAGTCGTTATGCACAACATTGACAAGAAAGTACCTGTCAAACATCTCCTCGAGCAACTTGCGCGACGCCGACCCGGGTTCGTACACCTTTGCCCAGTTCCTCCCAATCTCGTACGCCTCATCCTTCCAAGCCAAGAACGAAATCGACTCGACAATCGTAGGCTGGATGATTTCGCAATGAGGAAAAACACCCCACGTCACCGCATTGGGAGCCTCCGAGTTAGTGTTGGTGCGCATATCACCCTGCGAGTTGACAGCGTGGTAGGTGATCTGAGGATCCGCTTCGATCCTAGCAATCAAAGCATCCAAATCCTCTGGCGAAACGAAAAACTCGAGATAGGCCTTCTGGTAAACATACCCGTTCTTCGGCCCCCAACCATGAACCTTGTCATCGCTGCTGGCGCCATCCACAGCAGGCTGAGAGTTGATGGTCAAAAACCCCAGCTCGTTCATCTTGATAAGCTTCTCGCTGATCACCGACGTTTCGCGTGCCACTGGGGTCTCCGACCACGGCAGCGCCTTAACTTTCCCCGCACAAAACCTCTGAAACAGCGCCTTAACATCCTCCAGCGAAGCAGGAGTGCCCCACATCTCCTTCGCCTCGTCGTTCGAGTACCTCAACTTAACCCCATACGCGTCGACATCCCCATACGCCGGCGAACGCGCATCCCCCCATCGACCGTTCGGAAACTCGTCCCACGTCTCCGTCCGATTCACATAGCTCTTTGCACGATTCGCCCAGAAGATCGGACGGATCTTTTCGTCGCGCCTCTTGGGCGTCAGGCTAGGTGTCCAAGGAAGTGGGCTGACCTGGTTGACCGACGGCGTGAGCCCGAGGTAGTCGAGCAGCATACGCGAACCTTTTTCGAGGTTCATAGTGTAGATGTGAAGGCCGCTGATGCCCAGACCGGTGCCGACGATTTTCTTGCACATGTCGCCGACGAGACGCGTGCCGATCTCGCGCACCTTCTGGTCGTCGTCCTTGACTGGATCGAGAGCATCGTGGAAGTATTGCGGCACATGCGTGCCGAAACGCGCAGTGGCACGCTGAAAGCCACCGTAGGTCTGGATAGGCATCACACCGGGGATGATCGGACAGCTGATACCAGCAGCCCTGACATCCTTAACCCACTTGGCAAAGATGTCAAAGTCGTAAAACATCTGAGTAAAGATGAAATCGGCACCGGCATCGATTTTCTCCTTGAGACGTTCTAGCTCCTTCTCAGCCCCATCCACCGCCTCAGGATGTCCCTCTGGAAATCCAGCAACAGCGATGGCAAAATAATCACCATACTGCTCGCGAATGTACTCAACCAGCTCCCTAGCTCTCGTAAAACCCGCAGCATGAGGCTCCCACTCAGCCTGACCCGCCGGAGGATCACCTCGAAGAGCAAGAATATTACGGCAGCCAAATTCCTTCGCCTCCCTCAGCGCCGTATCGATCTTCTCACGCGGCATATTCGTGCAGGTAAGATGCATGCACGTCTCGAGCCCAATGTACGTGTGAACAGTCTTAACCAGCGAAGCCGTGAGATCCGACGTCCGACCGCCCGCATTCCACGTGATGTCTACAAACTCCGGTCCCAGATCCGCCATGCGCTCAATCCGATCATAAAGATTCGTAAGACCCTGAGCCGTGCGCGGAGGAAAGTACTCGAAGCTCCACCAAATCCGCCCCTCCTTCTCCGCCTTTGCGATCTTGTTGGTGATCTTCCACGACGTGTCGCCCTTCAGAGGGATGGTCGGAGAATCAGTGCCAGTGCCGGTGCCAGTTGACATGCTGAAAGATGTGATGCTGGGAGAACTTGAAAGGCTGTGGTGATGAAGGGAGTATTCTGAATCGAGCACGACGTCGAGATGGACGGTGCAACGTGTCTATGATGTCAGAACAGTGACCCCGTACACTTGGAGTCGGGATGGCAGACGATGGTCTACTCTGCAATGGCGATCCGAGAAAGGGTGCAGCAATGAAGTAAGGGAGCGAGGGACGAGTATGGTAGTGGATCAAGGTAAGAAGAAGAAGAGGGAAATGCTTCTCTGACTCTAACGTGAAAGGCAAGCAGCACAACGTGCGCGCCGACTTGGCATCGGCGCAGCACCAAACCCGAGAAATTGAATTGCATTGTGGGCTGATCCTAGAAAAAGCCAAATATTCTTCTGAATAAAGCTAGGAGTTAGGCAAAGGGTCTTTTGCAACCAAACTTTTTGACTTTGCGGCAGTAAATGTGTTGGTTTCTAATCTCGAGAACAATTTCTGATTGGCAGGAAATGTGAAAACGAAAGCTCCTCTTTCTCATCTTGATTGATCTGATCTCATCTGATCTCTGCTTGCACCTCGGAAAGCATGCACCTTGCACAACGTCGGGCAAAGTCGTCCTTTGTCTTCGCACAAACTCCGCACTGATTGCTCAGGTCACGCTTAGTAAGCCTCTCTCCGCTTCCTTTGGTTGGAGGTTCGGCCACTTTGTTCACCGTGCATATTGCGCGCATATGAACTGAACAAGGGAGCCATTGCCAAAAGTGACACTTTGTCGCCCTACCAGAATCACTCTCTCTTTTACCATCACCATTGTCTCGAACAAACGCTCCCAGCTGCTTCCACAGCGCTGATCGCTCTCCAACGCTACCTCTGCTTGGCTAGTCTCGCCAGTGCCCCGCCCACATCGCTTCTTTCTTTGGCTCCGTGGCTCCCAAAGACATGACATTCAACGCAAACCAGGCACTAGCCTTTTGACACGTCTCGCTTCATCCACATCCTTCCTTCTCATGAATCAAGATGATCAGAACCGACCTCGCACGTCTCGGGAGCGTTCCAACATGAGCCGCTTTCGGCTTGGCAGTAGAGCCAGCTCCATCCTCAGCTCCAGCGTGGATTATCTCGCGACCCGTGACTGGCAGGCCGTTGCAGGCTCGGCACGCGCAAAGCTGCAGATGCCTTCCAGTTCCAGTTCCAGTTCCACCGCGACCGCGACCGCCAGGCATGCTCGTGGTCAGTCTGGCAGCTTCTCCACCACCTCGGCGATTCCTCGTATTAGGGACATGTCGGCTCGAGCTGGGCTTGAGAATGTTGTTCTTCTCCCGGGATGGGCCCAACGTAAGGTTGCCCGAGACCGTCATCCTCAAGGCTGGGCCACCGTAGACGCTCGCGAAGATCTCGAAGATGGAGAGATCGAGCTACACGTCTCGCTGCACGGCTTTGTGTCCAAGGTGCTCGACTCTCCTAGTAGAAGTCAGAGGATCTTTAATCAAATGGCACGCCAACTCGCAGGTCTTCCTCGAATTCATCCTCAACCTCCTCAACCCGCTGTCCTCGATCCTCCTTCTGCATCATCCACAACCTTTGTGGAAGAGCCGCAAGAGATTGGCTACGACTCGTATCAACCGTCGCAGATCGAGCAGCACGGTCGTGAAAATGCGTCTGAAAGGATCGCGCGCAAGGTTGTCGAGAATGCCGATGACCAGACTCTGGTCCGTTTGATGGAGAGCCTCAATGCCTTGCCCACCGATTCTGCTGCTGCTGAGGAGGCCGCAAAGCAAGCCAATAGAGATTCAAATGCGGTACGTTGTGCAGCGTCGTCCTTGCATCCGCCAAGAAGATCCGACACTGTGCTCTCCGGCGGCTCGGCGCAGTGGCTCAACCGCAGCCTGGATGAGGTCACTGTCTTTCATCAGAATCTCTCGCGTCGCTTGCAAGCCTACTGGGTCTACCGCTCCCCTCACAAAGACGTTCACATTGAAGTCTCCCCCGTCATCAACGGAAGGATTGCGTGCGATCAGCAGGGCAACCGTCTTATATTGGCCTCAACCCGTCTCACAGCTGATGATACCGGTCAGTTCGAGCATCGTCTCGTCATTCCTTGGCACATGCTCTCCGCATTCTGTCGTCATTACGCTCAAGCGCTCCAGGCTACACCGGATATGATCGAAGCGGTCGAAGTCAAAGCGACCTTGCTCGCCCCAAACCTCAAAGGCTCAGTCGAGTCGGCTCCCCAGTCGCCGTGGCGACGCTGCCGCGTTCAAGAGGATCATCCGCGCAGCGTTAGGATCATCTCGGACATTGACGATACAGTCAAGCATACAGGCGTCGTACACGGCGCAAAGCAGATTCTCCGAAACGTCTTTGTACTCCCTTACCACGAGGCTGAAGTCAAAGGCATCTCTTCCTGGTACCATGCGATGACCGATTTGGGCGCCGGTTTGCACTATGTCACCAACGCACCCCTCGAACTTCACAGCCTTGTGCTCGAGTTTCTTGAGACCGTCCGTCTGCCGATTGGGCATCTGGTGCTGAAGCATTATCCGAGTGCGGGGAGCAGCTTGTTGTCCAGCTGGCTCGAACCGGCGGGGGAGAGGAAGAGAGGGAATGTGGTCAAAATTTTGGATGACTTTCCAGCATCGCAGTTTGTTCTGGTGGGCGATTCGGGCGAGCTGGATTTGGAGCTTTATTGCGCTTTGGCGGCTGAGCGGCCGCAGCAGGTTCGGGGCGTTTTTATTCGTGACGTTAGCAGTCCACCTCCTCCCCCCAAACACCAACCTTCCTCTTTTTCAGCAGCCTTGTCGACCAACAAACTCTCTACCAGCTCGAACTTCGTCGAAAACGCTCTACCCAAGACTCCCAGAACCGCAATGACTCCACGCCGTGCCCATGCAGCACAACCAGCCTTGTTCGACACATCGTACCCACCCAAAGGCCCAACCGCACTTGATCATACAGGCCAAGCCGCCAAACCGACTCACTCGTCGCGTGCGCTGTCCGAGCAAGAGATCAGACAAGCACAAGCATTCCAGTCTCGACTCAACAAGGCAACCAGTATGCTTCCGCGCAGTACCGTGTTTAAACTCTTCAGAGAGGGCAGCGATGTCGAGCAGCACGCTTGTCAGCTCATACGTGAGCTCCAAAGCGGCACAAAACCAGCGGATCGGTCAGCCAGCTAGAGTATACGTTATGTAACAGTACAGTACAGTACAGTAGCGGTCAGCCCTGCTTTCAATTTACCATCTGCATAGCATAAGTTCCCACCTTTTTCAGACCGAAATCGGAATTGACATGTTCCTGATCAATGGCTGGCAGCTTGTTCAACACAGATACTCAATAGCTCAAGCCTTGTTCGACAGCACTGCCCTTTCTTGTTCAACAGCTTGCATGTATATCAAAGCCACCCGCCATCACTGATGTTGTACATAGCTCGCAAAACACGCTTCCATTGTGTCAAAGAGTGCAAATGACAAGTACATGAGAGACCAAAACTGCAGTAGAAAGTTGAGGTGCTGCATGGTGGTGGCAGCATTGTGATCATTAGTGAGGTTTTGGTACACCTCTTACTCGCGCATTTCGAGCTCGGCTAAGCCATCTTGCTCACTTCGGATGCATGCATGCATAAGTGAGGTCCATATGACCCATTTGGATTCATCTTACAACTACTTTCTGTTAGGTGAACTGTGTATGTAAGTAGAATGAGAAGCGTTAGACGCATCTCACCATGATCATGTGGTTTTAGCTAGAATGTAACATGTTGGGCAACGTTCTTGATTACAAAGCATGTGTGGTATGTGAAACTAAAGTCTACATTGAGAGAGTACTGCCGAATCTGTCGAAACCACAGATGGCGGTAGTACTACCATCATCTTCCTCCTTTCCCCGCACTTTCTGTAACCTTATCTCTGTTTATCCGGTGCATCCACCAGGCACTGGAGGCTCTCCACACAATCATGCAAGTTGAAGACACAAGTGCATCGTTCCTCGACATTATTCTCGAAGCTGCTGCATTCATCGCCACAGCTCAATGGAGGCTGGCCACTGACCTGCAGCCTCGTGGGTTCGAGGCCATCCTTCACCAGGTCAATGAGACCCATTTCACAGCCAACACAGGCTTCACACCAGAGCAATTCGAAGCAATACACCATACATTAAAGCTGCCCAAGCCAGTGAGAACACATGTGCAAGACTGTGTTGATTCGAAGTCAGCTCTCTTCATGCTGTGTGCCTGGCTCAGGAACAGAATGCTGCGGTCGCTTGAAGGCCAGTATGGCTGGTCGCACAGCAGGATATCCAGGACAGTGAGGTACATGAGTGACTGGATCTTCCAGCGCTGGGGACACCTTGCTGACATCCAGAGCCCAAAGCACCACCTAGCTCTTCCTTGGTGGCTCCAGTACTATGCTGCAGCAGTAGAACATCTGTTCTGCCTGCCGTGGATCTGGGGTGCCATCAATGGCACTGTACAACCAATCGCAATGCCAACCATTCAACAGGAGCTTGTGTACAATGGCCACAAGCAGTGTCATGCACTTAAGTATCAGTTTATCTCATGTCCGGATGGTCTGATCTTCTGTTCATTGCCGTTTGAGGGTTGCAGACATGATGCACACATCATGGCCCACACAAGACTCATAGAATGGGCCGAACAGCATGCCAAGAACGAGGATGGCGAGCAGCTGTACCTCTTTGGGGATCAAGCATATGGGAACTCAACAGCAATCATCACCAAGTTTCGGGGCAACACCATATCCTCATATCAATCAGACTTCAATTACATCATGAGTAAGTTCAGAGTGCAAGTGGAGTGGGCTATCGGACTCATTCCAGGTCAGTGGCCACAATTCAGTGTGAAGCACCAGCAGAAGTCTGGACTGGGACCAATTGGGCAGGACTGGATGGTAGGGGTTATCTTGTACAATGCCAAGACATGCCTTGTCGGTAACCAGGTTAGCAAGAGGATGGGTTGCATGCTGCTGACGCTGGATGAGTACTTCTCCAACCCATGGGTGAGAAGAACATGGGTAGCACCCGATCCCAGCATGAGCGAGAGCGGCATCAACTCACCCATGATGGCAGAGAACGAGGAGGAGATCATGGTCGAGAATGCTATTTGATTGCGTTTCATGTATATACATAAGAAGGAATCGAGTATACAGCATTGCTATTGAAAACCCCCGAAAGGTCCATTGCACAGCTGTGAGGGCGCTCGAGAGCTTCAGCACCATCGAGATGGAGTACTCACATCAGAAAGGACAGACACGCTGCGATATCATTGGCTGCTTGGTGTTGTTTCTTGAGGGATTGTGTCAAGCGCAGGTGGGACAGACACCGGCTTTGGCAGATGAGCCAACCTTCCAGCCAAACCCTGCAGCATACTCATCATCGAAGTCATCATACTCTCCATACAACAATTCTGGTCCTCGAGAATGCTGATCTTCGATTGCAATTCCATCTGAATGCGAGTGTTGTGCTCCAATGTTGCCTGCGAAAGCTGCGTCTGTGCCTCAGTTTGGACCTTCAGGAGATTGAGCTGCTGTAGCTTGAAGTCCTTCTCAAACTCACAATAACGCTCAGTGCTCTCTGTCAGTGCAGCAAAGGCATCAGCGGCGGTGTTTCTTTTACATTTACGGACTTGTGAATCGAAGGAATGGTCTCCATCAGACTCCGAGGCCTGAGATTGCATGTGGGAGCGGTGGCGTTCATGCATGGTTGTCATTGATTGCAATGCTGGTGTTTGCCTAGAGTCCAAAGCCATCTGAGCAAGCTCTTCACAATCAAGCTCAACTGTGGAAGACTGTGCTGCATGTCATCATGGAACATATGCTTCTGATTCAATGAATTCATCAAGCAGAGCCTCATACTCACTGGTGAACTCAACAATGCCACTTGTGCAAGTGTTGATGTCATTCCTCTTCTTGCGATGGTCCACAAGATGTCCGAACTTGATCTTGATAGCCCTCTCACTGCGTTCAGGAAGCCCTTCCATTGCACAGACTGTGTTGAATTCGATAACTGCATTGTTCCAGGCTAGCTTGCAGTCACTGTTTGTGCATGCAATGTTTGGATTATAAGATATGACAGCCTTAATGAGGATCTCCATTGAGCAACGGTCCCATTGAGCTTGAGATCCTAGACGTTCAGACAACTGCGAAGCAGCTGGAGACTCAAATGATGCTGGCATTACTTGTGAGGCTTGAGAACCAAGTACAGGCAGAGCTTGAGAACGTACAGGAGTTGCTGGCCATGGAACGGAGCATTCACGCTGGGTTTCTTCATCAGAATCATCTGTAATTGCAATGGTATTGACATTGCTGCTGTTTGAGAGCGACATTAAGGGGCCCCTGAGTGGCAGCGGAAGGTGGTTGAGCTCAAAAGGTGTGTTGAAAGAGGAGTTCATGGCCATTGAATCACTCATACACGAGACAGACACTTGTTGGATGCACAGACAGGGAGCAGGCAGGAACAGGGGGGAAGATGATGGTTGCCTAACTCATAGAGTGAGTCGCTGGCGAGCTCCCAGCCATGGCCGTAAGGGGCACGGACAGTCGAGCATCGCATGAGAGCGAGGCAGAGTGCATGCGAGAACAGATACAGGAAATGCAATGCCAAACAGGAGAAACAAAAAGAAAGGGGGGGAAGGGAGGGTGAAAAGCTGGATCACAAGGATGTGATCTGTGAGTGAGATGATGATGGTAGTGCCGCAGGAAGAGCAACTGCAGCACCAACCGAAACTAGAGCTGTGACACATGTCCAACAAGTGCTTTTCTCGCACAAGTGAAGCTAGCACTCATACACAAGCACTCTGCATGCAGTTCGAGGTCGCACATGCAGTGTTTGTGGGGTAACAAGGTTCATCAATTGCAGATCCCAAACTCAATTAACCTTATCTACAGTCTGTGCCTGATCGTGATGACAACCACTACCACCAACTGTATGGAGCTCATCAGTGACCTATGAGCCCGATATTCACAAATCGTGCATATTTGCTGACAAAGATGCATCATGTGAATGAAAAAAATTTTCAAATTCTGCACCTGCATCCCGAACTGAGTAAGACTGAGCTCGTGACCATCTGACTCTCTTCCAAACCACCACCACCACCACCATCTCACATAGTTTGGCAAATGAACTGCGTGAGATAGACGTTTCTCGACCAAAACCTCTCTATTGACCAAGCAGTTGGCCATGTGGCATGGTGCAATGTACATGCCATTGCAATCATGGTATTGAGCAAGCATACAAATGGTCTTGCCACGGTTGATGGTACATGTACATAGCTCAGTTAGTTGCTTACTCACACACCTCAGCTATCACACTCACAACACACACTTTTCGATCAGTGACAACTCATTCTCAATTACCATGCATGCTACCAAACAACAGTCTCAAAGTACATGCTCAGCCATCAACCAGGAACATGGGGTCATTGACTTCGGTCCGGAAAAAGGTGTAATCACATTGTAAAAAGTCTGATTCTGTTGGCTTCAGGCAGGCCTCAGGCAGCCAACCAGCCTGTTAAATCTCAGGCAGGCCTCAGGCAGCCAACCAGCCTGAAGCCTGCCTGACCATATCCAAGGTCCTGCCTGCCTATGTCTCTCCTCACACACAACCACTCATCTCTCCTTGATCACCTAGCTTCGCAATCAAACCATCATTCACCATCAACTGTGCATGCTCAAGATGCTTTTGATACCACAGCACAGAAAGAGTATACTGCACTTACAGAGCTGAAGCAATCGTGGAACATTGGCACCAAAGTTGTTGCAATGGATGGAGGCAAGGCAGGCAAGGCAGACTGCAAAGGTATACAGAAGCTGCTTAGGTTGCAAAGGACATTGAGCAAAGTGCAGCAAGTGTTGCTTGGAGTGGCCCAGGTGGGGTGGATCGAGTTGGTCAGTTGGACCTTCATCATACTTGGCAAACGGCTGGAATTGTTGCAGAGAGTCCATGGCAGGGCACTGCAGAGGAAGGGCAGGAAGCTGCAGCACAAAGGGAAACACCAGTGGAGTGCCCATAGCCACCTTGTACAGAGATGGTGAAGAACTCTTGCTAGCAGCAGCTGTAAATTCAATGATAGAGTACCCATCTTTGCACCAAGCACCTGTCATCCTGGTCATGGTCATGGTTGGGGCTGTGGTTTCTGATGCATATGAGTCTGTGGGATAGCTCACAGGCTGGGAGCACAGACCAAAACCACACAGCATCGAGCCTCAGCTAGATAGAGAGTCGAATTGCAAAGAAGGCCCCTCGAGCTTGACAACAGGGATGTAAGTGCTTGGGTTGGTGTCGGTGTAAAGGTGGTATGCAGGAGTGCTGGAAACATAGCAACTATCCTGGGCCAACACTGGAAGGTCAGAGAGGCATGGAACTGGCAATGGCTGTTGCTCAACAACAACCAGCTTGCAAACATTGAACGGAAGGAACAAGAATGGATGCAATGCATGCTGGGAAGCAGAGGCCAAGTCCACCTCAATAAAGCAATCCAGCACCACTTCCCAATCCCTGCCTCCTACCTTGTCCCCAGCTACTTGTACCCCAACCCCTGCTTCTGCGATAACCTGGTTCAGCATCACAGCACACTGCTCTACCTGGCTGGGTACCATCAGCAGTCTGATCAGCACATCCATCTCATCTTTGAAGTTCAGTAGGGCACACAATGAAGGCAGAGTGTGGAGGGTGGCCTGTTCTGGTGGACACACCACCTCATCATCATGCTGCAGCAGTCGACTGAGCATAGAAATGGCTTTGGCAACCAGGCTGGAGCTGGTGCCCCTGGCTGCATGCCTGGTGTTGAAGGTAGGCAGCTCATCATGATCATGGCTGTGGAAGGGGGGTCCAGGCGCTTGGATGGGGAGCAGCCAACCAAAGGGATCAGGATTGCACATCTCACCTGTCTAACTGGGTGCAGAAATGGCCCCAAAGCTTAAGATCACTGGCAGTCCAAGAAAGAATGTAAGTTCAGCCACAGAGGACCTTTCACAAGGAGGAACTTTGCAGAAGAAGCATGCAAAGACAGTGCAGCGAGCAAACAACTTGGTAAGCATGTGAGGGTCTTTCATGAGGTTGACACAAGCATTGAAGAGGTGGATGGCCTTGGACTTGGCCAAATTCCGATTTTTTTTTTTTTTTTTTTTTTTTTTTTCCTAATGCACCCTTGGTAGCTTCTTAGAACTTCAACACCTATGCATCTCTTTGCCTTTCCTTCCTCATCACCACAACCTCCACCTTGGCCTAGTAGCATACACTGCTACTCTTGGCCTCATCCACTCTTGTATCCCCCCCCAACTCTCATTGTCCATCCACCTTCCTGTCCCCCTCCTCCAGTTTCCCTCAGTGCACATCTACCCAACTGGGAGTGTCAGGTACAGCATTTCTTAGAGCATATTGCTCTTTGATTGAGAACCCTGACCTTACTCCTGCTAACATCATTGGCAGATAAGTCAGTAGTTGTTGCTGGCCTTCGTTTCCCTCTTCCTCCCCTGCCTTCATTCCATCCCCTCTCTCCCCTTTGGCTGTAACCTATGGAGCCAGCCTCCCAACCACCACCCAGGTGTGACCTGTCCTCACTGATCCAGGGATGTTAAAGACTTCAACATTTCAGGTGCATGTCCTGGCATCGACCACCAACCCTTTTTGGCAGGGCCCCCATGCTAGGAGAGTTGGTCGCTCCCTGGCTTGTTCTTGTCTCATGGACAGCACAACCTAGGGTCTAAAGCCCCAAACCCCACCAACCCTGCACTGCTCAGGGCCCCCTTCACTTTGGAGAGTCAGTCACTCTGAAGTTGTGCACATTACAAAGGGCAGCATGACTATGCAGACCTTGGAACTGGGCACCTGCATCTTGACAGGCCTCTTCACCATCACAGAGGTAACTCGCCCCTGGCCTAACATGCTGGGAACATCCGTGTGAGACAGTTGTGTCATTGGCACATGCACACATCTTGAGCAATCGTCCTGTTACCTGCTGCCTTGATCCCAGCAGTTGACAGCACTGCCATCATCATGGTGAACATCATCAGACTGTCCTGGAGTCCATCAAGAATCGACCCAACACAGGCATCTTCATGGAGTTCTTCATCAGCTGTGGGGTCATGCTTGATTTCTCACACTCTTGCTGCCATCCATCCCCATCATGAAGAAGTGATTCTCATCAGTCCAGATGTGCACATTCTTCCACACCAAGAACTTGTGTTCTCATCCTCAGACCATGGATTCACAACTGCAGTGCATGCTCTGGTGCTCATTCCTTCCCTCTTGGATGAGTCCCATCCACCACACTCATTCTTCATGGCACATCTTGCCATGCCATCCTTCACCACCATCTCACCAATGTCTTCATCAGCTCACAGGTCTGGTCAAGCTCTCCCTCAGCCACCATTCCTCTGCAGTATGGGACCCATAGGCAGGATAAGCCACCAGAGCAGCCTCATCTGCCTCTGAACCATCTGCTAGCACATAGATGTAGGTGCCAACATCACGCTCACATTCCACAAGCCCATTCTCGCTCCTCTGCAGCCTGGTAGCAGGTCCTTTCTTCACCCCTGCCCCTTTCCTTCTCCATCTCACAGTCCTCAATGCTCACCACCTCATCATTACCCTTCCTTCATGATGTGCACTTCATAATCGCAGAGTGCCCAACTCACTCCTGCTCTGATCCTCATCAGATCCTCTGGACCCTCATCCATCCCCATCCTGGATGCACTTGCCTTGCCTTCCATGGCCACATGCACCTTGAGCATGATGCATGTGCCTGTCACAGGACATAAAGTCGAAATCGATTTGAGATCAATGTTAAATGTGTGTTACAGTCAATCTCAGATGATTTCGATGCTAAGCAGGTCTTATCATCGATTTCGCCTACAGGGCCACCTGATGCTGTGGAATGAACATGACATGCAATGACTATGACAACACCATCCCAAATGGGTTGGGGGTGATCAGTGATGACATTGGCAGTATCTGGAGGATGCTGTCAATGACCCTGGGCTGACCAGTAACAGCCAGGTAAGGTGCAGGGTGTCAGCAGTCACATGCCAGACACATGAAATCGAGGTTAACTCGAGTTAAATGTCGATTTCATTTGAGTTCGAGGTTAATGGCCTGTAAATGTCGATTTCACTTGAGATTGACATTAACTGCATCTTATGCTCATTGTCAACTGACTGCCATTGCCACTCCATTCAGAGGTAATGTGGCATGTTCATGGTAGCCTGGTGTGTGTCCTACACTTGACAGGAGTGGGCTAACTGTCCCCAGTGTAGGCATATGATGCTGTTGAGCTGTGGCAGCATTGTCAAGGATGGTGTAGAGACTTGTACAGCGCCACTGGTCAGCACCATCATATAGTAATGGTACTGGTGTAGGTTCCAGGACTGCGGTGTAGGTTCCACCTGCACAGGTGAGGCCTGTGGCACCAGTGGTGGTTCTGACTGATGCCTTTATGTACTCTGACTTGAATGGAGACACACCAAGTGATAGCAATGCCTAAGATTGCTACCCTATGAGACAAAGAAAGTGAGAATACTAAATGTACTGACAAGTAAGTGAATGATAGAGTGGATGAGGCCCTGCCTCTCCACTTGCACAAGGAATGTGTATATATGCATGTGTGCTGGTGGTGGTTGCTCCAGAGCATCCCACCACCAGTGTCAGGCCAGTGTCAGGCCAGTGTCAGGGCCTGCCCTGCTGTCCTTTAGACTCATCACTGGTCTCCATCCAGTACCTCTTTGCTAGCTCCATGGCCTCAAGCCAGTGTCAAGCTCTTCCTCCCCTCCTGCAGGTCCCCCTATCCACGCAGGGGCCCCTGTGTCTTACCCAACCATTACTGGTTGGTCCAGAGTCATCAGCAGCATCCTCCAGACACTGCCAACTCCATCACTGGTCTCCCCCAACCAGCCCAGGGTGGTGTCAATGTAGTCATCACTGGTTGTGGTTGCTCCATGGCATCATACAGCCCTGTAGGCAAAATTGATGATAAGGCCTGCTTAATGTCGACTTCATCTGAGATTGACCATAACATGCAATTAACATCGATCTCAAATCGATTTTGACTTTATGTCCTGTGACATTACCCCCATTTTCAGAGCTGAGCTCCTGCAAAGTAATGAAGTCTGTCCAGAGCCTAAATCTTCCTGGCCTGCACAGAAGAAGGCAGCCAGGTTCATGGTGTTGAGCAGTGCTACAGTCCTTCCTTCCTTCTCCCTCATCATCATCTCAATCCACCACCATCTACCATGCTGGCCCCTTCCTCCATGCTTCCCTTGTGTCGCTTGACTTGTCAAGTGGCTCCCATTGCTCCCCATGCAGCTCTCCATCATATGAGCTGTTGCTCTGCTTCTCCTGCCACTCCTGCAGCTCAGGCTCACTTGGCCATTGGTGGCACCACTCCTGTCTTGGTGCAGTCAGTGGGTGCTGGCCCTAACCCTTCTGGTGGCAATATGGGCTCTGCCAACAGGCAGCCTGTGGATCCTGTGGCACCACACACCACTTCTGAGGCAGCTGTCATGCCTGTCAAGGAAGCTGTGGCTGCCTCACTGGTGGAATTGGCCTCCCATGGCCCTCCTGCTCCCGCTCTAAAGCCTCTCTTCCTGGGCATGCACCCTCCCAGTGAGGAATGCCAAGAGGAAAATAAGGCTGAGTTGGCATGCCTGGACAGCGCTCCTGCCTCTCCTGCAATGCCTGGAATGCCTGCTTATGCTCCATCACCTCCTCCCCCAGGCATAATGTGGAGGGACACTCCCTCTGATGGTAGGCACATGCCTCCTGTTCCAGAGCCCTTGCACCACCCTTCCCTGTCACCACCAGTGGCCCACACTCCAAGTTGGGCAGAGATTGTGGCCTGGATCCAGGTGCTCTGGGCTCCAGTGCTGCTGATTCTCTATGCAGCCAGCCTTTATCCCAAGCTCTGGACCATCGCTTGAGGTGATGCTGCAAATTGGCATATCTGCAACATCATCATGCATTGCCTGACTGAAGGCTCAGCACCCTGGCCCACCTGGATGTGCATGCACTGCAAAGCGCTCCAGATCCTGTGAGTATTCCCTGGTTCCCTCCTTACTGCTCATGTCAGGGTCATTCACTAACCCCTTGCCTTGATTCTGTGGTGTAGTTGCTTCCCATCAATGTTTGTGGACCCATTGGGTCAATGATGCCATGTCCCTGCCTGGTGTGTGCACTGCCACACAGCAGGCATCACCCATTGCAGTCAGAATGTTGCTTGTCACCTGGCATTCATATACTGTGGTGATTTCCTGGGCTGGCAGCATGGTCATCACAAGCACAGCACTGAGCACACCCACCTCTCAATGCCTGAGGGGGTTGGCATGGGTAAGGTGCACCATGACAACTGTGTGTATCTGCCTACCCATGATTATCATTGGGCAGAGGCCATGGTGTGGCTCTGGCATCTTGATGATGCCAACTTCCCTGGCATCCTGCATGCCATGCACCAGTACATGGTGGCAAACAGTGCTCTCATGAGTGAGTGCCAGCCCCATGAGTTGCACTCTTGCCCTGGCAGTCCTCCACCACCTGTGGACACACTGTTGTCCCCTCTGCCAGTGCCTGAGGGTGAGGATGGTGAGCCCTTCTACATTGACATGTAGCTTAGTCCCCTTCTTGTACTGTGTTTGTCCCCTTTGAAATCCACTGCTGTTCTCCTTGTCCTCTTGTATGTGCCTCATGAGTGTCTGATGAGCTTCAACACTGAGACTAGAGCCTTCCTGGCGACTTTTCCTCTTGTGGGGCAGCCCTTTTTGAGATTGAGGATAAAGTCATGTAATCCTCAATTTCACATGAGCTCAACTGTAAATCACTTTTAATGTCAATTTCATACAAGTTTGACTGTAACCTGCTTTTAACATCGATTTCACAAAACTGAGGAGATGGCCCTATTCTTGAGCAGGGACACCTCCCCCCTTGAAACCTCATAGTTCTGGATGAGGTCAGGGCAATTGAGATTCTCAGCAGGCTCCCAGGTCACCTGTTCCTTGGGATAGCCCTTCCAGAACACCTTGTACTGGAGCTGGCTGTGATGGATTTGACAGTTGAGTATGTGCTCAACCTCATACTCCAGGTCATCATTGTGCAGTGGCAGTTGGGCAGGTAGCTCATGGTGCCCAGCCAGCTGGCTCGTTGGCTGCCTCTCCAGCATGGAGACATGGAAGACATCATGGACCTTGAAGGTCACAGGGAGTTGCACTTGGTATGCTTGCCATCCAATGCATTCCAGGATGGGAAAGGGGCCAGCAAAGTGCATGTCAAGCTTGGGACTAGGTTGTTGAGTCTTCCAGTTCTTGTGGTTGATGTGGACAAGATCGCTGACTTTGAACTCAATGTCCTTGTGCTTGCAATTGTATTGCTCTACCATCCATGCTTGGGCTTGTCAGATGGCTTCCTGAAGGTACTCGATTCAATCCTTGGCAGTCATGAGCCATTCATGCCATCCTGGGTCATGTACTCTGAGTTGCTCTGGGATCTCTGGGTGAGACTTGGGATTCCAACCATAACATGCAAAGAATGGTGATATGCCAATGCTGCTATGTACTGTGTTGTTGTACATGAACTTGGCCATGGCCAACAAGGCACACCAGTTGTCCTGTTCATAGTTGCAGTATATCACAGGACATAAGATCGAACTCGAATTGAGATCGACAGTAGATGCATCTTACAGTCGATCTCAGATGAAATCGATGTTAAGCAGGCCTTATCATCGATTTCGCCTACAGGGCCATATGATGCCATGGAGTGACCATGACAAGCAATGACTACAATGACACCATCCCAGATGGGTCAGAGGAGACCAGTGATGGAGTCAGCAGTGTCTGGGGGATGACTGTCAACAACCCTGGGCCAACCAGTAATGGCCAGGTAAGGTGCAGGGGCCCCTGCATAGATAGGGGGACCTGCAGAAATGGAAGAAGAGCTTGACACTGGCTTGAGGCTGTGGAGCTAGCGAAGAGGTACTGGTTGGAGACCAGTGATGGGTTGCAAGGACAGCAGGGCAGGCCCTGACACTGGCCTGACGCTGGCAGAGGGGTGCTCTGGAGCAACTGCCACCAGCATACATACATATATATGCATTCCTTGTGCAAGTGGAGAGGCAGGGCCTCATCCACTCTATCATTCACTTACTTGTCAGTACATTTAGTATTCTCACTTTCTTTGTCTCATAGGGTAGCAATCTTAGGCATTGCTATCACTTGGTGTGTCTCCATTCAAGTCAGAGTACATAAAGGCATCAGTCAGAACCACCACTGGTGCCACAGGCCTCACCTGTGCAGGTGGAACCTACACCACAGTCCTGGAACCTACACCAGTACCATTATTATACAATGATGCTGACTATTGGTGCCATACAGCCTCGAGCATCATCTCTGATGATGGTGGTGCAGCCCAACCATGCTGTACACCTACACAGGGACAGTTAGCCCACTCCTGTCAAGTGTAGGACACACATCAGGCTACCATGAACATGCTGCATTACCTCTGAACAGAGTGGCAACAGCAGTCAGTTGACATTGAGCATAAGATGCAGTTAACAATGATCTCAAGTGAAATCGACATTTACTGGCTGTTAACCTCGAACTCAAATGAAATCGACATTTACCTCAAGTTAACCTTGATTTCACATGTCTGGCACATGACTGCTGACACCCACCACCTGTTGGAGCTCTAACAGGGAGGCACAGCCTCGAGCAACAATGCAGTCACACAGCTGGAGAATGCACTGGTGATGTTGCACAGTAATAGATGCAGTCTGAGCAATCGAGTTGAGCTTGATACCCAAGATCTCCAGGTGGGTCATGTCCCAAATTGTCTTTTTGTGGCTGATCCAGAAGCCAAGTGCAGCAGCCACCAATCTGAGAGCCTGGATCAGTGTGGCAGGGTTGGTGGAGGCCTCAGAGGCACCAAAGAAATCATCTTGGTAATGCAACACCTCAGAATGGCTGGGTGCAGACAGGATAGAGCTGAGAGCAAAGGTGGCCAGCCAATGCAAGAATTCAGCAAAGAGATTGGAAAGGAAAGGTGACAAGTGCCCACCAAACACAAGTGCACATTCCTGAAAGTACTGGCCATCAAAGTGAATCCCCATGAGATGGGTGTCAGAGGAGGCCATGATGATGTGCCAGAAGGCATCCTCCAGGTCAGCCTTCCACAGAGAGGTGCCAGGGTGCTCACAGATGAAGTCCATGAGAGCATCAAGGTTCTCATAATGGATGCTGATGAAGGAGGGATGGATGCCCTCATCAACAGAGGGCAAGCAGTGACCAGGCTTGTGGGGATGTGAAAGGTGGTAGATGGTGTTCCACTTAACACTGTGAGGTTTTGGCACCATGCCAACTGGGGAGCAGACCAACTGCAAGCTGCCTGGGTTGGTGACACAGCAGAGATGGCCCTCCTGCAACTGCACCTCAATTTCCTGGCACAGGTGGGAAAGGTCATCAGCATCCATGGGCAGATTAGTGACTTCAAGATGTGCAGTGTGTTGCAGGGGTCCATCATAACCCAGTTTGACACCATGGCAAAGTGCACCCCACAGTTGAAAATTGAAAGCTGGATCTGGGTAGAGATCAAGGAAGCATGACCAATGGAGAGGGTTGAGCAAACCTGTCATCATGGGAGTGTTGGAGGCATCAAAGATTGGGAGCACACACAAGGTATTGGGCCTCTGTGGTGGCAGGGGACCTGCCAGCAAGGAGAGAAGGTGGTTGGTGGTGAGGTCAGACAACATGTCAATGATGCCATTGGGGGTGAGAAGGTCCAAAGAGGGACCAGGTGCTGTTGACAGTGGTGCAAGCCTGAGAGGAGGTGCTGTTAGGAGCAGCATGGGCTGAGAGGAAGGTGCTGTTGGGAGCAGCATGAGCTGGTGGAGAGGTGCTGTTGTGGGTGGTGTGAGCTGGAAGGGAGGTGCTGTTGGGAGCAGCATGGGCTGAAGATGTGAGAAGTCATCTGAGTGAGAAGGCAGACTCACCATGGCTCAGGGCACCTTCTTGGCATTCACATCGTAAAAAGTTCGATTCTGTTTGCATCAGGCAGGGCCCAGGCTGCTCGTGTGCCTCAGTTTTTCAGGCAGAACCTTCAGGCAGGGGGGCTGCCTTACCACTTCCAGGCAGGCACATACAGACCATATGCCTGGGCACCTGCCTGAGAAATATGAAGCAGGTGGCCTGTCTAGATGCTGCCTGAGAAAATGTGAGGCAGGTGACCTGTCTGGATGCTGCCTGAGTCAGAAGGAGCAAATTCGGTTTTTCTTGCTCTTTTTTGGCAGGGATTTCCAGTTTTGGTTCGGATTTTAACTAACTTTACATATTCTAGTGACAGCAGTACTTGGTAGTGTATATATTTGGATGACAACCAGGTTACATAAAAATAGAGCATGTGCCCAAGTGGTTATGTGTACACACTCACGTGTGTGTGTGGGTATGGCTATGGGTATGGGTGTGAGTTCGAACCCTGGTGGAGGCCAAAAAAGGAAAGGAAAAGGACGTGTAAGAATTCTCATTTCCTTTTTTGGATTTTTTTTTTTTTTTTTTTTTTTGGGAGCTGGCTGCCTCACACAGGCAGACGACCTGTAAGTGTCTTGGGCTCAGGGCCTGCCTGAGGTTTGAAGCACATGACCAGCCTGACACCCTGCCTGACACATACAGAATCGAACTTTTTACGATGTGATTGGTGTTGCTGATGGGCTTGGTGGAGGAGGTGAAGCTTGAGCAGTGAATGAGGCTGTGTGGGCCTTTGCAGTGTATGCAGACATGAGGATGTGTGCAACTGAGGCAGGGGTGGCCAGCATTGAAGCACTTGCAGGGGTTGCCCAGAGTGTTGGTGCCTGCAGAGCACTGGGAGTGGCTGAGCTTCAGAGACAATGGAGCCAGGTGAGAGCTAGGGCCAGAGTTGTGGCAAGAGCTGGATGAGGCTGAGGTAGATGGCTGGAAGGAGGGGATGAGGATCCAGCTGTGACACTTGGAGTCAGTTGTAGCCCACTCATTCACAGCAGTGGTGCTGAAGCACTTCCTGCAAACAGCCAAGTGGTACTCTGCAACAGCATGCCATGTGTAAGTGCTGTCAAACTTGAGCAGTCTCTCAAGATGAGCCAAGAGGGTGCTGTTAAGCTCGAAGTCCCAGGTGTGGCAAACTCTGATGTCAATGTAAGCCAACCAGACCTGAGTGAGGGCCATGATGTTGGGAATCACTTTAACAAAGGAAGAGGTATGACTCTTGGCAGTATCCTTGGCCAGAGTGAGCTGACTGTCTGAGAGTATAAGGCCAGATGGGTGAGTTGGTTCTTGGGAGATGCATGACTCAGGGTTGCATAGCTTGATGGGATGTTCTGGTTGAAGCTGGTTGCAAGTGACAAGGTCAATGACCTTGAGGGGTACCCAGGGGAAGCAATGAGTGGAGGAGAGAGGAGGTGACTCACCTGCAGTAACAGGAGGTTGACTGGCAGAGGGGAGTGCTGATGCTGCTGCTGGGGGTGCCTGAGGTTGTGGTGGCAGGGGAAAGGCCTGCAACAGTGGTGGTGGAGCCTGGAAAGGGGTTGAGCCAGGCAAAGGAAGAGGAGGAGCATGTGCCACACAAATTGAGGTGAGCAACTTGCTGAACTGGCTGTTGAGACATTCCTCTAGGCAACTAAAGCATTGCTCAACATGGTGCTTGAGCACTGTGACCAAAGATGTGGTGGCACAGATGCCAGAGTTGTGGTCAGGGCCAGACCGAGGTGAGGAGGTTGCAAGTGGAGGTGAGACCAACAAGGGGTGGGGGTTCATATGCTCAGAGAGGGGATGAGGGGCCCAGGAGATGAGACCACCACAGGAGACTTCTTTCAGCAAGCAGTGCAAAGCTTGGTAGTGCAGCCATGAATGCTGATGAAATGGGAAGACAGGACCAAATGCTTGCAATGTGGGCAAGTCTGGTGCTGCATCATTGAAAGAGACTCTGGAGAGCATGTGTGATGATGAGCCAGATCAAGCAACACAGGATGACAGAGCAAGCTTCAACTAGCGACAAGAGGAGGACTAAGGAGAGCTTGCAGGGGGTTTGCCAGACCCAGCGCAAGATACACAAAGCTGTTGACAGTGACATATCACTGTCTGCCTGCTGGGGCCAATTCTTGACACCACTGAGCTATGCAGTGATGGTGTTCACCACAGAGTCGGTGGTGCTGCTGCTACTGGAGACCAGCCAGTAGATGGAACAACTGTGTTTGAGCACAGCATGCCCATCCAGACCAACGTGTGCACTGATGGGCCCCAACACTGGTCATTCACTGCAGAGTCAGCAGTGCTGTTGCTGCTGGGAGCTAATTGGCAGATGAATCACCAAGTGTGAGGATCTTAGTGAGCCCATCATGAGTTCCCACTTCTTGACACTGTTGGGCCCCAGTGGTGGTGAGACATGGCTTCTTCACTCAAGCATACCAGGATGCATGGTAGCCACCACACAAGGATGTTCCCAGGTCATCAAGCTGGGGGCAGGATACCTCCTGTGCAAGTGGGAGGCCTGTTGGACATGGTTTTGTTACCACACCAATCATGTCAAGCTGCAAGGAGTTGGAAGCAGCCCTTGGTGATCAACCTGCAGGTGCAGCTATGTCAGATCCCTGGGCACAACTCCAGAGATGGCATGCTGGTGGTATCTATCACAGCATGCCAAGCCATGGGACCATGTTACCCTTGAGTGTCAGAGGGCCTGTCACTCAAGAGCAGTCCTTCCAGATCAAAGGGAAGGTGTGCACAAGATGGGTAGCAGTCACAGGGGGGGAAAGGGGAACCTCAGCATCACAGAGAGAGAGGCAATGCAAACAGAGAGGATAAAGGCAGAGGAGCCAATGACAAGGAGGGGAAGGGGGAAACAATCGAGGGATGACAAGGAAGCCCAGCAACCAAAGAAAGAAGACAAGGTTGGTGTGGAGGAGCAGCATGACATGAAGGGGCTCAAGGATGCATATGAGAACCAGAGGCCACCAAGGGGAAAGGATGCACTCCAGCCAAGATGGTGAGCAGGTCTTGCAGTGAGCATGAAGGAGGGTGTGAGTGCTGTGCAAGAGAGAAGGGGATGGCAGCAGTGAGGACAGTGGTTGCAATGCAGAGGCTGAGGGGAGCATAGGCTGCAGGAAGCAGAACATGAAAGGGTCAGATTGGTAACAATGGTGACAACAGTCAAACCAGTCAGAATGATTGACAGAGTAAACATGGCATAATGAGGAGCTGCAGCAAGTGTGTGATAAATAAAAGCAAGAAATGCTGCCTTTTGAGGCCAGCATGTGTTGAAGATAATGGTAGAGAATAGGGAGTATTTGGTCCATTGTCATCACTATCATGCACAATGCAGCCAAGATGCATCTGATGTGGTGTAGATGGTGGTTATTTGGAGAGGTGTCGACACCACCCATCCATCTCCTTCACTCATTTGCAGACCTGACTGAGCTTTGTAAAAAATTTGAATTACACATGATGCATTGAAATTGCTTAGTAATGAAATCGGCTGGTTATCAGGTGAGAAATGGTCCAATTTGGCTGACTGATATGGTGTTAGTAGTGGTCATTGTGATCATGCTTGTGTAGCTTTGTCAGCATATGAGTAATGAAAGTTGTAAACACCAGATAAACAGTGTTCAGCATGTCAAAGGTGTTGGGAGCATGTGATATGGTGGTAGTACTCACACCATGGACCGAATCTCTCAGTACACAGTCTATTGGTGACAAACCACATACTTTCTTGGACACTCAATGAACTAACTTGCATCACATTTCTTGGAGCTGAACATCTTCCTCAGACAAGCCCTCAAATAGTCGTCCTCCTCATTTTAGTACAGGTGGAGGATGGGGATGATGCCCAGAACTTGTCAACACTGACTCGCTTAACCTTGCTTCATGCACACCATGCATGAACCACCTTAGCCAAGGCTGAGATGGTTGCAATGACGATGCACCAAATACTCACTAATGAGTGTGTGAGTGAGGCCACACACCAATAAAGACTGAGCTTTGTGACTGAGATGTTGAAATTGTAGTTGTACATGTGACTGCTCATGTGAGGAATATGTGCTTGGACACTCAGCCCAATGCAGTCTGTTGAATCAATGCAAGAATCTCGCATTATGCCATTCACTCTCTGTCTCTTGCAGTCTCTCTCTCCAACATTGACACCACTGCTGCTGCTCTGTCTGTCTTTGAATCTGTGATCCTCTGCATACCATTTACAACACTCAACTGCTGCCACCATCACAACTTTCTCATCCACTGCTGTCAACACTGCCACATTCTCTCTTGCACACAATACATTCTACATGATGTTTCTCCCCATCTCTCCCTCTGAATGGTGCTGCAAGCGCTGCAGAAAGCATCTCAATGTTCACACTGCCATTTGAGGCATGCTAAGCCACAGCTATGTGTGGTTCTGTTCCTGCTGTTGCATGCACAACCAGATGGGTGCAATCTGAATCAAGGTAAGTACATTGTCTCAGTTTTCAAACATCGCAAACAGCTTACTGACCATACTGATACCATTCCTAGGTCGAGTTATACATATGCTCTGTTGTGACCTGATGTACTTAGCTTGCTGCTCCTGATGAATCCAATCATTGTATACTCTTCCTCTTGCACAAGTGTGTGCTGGTGTGTGTATTTCTATTCCTCACTGAGGCTGATGAACTGTATGTACTTGTCTTACTCAGGCCAATGAACTGTATGTACATGTCTTACTCAGGCCAATGAACTGTATGTACATGTCTTACTCAGGATGATGAAATGTATTTGTATTCCTGACACAGGCAGTCAGTCTGTGACAGCATGCCTGAGAC
Source organism: Ustilago lituana (assembly GCA_928869825.1). Taxonomy (NCBI): domain Eukaryota; kingdom Fungi; phylum Basidiomycota; class Ustilaginomycetes; order Ustilaginales; family Ustilaginaceae; genus Ustilago; species Ustilago lituana. Next base: position 401,382 of record CAKMYA010000016.1, on the reverse strand, counting down.
TGGCTGTTCACCTGTACATGTCAGGCAGATGACCTGTAAGTGTCTTGGGCTCAGGGCCTGCCTGAGGTTTGAGGCACATGAGCAGCCTGACACCCTGCCTGATGCATACAGAATGAGACTTTTTATGATGTGAATGTACTTCTAGAATCTTATGAACTGGCCAACTAGAGCAGGCCTATTTCTTGCCTGCCATCAGACAGGTTGAGCCACAGAACAAGTGTTGATCAGAAAGGGCCTGAATGGTTCAAGCGACACTTTGTCACATGTGGACAAGTCAACACAGGGTGATAAGCTCTGTATAGTACCACTCCCTCCATTCAATTGGTGACACAGCATGCACAAGACAGCAAGAATTGAAAGACAAGAGTGGTTGAAAGCACTGAGATCCTTTGGCCAGAGCTTTCAGGGATATGTTTTGAAATCCTGGTTTCCTCAAGTTAGGGAGTTTTCAGGTGGTCAACACCACCAGGACTTACCTATGCAAGGGATCTGCAGGCGATGGATGGTGGTGGTGGTGGTGAAGGGCTTTCGGTGTGTCATCACTGCCACAAAGACTTTGGAAATTTGTTCAATCACACATCAAGTGCTTTTCAATGCTGAATAATCACAAATATTGGGAATTGGGCTGAAAAATAGACTGATATGAGTGATATTGACCATCAAACCTGATGGTAGTGGTGCTTGTCATAATCAGGCACAGCTGTCAATTGCTGTGAGTTTAACTGTGTTTGTTTGCTGCTTAACTTTACCCTTCATACCTCATAAACCCCACACCTTACAGCAGCAATGTCAGCTTGTGGAGCTCCTGCCACCCCTAGGGCCTTGTATATGAGCCAAGCCCAGCCTGGACCCTTCCCAGAGTTGCTCATCAGCAGTATGGAGTCCATCAATGCTGCTGATGCTGAAAACATGTTCCCTGAGATAACTCCTGCAGAACTGGCCAAGATCATCAGCAAACCACAACATCGCTTCTCCAATCCTCTGCCATGTGCTGTTCACCACCATGTTAGCTCACCATCACCAGCAGCATTCTCATCATCACCTCAACATTTGCAATCTGAATCTCAATATGTCTTCACTCAAGCCTCCATCCAAGCATCACTATGTGAGACTGTGTCTTCTTGTTGTCAAGCCTTGCACCAGGACAGGTCACAACTGATCAGACCACACTGGGATCAAGAGTCCCTCCTCATCTTGGTGAAAGCAGTGCATAACCATAATCCATTCAAGTACAAAAGGAACATAGATAAGGGTGATGCCTGTAGAAGGGTTGATGGAGAGGTCTCAGCCATGCTGGTGGCAAAGGGTCTTCCCCCATGCAACTTGTCATCCATGAAGACAAAGTGGACAGATCTCTCAAACCAAAGGAAGTCATTCAATGCAAGAGCATCACATGCATCTGGGGTCATTGAGCATACTACAGAGCTTCAGCACCTGATTGATGATGTCATCCAGACCAACTTGGGGAACTCACATCCCTGACCATCACAGGCAACTGCTGAGGCTCATTGCCAGCAGCTTGCAACGCTGTCAGATGAACCATATATGTCAGCTGCAGAGTGATCAATGGCCACAAGATCGCAGTGCTGTGACTCAAGCATCTCAGAATCAAGTGAAGCTCACTTTCAGGATGGTCAAGTGGTAGAGGCTTGAGGCAATCAACAAAGGCCACATAGGAAGTGATCACAGATCGCTCTTGCAGACACATTGGATGCTATGATGGATTCAGATGACAGATACCAAAACGAGATAGCTCGCATGCGAGAGGAGGACAGGGATGCATGTGAGAAGTTCCAGGAAGCCAAGTTGAGGATCAGTAGCAATGATATTGCAATCAAGCAACAGCAGCTCAAGCTTCAGGAAAGGCACTACAAGGTATAAGAGATGATGGTTCAGGTTGGTAATACATTCCTTACAAAGATGTCATCTGATATGGACAGTTTCCAAAGTGACATAGATGGTGTCCACAGTGACATGGCTGCCCTGAGTACCTTGGTGTAGACATCACTGCAACAGCATATGCAGGCCATCAATTCAGCTCTTGAGGTGATGTGATCTCTCATGACTGGTTTGTCAGCATCATTGTCAAACACATCTACAGGAGCTTCAGTCCCAACTGCTGCAGGAAGAGCTTCTAGCCACCCTCTGAACATGATCACAGAAGAATCACAGACTCCATAGGGCAAGTGAAGCATGTCGGTTGACTCCACAGCTTCTACCACCCCCACTCACACCTCTCCCACCTGTCAACAATTGTCTCGAGCACCATCCATCACATGCACAGGTCCATATGGCAGCTTCGTTCAGTAGATTCATTGCTTGTATGTACATACACTCTCTGTTGAATCAAAGCTCATCTTCCACTTCAGCTTCCTTGGTGCCACTGATGTGTCCCTCTGAGTTGATACCACTGTTGGGTATCTCAGGATCTGGCAAGACGAACCTGGTCAGGACTTGCAGACCAGCAAAGTACTCCTCAAGTGTGGGGGGATTGCAACCCATTGACTTGCTGATACCATTGCTGACAAGACAGGTCTGAGCATTCGACAAGATCGCTGATGTCTTCCAGTCCAATCTGACTGGTGTGAGTCCTGTCCTTTGGTACTGTTTGTCATGGAAATGCCACCACCACATCAATACCAAGCCAATGGACCACTCGACCATCACTCTGTACTTACTCATAATCATATTGAAAGCTTGCTGCCTTGAGTCAATGATGTTGCCTTTGAAGGGTGAGAGGATCACTGCTGAGACCCCATATGCCTGATTGCCATAGAGGTATCATTGTGAGCCATCTTCACCTTTGGCATGGATCTCTGCCCATTGAACCAGCAGCATTTCAATCACCATGTGCACACCATGCCTGTTGCCATTGTACAGACCATTGACAAACACAAGACCATCTGGGGTGGTGATGAACTGCCATTTGAGAGCATGAATGTGCTTGTGTCCACTGTATGTGAACTTCTGACCCACAATCAGCATGGCAATCGGTCTCACAGTCCCATCAATGGCCCCCCAGAAGCAAGCCAACCCTGTCTTTCTCTTGATTGTGGTGGCATAGTAGTTGAGTCATCTTGAAGTTATGATATGATGTTGTGGGCTTGTGACATCAAGCAGATGGCCCCACCTTCAGTAGATCCAGGCACTGACATGCTGTATGTTTCCACTTGCTCACATGACAGACCAGCCAAACAGTCCTTCCATGGAAAGCAGGAGGCCCCCTTTGAGCCATGCTAGTAGCATCAGAAATGCAGTCTTGCTTGCAATGACATCATTCTCAGACATTTGCATGGGGTTTGGGATCTTCAGAGCAGGATGTATTGCCTTGAACTTGCCAATGGTATACCCAAACAAGGACTTGAAGTGCAAGTCATCTAGTTGCAACTTGATCTGCTCATATGTCTATGGCCTGAGCTTCATCAGTGGGTTTCAGATGAGACTGAGGAACAAGAGATGTCTGCACTGATGCTGTCTGAATGCAGCATTGAAATCAGTTTCCATATCTGATATGAAGGTGTTGTTGTCCTCCAAATCATGTCCAGATGCTTCCATACCTGACCAGGAACAGTCTGTGTGAGACCAGATGTGGGGAATTAAGGTTTGGGTGGCTGCAAAAGAATGTGGGGAAGGACAGATATGATGGTAGTGCTCACAGATGGGACAGAACATGCTTTCAGAGCTCACATTCAGCCATGGGACAGCTCAATGGATGTTCAATTTGATCACTCTGGCAAAGTCCTGGAGACAGAATCAACACAAGGACTTTGGACCCCTCATAAGCTGGCAGAGATGGCTCAAAAGCATCAGACCAACTTGTGTTCTGTGGGTGACTGCATGCATGCATGTACTTGCATATTTTCAGCATAAGCAAGGTCAAAGTCCTGGTGGTGGTGACCATCACAATGGAAATTCATACTTTTTTAAAACTGATTCATGGGCTACTCCATCAGCTGTGGTTTAGCACTTTTGATAAAACAGTTAACCATTCTTGCTGGAGCACCTTTGGTTCAGTTTTGGTTGTTCCACAGCATGTGGTCAAGTTGCTGGACAAGCATTGATTCAGCAATGATCCAGCAATGGACCTGAATTAGCTGTGGACTAGCTGTGGATTAGTCCAGTATCAGCTGAAGAAGCAAAAAGGCAAATTTAAATTCGCATTTTTGACTTTAACACTGACCACAAAATATGTGGTATATGTTTGGTCACTGTACTGGTGCTAGTGTAGTGTGGGTGAATGGTGTAGTGGAAATGTGTGTGCATGTGCATGTGTGTGTGTGTGTGTCCCTTTGGGAGTGTGTCCCTGTGTGAGTGTGTGAGGTCTGAGGTTTGAATCCTGAACTGGTCAGGAAAAAAAAAAAAAAAAAAAGTGGAGGTTTAGATCCGAAATGGCTAAAAAAGAGAAAAGAACTTTTCTCATGCAAGACAGCCATGCTGGACAACTGGACTGTTGGAAAACGGTCTTCCTTCACCTCAGTGATACTCCCTGCCCTGCCAGTCTGGGAGCTCTAACATGACCACATGCACTTATCTCCTGTGTTTCCCACATGGAGAGATCTGCAGTTTTTCCATTGGCAATATTTGCCAACATCAGTATTGGCTACTCTTGGTGGCTGATGCCATCCCCATTCTGATGCCATGCTTGAGTCTTCAGGATGACTCTTCCATGCATGGTGCCATACATAGCAACAAGTCCTTCACATCATGATGGGTACCAGACAATGGGACATATAAATCAAAACACACTCTCTTTAGGTTCCAGTCTCATGGTTATACAACCACTCCACAGTCTTTCACATTTCCATCTTTTGATCTTGCCTTGTATCTTAGTATCACCCTACATCATCACCATGTGTGTGACATAGGCAAGGCATTCCCTATATATGGATTGCCCTTACAGTGGTTCCATAATCTTTTACTCAATCGAAACATTCTTTACATTACCATACCCCTTCATCATCTGTCTGTCCCATTCCTTCTGCCATCTAGGCAAGTGTTGTACCACCATCAGTGGTTTCCCCTCAGCCCTCTGCAAGTCCTTTATCATCATACTCAGTGGTTACAGAATGTATCTAAGCTGAAATATCCTCAGACTGAGCTCTACACACAATTCTGCCATTGGGAAGACTTTAGCAAGCTAGCTACTCATTTCAGATCTCTTGGCAGATACTGGACACTTTTCACCTGGCAATTCTCCACCTTCAGTAGCTCCTTGGCAGTGGTCAATTTCCAATAGGTTATGAGCCCAAACACAAGTCGATTGGAAGCTGCTCATCAGTACAACACTCGCTCAAACAACAGAAGGAATCTTCATTTGATTCCAGACAATGAAGCTGCCAACATCACTATCCCTGTAAGCGACCACTCTTCTCATACTCCATCATCTTTCACTACCTCATCAAATACTCCTGATCCTAGGAGACATTGCAATATGGCTACCGATCAAGCCAACATTAATCCCTCTATGCAGAGGCTCCCTCACCTCCATGATTCAGTTGACTACTTCAGATGGTGATCCAAAAGTAAGACCATCTTGATGCAGAAAGGTCCTGATATCTATGATGCCATCATGATTGCAACTCCAGTACCTCCCCTTGGCATGGAGGAATACCAGGAATGGTGTCACTTCAATCTTACTGCCTGTGGCATTTTTCTCGCAAGCATGTCAACTGAAATAGCTACAGCAGTTGAACACTATGAAACAGCTCATGAAATCTGGATTCACCTTGAAAGGTCCTTTAGCCAGAAACTCCATTATTCTCTTGAAGAGATCGAGACCAACTTCAATAGTCTTCATCAAGACAAAGCCTCCATCACCACATATATGACCAAGATTGCTACAATGGCTGAGCAGCTTAAGTTGGGCCAAGTTGAGGTTACTTGGCACAAGCGCTTTATGGTCCTCATGAAAGGACTACATCATGAATATGCAAGCATCTGTTCCCAGTTGGAACAAGACTATTGATGATGCCAAGAGATCCAGACTCTTCAGGTTGTGTGTGCTGATGGTGAATCCGAGCCCCTCACCATCATGAATACTGCCATTGATGAGAAAATCAAGTACAACCAAATCATCGAACAACTCAAGGCCAAAGAAATCAGGCTAGGTCTCCATGTCTATGGAATGAACCAGCACCCTTGGCAACAGGTCTCAGCTTTCTATATGCAAGACCAGGGCCACAAGCCCAATTTGTGATCCAAGAAGTCTCAGCAATCGCTGAAGGGTCACCAGCAGAATTCCTGAACTGGGCAACAGCAAAGTTGCAGGCCTATCAAGGAAGTCACCTGCCATCATTGTCAAGAGAAAGGCCATTATGCCAATAGATGCAACAATCCCAGAAAAGAGCAAAAGAGTGAAACTGCTCTCATCACTGGCCTCATCGCTCCCAAGACCACATTATCAACCACTGACAATGGCTATGGCAAGCCTACAGATCGGATTCTTGATTCAGCATCAACAGTGCATGTCTGCATTAACAAGGATTTATTCTGTGACCTCAATGATGAAATTACTGCCCCCATCCAGAGCAGCAGCTTGGAGCACATCAAAGTTTGAGGCAAAGGCACTGTCAAGATTCTTGCTGATCTTGGCAATGGAGAGAATCATACCCTCATGCTGCAGAATGTGTATTACATTCCAACATATGCAGCCAATCTCATTTTGCTCAACCTCATCACCAAAGTCACCAAGATTAGTATCTTCAGTGGCAAGCTCATCATGACAAAGCATGGTCAAGTTATTTTCAGAGGGACAACTCATCACATGCTCACCTTCCTCAATCAACCTCAAGCTAAGTTTGCTGCACTCACCATGAAGGAAGCAACATCAGAGACCACCTGGCACCAATGTCTTGGTCATCCAGGAATGGCCTGAATGAAGAAGATCTCACATCTCATTCCTGATGTCACTAAAGAACTTGACATCACCAAGTGTGATGTTTGCAAAGTCAGCAAATTGCACAAGCAGCCTTTTGGTCCCAGTACCACAATGACCACTGAGCCCCTTCAGCTTGTCCATTCTGATGTCATAGGCAAGATGAGGGATGTCACTCCTGAAGGTTTCCAATATGCAGTTACCTTTATCAACAACTTCACTCATTTTGTCACTGTATACCTCATGCAACACAAGTGCGAAGTCTTCTCGACATTCGAGACATATCAGACCCTCATGGAGAACCAAACAGGTCAAACCATTAAGCTGTTGTGAACCAACAATGGTGGAGAATATATCAATCATGATTTTGGCAGATACCTTGCCAATGCTGGCATTCAGCATGAAACTTCAGCTCCTTACACCCCCCAGCAAAATGGTGTCTCAGAAAGGATGAACCAAACTCTCTTCAACATCACACAATGTTTGCTTCTTCAGGCTGCTGCCCCTCACTACCTCTGGGGGGAGGCCCTTCAACATGCAGTATACCTCAACAATCGCATGCTGAGCAAACCCTTAGCAATGTTGTCACCTTACAAGCAATTCCTCAACAGAGATCCTGATATCTCCAAGCTTCGAGTGTTCAAATGCTGAGCCTGGGCACATATTCCTGAGGCTAACCAAACAAAGCTCAATGATCAAGCACTTGCCACCATCTACATCAGCATTACTGATGGCTCCAAAGCATTCAAACTGCTCGACCCTCATACAAAGGTGATCCTAACTGCTCACCATGCCACTTTCAATGAGAAGCTCTTCCCATTCCTTGACACAAGGCTGGACACAGGACCACCCAAGGATGCTACCTACATTCCTATTATGGGGGATGATGTCCAAGAACCTGACATTATTCAGCCTGTCACTATCAGGCCAGCAACACTGCCACATCAAGACCCAATTCTGTCACCCATTGATGATGAAGGCAAATTTGGCTATCCTTACCTCACTTGAGAGGAGCACACCCAAGGCATATCAATGCCTCCTCTTCCTCCTGCTTCGCACATGGTGCTAGCAATGCTTGCAAAGGAGGACAATTTTAATCTCGACACCTGTGCTGACATCAGGATCAAGGAAGTAATTCTGGATGATGAACTGAGAATGGTACAGCAGGCCCAATGTCATCCAGACTGGCTGAAATGGCAAGAGGCCATCCAGAAGGAACTGGACTCTCACAAGACCAACAATACATGGACCATGGTCAATCCCCCAGCAATGGCTAATATCATCAGCAGCCATTGGGTTTTCAAAGTCAAGCACAAAGCAGATGGCTCTGTCAATAAGTACAAGGCATGCTTAGTAGTGCAAGGTTATACTCAAGTCCATGGTATCAACTATGAAGAAACCTTTGCCCCTGTCATCAAGATGGCAACATTGTGAATGCTAATGATTGTTTCCTTACAGTGTCAGATGCAGGTCTATCAGCTCAATGTCATCATGGTATACCTCAATGGCAAGCTCAATGTAGATCTCTACATGTGCTCCCTGCCATTGCCAGATGACATGGCAACATCAGCAGGCATCCAGAAACATTGCATCTGCCATCTCAACAAATCACTCTACAGCCTCAAGCAGGCAGGCCACACTTGGTATCAGAAGGCTGACAAGACACTTACTGACATCGGCTTCAGCAGAAGCAATTATGATACAGCTCTGTATTACATCAAGCATAAAGATGTCCCAATTACCTTTCTCACACTCTACATGGATGATGTTCTCATTTTTGCTAAGGAGAAAGCAACAGCAGATTGGATCATCAAGACTCTCCAGTCCAAATTCAAGATGACTGGTGGCAACTGGGTATCATTCATCCTGGGCATCCAAGTCCGACACAACATCAGCAAGCTCCACTTGTCCCAGACAGTGCACATTCAGCACCTCCTCACTCAATTTGGCCTGTCAGCTGCCAACATTGTGCATATGCTGGCAACTGCTGATGATCTTGCTGAAGGCAATCCCCTCTCTGATGAGGACCATTCCACATATCGCACCATTGTCAGGTCCATTCTCTATATCTCTACTTGCACCCAACCTGACATCGCCTTTGCCATCAATAGACTTAGCTGACACCTCACCAAGCCTACCCATAAGGCTATGGTTGCTGCAAAGCACCTCCTTTGCTATCTCAAGGGCACTGCCAACCATGGGCTAATTTACAGCGATTGTGCTATCAAGTCGCTGATGATGGCTGACTGGGGTCCACTTTATTGGAAACAGTGATCCACCATCAGAGCTACCTTGGTGATACCATTGCCAGGGGAATAAATGTCTGGCATCAATCAAAGAAATAGATGCAACTAGCTATATTGCAACTAAGACTTCCGATTTCGGGAGGTGTGTAGAGCTGGGTCTGAGGATATTTCAGCCTAGATACTACCTGATAAATCAGAGATTCAGCAATGTAGATGCAGTTGGTGTCGAGGAGCAAGTTCCAATGTAGGAACAGCACCACTGCTATTGAGAAGAGGGTGAAGATGGAGGAACAGACTTTACAATATGAAGAATGAGGGATAATTTGATTGAGTGAATGCATGAGTCTACATACAAGGGGTACAGCATATATACACTTAGATGGCTATGGGTGTCCTTCGTGCAGTGGAGTGTTGGACTCCACCAAGGGCATCGTGTATACCCTTCTTCCATTGGCAGTGGCCATACCATTGAAGGTCTACAGCTGCCATGATTGGTTCTGTCAGATAACTCTGTCAAGTTTCTCTGGTGCAGAACTCTCAGCAAAACTATTGGTTTCCCAAGGTTGGAGTGGACTGCTCCAGTATCGGCTGGTGCTGTGAGGGAGGTGGCAGTATCCTCCCTGTTTCCTACATGTACCTTGCTGAAACATGCATCTACAATTTGTTGGAAATTGTGCAAGGAAATCATGCCAGAAAAGAAATGGGAAAAGGTGGAATGGGGAAATGACTGCATGTGTCTCGACTGATTTTTGGGAGCTAAATTCCCTACATCAGAGGTTGGTCCCAATGATGATGGTGAAGGACTGTTATTCCCAACACACTTCTCCTCACATACTCTGATGCAGATTTTGGGGGGGACACTACTACTCGAAAATCCACATTGGGTATTGTGAGTACCATCCTCAACATGCCTTATTCCTGGCTTTCAAAACATCAGCCCCTTGTTGCAACCTCTACCTGCTTCGCTGAGTATATAGCAAAGGTGGAAGCTTGCAAGGAAATCATCTGGAGTCACTGACTTTTGGCCAAACTTGGTTTTGCATTCCAGTTGCCAATGCTGCTACTCACTGACAATCAATCTGCCATTTATCTCTCAAAGGATCCCAAGGACCATCAAAGGAACAAGCATATCAATATCAAGTATCATTTCGTTCGAGAACAGCAACTCAACAATGCAGAGCGCTTGTTTACGAGCGCTAGCTTCACTCGTGCGAGAAAAGCACTCGTTGGACACGTGTCACAGCTCTAGTTTCGGTCAGTGCTGCAGTTGCTCTTCCTGCGGCACTACCATCATCATCTCACTCACGGATCACGTCCTTGTGATCCAGTTTTCACCCTCCCTTCCCTCCCCCCTTGTTTATCCTGTTTGGCATTGCATTTCCTGTATCCGTTCTCGCGTGCACTCCGCCTTGCTCTCATGCGACGCTCGACCGTCCGTGCCCCTTACGGCCACGGCTGGGAGCTCGCCAGCGACTCACTCTACGAGTTAGGCAACCATCATCTTTCCCCTTGTTCCTGCCTGCTCCCTGTCTGTGTGTCCAACAAGTGTCTGTCTCGTGTATGAGTGATACAATCATCGCCAAATACATGCTGACAGCAGAACAGCTTGCAGACAGCTTCATGAAAGCACTTGACAAAAATAAAGTCTACCTGCATTGGGAAATGCTCAATGTCGGTGAATTCAACTTGCCAAGCAAATAACATGTCAATCATTTTTCAAATTTCGAAACCTGCATTTCCTCTCAATTTTCTGCATCTCTTCTCATCCGAAAAATATCCAAATTCATCGCTGATTAATGGAAGGTGTAATGTCGAAGGGGCTTCTTATTGAGCAGTGGTGTGCAATCGTGAGTCATGCACACCCACTGGTTGATGTACAACACTAGTCAGTTGACTGTGAGATCAACCATGTATGATGCCTGAGTTGTGATCTTGAGCAATGCATTGTAAATCCTAAGATATTCAACTGAGAGTCTGAGTTACAATACCACAAGAACAATCAGTTGTTTATCAACACCAGTGATTGAATGCACAGAGGCTGGAAGCAAAAGGGAAAGTCACTGCAAATACATGAACCAGTCAGTTGGTATGGCCAAGCAATGGTGAGTATTTAGTATACATGAGTGAGATGAAGATTCGATGACATTTCAGTAGTGGGTGTGATTGGTATGTACATTATATATGCTTTGAGGGGGGGGGGGGGTGGAGACTCGATGCAATGGTTAGTGTATCTACCATCAAATGTTTGTATCCCTTCGTTGGGAAGCAATGTTGCCTGAGGCATGTCTCCATCCAACCAATCATACTTCCACCATGTGGTGTGTCACATCGGAGTGTGTATGTCACAGGAAAAGTTTCATCTTGGTGTTGAACCAGGCATTCCCATTGGGCAAATCAAGTGATCCTTCAGTTGGATCCAGACCAATGGTTTGATCATGTATATTCAGCATTGGTGGCATTAATTCATTCCTTGCATCAGATGCAAGGGCATGCAAGGAGTTGTGTAAGTGGGAAAGTCAGGCACCATGCATCTGGTGTGTGGGCTAAAGTGGATATCCCTTGATGGTTGTGAGGATTCAGCAGTTGGTGTGACAGCCAACCGAAGGGGTGCATAAATGGCTGGTTGGTTCAAGGACCAACTGGTTGGTGTGTGCTTCCATGATGAAGCATCCAAGTGTGAGATGAACTTGTCAGAGTACCATGTACTCCAACAGTCCCCTGCATTGAGCACTCACACCACAGATGGCACACACAAAGTATCAAATGAAAGTGAACATTACCTGAACAAGTGAGAACCTAGATGGAGGGGCCAGGCTCATTGACACTGGGAGTCTTCTTGTTTCCTTTGAGCTCTTCAGTGAGCTCTTGTGCTCACTTTGTGAGCTTGACAATCCCCATTGGCATGTACTCCACCAGGTCAGGTTGCTGTGGGGTGCTCAAGCAAGCGCAGATGGCCAGGCTGCATGCCTTGATGATGTTGTTGAGCTTGTCATCAAGCTCCTTGGCCACCCTGGTGCAGCGGTTTCACTTGCCAGCATATCCGAGGCCATGGCACATCTTTGTCATGATCATGCAGAGATCACATGAGCCTTTGGTCAGGTCATGCAGGCTTTGGCCATCCTTTCCAAGACCTGCACCGAAGGTGCAGATCTTGTTTTGGGTTCTGCATGTGGTGCAGCCAGGGTCAGCGACCATGAAGCCAGGGTGGATATATTCCCCTACTGCTGTGAAGTGCATCATCTGGTATCACACCTCACTGGCAGGGATGATGAAGCAGCATTGGTCACCCAACAGTTTCTTCTCATCCATTGGGCTGGAACAAGCATAGTCCAGGCCCAGGGGCCATCATGTGCAACCGCCTGGAGGCTGGACCTCCAAGGGTTGCTCAGGGGAGGTGAACTTCCCCCCCTTGCATGGCTGGTTGAGGGTGAGCTTGCTCTTCCTCTCGATGAGGCTGAGAGTGCATGAGCTGCTCATGTGAGGAAGGGGGAGAGGAGATGGTGGGTGGTCAGATGGACCAGCCTTGTCATTGGTCTCACCATCAGCATCCTTGTCGACAGTCTCCTCATCTCTGATGGCCAGGAACATGGCATCAGAGTTGCTGGCCTCAGACAGCGCAGTGAAGGGAGCGCTGGCCTCAGTTGGTGCAGCAGAGGAAGGGGAGCTGGCCTCAATGGGTGCAGCTGGAGAGGTGCTGGCCTCAATGGGTGCAGCTGGAGAGGTGCTGGCCCCAGCAGGCTCAGCAGAGAGATGTGCTTGACCCTCTGTTGAGGGGAGCTCAATGTCGAGGAGGGGCACACTTGCTGCTGCCTCCTCCAAGTCCAGATCGATGGGGATGTCAATGCTGACAGAGCCCCAGGGGATGGTGGTGGCATCTGTGCCAACTGCAGATGAAGTTGTGGCCTCACCAGGAAGGGTGGAGGCTGGAGAAGAGGGGGCAGCAGCACTCATGCCAGCTGCAGGAAGGGTGGAGGCCTTGCCAGAGGGGGTGAAGGCTGGAGGAGGGGGAGGTGCTGGCTCTGGGGAGCTCAGCACAGTGCTTGATGGATTGGCCTTGCCATTGGTGGCAGAGGCCATGACATGTGGAGACACCAGGCTTGGAGAGCCTGGCACCATTGGAAGGGGGTCCACAGCCTTGTCATCCTCAACAGAGGGCTGGGTGTCGATCATGGGGGTGGCTTCAGCAGAGGGCAGCATCTCAACATCCTCATCAGAGAGCTCGCTGAGGGTCTCCACCATTGCAGCATTGTCAGTGGTGGCTTGAGCAGCTCATTGAGCTGCTCATCATGCAGCCACCTCATGTCATTGTCACTGTCACATGGCCTTCTTTGTTATGGCCATTCTTGATGTCTTGGACACTCTTGGTGGTAGAGAGGGAGGATCTTGCACTCTCCTTTGTGCAGATTCTTGGGGTCTTGTTTGCTGAGTCATAGGGGTCTTCATAGAGTCTTGCCCTTTGTTGTGTGCTCTAGTGAGCTTAGCGATTGATGTTGGGGACCAATTGGTTGGTCCTGTGATCCTGTGGTGGTGCTTGCGCAGTCACAGTCTCTTAGCTTTGTTCTTCATTTTGGATGTGATGTCTGTGCAATGTGATATCGATGGAGTACCTTGGTGGTTTGGGGTCCATATCTTGATTATTCGGTTGATTTCCAGATCAATCAGTTGATCTTATCCTTTTGTGATGAAGGTTTTGATGCATCCAGTATCTTGTTTTTGTCCTTTTGTGGGTATTGCGATTTTTCGATGGTTTTCTCGATGTGTCAATTGGTGCAAAGATCAATCAGTTGATCCTTTTTTTTCTTGCTCATCAGGGGGAATCTTGTTGGGTCTTGAGGTTTACGCTGTGATCTTGAGGCTCACCACCTGATCCTTGAGGTTAATCGATTGGTGTTGAAGATTTGTTGGTTGGTAGGGGAGCACTCATAGTGCTTCGCAATTTGCTTGTGCCTTGCCCTTTTCAAGTGCCTTGGTCAGCATGTCCATGAGCTGACAGTTTGTGGAGATTGATCAGATGATGAGGACACTGTTAGCTTGATACTCCCTCATGATGTGATACTTGAGGCAGAAGTTCTTGGTCCTATTGTGGAACTTGGGTTCCTTTGCTAATTCAATGGCTGCATGGTTGTCGACCATGAGCTCCATTGGTTCATCGACTTTAAGGCCAAGTTTGGCCACCAACCAACAAGTCCAGATAACCTCCTTCGCAGCTTCAGCCATTGTGATGTACTCAGCATACATGGTCAAGTCAGTGATGATTGATTGGAGTTTCGAGACCCAGCTGTACAGCATGGACTGTACAGTGTTGATGATTCCTGATGTGGATTGCAATGTCGATGTGTCCCCTGCATGATCTGCATTGGTGAATGTCTGGAACAATCAGCCAAAGTCAAGCTCCATCGGTGGAGTTGAGGATGCATTGGGGGAGCAATAAACCAACCCATGGGTGTCAGTACCCTTCAGGTAATGCAGAAGGTGCTTCACTTGGATCATTGCATTTGCATGGGGTTTCGCTAACTCACAACTGAGTTTCTGAACAGCGAAACTGATATTGGGATGTGTGCATGTGGTGATATAGAGGATCTGACCAACAATGCTGTGATATGTGGAATGCTCTGTCAGTAGGAGTGGCTCACCTGCAGAGAGATTGGTGCTTGGGTTGAGAGGCATGTGGATGATGTTTGTCAAATCAAGTCCATAAGTGAGAAGCAAGTGCTGAATGTAGCTGGCTTGGCTCAAGTGAATGACACCAGGCGATTGGTGAACTTGGATACCAAGAATGTAATCCAGAGGTTTGCCACCAGTCATCTTGAAGTGCTGATGGAGTTGTGCCATGACTCCATCAGCAGATCTCTTGTTTCAAGCAAAAATGAGGATGTCATCCACATAAAGTGTGAGGACCAGTGGAAAATTGTGCCCATCAACCAATTGGTGTTGAAAATAAAGTGCAGAGTTGTGACTGCTCTGCTTGAACCCTATGGAATGGAGGGTAGAGTCTGCTTTGTGATACCAAGTCCAGCCAGCTTGCTTGAGGCTGTAAAGGGACTTGTTGAGCTTGCAGACCAATTGGTTGGTGCCAGTGTCATCACTTGGTGGCATCAGGGGCAGTCGCATGTAAAGGTCCTTGTCAATCTCACCTTTGAGATAAGCTGTTGCAACATCCATTTGGTAGATGTTCCATCCAACATAAAGGCTGAGGATCATAAGCAACTGGAGGGTTGCCATTTTTATGACTGGTGCAAAGGTTTCATTGTAGTCAATACCATGCTTCTGAGCAAAACCTTGTGCCACCAGTCGAGCCTTGTATTTGTCGATGGAGCTGTCACCTTTGCATTTGATCTTGAAGACCCATTGGCTACCAATGATATTTGCACCTGGAGGTGGCTTGACCAACATCCAGGTGTTATTGTCCTTGTGGGAGAGAAGCTCTTTGTCAACAGCTTCCTTCCAAAGGGACCAATTGGCATGTTTCACTGCCTGGTTAATGGTGTGCAGTTCATCATTGAGTAGGCCCACCAGATCATTGATGTCAACATCAACTGGGGGGTCCTGGCATGCTGCAATGAAGTCTACTGTGGTGCATGCTTGCAGGTTTGGCAAACCAGGGGGTGATATGGGCAGCATGGCTAGTCCAGCTGCTCATTCCTCAGGCATGAGGTAGGGCCATGCATCGAGGTTTGGCCCTTCAGCAGTGGCATCATTGGGATGCAGCACTGCATCTGTCACATCAACTGTCTGGTGGACAGGACTTGCAGGGGGAGTATAGGGCACATCGATGGATAGCGACTCCCATGTGTCAAATTCAGGAAAATCAGGTGGATCTCTAAATCCCTCCATAAATGGGAAAGATCCTTCATCGAATGTTGCATGCATCATGGTAAGATATTTACCAATCATGGGATCATAGAGCTTGAACACTTTGGTGCCTGCTGTGACACCAAGGTAAATGCAAGGCACAGCTCTCAGGTCAAGCTTGTTGTGTCATTTGGCAGGGATGTGTGCAAAGGCAGCACACCCAAATGTTTTGACCATTGACAAATTGATTGGTCTGTGATGCAGTGATTGGTATGGCATTTCCATCCCAATTCCTTTTGTTGGCAGATGATTGTTAAGGTACACCATGTGGAGCAATGTGTTGCCCCACATGGTGTTCAGAGCCTTTGATTGGATCATAATGCAACAGACAATGTTGAAGAGTGTCTGATTCATGTGTTCTGTGACACCATTCTGCTCCAGAGTGTATGGAGCCATGTGCTCATGGATGATCCCATGCTCTTTGAGGAAGGCACTGAGCTTGTGACTAATGTATTTGCCACCATTGTCTGATCTCAAGCGCTTCATCATTTGGTCCATCTGCTTCTCCATGGTGGTCTTATACTCCTGGAGATAGTTGTAAACCTTGCTCTTCTGGGACAGAAGGTAAACCATGGTATAATGAGTGTAGTTGTTGATGAATGTCACTGCATAGCAGTACCCCTGTGGAGTCTTGTCAGGCATCAGCCCCACCACATTGGTGTGGATAAGCTCCAGGGGTTTTGTAGCACCAGTCGATTGATGTTTGAACACCTGCTTGTGGGATTTACCCAACTGGCAAGTTTTGCACTTCATCAATGACTTGTGAACATCAATCACAGCATCTGGGACTGCTTTGGTGATTTCCTCCAATCACTGTTGGCCTGGATGGCCCAGCCATATGTGCCAGTTCACCTGGCTGGCACTGCAGTCTGCAGCAATGCCTGCAAAATCAATTCCAACTTGGTCAACATATGTTAACAGACCTATATGGACACCTCTGCAGGTAACCTGACCATCAGCCATCTGGGCTATGGTTTTGTTCTCCTTAATGATGATGTTCACCTTCTTGTGCATCAAGCCAGTGGACAGGAGATTTATGCCAAATGACAGGATGTATGTGATGTTTGAGAGGGTCACCTGATTGGTTTTCCTGTTCCCAATGTTGACATCCATTTGCACTGTACCTAGTCCCTCGATTTTGACTGGTACTTCATTTGCAACCCAAATGGGGGCCATCGAGATGCCCATGTGGAGCTCTGTGAACAGAGCTTTGTTGCAGCAGATGTGGTGACTGGTGCCTGAGTCCATCAGCCACATAGAGTTGCGGAGGGGTGCAGATTCACTGGCAGAATACACACTTGATTCCTTGGAGTTTGGAACTTGACAATTGGAATTTGAGTTTTGGTGGTTGGTACCATTACCAACTGATTGATGTTTCAGTTTTGGGCACTTATTAGCATAGTGGCCCTTTTCTTGACAGTTGAAGCAGGTAATTTGTTTGATGGGGGTTCTGCTCTTGGATCCATTAGTCCCCCAGTTGGTGTTCTGCTTCCTGCAGCTGGTTTCCTGCCCAGTGAAGTAGGCTGACACATTCTGCCTGGTTTGCTGGTGCAAGCCATGGGAGTTGAGTCCCAATCGCAATTCTTCACTGCACAGCCACATGATGATGGAGTTGAACTCCACTTTCTCATCGATGATCTCTCACTCGACTGCATAGCATTCAGTCATATCACTGATGCGATGAATGACCATTCAGTTGGTCTCTTGCCTCATATGGTAGGTTTCCTGGATTTGGGAGGAGATGTTCTCATACTCCCTGCGAAGGCCTTTGATCAGGATATTGTACTTCTCGCTGAAGGTTACAACAGTTCCTGCAAGCATCAGATGGTCTGCTAACTCATTGATGCATCCAACAAATCCATCGATTGATCATCAGTCTTGGTGGAGGCTGTTGAGCTCCATCTTCATTTCTTCTAGTTGCCATCACATAGATTTCGTGAAATGGTCCTTGAGAGTCTTCCAGATCTCATGAGCATTTTCCAGGTTGTTGATCATGTGCTTGATATTGTTCGACAAGCAGCTTCATAGCATACCACATGCTGTAAAATTGGCATTGAGCCAGTCCCCATAGGTGGGGTCCATTTGTAACAGTTCAGGAATTGTCCCTCTGATGATTCCATAAATCTTAGCACCTTTTTGCATCAATATGTTGATGCACTCATCCTTCCAGCAGTAATAATCCTGAGCTTGCACAAGCTTGGGTAGCCACTGGCTGGAATACAGGATCCCTTTGTTGGACATTGTAATTGCGATTGGTTCTCAGTGAACCTCATTGATTGTAGGGATTTGCTGATTGATATTCATATCAGCTGGTTGATTGTCACATTCACCATTGGGGCTGATCGAATCACCAAGCCAAGATCTTGAACAAGTATTGGGGTGGCCTTCTCTTTCATTTCTGGAGATGTTTGGGCTCATAACCTAATGGAAGGTGTAATGTCAAATGGGCTTCTTATTGAGCAGTGGTGTGCGATCGTGACTCATGCACACCTGCTGGTTGATGTATGACACCAGTCGGTTAACTGTAAGATCAACCATGTGTCAGCAGTCACATGCCAGACATGTGAAATCGATGTTAACTCGAGGTAAATGTCGATTTCATTTGAGTTTGAGGTTAACAGCCAGTAAACATCGATTTCACTTGAGATCGAAGTTAACTGTGTCTTATGCTTGATGTCAACTGACTGCCATTGCCACTCCATTCAGAGGTAATGCAGCACGTTTGTGGTAGCCTGGGGTGTATCCTACACTTGATAGGAGTGGACTAACTGTCCTCATGTAGGCATGCAGCATGGATGAACTGTGCTGCTGTCATCAGGAATGATGCTCAAGGCTGTATGATGCCAATAGTCAGTGTTGTCAAAAGGTAATGGTACTGGTGGAGGTTCCAGGACTGCAGTGGAGGTTCCACCTGCACAGGTGAGGCCTGTGGCACCAGTGGTGGGTCTGACTGATGTCTATATGTTCTCCAACTCAAATGGAGGCACACTGAGTAGTAGCAATGCCTAAGATTGCTACTCTACAAGACAATGAGTGTGAGTGTAGTGATACTAAATGTACTGACAAGTAAATGAATGATAGAGTGGATGAGGCCCCACCTCTCCACTTGTACAGGGAATGTGTATATATATGCATGGGTGTATGCTGGTGGCAGTTGCTCCAGAGCATCCCACCACCAGTGTCAGGCCAGTGTCAGGGCCTACCCCTTCTGTCCTAGAGACTCGCCACTGGCCTCCAACCACTACCTCTTCACTGGCTCCACAGCCTCGAGCCAGTGTCAGGCTCTCCTTCCTTCCTGCAGGTCCCCCCTATCTTCGCAGGGGCCCCTGCACCTCACCCAGCCATTACTGGTTGGCCTAGGGTCATCGACAGCATCCTCCAGGTGCTGCCAACATCATCGCTGATCACCTGCAACCCCTTTGGGGTGGTGCCATCATAGTTGTTGCTTGTCATTTTTGTTCCACAGTGTTGTATGGCCCTGTAGCCAAAATCGATGATAAGGCCTGCTTAATGTCAATTTCATCTGAGATTGACTGTAAGATGCATTTAATAGAGAGGTTTTGGTCGAGAAACGTCTATCTCATGCAGTTCATTTGCTGAACTATGCGAGATGGTGGTGGTGGTGGTGGTTTGGAAGAGAGTCAGACGGTCGCAAGCTCAGTCTTACTCAGTTCAGGATGCAGGTGCAGAATTTGAAAGTTTTTTCCATTCACATGATGTGTCTTAGTCAGCAAATATGCACGATTTGTGAATATCAGGCTCATAGGTCACTGATGAGCTCTGTACAGTTGGTGGTAGTGGTCATCGTTGTGAGCAGGCACAGACTGTAGATACAACACGCTGGAGTCTTCGACTTGCATGATTGCATGGACAGTGTCTGGTGCCTGGTGGATGCACTGGATAAACAGAGATAAGGTTACAGAAAGTGTGGGGTAAGGATATGGATGATGGTAGTACTACTGCCATCCATGGTTTCGATGGTTTTGGCAGTTCTCTCTCAAAGTAGACTTTAGTTTCACATACCACACATGCTTTGTAATCAAGAACGTTGCCCAACATGTTACATTCTAGCTAAAACCACACGATCATGGTGAGATGTGTCTAACGCTTCTCATTCTACTTACATACACAGTTCACCTAACAGAAAGTAGTTGTAAGACGAATCCAAATCACATCGTAAAAAGTTCGATTCTGTTTGCATCAGGCAGGGCCCAGGCTGCTTGTGTGCCTCAGTTTTTCAGGCAGAACCTTCAGGCAGGGGGGCTGCCTTACCACTTCCAGGCAGGCACATACAGACCATATGCCTGGGCACCTGCCTGAGAAATATGAAGCAGGTGGCCTGTCTAGATGCTGCCTGAGAAAATGTGAGGCAGGTGACCTGTCTGGATGCTGCCTGAGTCAGAAGGAGCAAATTCGGTTTTTCTTGCTCTTTTTTGGCAGGGATTTCCAGTTTTGGTTCGGATTTTAACTAACTTTACATATTCTAGTGACAGCAGTACTTGGTAGTGTATATATTTGGATGACAACCAGGTTACATAAAAATAGAGCATGTGCCCAAGTGGTTATGTGTACAGGCTCACGTGTGTGTGTGTATGGGTATGGGTGTGGGCAGTGGGCCTGCAAGGGCGTGAGTTCGAACCCTGGTGGAGGCCAAAAAAGGAAAGGAAAAAGACGTGTAAGAATTCTCATTTCCTTTTTTGGAATTATTTTATTTTATTTTATTTTTTTGGGAGCTGGCTGCCTCACACAGGCAGATGACCTGTAAGTGTCTTGGGCTCAGGGCCTGCCTGAGGTTTGAGGCACACGACCAGCCTGACACCCTGCCTGACACATACAGAATCGAACTTTTTATGATGTGAATGGGTCATACAGACCTTGCTTATGCATGCATGCATCTGAAGTGAGCAAGATGGCTTTGCCAAGCTCGAAATGCATGAGTAAGAGGCATACCAAAACCTCACTAATGTCGACCTCAATTCAAGTTCGATTTTATGTCCTGTGACAATAACCACCCTGAAATGATCAATGCTTGGCTGGCATGGGTCCAAGCATTCCAGGGTACTGGCATATCCCTTGATGAGGCTGTCTTCCTTGATGAGGCTGGCTTCCATCTTCAGCAGACAAGGAACATTGGCTGTGCCCCAGCTGGAGAACAGGCTACACAGTGCAATTGGCCATACAATCCTGGTCCGAACCTATCACTTCTCATTGCAATAGATCATGATGGTATACAAGCTTGCAAAGTCAAGACTGGTGCCTGGAATGCTACCAGTCTAGCTGACTTCTTCCACCAGTCTGTGCTTCCCCTGTTTGAGGGACAAGTGAAGACCTTTGTCCTCGACAATGCCTGCTTCCATCACTCTGGGATTGTTGTACAGGCCATCCAGGGTGCAGGACACAACATCCACTTCCTGCCACCCTACACACCATGGTTCAACATCACCAAGAAGGTCTTTGCAAAGGTCAAGCCCTTTGTCAGCTGACAAGACCTTCAGGATAGCCAGGATATCTGTTCTTTCATTGACCAGTCACTCAGTACCATCACACCCAGCATGGCTCAAGGCTGGCCTCATGAGACCAGCCACTGGATGATGGTGGCAGAGCATGGCCACCTGCTTGGTCCTGATCATGATGCCAAAGCTGCTCTTCACCATTATGGCCTCCTGCACAGCCCCACTCCCATCAACCTGGAACTCATGTAGTCTCATTGCCATGATCATGTATGTACATAGTTGCAATTCAAACACACTTGCTTGTTCACTCATTGATGGTGTGATGATCCATGGGATTGTGATGAGAAGAATCATGATGACATACATGCTGATCTCGAAGACATGTGAGTATGAGTCACAATAACAAGCATATGCATCCCAAACCAACATGCTAGCTCATGATCCATGGTCTTGATAACACCACTAGTGATCCCATTCAGAATATAGTGGATCATGCTTTCATTTTGCAAAAGGAATATCAGGATTAGCATGTGGAACAGTTTTTTTCCACAGCCTGTGGTCAAGTGTGTGGATCAGTTGTACAGTACATGTCATTCAGTTTTTAAAAAATGAAAATCGCTTTTTTTGTGACACATATATCTGTCAACATACATCAACATTGAAAGAAACTTCACAACACAACCTTTGCTATGCTCTTGGGGATGCTTTCTGTGGATGCTGGGGTGCATGTACTACAAATCAGTACTTTGTTTGGCCACCTTTGGCCTGAATTACAGCCTCCATCCTCCTAGGCATGCTCTCCAGGAGCTTTGACAGGTAATCCTCCTCTATAGTGTTCCATGCTTCAAGGAGAGCCTGGAAGATTGCATCTTTGACTGTTTCTGGTCCTCCTGATAGCAGGTAAAGGTGTGGGGAGCTTTGATGGAGCTTGTGCTTGAGGTAAGCCCAGAGATTCTCAATGGGATTGAGGTCTGGTGACTGAGGTGGCCATGACATGGTCTGAATGTCATATAATGCAAACCCCTGCTTACTGTAGGTGCTCTTGTGGATTGCAGCATTGTCCTGCATCCAGACAGTATCCTCTGGCTGTCCCTTGAACCAACAAAAGACCTCCTGCTCCATGATATCCATGAATACCTTGCTGTCAATCCTCCCAGCTGGCATCCTGACCAGGGGACCTTTTTGCAAGCCCATGAAGCTACCCCAAACCATCACTTTGACTGTCCCTGACCTGGTGGTAAGCTGAATGCATGCCTGATGATACTTTTCCTGTGGTCTCCTAAGCAAATGCCTGTGCCTTCTGTCCTGTTTCTCCACTGCAGATTCATCTGTCCAAAGCACCTTCTTCCAATCCTCCAGTGTCCAGTTCCTGTGCTCCATAGCAAACTGCAGTCTCTTGGCTTTGTTAGCAGGGGAGAGCAGGGGAGCTCTGGTGGCTTTGTAACAGTTGTTCCCAGCCTTCCTGAGCTGTCTCCCCACTGTGCTAGTTGACATACCCCCATTTTGCTTGCCTATCTCCCTGAGTGGTGTCCTCCTGTTCTGTGCATCCTCTGAGTGCTCCTGACCATGTTCCTGATAGCTTGAGGGCTGTACTTTGGGTTCCCATGAGTGTGGTAGGCATTCTCCTTGCTGCCAGAGGCATCATAGCGCTTGAAAAACTGATATATAGTGTGATAGTTGAGGTCCAGATGCCTTGCAATCTTTGGGAGCTTCCATCCAGCTGTTCTGAATGATAAGCATGCAGTTTTCTGAGCATCAGTGAGTAGCTTGTGTCCAGGGGTTTCTGATGGCATCCAGCAAGGTGGTGTTTGAGCAAGATTTGATGACTCTATGGTGATTCTTGTGGATGATGGTGGTGAAGAAGCATGATTCAAATTTGCACTATCTGACATTTTTTAAAAACTGAATGACACGTACTGTACATCTTTCTTAAATTTCCGTTGTGCATCCGAAAACTCACTGTTAAGTTAGAAACCGCACAGCACGAAACTCAACCTGAGTCGGCTCAATTTGCTGAATATGGTTCCCTCCCATCCACCATCCACCATCCCACCTCCGTCTACATTATCCATCATCCACCTACCATCATCGATCATCGATCATCGATCATCGATCTTCCGTCGCATAACATTCATCATCAGCCTTCAATTCGCCACCAATCGGCCACGCCTCCAACATTGAGTCCTTGCTCGGTGTTGAAACCATTTTGTAGCAGCAGTATTCTCAACGACCTTACGCCTTTCCCTTGATTGCAGTTGGCGTCCTTCGTCGTGATCAATTCGAGTCATCTCGGCGCTGCGTTACACCTCAGGGAGGATTTGGAAGATCCTTGAGACGCTTCTCCTGGTGAGGCCAGTGGCTGCTTGTGGTGGTCTCAGCGTCGACCGGGGACATACATCTATGCGCTATCTTCCAGGTGACGATCATCGATCCGTGCAATGTCGCTCGCCTCTTCGCAGACAAGCGCAAGCGAACACGAGCTGCTTGTGGAGCGTCTCGACAGTCTCCTCTTCTCTCTGGACCAACCTGAAACACCTACTCCATCGTCCGTTCTCCTCGAGAGCGTATCTGTGTATTTGCACGATCGCTTGACTAGTCAGTTTGAGCCTTCCAAGTGGCCTCTCCACCGCCTATCCAACCTTCTGAATAGCGTTCTGGAACCGACTCAACCGCAGAGTCAATCGTCAGATTTGCAGATCGAATCGACACCCACGACACCCACGACACCCACTTTTTCCCAAGCCGCTCTACCTCAAATCGAAAATGAGTCTCCTCGCGCCGATAGAGCAAGGACTCATGTACACCAGCTGAAGCAGTTTGCTCGCTGGCCGGCTTTCCTTTCGCTCCATAACGCCCTTCGTTCGGTAGCAGATACTCCTGCCGCAGTCGCTGGTGTGGCCAATTCCCTAGCTATAGCCATTATCAAACAGCGCTCTCAGCTTTGTACGATTCTACCTGAGCTGCAGAACGCATCAAGGGATCATCACCAACTCGGCTCCTCGATTGCTGCCGCTTACATTGAACTCGCACCGCGGCTTCGCAGCTTCGACAGTAACGATGAGGCCTTGGCGTTTGTGCTTGTGCATCTGGCTTTGTTGCCTACGGTTACACCTCGAGACCCGGAGGTTTTTGGCACCAATACTCATCTCGCAAGGCAGTTCGGTCGGCAGTACCGCGGCGATGCGCCCCATCGCTTCCTCAGCTTTATCACTCAGCTCAATGAAAGCTTCGACCGGCTCGGCATTAACGATACCAAGCCGTACTATCGTGGCACGTCCATCGTCCAGTCCAGCGGCACTGGAAAGACGCGCATGGTCCTCGAATTGCGCCATCTTACCCCCCTCCTCTATGTCTGCTTTCGCAAGCGCAGCTCCGATGCCAACGCCAAAGCCGGCTTTCCCTTTCCGGACAGCGGTGTTCGCAAGTTTTTCGAGGATGCACAGAACAGCCACCCATCCTTGTGCGATCTCCAGGTTGCCTGCTTTCTTGCAGCTTGGTTCAGCAAACTTGCTGTAAGTTTACAAGGTTTCGCCGGCGATCAGCAAAAGCTCGCACATCTCTTGGAGCTCAACCGTCTGGAGCGGTCTGGTGGCGCCAATGTTGAACGGAACAGACTTTTCCGGGATGTATCGGAGCTCGCATCTCAACTGCTTTCCCAAGCTCCCAAGCGGCTCGAAACGGCGAGTTTCGAGGAGATTTTCCGCTACTTTCTCCCCAGCCCGTCCTCGATCTCAACCGGCAGCTGGAATGCGTGTCTCGTTCTCTGCGCTCTCGTCATCCCGACATGCCAGCGTCTCCCGTGGTGGTAGCCTTCGACGAGTGCGTTGAGATGAACGTCTCTGGCTTGACCATCGGAAACACGCAACTCAACAGCCTTCGCCGTGCTTGGAACTACCTCGGAACACTCAGAGACAAGCACAAGACCTTGCGTCTCTGGCTCGTGCTCATGAGCACAAGCAGCAGCGCTGCTCATCTGGTCGAACACGTCGACGTTCAGAGCTCCATCAGGCGCAAGAATTCGGCTCCCTTGCCCACATTCGTCGGCGTCGGCTTCGACGTGTTCGCTGAAGAGCGAGCGAGCATCTCTTGCGCCTCCGAGGCGTCTTCGCATCAGCAGATCGTCACCTACGGACGACCGCTTTGGAGCTCACTCGAAGAGAGCGACTTCTGGGACAACGCCATCTTCAAGCTTCAGGGAGATGAAACGTTTTCAGAAGAGGATGCTGCGCAGTGCTTCAGCGTCATGGCGTCCCGGCTTGCACTTCGTCTGGTCCCGGTGCACTGGGATCGTTCGGTTTTATTTGAAGAGCAAAAGGCTTTCATGGATAAGACCGTCGAGCGGCATATGCGCATTGTGAGCCACATTACGGACCAAGCCGCCATGCACGTTATTTCGCCCTCAGAACCAGTGCTCGCTATTGCTGCTTCGCTCATCATGCTGCCCACCCACGAAGAGGAGAAGCGACTTGTGCTGGGAAAGTGGCAGAAAGCGATCAATACGTATGGCTCGATCTTCGAGAACTTCCGCAAGCGCTGCCTCCTTGGCACCGCTATCAATCTGTTCAAAGGAACTCACGGAGAGCTCGCTGCGCGTGTCGCCTTCACAGTCGCTTGGGACGCAGCAAAGCGCAAGGCGCTCGATGACAAGGAGGAAGAGAACGAGTTTCGTAAAATTAAGCCGCCAACTCCGTCCGACCGCGCCAAGATTTTGAGTCAGGCCGTGCCTCTCGACAGCATCATCGCTGGCCTTGCCGATCTTGACAAGAACAACCACGCCAAATTGGTCCAACGCCTACAAAAGGTCCACGACGATGGCTCCGTTACGCGGTGCATGCTCCAATGCTTGGGTGCTCGAGTGCAAGCATGGACCAATTTCACGCATTTCGATGTGCTGCCGGAACAGATCACCGAGATCTCTCCTGAATATTTGTGGTACTGCTGGAAGCGCGGGGTTGGCCTCCAAATGGCTCACTCGCAGGATGGCATCGATGGCATTATCCCTGTGTTTCTCGGCGATCTCGACCAGCCTTTTGTTGCTCCCGAAGAAGGCACGTCCACAGAGATGCAAGCTGCGCGCTACATGACTTACATTGCCTGGGAGGCGAAGAATCGAGTCGATCCACAGCCAAGCTCAGAATCAGGCCAAGCACATCTGATGCTTAAGCTGGCCGGGCCACGGATCATGCGCGCCATACAAGCACCAGTTGAGGAGACACCACTTACCGACCGAGCTCTATTCAGTGTGCTCTTAGACCTTGGCACATCGACACCGTTTGCCACCAAGCCTAGAGGCTTGCAACCGCGAGTGCAGAGTATCACGGGCACAGAATGTCCTCGACTCTGCATCCGAGGCATTCATGATAAGCATGCTTACCCTTGCCTGGACATCTTCGAGATCCGGACCATCTTTCAAGAACTTTTCGTCGATCTTACTGCACAACCGTCCTACGAGCAGCTCAACACGCTGCCGAACCCGATGTGGAACGACAAGGTCAAGCCGAGTTTGCAGTCATTTGCCGGCGCATATGTGTTGGAATCGGACGATGCTGGACGCGAACCGCGGGGCATGGAACTCGACTGAGGTTCCATCAGGTGCATGGTTGCACCAGAGACGGTCGAAGAAGATAGGACACAGCGACACAAGACGCCACCGGCTTGACTCGACTTTTGTGCATCGATCCAATCTCTCGCCGCCGCCACTTGTCGTGTTGATTCTACAGTAGTGAGGTTTCGGTGCGTCGTCGTATCGATGATCTCGCCCTCGGCTAAGGTGCTTCATGCACGTCGTGCATGAGCCGAGGTCAAGCGAGTTAGGGACACCTCTTTCTGAGCGTCGCCGGCATAAAGATCATGTACTAGAATCCACACGACGACTCATCTGATGGTTTCGTTCGGGTCCGAGAAATGTGATGCATGTTTGTTGATGAACTGTCCAAGAAAGAACTTGTTTCGTTGCCAATAGACCGTGAATCGAGTGAATAGTGAAGTTTCGGCGCGTCGTTGTCACTACCATCTCAGCCTCAGCTAAGGTGGATCATGCACAACATGCATGAGCCGAGCATAAGCGAGTCGGCATCGACGATTTCTGGGCATCATCCCCATCCTCCTCCTGTACTAAATTGAGGAGGATGATGCCATGAGAGGTTGTCTGAGGATTTTGTTCAGCTCCAAGTAATTAGCTCTTTCCACACCTGATTGCCAGCAGAAATGATTATTCAGCATTCAAATGCATCATGTGAATTCCAAAACACTGTAACAAAGCTCAGTTGGGTCTGCAAGAGACAACTAGTAGTGTCGACACCTCTCTGAACAACCACCATCTTAACCACACCTCACACATCTCAGCTGCATCATGCATCATACTGATGATGACACACTGAAACTTCCCTAATATGTGGATGGTGTTACTACTACCATCATATCACATGCACCACACTCCATTGACAATGCTGAACACTGTTTATCCAGTGTTTATCCATTGTTTATCTGTGTTATGCTCATGGGGTCTGGGAACCTCAGGCTCACTGGGTACAGTGATGTCAGTAGAGGCCACAGGCAGGTAATCAGGCACAGTGGTGTCCAATATGTTGCTGGCAGGCTAGAAGGATTCTGGTAATGCTAAGATAGTCTGGTATTCCACCTACTAAGTGAGTAGAGTAAAATACAGTCAATGGAGTCAGGAGGGAAGGGGCCTGGCAGTCTGGCTGGGACCTAAATACCCTCTGGTCAATTGCTGCAGTTGGTCAACCCCTACCAGGACTGATGTGGCCTGCAACAGTTGCTGCAGTTGATTGTCAGCAGTCACATGCCAGACATGTGAAATCAAGGTTAACTTGAGGTAAATGTCAATTTCATTTGAGTTTGAGGTTAACAGCCAATAAACATTGAACTCACATGAGATCAATGCTAACTCCATCTTACACTTGATGTTGACTAACCACCATTGCCACTCCATTCAGGGGTAGTGCAGCATGTTCATGGTAGCCTGGTAGTACCCTACACAAGACAGGAGTGGGCTAACTGTCCCTTGTGTGGGCATATGACACTGCTGGGCTGCATTGCCATCGTTGGAGATGGTGTTTGAGACTGTATGATGCTGCTAGTTGGCATCATCATATGATGATGGTACTGGTGTAGGTTCCAGGACTGCAGTGTAGGTTCCACCTGCACAGATGATACCTGTGGTGCCAGTGACAGTTCTGACTGATGCCTGTATGTACTCCAACTCGAACAGAGGCACACTGAGTAGTAGCAATGCCTAAGAATGCTACTCTATGAGACAATGAGTGTAATGATACTAAATGTACTGGCAAGTAAATGAATGGTAGAGTGGATGAGGACCTGCCTCTCCACTTGCACAAGAGAATGAGTATATATATGTGGCAACATCTGCTCCTGAGCCATCTGTCACCAGTATCAGGCCAGTGTCAGTCCTGCCTTGCTGTCCCTGAGGCTCAGTGCTGGTGCCTGACCAGTGCCTCTCCTCCTGGGCAACTCTCCACAGTGTCAAGCCAATGTTGAGATCTGCCTCCATCCTGCAGGGTCCTCCTATCTCCTCAGGGGCCCCTGCACATTACCTAACCTTTACAGATCAGCCCAGTGCCTTGATACTACCCCTTCCAGGCACTGCTGATGCCATCACTGGTCGTCCCCAACCCTTTTTGGGTTGATACAGTTGCAGTCATCACTTGTCTTGGTCATCCCCTAGCATCAGGTGGCCCTGTTGGCAAAATCGATGATAACGCTTGTTTACCATTGATTTCATCTGAGATTGACTGTAAGATGCATCTAACAATGATCTCAATTTGAGTTCAACTTTATGTCCTGTGACATCAATCATGGACCCAGGGCTCTTTCATCTCACACTTGGCTGGGCCCATTGATCTCATCACATGCATCAGGTTTCTGCTGCCCTGATTGGGCACAGGCCACCTCCACCAGGTCAGTGGGGGCTGCTTCATAACACCTTCAGATGATGAGTCCAGCACCCATTCCAACATATCAGCTGAAGCTCAGGCTGACCCTCAGTCTGGCAATGAGTCAGACACCCAATTAGAGGACCCCTATACCAACCAATGTGATGATCTGTGAGTCAGCATCATCCTCATTGGGTGGATTAAGACACTGACAGCTCTATTGAGTCACCATCCCTGCATCCTCACAAAACTGCCAAGCACCCCAAACCAGCACAATGTGAAAGGTCTCCCTCCACTGTTGAGGTCATTATTCCACTCATGCACCACAAATCTTCCATTCACTATACATTCTCCAATCATGAGAGCACCTCTGGTCAATGCACAACCTCTAGCTCTCACATACTCTGTTCTTCCACTCATCCTAGCTGCCCACATGCTAGTGTTCATTTTGCCACCAAGGCAACTCACTCCCAGCCTAGCCTGACCACTTCCAGTCTGGTGGGTTGGCCACCCACAGTGCTGACTTCCCCCACCAAGGAAGTGCTCAAGTGCTCAAGCACTTCCAGCCCCAGCACTCCAGTTACATGCACCTGTCACATCAGCAACACCCTTCCAGGCTGCAAGAAGCACCTGCTTCCCCATTTGGCCCAGAATGACTGATCCAGGCTTGGGATGTTCCCTACCATGGAAGAGGACATCAAAGATGGCTTCATGATCAAGGACCTAGGCTGCAAAAACGGCTGTAGGTTGCAAATTATCTGCACCATTGGCACTGGCAAAGATGACAAGGGCAAGCCTCACATCATCTGTGACTTATGCAATACCCAGCATTGTCACTGTTCATTTTTCACTGGGTGCAATACCCAACTGTGCAAATGCAATGCTGCCATCAGTGAACACATCAGGCAATTGCATGAATGCCTTGAGGGCATTGAGTTGGAGAGGCTCTTTGACATGGGTGTAAAGGCCATCTATGAACTTCTCCCCCTCATCAGGTTTGATCTTCCTGACACACCATGATGCAACTTCTTGAATGCATCCCAGTGCATGGCTAACATGATGCAGCCCATCAAGATCAATGACAATGACTAGGCCATCCTAGCATCATGTGATGTCACTCTCCCCTTTTTCAAGCCCAGAGCCCATTTCTCATGGTCATGGTTTCTCTTCTTCACCACCCACTCACTGACCATGTGGGCATATCCCTTTTGCTTGTGTTTCACTGACTCTGATGCCATGCACCAGTTGCCAGTGCTGCAAGTTTAGACATCCCATTTTGGTTCCTAATTAGGCTCCATATCTCTCAAGGTTGCTTCTCTCTTCTAGCCTCAATGGCTACAGTCAGCCTGGCTGCCACCATGGCCACATTTGCTCAAGAATCCCAGTTCTGCTCACCCAGTTTGTTCAGCTGTGTGGCCCCTCTCAAAAATTTTTGCTTGCCTTCCTTGCCTCAACTGTTCCTTCATCACTAGATCATTGGAATAGAAGGAACATCCCAAGCACCTTGTCAAGACTGTGGTTTGTATATGTGTGTGTGTTTGCTTTTGAGTTGCCATGATGTCACCAACATAACAGAAGAGGGGGTCTGTTGGAAAATGGTTTTTCTCCATGTTGTTGACACTCCCCATCCTGCTGGATTGGGAGCTTGATTGCAGCCATGCATACTGATTTTCTCCATTTTTCCACATGAGAGAATCCTCAGTCTCAGTTGGCAACATTTTGCCAACATTGGTATCAGCCACCCTTGATGGCTGATGCCATGCCCAATCCAATGCCATGCTCAAGTCTTTGGGATGACTCTTCTCTGCATGGCACCATACAGTGCAATAGGTTCCCCTACATTGCATTTGGGCACATGATGATGGAACATATAACCACAACACATTCATTTAGTCTTAGTCTCATGGTCATGTAAACACTTCACAGTCCCTCCATGTATTTACATTCTGTTAGCAGCACTGCCAACTGTTTGATGGTGCTGCCTGCCTTGTATCTTGGTATCTCCCTACATCATTATCATATGTGTGATATAGGCAAGGCATTGCCTATATATGGAGCACCCTCAAGGTGGCTCCATAGTTCTTTACTTAATCAAATTATTCTTCAATTTACTATACCTCTTCATAATTTTGTCTGCTTCTCTACCTTCTGCCATCCAAGCAAGTGTTGTACTGTCATTGGTAGTTTCCCCTTGACCCTCTGCTAATCCTTTGTCACTGCACTCAGTGGTTACAGAACATAACGTGTTTGGCCCATTTGTGGGACAGGCCCATTCATGGGACAGAAATACAAATTCTCCGCAAGTTTGTAGTCAGTGATTAACAATCTGCGACAATTTTGTATTTTTGTCCCACAAATGGGCCAAACACATTATGACCTGAAATTGCACTTTACGGTGATGATGGCTTCAAAGAAGGTTGATCTCATCATCTGAGTAGTTGTCATGATTGTCCCAATCATGATTTGTGGTCCAAGCAGGCTCCTCCAAGGCTGTGCTTAGCATATCAATATCATCAATGCCTTTGCTTGCTATGCTTGCTATGCTTGCTATGCTTGCTATGCTTGCTATGCTTGCTATGCTTGCTATGCTTGCTATGCTTGCTATGCTTGCTATGCTTGCTATGCTTGCTATGCTTGCTATGCTTGCTATGCTTGCTATGCTTGCTATGCTTGCTATGCTTGCTATGCTTGCTATGCTTGCTATGCTTGCTATGCTTGCTATGCTTGCTATGCTTGCTATGCCTGCTATGCTTGCTACCGAGGCTGCATCTTCCTCTGTGCTGGGCAAGGAGCTGTCGGATTCCAGGCCTGTGCTTGGCGAGCCTTGGTTTTGTGCCGGAATTTGTTGATTTGGGGCCTGTTTGGGAGCATTTTTGCGCTGAATTGCTTCCCTGATTTCCCTGCTGTCCAAGACTCGAGCCTGAGAGAGCTGAGCCTGGTCTCCTTGTGCTCTGGTATGCTTGAATTCAACCATTTGACGTAACGTGTTTGGCCCACTTGTGGGACAGGCCCATTCATGGGACAGAAATACAAAATTGTCGCAGATTGTTAATCACTGACTACAAACTTGTGGAGAATTTGTATTTCTGTCCCATAAATGGGCCAAACACGTTAATGTGAGTGGCCCATTTATGGGACAGAAATCCGGCCGATAAATTTCATGATGCGACACACATTCAAGGCAGCTCAGCACAACATCCACGCGCCACCCCTCTTCCTTCACTACCACCACCATATCTTCCCCCTTGTCTCAGCACCACTTCAGACATCCATCTCTTTGCCTCAAAATCATGCCTAAACAGCTCACAAAAGCAAAAAGGACAGAACTGCGCACTAATCATGCTCAGAAAGAGGCTATTGTGGCCAAAGCAATCAATGATTTGCGCTCCGGAGCCATTCCATCCATCCAAAGAGCAGCCGAGCTCCATGATATACCAAAATCTACACTCCACAGACGCCTAAAGGCCATCAAAGCACCTCAAGATGCACACAGACACTGTCAGCTCCTTTCCGAAGCCCAGGAGAAATCATTAGTGGCACATATCGAGGCCATTGCAGCCCAAGGCTTCCCTACGACATTCAAAGACCTCAAGATGCACGCTGCAGCATTCTACAATGCAAACAACAACATCCATAATCATGATTTCTCAGTTGGATTGTCATGGAAGTGGGCACGAGGCTTTCTTTATCGCCATCCATCACTTTTGAGCTGCTTTAGCTGCAGTTTGGACCACTCCCGAGCAAAAGCATCAAACATGACAACAATAAAGCATTTCTACGATATCCTCCGGAGCACAATGGCCAAACACGACATTGCCATCAATCAAGTCTACAATATGGACGAGACAGGCTTTGTATTTGGCAATGCACAGCGTCAAAAAGTGCTGGTACACAAGGCAAAAAAAGCGGCCACAAAATTCAGGACACAACCTGGTCAACGAGAAAGTGCCACTGTCATCGAGTGCATTGGTCACAAAATCCCTCCTCCGCTCATCATCTTCAAGGGAAAAGCGTGCAATTCCTGCGCATTTACATCAAGATAAGGGACAAAATCATCACATTAAGAGCTGCAAGGGCCGCATTCAAGTCTGTTGGGATTGACAATGTCATTATTCCATCCCGTGTAACGTGTTTGGCCCATTTGTGGGACAGGCCCATTTACGGGACAGAAATACAAAATTGTCGCAGATTGTTAATCACTGACTACAAACTTGTGGAGAATTTGTATTTCTGTCCCATGAATGGGCCAAACACGTTACTTGAAAAGCTTCCACAGCCCAGGGAAATGACACCAGAAATGACACCGGAGCCAGGAGGGAGCACCCTGCCACCAACCCCAAAGACTTCGCGACAATTGGTGTCCATGGCTAGCCAAATACGGTCCTCAGAGCGCCCAGATCGCTCTTCTCGTCATTTGTGGACCAAAAACATAAAAGCAGCTGGTCATTTCCACAATGACAATGTCCTTTTGCAGCAGGAGGTGGCAGAGTTACGTCAAATGCTTGAATTCAAGCATAACGTGTTTGGCCCATTTGTGGGACAGGCCCATTTATGGGACAGAAATACAAATTCTCCACAAGTTTGTAGTCAGTGATTAACAATCTGCGACAATTTTGTATTTCTGTCCCGTAAATGGGCCTGTCCCACAAATGGGCCAAACACGTTACCAGAGCACAAGGAGACCAGGCTCGGCTCTCTCAGGCTCGAGTCTTGGACAGCAGGGAAATCAGGGAAGCAATTCAGCGCAAAAATGCTCCCAAACAGGCCCCAAATCAACAAATTCCGGCACAAAACCAAGGCTCGCCAAGCACAGGCCTGGAATCCGACAGCTCCTTGCCCAGCACAGAGGAAGATGCAGCCTCGGTAGCAAGCATAGCAGGCATAGCAAGCATAGCAAGCATAGCAAGCATAGCAAGCATAGCAAGCATAGCAAGCATAGCAAGCATAGCAAGCATAGCAAGCATAGCAAGCATAGCAAGCATAGCAAGCATAGCAAGCATAGCAAGCATAGCAAGCATAGCAAGCATAGCAAGCATAGCAAGCATAGCAAGCATAGCAAGCATAGCAAGCAAAGGCATTGATGATATTGATATGCTAAGCACAGCCTTGGAGGAGCCTGCTTGGACCACAAATCATGATTGGGACAATCATGACAACTACTCAGATGATGAGATCAACCTTCTTTGAAGCCATCATCACCGTAAAGTGCAATTTCAGGTCATAAAGAAGCTTCTGGATGAAGTGTGTTGATGGGCCAAAAATGTCCCATAAATGGGCCAAACACATTATATATACCTTAACACTTGGCCTGAACTCTCTGTGTTGACATGGCCTTTGTGTCACCATTGTACCATTGGTCATTGCCTTAACCCTCCCTACCTAATATGATGATGATCTTCCCTATTTAATGTGGTGCTGTGCATATGTATCCACCAGATCTGCATCAATGGAAGTCACCTTTTTGGCCTTTTATTTCTCTGCCTCCTTTTCTGCCAATTTATCCAACCCACATGCGATTGGTGCACTATCTTCAACTGGAAGTGTATCAATTTCGATCTGTGTCATCAGGACTGTGCCTGACAGCATTCATGGCCACACAGGAGGAAGCCAGCAACATCAAATGTGCTCATAATTTGTACAGGGAAGCACTCCCATGACACAGCCAGCACAGCCAAGCTCGAAAGGATATAGAAACCTCAAGGCACCCCCTTCTGCAGCTGACACCCACACTTGCCTTGTCATTATAGACCCATTCCTGTTGACAGATAGAAGACAGATTCGGAATTCAACACAAGAAGGTTGCAGCATGGACAATGAGTTCTTGATGGCAGTGCCAATGTTCTGACACTTGCTACACTCACTTGTCACTAAGCACTTGTCACTAAGATGCTTGAAGGTGGCTGCAACTTGCTCAAGCAAGAACTCATCCACACCAATGATGGTGCTGAGTCTGGGCCCCTGAGCACAGAGCATTGCTTGAGAATCTGCACCCAGGTCTGCATATGTTTGATAAGGAGAACAATGGTGACCCCAAGCCCAAATTCACCATGTGCAGACTAATCCATTGCCTTTGTGTTGCTCCCACCCAGCAGTAAAGTACCCATACCTGGCACTGTCTGGTCAGAGCTGTTGCTGCCACTCCGACCTTGATGTGGCCTGTGAGGGTAATCAATCATTATTGGGGGGTGCCAAGCTGTGTTCCAGACACAATCCAGAGAGAAAAAAATGTTGAGGTTTGTAAACCATCAAACTGTGTTTTTTTGTTAGACCATCTGTCTTGTACATACCTTGTTTCTTTTTGATGACAGCTTCATCTCATCCATCATGATTGATCTCTCATCAACCACAGCAAACACAAGCAATTATATAAACACCCAAATACATTATAATAGACATATACTATTAAAATAATCACACATATACTATTAAAAGAATTGAGAATAAGAATTGAGAATCAAACAAAAGAAGTATGTGAGATGGTGTGGAAGAGTGTATCAATGCTGAGCATTGTCCAATGGAAAAGGAGGTATCAACCCATGCTCAGATATGGTAAGAAGGTTGCAGCACTATAAGCAGCTGGACTAATGTGTGTCATCATCATTGTGCATGTATGATGATACCTCCTGCACAGTGGATGATGTTCAGCATCAATACACTCCTTGGCAAGCAATGCTAACATCTGAACTGCATGATATGAAGCAAGGAACTTGTATGGGGCAAGACTGATGGGCATAATTGGCTCACTGAGAGTCATGAGCTCCAAGTTCAAAGAAGAGATAGTCATATCATCATCACTCAAGCCATATTCTCTAGCCTTACTTACTGTCAGCCACTGCCTGATCCACCTTGTGAGTAGCAAGCACTTCTTTGCTGATCATGTCTTCAATTTGTTCATATGCTTGCCCAAGTGCTGCAATGTTGGTTGTGACCAACTACATGACAACAGCCACTAAAGAGGTCACTAATGATGTGAGGTGAGGAAAGGTGAGCTGGATGCTCTTCTCAATTGGGTGGACCTGCTGTGACCTGCTGGCCAACATGTTGTTGGTGAAGTTGTTGAAGGCTGTCAGCAGTCATGTGCCAGACACAGGAAATCGATGTTAACATGAGCTAAACATTGATTTCATTTGAGAGCTAGGTTAATGCCCAGTTAATGTCAAAGTCACTTGAGATTGATGCTAATGCCATTTTACACTCAATGTCAGCTGACTGCCATTGCCACTCCATTCAGCAGTAATGCAGCATGTCCATGGTAGCCTGAGAGTGTCCAACACAAGACAGGAGTGGACTTACTGTCTATTGTGAAGGTATCTGACACTGCTGGACTGCATTACCATCATTGGGGATGCTGGTTGTGACTTTACAATGCTGCTGGTCAGTGTTGTCATCAATCAATGGTACTGGTTGAGGTTCCAGGACTGCAGTGTGGGTTCCACCTGCACAGACAATGCTTGTGGCACCAGTGTGAGTTCTGACTACTGTCTATATGTACTCTGATTCAAACAGAGGCACACCAAGTGGTAGCAATGCCCTATGATTGCTACACTATGAGACAAGGGAGAGTGAGAATACTAAATGTACTGAGAAGTAAATGGGTAATAGAGTGGATGAGGCCCTGCCTCTCCACTCACATAAGTGAGTATATATATATATATATATATATATATGCTGGTGATGGTTGCTCCAGAGCAACTCACCACCAGCATCAGGCCAGTGTTGGTCCTGCCTTGCTGTCCTTGCAGCTTGTCACTGGTATCCCACCAGTGCCTCTCCTTCTGGTCAGCTCTCCATGGTGTTGAGCCAGTGTCAAGATCTGCCTCCCTACCTGCAGGTCCCCCTATCTGCCCAGGGGCCCCTGTGCCTTACCTAACCTTTACTGGTCAGTCCAGTACCTTGGCCAACAGATGCTGCCAACTCCATCACTGATCACCCCCACTCTGTTTGGGATGATGTCATTGCTGTCATTGCCTGTCATGGCTGTCCTGCAGCATCAGATGGCTCTGTATGCAGAATCAACATTAAGGATCACTTACCATTGATTTCATCTGAGATTGACCATAAGATGCATCTAATGTCATTCTCAAATCGATTTTGACTTTATATCCTGTGACATTACCCCTGTTTTCAGAGCTGAGCTCCTGCGAAGTAATGAAGTCTGTTGAGAGCCTAATTCTGCTTGCCCTGTGCAGGAAGGGGCAGCCTGTATCTGTGGTGTTGGGTGACACTTCTTCCTTTCCTTCCTTATCATCATCATCCTTCCACACCACTGCCTACTATGTCAGCTCCTTTGTCAACACCCCCTCTGTGCCACTTGACTTGTCAAGCAGCTCCCATTGTTCCTTGTGTAGCTCTCCATCATGTGAGCTGTCGCTCTACCTCTCCTGCTGCCCCTGCAGCTCAGGTTCCTTTGGCCACTGGTGGCACTGCTCCTGCATTGACACAGTTGGAGGATGCTGGCCCTACCCCTGTTGGTGGTGATACAGGTTCTGCCAATGGGAAGCCCATGGTTGGTACAGTGCCATTGCCTACAGTACGTGTCATTCAGTTTTTAAAAAATGTCAGATAGTGCAAAATTGAATCATGCTTCTTCACCACCATCATCCACAAGAATCACCATAGAGTCATCAAATCTTGCTCAAACATCACCTTGCAGGATGCCATCAGAAACCCCTGGACACAAGCTACTCACTGATGCTCAGAAAACTGCATGCTTATCATTCAGAACAGCTGGATGGAAGCTCCCAAAGATTGCAAGGCATCTGGACCTCAACTATCACACTATATATCAGTTTTTCAAGCGCTATGATGCCTCTGGCAGCGAGAATGCCTACCACACTCATGGGAACCCAAAGTACAGCCCTCAAGCTATCAGGAACATGGTCAGGAGCACTCAGAAGGATGCACAGAACAGGAGGACACCACTCAGGGAGATAGGCAAGCAAAATGGGGGTATGTCAACTAGCACAGTGGGGAGACAGCTCAGGAAGGCTGGGAACAACTGTTACAAAGCCACCAGAGCTCCCCTGCTCTCCCCTGCTAACAAAGCCAAGAGACTGCAGTTTGCTATGGAGCACAGGAACTGGACACTGGAGGATTGGAAGAAGGTGCTTTGGACAGATGAATCTGCAGTGGAGAAACAGGACAGAAGGCACAGGCATTTGCTTAGGAGACCACAGGAAAAGTATCATCAGGCATGCATTCAGCTTACCACCAGGTCAGGGACAGTCAAAGTGATGGTTTGGGGTAGCTTCATGGGCTTGCAAAAAGGTCCCCTGGTCAGGATGCCAGCTGGGAGGATTGACAGCAAGGTATTCATGGATATCATGGAGCAGGAGGTCTTTTGTTGGTTCAAGGGACAGCCAGAGGATACTGTCTGGATGCAGGACAATGCTGCAATCCACAAGAGCACCTACAGTAAGCAGGGGTTTGCATTATATGACATTCAGACCATGTCATGGCCACCTCAGTCACCAGACCTCAATCCCATTGAGAATCTCTGGGCTTACCTCAAGCACAAGCTCCATCAAAGCTCCCCACACCTTTACCTGCTATCAGGAGGACCAGAAACAGTCAAAGATGCAATCTTCCAGGCTCTCCTTGAAGCATGGAACACTATAGAGGAGGATTACCTGTCAAAGCTCCTGGAGAGCATGCCTAGGAGGATGGAGGCTGTAATTCAGGCCAAAGGTGGCCAAACAAAGTACTGATTTGTAGTACATGCACCCCAGCATCCACAGAAAGCATCCCCAAGAGCATAGCAAAGGTTGTGTTGTGAAGTTTCTTTCAATGTTGATGTATGTTGACAGATATATGTGTCACAAAAAAAGCGATTTTCATTTTTTAAAAACTGAATGACACGTACTGTACTTCTGAGGCAGCTGCTATGCCTGTCAAAGAAGTTGTGGCTGCCTCCCTGGTGGAATTGGCCTCCCATGGCCCTCCTGCTTCTGCCCTTGAGCCTCTATTCCTGGGTGTGCATGCTCCCAGCAAGGAGCACCAAGAGGTATATGAGGCTGAGCTGGTGTGCCCTGACAGCGCTCTCACCTCTCCTGCAATGCCTGGAACACCAGCATATGCTCCATCACCTCCTCCCCCTGGTGTAATGTGGAGGGCCACTCCCTCTGATGGAAGGCACATGCCTCCTGCTCTGGTGCCCTTGCACCACCCTTCTCCATCACCACTGGTGGCCCACACCCCAAGTTGGGCAGAAATCACAGCCTGGACCCAGGTGCTCTGGGCTCCCATACTGCTGATTCTCTATGTGGCTGGCCTCTATCCCAAGCTCTGGACCATTGCTCGAGGTGATGCTGTGGATCAGCATATCTGCAACATCATCATGCATCACCTGACCGAAGGCTCAGCTCCCTGGCCCACTTGGTCATGCATGTGCTGTGAAATGCTCCAGATCCTGTGAGTATTCCCTGATCCCCTCCTTACTGCTCGTGTTGGGGTTGTTGACTAACCCCTTGCATTGATTCTGTGGTGTAGCTGTTTCCTGTCAATGTTCGTGGACCTGTTGGGTTGATGACACCATGTCCCCACCTTGTGTGTGCACTGCCACATGGCAGGCATCACCCATTGCAGTCAGGATGTTGCTCGTCACCTGGCATTCATGTACTATGGCGATTTCCTGGGCTAGCAGCACAGTCATCATGAGCACAGCACTGAGCACACCCACCTCTCAATGCCTGAGGGGGTCAGCATGGGTAAGGTGTGCCACAATGACCATGTGTATCCACCTACCCACAATCATCGCTGGGTGGAGGCCATGGTGTGGCTGTGGCACCTCGATGATGCTGACTTCCCTGGCATCTTGCATGCTGTGTGCCAGTACATGGTGGCCAATAGTGCTCTCATGAGTGAGCACCAGCCCCATGAGTTGTGCTCCTGCCCTGGTGGTCCTCCTCCACCTGTGGACATGCCATTGTCCCCTCTGCCGGTCCCAGAGGGTGAGGATGGTGAGCCCTACTACATTGACATGTAGTCTAGTCCTTCTTTCATACTGTTTTTGTCCCCTTTGAAACCACTGCTGTTCTCCTTGTCTTCTTGTATGTGCCTCATGAGTGTCTGATGAGCTTCGACACTGAGACTGGAGCCTTCCTGGCGACTTTTCCTCCTGTGGGGCTGACCCTTTTTGAGATCAAGGATAAAGTTGCATAATCCTCAATTTCACATGAGATCGACTGTAACTCACTTTTAACATCAATTTCATATGAGTTTGACTGTAACATGCTGTTAAAGTCAAATTCGCAAAACTGAGGAGATGGCCCTATTCTCGAGCAGGGACACCTCCCCCCCTCAAAACCTCATAGTCCTGGATGAGGTCAGGGCAATTGAGGTTCTTGGTAGGTTCCCAGGTTGCCTGTTCCTTGGGGTATCCCTTCTAGAACACCTTGTACTGGAGCTGGCCAAGATGGATTCAATGGTCGAGGATGTGCTCAACCTTGTACTCCAGCTCATCATCATGCAATGGTGGTTGTATGGGGAGCTCATTGCACCCAGCCAATTGGCTTGTTGGGTGCTTCTCCAGCATGGACACATGGAAAATGTCATGCACTTTGAAGGTTGCTGGGAGTTGTAAGTGGTATGCTCACTGGCCAATGTGTTCCAGGATGGGGAAGGGGCCAGCAAAGCGGGTGTTGAGCTTGGGACTGGGTTGTCAAGTCTTCCAGTTCTTGCAGTTGATGTGAACGAGATCACTGACTTTGAATTCCACAACCTTGTGCTTATGATTGTATTGCTTGACCATCCATGCTTGTGCTTGCTGAATGGCTTCCTGAAGGTACATGATCTGGTCCTTGGCAGTCATGAGCCATTCATGCTGTCCTGGGTCATGTATGCTGAGTCATTCCAGAATTTCTGGGTGAGACTTGGGGTTCCAGCCATAGCACACAAAGAAAGGTGATATGCCAATGCTGCTGTGTACTGTGTTGTTGTATACAAACTCAGCCATGGCCAACAGGGAACACCAGTTGTTTTGCTCATAATTGCAGTACATATGGAGGTACTGTTCAACCACTTGGTTTACCTGCTCAGTCTGTCCATTGGTTTGTGGATGGTAGGCTGTGCTGAGAGAGTGGTTGATGCCAAGGGTGGTGGTGAACTTCTTCCAGGCTGCTGATATGAACTGCTGTCCTCAATCAGAGACAATGTGGTCTGGTGCACCAAAACATATGAAGACTGTGGCCTCTAAGAGCTTGGCAGTGTCCTCCAAGGTTGCCAACTTATGTGTTGGCACCAGGACAGCAAACTTGGTAAGATGGTCAACCATGACTAGGATTGAATTGTAGCCTTCTGAAGGTGGCAGTCCTTTGATGAAGTCCATGGAGATCGAGCCCCAAGGCCACTCTGGTGTGGACAATGGTTGCAAAAGGCCATACAGCTGATGGCATGGGGCCTTGTATCGAGTGCACACTGGGCAGCTAGCTATGTAGTCTGCAATCCATGCAGCCATGCATGGCCAGTAGTAGTGCCATCATGCTAGCTCCAGCATAGCATCGCACCTGGCATGCCCAGCGGTTGATCCATTGTGGCATTGCATCATGACCATGTAGTGAAGGTGCTCGACCAATAGAAATTGGTCTTGTACCTTGGCCACACTCCTGGTGTTGTTGCTACCCTGCCTGCCAGGCAGTGTGACCTTCAGCACAACCAAACAGCTGTCCTTATACCACAAGCCATCCTTGAGCTCAAATTGGCCTTGATTGTACAGCTCTACCAGCTCAAGATCGAGGGGCTGGAAGGTTCTGACAAGCTCCTTAAATCCTTCTGCTATGATATCTGCCATCGAGGGCAGCACCAGAGGTGTTTCATGAGATTGATGATTATCATCCCTTACACTTGAACTCAATTGAGTTCGACAATTATGTGTGTTTTCGCTCAAACTCATTTGAGTTCAATGATTAATGGCATTTATCATCGATTTTGTGTTGGGTTCAGCAAATAGTCAGGCCAGCAGCAGCTGTCAAACATTATGCTCTCATTCTTCACCAGCTGGCTGCATATCGCTCTGCCTTGTCAAGGCATCAGGCTCACCTGCTTTGTCCCCTGGCCTGTATTATAGAACGAAGTCGAAGTCAGCTAGTAGTACTGCCCATCGAGCTTGTCAACCATTGATGTGCTGTTGAGACTTGAAGTACTTGAGCACTTCATGGTCTGTGAGTATGACAAGCTGCGACAGCAGGCCTGCCAGCATATGGCACCACTGGGTCAGGCATGCCACCACTGCAAGCAGTTCCTTGTCATGGATCTTGTAGTTTTGCTCTGCTGAACTCATCTTGTGAGAGTAGAAGGTGATTGGATGCCATCGTCCCTCATGCTCTTGTTTGAGGACTCCAGCTATAGCATAGTTGCTGGCATCGGTCTCCATTTGCATGGGCAGGTGATAATCGAAATGGCAGAGTACCCCTGCTGACATGAACACTGCAATGAGGCTGTGGAATGCCCTCTCTGCCTCCTCTGGCAGCTTAAACTTCTTGAAGCACTCAGTTGGCTTGACTAACAATGTGAGTGGCCTTGCAATGCATGCAAAGTGTGAGATGAATCGTTGATAGAAGTTGGTGAAGCCAAGGAAGCACTGAATGTCATGGATCGACTTGGGGACTGGCCATTCCTTAATGGTCTGTACCTTCACTTCATCCATCTTGATTCCTTGCAGCATGATAACATAGCCTAGGAACTCAATGGTTGTGGTGTGGAACTCGCATTTTGACAGCTTTGTGAAGAGTCGGTGCTTGTGTAGTCGCTGTAGCACCTCTCATACATGGCTGACATGCTCCTTCAGGTGGTCACTGAAGATGAGGAAGTCATCTAAGTATACCACCACATAGATACCAAGGATATCATGGAAGATACCATTAACAAGTGACTGAAAGTGTGAGGGAGTGTTCACCAGCCCAAATGGCATGATGAGGTACTTGTAGAGCCTGAGTTGGGTACTGAAAGCTGTCTTCCACTCATCGCCATCTGCAATGTGTACCAAGTTATACACCACCTTGAGATCCAGCTTGCTGTAGACCTTGGCCTTTTGCAGTAGGAAGAGCTGTTCCTCAATGAGAGGTAACAGGGCATGATTCTTCACCATAACCTTGTTGAGGCCTCAGTAGTCAACACATAACCAGAGACCTCCATCCTTCTTTGGTACAAAGAGCACAGGTGAGCATGCTGGACTTTTCGATGGATGGGTGAAGCCCTTTGTGATGTTCTCATTGAGGTATTTGCACA
This sequence comes from Ustilago lituana, assembly GCA_928869825.1. Lineage (NCBI taxonomy): Eukaryota > Fungi > Basidiomycota > Ustilaginomycetes > Ustilaginales > Ustilaginaceae > Ustilago > Ustilago lituana. Next base: position 357,818 of record CAKMYA010000016.1, on the reverse strand, counting down.
ACTCTTCCAGCTCTTTGGGTCCCTGTAAGTACAGAGGCCCTCAAGGCAGCTGGGTGCCCAGCAATAGCTCGATCGAGAGATCATGGTCCATCCTTGGAGGCAACTTGTCAGCTTCAGTCTCACAGAAGACCTGATGGAGATCCTGGTATTCCTCAGGTATCTCCTTCACCTTTGGCTCCTCCTGAGGTTTGACCTCCATCTCAATACCTTTGTCACTGCCTGTAGGGACAAAGCTGTACATGGGTACTGTGGCAGGATCGACATCCAGGAGCATGCATCCTATGGGGCCATTGCGAAGGGCTGCTTGTATGAGCTGTTTGGTGGAGACAAACTCGTTTCCATGAGCTACAAGATTGGTTGCTGAAATCGACATTAAGGGCATGTTATCTTGGATCTTGGTTGAAATTGAAGATACACAGTGTTTATCATTGATTTTGGATGAAATCGACTGTAACTGCCCCTTAACTTCAATTTTGAGGCCAGGCTGGAAATCAAGAGTACTGGTGTGCCAATCTACCCTGGGTCTGAGTTTCCTGAGTAGCTTGTAACCTAGAATGACATTGTAGTCATTGATGTCTGTCACCTCTGCTTCGAAAGGGCTGACTAGGTAACCTCCTATGCCCACAGTGACTGAGGCAGTGCTGTCGATCTGTAAGGTATGACTGGTAATACCATGAATGCTTCTTTTGTGTATGGGTTTTGTGGGTATTTGATGGGTCGAAACAAATGTATGAGCAATTATAGACACTCTGGCACCTGTGTCAGCCAGCATTCAAGCTGGGTGACCCATGATGGTCCCATCAATCTTGAGTACTGGCTTCCATGATGCTGCAGAGAAACAGAAACAACAGTCTTGATATGTACAGTGTGATGACAAGGATGGATTCAGGGCAATGCACACCATCAATGCACTGTCCCATGCCCATTTCCCTGGTCAGCATCACCTTCCTGGGATTGGGCATTCTCCTCATCCTTGTTGGCATAAGCAGCCAGGTCAATGTTGGCCTCCTGGTTGCCTTCCTCAGATGCCTCTTCATCATCTTTGGCATCTTCAGTTTGCTCATTGATAGCGAAGACACAGCCACTCTGTGGAATGGGGCCATGAGGCACACCTGGTGGACCAGGTACTCTGGGCACAGCCTTGGGACAGTTGTGCTGCCAATGGCCTGTCTGGCCACATAGGCTACATTGGTCTGGTCCAAAGGTGGTGCCACCGACATTGGTCACCAGCAGCTTCTGAGCCAAGTGTGGGGGCAAGGGCCTCCTAGGAGCAGTATTGGGTATGGCTCCACTGCACTGACCCCAACCACTTATCCTATTGCTAAACAGCAGTGCCTCCTTCCCTTTCCCCTTGTCTGTGGTGGGTGCTGCCATGCTAGCTGGATGAGCTGGGGTTGAGAGGAGGTGTGCATTGTTGGCATCTAAGGTTCGAATGCAGTCAATACTTTCCATGCTGCAATACCATTCCCAGAGGTTGGAAGGGGGATCATGCTCAAACTTTTGCTGCATCCTGGTGGTGAGGCCCATCTTGAAGAGACCCATGATGAGCTTGGGGTTTCCATCGAGGCCTGCACAGTTTGCTAGGTCCCAGAAATGTTCAACATAGCAAGTGGCCATGCCTGGTTCATTGCTGGTTTGACAGAGGATGGAGAGCTTGGCATAGGCAGTGAACAAGTCAACTGTCTGACTGAACTGGTCCCTCAACCAGGCACAGAACATATCCCAGTCATGGAACAGCTGTCCTTGGAGCTTAGGGTTGACCCTTAGCTTAGAGTCCCACCATTCTTTGGCTGAACCTTCTAATCGCTCTGAAGCAATGGCCACTCGATGCTGATGGCTTGTGATACTGTATTGAGTGAACCAGTTGTTGGCCTTGATGAGGAACAGCTCAACATCCTTGGTGTCCAGCTTGGGGAACAGGATCCTCATGTCCACCAGGAGTGCCTTAGGCTCTTGGCCCTCACCTTCGAACATGGTGATGGGCTTGAGAGGCTCACAATGATGCCTAGGACCTGTGGGAGTCACATAAATGTCGATGTTGCTGAACTCCACAGGCCATACCTTCACTGTGGACCTAGGTGTCAGTGTTTGGGGATCCTCCACTTGAGCAGACCTGGTCTGAGCCATCGTTGACTCACTGAGGGGAGGAGCTGACCTTGTCTGGCCTACTGGTGATGGTGTAGCCAGCTCCTCGCCCTGGTACAACCACCAATTACCTAACATGGCTCACTGCCATTCTTGGTTTGCTTCTGCTTCTTGTCGCTGTTGCTCCATCATCTGCTGAAGCATGGCTACCACCAACCTGAGGTCGACAGCCCTGAGGTGCTCCTCAGATTGATCATCAGGTGCCATAGTGAACATGGGGCACTGCTTGAACGATCCACTCTAATGTCAGCAGTCATGTGCCAGACACATGAAATTGATGTTAACTCGAGGTTAACATTGATTTCATTTGAGTTCAAGGTTAATGGCCAGTAAATGTCGATTTCACTTGAGATCGATGTTAACTGCATCTTATGCTTGATGTTGACTGACTGCTGTTGCCACTCCATTCAGAGGTAATGTGGCATGTTTGTGGTAGCCTGGTGTGTGTCCTACACTTGACAGGAGTGGGCTAACTGTCCTTGTGTAGGTATGCAGCACAGATGGACTGCACTGCCATTGTTGGAGATGATGCTCAAGGCTGTACAATGCTGATAGCTGGCATCACCATATAGTAATGGTACTGGTGAAGGTTCCAGGACTGTGGTGTAGGTTCCACCTGCACAGGTGAGGCCTGTGGTGCCAGTGGTGGTTCTGACTGATGTCTATATGTACTCCAACTCAAACAGAGGCACACTGAGTAGTAGCAATGCCTAAGATTGCTAACCTATGAGACAAAGAAAGTGAGAGTAAAGATACTAATGTACTAACAAGTAAAATGAATGGTAGAGTGGATGAGGTCCTGCCTCCCCACTCACACAAGGCATGTGTATATATGTATGCTGGCAGTGGGTGCTCCAGAGCATCCCCCCACCAGCATCAGGCCAGTGTCAGGGCCTGCCCCACTGGCCTAGAGACTCATCACTGGCCTCCAACCACTACCTCTTTGCTGGCTCCACAGCCTTGAGCCAGTGTCAGGCTCTCCTTCCCTTCCTGCAGGTCCCCCCTATCTTCGCAGGGGCCCCTGCACCTCACCCAGCTGTTACTGGTTGGCCTAGGGTCATCGACAGCATCCTCCAGGTGCTGCTGACATCATCACTGATCACCTGCAACCCCTTTGGGGTGGTGCCATCATAGTTGTTGCTTGTCATTTTCGTTCCACAGCATCATATGGCCCTGTAGGCAAAATCGATGATAAGACCTGCTTAACATCGATTTCATCTGAGATCGACCATAAGATGCATTTAATGTCGATCTCAATTCGAGTTCGATTTTATGTCCTGTGACACCGTTCAGGCTGGCAAACGCTCCCTCACACTTTCAGTTGCTCGTTAATGGTATCTTCTGTGATATCCTTGGTATCTACATGGTGGTATACTTAGACAACTTCCTCATCTTCAGCAACCACCTGATGGAGCACATTGGCCATGTATGGGAGGTGCTACAGCAACTATGCAAGCACCAACTCTTCACAAAGCTGTTGAAATGCAAGTTCCACACCACAACCATCGAGTTCCTAGGCTATGTTATCACACTGCAAGGAATCAAGATGGATGAAGCAAAGGTATGGACCATTAAGGAATGGCTGGTCCCTGAGTCGATCCACAATGTTCAGCACTTCCTTGGCTTCACCAACTTCTATCGATGATTCATCTCACACTTCACATGCATTGTGAGGCCACTCATGTCACTGGTCAAGCCAACCACGCACTTCAAGAAGTTCAAGCTGCCAGAGGAAGCAGAGAAGGCATTCCACAGTCTCATTGCAGCATTCACATCAGCAGGAGTTCTTCAACATTTTGACTATCACCTGCCCACATGAATGGAGACTGATGCCAGCAACTATGCTATAGCTGGAGTCCTCAAACAAGAGCATGAGGGACGATGGCATCTGATCACCTTCTACTCTCACAAGATGAATTCAGCAGAGTGAAACTATGAGATCCATGACAAGGAATTGCTTGCAGTGGTGGCATGCCTGGCCCAGTGGCACCATATGCTGGCAGGCCTGCCATCACAGCTCATCATCCTCACAGATCACGAAGCACTCAAGTACTTCAAATCTCAATGGCACATCAATGGTCAGCAAGCTTGATGGGCAGTACTACTAGCTGATTTCGACTTTGTTCTATAATACAGGCCAGGGGACAAAGCAGGTGAACCTGACACCTTGACTAGGCAGAGGAATATGCAGCCTGCTGGCAAAGAATGAGAGCATAATGTTTGACAGCTGCTGCTGGCCTGACTGTTTGCCAAACCTGATGTGAAATTGATGATAAATGCCATTAATCATCGAACTCAAACAAGTTCAAGCATAAACATGTGTAATTGTCAAACTCAATCAAGTTTGAGTGTAGGGGACAATAATCATTGATCTTGTGAAACACCTCCAGCACTGCCTTCTATGGCAGATATCGTAGCAGGGGGATTTAAGGAGCTCATCAGGACCTTCCAGCCCCTCGACCTAGAGCTGGTAGAGCTGTACAATCAAGGCCAATTTGAGCTCAAGGATAGCTTGTGGTACAAGAATGGCTGCTTAGTTGTGCCAAAGGTCATGCTGCCTGGCAGGCAAGGTAGCAACGACACCAGGAGTGTGGCCAAGGTATGAGACCAATCCCTATCAGTCGAACACCTCCACTACATGGTCATGATGCAATGCCATGATGATCTGACTGCTGGACACATCAGGCACAATGCTATGCTGGAGCTAGCACAACAGCACTACTACTGGCCACACATGGCTGTGTGGATCATGGACTACATAGCTAGCTGCCCTGTGTGCATGTGCTACAAGGCCCCACACCATTGGCCATATGGCCTTCTGCAGCCATTGTCCACACCTGAGCGACCTTGGGGCTCAATCTTGATGGACTTCATCGAAGGACTGCTGCTCTTGGAAGGCTATGACTCAATTCTAGTTGTGGTTGACCATCTTACCAAGTTCACTGTCCTAGCACCAGCACATAAGTTGGCAACCTTGGAAGATACTGCCAAGCTCTTAGAGGCCACAGTCTTCATATGTTTTGGTGCACCAGACCACATTGTCTCTGATCAAGGACAGCAGTTCATATCAGCAGCCTGGAAGAAGTTCACCACCACCCTTGGCATCAACCACTCTCTCAGCACAGCCTACCATCCACAAACCAATGGACAGACTGAGCTGGTAAACCAAGTGGTTGAACAGTACCTCCATATGTACTGCAATTATGAGCAAAACAACTGGTGCACCTTGCTGGCAATGGCTGAGTTCATGTACAACAACATGGTACACAGCAGCATTGGTGTATCACCTTTCTTCATGTGCTATGGCTGGAATCCCAAATCTCACCTGGAGATCCCAGAGCAGCTCAGAGTACATGACCTGGGATGGCATGAATGGCTCATGACTGCCAAGGATCAGAACAAGTACCTTCAGGAAGCCATCTGACAAGCCCAAGCATGAGTGGTAGAGCAATACAATTGCAAGCACAAGGACATGGAGTTCAAAGTTGGTGACCTCATTTACATCAACCACAAGAACTGGAAGACTTGACAACCTAGTCCCAAGCTCAACACACACTTTGCTGGCCCCTTTCCCATCCTGGAACACATCAGACAGCAAGCATACCACTTACAACTCCCAGCAACCTTCAAAGTCCACAATGTCTTCCACATCTCCATGCTGGAGAAGCAGCTAGCAAGCCAACTGGCAGGGTGCAACAAGCTCCCCATCCAACTGCTGCTGCACAATGATGAGCTGGAGTATGAGATTGAGCACATCCTTGACCATCAAATCCATCATGGCCAGCTCCAATACAAGGTGTTCTGGAAGGGCTACCCTGAGGAACAGGTAACCTGGGAGCCTGCTGAGAACCTCAATTGCCCTGACCTCATCTGGGACTATGAGGTTTCGAGGGGGGGAGGCATCCTCGCTTGAAAATAGGGCCATCTCCTCAGTTTCACAAAATTGATGTTAAAAGCATGTTACAGTCGAACTTGTATGAAATTGACATTAAAAGCGAGTTACAGTTGATCTCACACAAAATTGAGGATTATGCAACTTTATCCTTGATCTCAAGAAGGTCAGCCCCATGGGAGGAAAAGTTGCCAGGAAGGCTCCAGTCTCAGTGTTAAAGCTCATCAGACACTCATGAGGCACATACAAGAGGACAAGGAGAACAGCAGTGGATTTCAAAGGGGACAAACACAGTACAAGAGAAGGACTAAACTACATGTTGTCACAGGACATAAAATCGAACTTGAACTGAGATCAACATTAAATGCATCTTATGGTCGATCTCAGATGAAATCGACATTAAGCAGGCCTTATCATCGATTTCACCTACAGGGCCATATGACACTGTGGAATGAACATGACAAGCAACAACTATGACAACACCATCCCAAATGGGTTGTGGGAGACCAGTGATGGAGTTGGCGGTGTCTGGAGGATGCTGTCGATGACCTGGGCTGACCAGTAATGGCCAGGTAAGATGTAGGGGCCCCTGCATAGATAGGGGGACCTGCAGGAAGGGAGGAAGAGCTCGACACTGGCTCAAGGCCATGGAGCTAGCGAAGAGGTGCTGGTTGGAGACCAGTGACAAGTCTCAAGGACAGCAGGGCAGCTCCTGACACTGGCTGGATGCTGGTGAAGGGATGCTCCAGAGCAACCGCCACCAGCATACATACATATATATACACACACATTCCTTGTGTGAGTGGAGAGGCAGGGCCTCATCCACTCTATCATTCAATTTACTTGCAAGTACATTAGTATCACTACACTCACACTCATTGTCTCATAGAGTAGCAATCCTAGTCATTGCTACTACTCAGTGTGCCTCCATTTGAGTCGGAGTACATATAGACATCAGTCAGAACCACCACTGGTGCCACAGGCCTCACCTGTGCAGGGGGAACCTACACCACAGTCCTGGAACCTTCACCAGTACCATTACTATATGATGATGCCAGCTATCAGCATTGTACAGCCTTGAGCATCATCTCTGACAATGGCAGTGCAGTCTATCCATGCTGCATACCTACACAAGGACAGTTAGCCCACTCCTGTCAAGTGTAGGACACACACCAGGCTACCATGAACATGCCACATTACCTCTGAATGGAGTGGCAATGGCAGTCAGTCAACATTGAGTGTAAGATGCAGTTAACATCAATCTCAAGTGAAATCGATGTTTACTGGCTGTTAACCTCGAACTCAAATGAAATCAACATTTACCTCGAGTTAACTTCGATTTCACATGTCTGGTGTGCAACCGCTGACACATGTCAATGTAGTAGGGTTCACCATCCTCACCCTCTGGGACCAGCAGAGGGGACAATGGTGTGTCCATGGGCAGCAGAGGACTGCCAGGGCAGGAGCATGACTCATGGGGCTGGTGCTCACTCATGAGAGTGCTGTTTGCCACCATGTACTGGTGCACAGCATGCAAGGTGCCAGGGAAGTTGGCATTGTTGAGGCACCAAAGCCAAACCATGGCCATCACCCAGTGGCAATCATCAGTGGGTGGGTAGACATGGTCATTGTGACATACCTTGCCCATACCAACCCCCTCAGGTGTCAAGAGGTGGGCATGCTCAGTGCCATACTCATGATGCCTGTGCTGCCAGCCTGGGAAGTTGCCATGGTAGATGAACACCAGGTGGCAAGCGATGGACCAATGGCAGTGTGCTATTCCCATGGTGTGGCAGTGCATGCATGATGCAGGCACACAGCACCACCAACCCAGTGGATCTGCAAACAATGAGGGAAAGCAACTGGGCAGCAAAGTCAAAGCAGAAGGTCAGTAAATGAGCTCAACAAGTTCAGTGAGGACAGCAGAGGGGGCAACTTACAGATTCTGGAGCACTGCACAGCACTCACAAGTCCAAGTCAGCCAGGGGGCCAAACCCTCAGTCAGATGCCACATAATGATGTTGCAGATGCATCGATCCACAGCATTGCCCCAAGTGATGGTCCAAAGCTTGGGGTAACAGCCAGCTGCATAAAGGATCAGCAGCACTGGAGCCCAGAGTACCTGGGTCCAGGCAGTGATCTTGGCCCAACTTGGAGTGTGGGCCACTGGCAGCAATGGAGAGGGGTGGTGCAGAGGCACTGGGGGAGGAGGTGTGTGCCTGCCATTGGAGGGAGTATCCCTCCACAACACACCTGGAGGAGGTGGTGATGGAATGTACACAGGTGTTCCAGGCATTGCAGGAGAGGCACGAGTGCTGTCTGGGTGTGCCAACTCAGCCTTGTACACCTCTTGGTGCTCCTTGCTGGGAGGGTGCATGCCCAGGAAGAGAGGCTTGAGGGCAGGAGCAGGAGGGCCATGGGAGGCCAATTCCACCAGTGAGGCAGCCACAGCTTCCTTGACAGGCATGACAGCTGCCTTGGAAGTGGTGCATGGCACCACAGGATCCACAGGCTGCCCAATGGCAGAGCCCATATTGCCACCAGAGGGGTTAGGGCTGGCACCCACCAACTGCACCGAGACAGGCATGGCACCACTAACAGCTGAAGGAGCCTGAGCTGCAGGAGCAGCAGGGGAGGCAGAGCGATGGCTTGTACAATGAAGAGCTGCATGCAGAGCAATGGGAGCTGCTCGACAAGTCAAGCAGCACAATGGGGGGTTGGAAGAGGGAGCCAACCTGGTAGGTGGCAGCAGCATAGTAGTAGGTGATGATGAGAAGGAGGGAAGGAAAGGAAGGAATGCTGCCAACACCATGAACCTGGCCACCTTCTTCTGTGCAGGCCAGGAAGATTTAGGCTCTGGATGGACTTCATTACTTCGCAGGAGCTCAGCTCTGAAAATGGGGGTAATGTCACAGGACATAAAGTTGAAATCGATTTGAGATTGATGTTAAATGCATGTTACAGTCAATCTCAGATGAAGTTGACATTAAGCAGGCCTTATCATCGATTTCACCTACAGAGCTGTATGATGCCATGGAATGACCACAACAAGTGATGACTACAATGACACCACCCCAGACAGGTTGGGGAAGATCAGTGACAGAGTTGGTGGTGCCTGGAGGACACTGTTGATGACCTGGGCTGACCAGTAACAGTCAGGTAAGGTGCAGGGGCCCCTGCATAGATAGGGGGACTCTCACAGGACATAAAATCGAACTCGAATTGAGATCGACATTAAACATGTCTTACAGTCGATCTCAGATGAAATCGACATTAAGCAGGTCTTATCATCGATTTCACCTACAGGGCCATATGATGCTGTGGAATGAAAACAACAAGCAACAACTATGATTACACCATCCCCAAATGGGTCAGGGTGATCAGCGAGGATGTTGGCAGCACCTGGAGGATGCTGTCGATGACCCTGTGCCAACCAGTAATGGCCAGGTGAGGTGCAGGGGCCCCTGCGAAGATAGGGGGACCTGCAGGAAGGGAAGGAGAGCCTGGCACTGGCTTGAGGCTGTGGAGCCAGCGAAGAGGTATTGGTTGGAGGCCAGTGATGAGTCTCTAGGACAGTGGGGCAGGCCCTGACACTGACCTGATGCTGATGGTGGGATGCTCTGGAGCATCTGCCACCAGCATACATATATATATACACATGCCTTGTGCAAGTGGAGAGGTGGGGCCTCATCCACTCTATCATTCATTAACTTGTCAGTACATTTAGTATCTCTATACTCACACTCATTGTCTCATAGAGTAGCAATCTTAGGCATTGCTACTACTCAGTGTGCCTCTGTTCGAGTTGGAGAACATATAGACAGCAGTCAGAACCACCACTGGCACCACAGGCCTCACCTGTGCAGGTGGAACCTACACCACAGTCCTGGAACCTACACCAGTACCATTACTATATGACAATGCTGACTACCAGCATCATACAACCTCAAGCACCATCTCCAATGATGGCAGTGCAGTTCATCCATGCTGCATACCTGCACAAGGACAGTTAGCCCACTCCTGTCAAGTGTAGGACACACACCAGGCTACCATGAACATGCCACATTACCTCTGAATGGAGTGGCAACAGCAGTCAGTTGACATCGAGCATAAGATGCAGTTAATGTCGATCTCAAGTGAAATCAATGTTTACTGGCCATTAACCTCAACCTCAAATGGAATCGATGTTTACCTCGAGTTAACTTCAATTTCACATGTCTGGCTTGCGACCACTGACAGAAAGTAGCAACTCTGTTGTGGAATGCCAAGACTTGCTTGATTGGAAACCAGATAAGCATGTCAATGGGATGCAACCCACCAATGCTCAAGGAGTACTTCTCCTCATCCCAGGTATGGGTGGCCACCATTATGCTGGATCTGGATCTTCCTCAAAGCAGTGTGAACTCAGAGTTCCATTCAGATAACAGCAACAAAGTCGTAGTAAACTCGTTCCTCTAGCACAGCATGACTGGTGGATGTGATCCACAAGAACAAGTACTACCAGCGAGTTCTGCTTCCTGGACGTTTGACATCTGATCAGGAGAAAGGTCTGAAGATGAACAAAGACATCATCTGTTGCCAACTCTTCAATGAAGTCTTCCCTGATGACAACACCCTGAATGGTTCCAGTTGCATCAAGTCAAAGGTTCGCTGGTTGACATCGCACTACAACAACATCATGAAGAAGTTTGGAAAGACTGGCTTGGGTCTTCTTCTTCGCAAAATGGAGCAGGATCACTTGGTGAGTACTTTGGTTTGGCTCTATTCATATGCTTGATGCATTACTGAGGTTCTCTATCATACAGGATTACATGTCTTGTGCTGCCATCGCTGAGACCCATTCCTGGTTCGAGCAATGGCACGAGATGGTCAGCAGCTGTCCTGCCACTGGGCCAGTCATATTGGTCACTAGCTCACCATATGACACTGCACCCTCGCAAAGCACCTCCCAGTCAGTTGTCAACTTCATGGACAAATCTGAAGATGATGGATACCCCCAAGACTGCAGCATTCTGGCTCTAGATGCGATTGCCAAAGATTCACAGAGCGACCCCTTCTTGGCTAGGGTTCTTGCTTGTTCCTCATCTGTGACTCCTGCATCAAACTCGACAACCCACCTCCACTCAGCCAGCACCACATTTGGTGGTGATGGTGATGCATACATTGACACTGACTCTGCCTGCCACAGCTCAGCCTCTGGATCTCTGAGGAAGGCTCGTTCATCATCCTCGAAGAGCAAACATGATGATCTGTCAGAAATCGTTTGCACTTGCACCACTGAGTCCCTTGCATCATGTATCAGGCTTGAGGAAGAGCACACAAAGCAGGAGGAAATGCGACTCAACTTCCAGTGGGAGGAGGCCATCAGGCAGGAGTGCATGCAAGCTGACAAACAACGCTTCTTCATTCAAATGCTCCAAATCACAAGTCAGGCTGCCAACAACCACCAGCAGACTGACATTAACTTCGAGTCGATGCTTGCCAACATGCCTGGTGGGCCTGGTTCAGAGGAAGCCAATGAACCTGATGTGTAGCCTCCATATCGCTTTGTACTACCACTTCTTTGTATTCTTAGTGTACTTGAATTGCATTGTTTTCCTTTAGATCGATCTACAAGTCATGTATATGCTTCTGAACGCAATGCTTACAAGCAGTTACTTGTCAAATGTTTGGTATATACAGGTCTTGTGTGTGTGTGTGTTCTCCAGGTCCCAAACTAAGTGGGATGCGTCATGCCATTGTTCCTTTTTAAACCCTTTGTCCTGATCTCGCATTCTGTTCACACCACCATCTCTACTTTCTCACAATCTTGACCATTCTCATTGTTTTTGCTGCTCCAATCCTTCCCCTCTCTCACCACCTTCACTGTCCTCCACACCATCGACACCAGTTTGGTGGTGCAACCACCTTTCCACCACACCCAAGACCAGATTTGTCAGCTCAGCATGTGTCCATTTAGTCAGCCCCTTTCCCCCATCCGCTCCCTCTCTTTGCATGCCCTCCCCCTTCTCCTGCTCCCCTCTCCTTCTCCCCCTGCAGTGTACTATCTGACAAGGGTGTCAGGTCCAACCAGTCTTTGAACACAAGTTCTTGACTGGTTTCCTGACCTTTGCCCAGTCGATAGGCACTGCTGCCTGTCCCCCCCCCCCCTGGTCTCTTTACATCAATCAACTCGGTACACCAATTGACACCATAATGGTTCGTAGATCAAGAAAGCGGCTCCTTCTTGACAATATAGACACAGTGATCAGACATGCCTTAGTGGTCAAATCAAAGCTACAGCTTGACTTTGCATGTGATGCTGATACATGGCATCCAAATGACAATCTGGATGACAGCGATGATGATGAAACTGCTCATGCAGTCTCGCAAGCACTAACAAAGGCATACAGCATCATCGAGGCTGAATGATACACTGTCACATGCACTTTCAAGTCTCATCAGAGAGGTTTTGGTCGAGAAATGTCTATCTCACGCAGTTCGTTTGCCGAACTACGCGAGACGGTGGTGGCGGTGGTGGTTTGGAAGAGAGTCAGACGGTCGCGAGCTCAGTCTTACTCAGTTCGGGATGTGGGTGCAGAATTTGAAAATTTTTTCCATTCACATGACGCATCTTAGTCAGCAAATATGCACGATTTGTGAATATTGGGCTCATAGGTCACCGATGAGCTCCGTACAGTTGGTGGTAGTGGTCGTCATCACGAGCAGGCACAGACTGTAGATACAATGCGCTGGAGTCTTCGACTTGCATGATCATGTGGACAGTGTCCGGTGCCTGGCAGATGCACTGGTTAAACAGAGATAAGGTTACAGAAAGCGTGGGGTAAGGATACAGATGATGGTAGTACTACCGCCATCCATGGTTTCGACAGTTTCGGTGGTTCTCTCTCAATGTAGACTTTAGTTTCACATACCACACATGCTTTGTAATCAAGAACGTTGCCCAACATGTTACATTCTAGCTAAAACCACACGATCATGGTGAGATGCGTCTAACGCTTCTCATTCTACTTACATACACAGTTCACCTAACAGAAAGTAGTTGTAAGACAAATCCAAATGGGTCATACAGACCTCGCTTATGCACACATGCATCCGAAGTGAGCAAGACGGCTTTGCCGAGCTCGAAACACGTGAGTAAGAGGCGTACCAAAACCTCACTATCGTCTTGAAATGCTCCTCAACATTCTAGATTGATGCAAAAGAACTGACCACAAGATGTTCCATGGCTTGGTTCATATGTCTCCAGATGCATTTGAAGCACTCACTCACCACCTCAGCACAACAAAGGTCTTCAGCTCTACCCTCGAATTCAGACATGTTCAACTGCAGATTGCAGTTGGATTGTATCAGCTGGGTCGATCAGGCAATGGTGGAGGAGTTCGAGATATTGCTTTGGCTTGTGGCTGCAGTTGGGGTTTGGTTCACATGTGGACCGAAAAGACAATTCAGGCATTATATGAACTCAATGAAGAGGTTGTAACCTTCACAACAGAGGATGAATGGGCAAAGGCATCAGCATGGGTCATCGACAAGACTGGTGTGGAGGAATGGGGTCAAGGCTGGCTTGTGGCAGACAGCACACACATCAATCTGGCTTGGAAGCCAGCGCTCAATGCTCAGGAACACTACTCATACAAGGGTGACTATACATTCAATGTTGCTCTTGTGTTCCTACCACACTCATTATGCATAGTGGAGTCCATCATCAGACATCCAGGCTCATCGCATGACTCATGTGTCTGGGCATCAGGGCATGGAATCATTGCCAAGCCTCAGCTCCATCTGGATGAAGGTGAGTTTGTTTGGGTCGATGCTGGGTTCAGTTACTCATCCTACACTGTTGGGCCTTTCAGCAACACTTCAGCTGCCAAGAGCTGAGACATCCACTATTTCAACTACAGCTTATCATGCATTTGTGTCTGGGCTGAGCATGGCATCACATACCTCAAGAATCGATTCCAGTGCCTCTTGGGCTATCGCAGCAATCTTTATCAGGAAGAAGATCATCAAAAGGCCACATATGCGATCCAAGCTTGTATCATCGCTCACACTTTTGCTAGCTGGTACAACTGCCCAGACAATGTGGCTGAGTATCTTCAGGAATCATTCATGGAGGATGATGTGTGGGATGCAACAACTGGGCTTGGTTCATATGAACAAGCAACTGAACAGGCCAGGATCCAATGTCATGACAATCAGCTGCAGTATGAGCAGCAATTGGCTATTGAAACTAATGGCTTGTTGCAGAGCCAGCTCAACAGATACCGGACCAACAGTGCCCTTGATGTCAGAGAGGAGATGTTCAGCATGCTCTTTACATCACATTCTCACCCCTTTGATGACACAACTGAGGCCTCAAGACACATTGGTATGATGGGGTTAGCTTTCAAATCATCTCAAGAAAGGCAGGATAGATGGAACGAAGCATGATGAAGGCAGAGGTTGGATTCCACCAATAATGGTGTGCAACGAGGCACAGAGGAGTCACAAGGTTTCTTCTAGGTTAAAAACATGGCATGCAATGAGGTGCAGAGGAGTCACGAGGTTTCTTCTAGGTTAAAAGTGTGTGCAGCACACGCATTTTCCTTCCTTCAATCCACCATCATCTTTCTCACTCTTTGAGTCAGCCTCATTCTCGTCCATGATGTTTGATACATCTCCCACTCTATACTACTTGTCAATCACAACATGGACTCCAGCCTCGAGAATCTCAAGCTCTTCAAATGCAAGCACATCACCTGGAATTGCGAGATCATCAAAGCCAATGCAGTGGCTCAGCTCCACATCTGAGAGCTAGAAAACTGCATCCAGGTCCTTGAAGCTGAGAAAGTGCAAAAGGAACTAGCCATCAATGGACTCACAGCACAAGTCAGTCATCTACGCCATGCCATCAGCTGCATCCACATGGGCTGGGAAGCGAATGGCAGAGGTCTCATGCTCAGCATAGGTGATTTGCAATCAGACTTTGTGCCACCCTTTCCTGCTGGTGCTGTACAGCTTCCCCCTTCAAATCGAGTGAAGGTGGAGCCTAATCCCAATGCAGTTGGCATTGTCTGGCCTGTAGCCACAGCTCCCAAGGTGCACATTGAGTGTCTCCAAGAGGAGCCCAAACCACAAAATGTCATCGAGCACTCACATCCATCTCTCTCCACTTCAGATGCCTGATCAAGGTTTGTTCCAGCATCTGATTCCCTTTTCTTTGATGGACAGGTGGATGCAATGTCTTTGCTGGACATGGACAGAGTGCCTTATCCCATGGGCAGCTTTGAGTTTCCCATGGGGCTCAAAGATGCCATCGCTGCTGCCACTTCACTGTCAAATTCGCATCACTGGTCACTATCAGACATTGCCACTCTCCCTTCTCCTCAACAATACCATCCAACATCGATTCCACCACCATGGATGAGCACAACCTTAATCAAAGCGCAAACTGACAATCTTTGCAGAGGTCAGGTTGCAAATCCAGTTGCAGATAGAGTGGCTACCACTCACAGCCTGGCTACACAGATAGTCAATTGGGTAGCCAATCTCTGGAGCATAACTCAGCACCTTTGTACCCACATCCAAGTTCGGTCAAAGCAAGCTGCATTGTCCGAGGCACATACACCTGCTGTTTGCAAGCACTAGCTTTCCAACCACAAACCAGTTCACTCCCTCATGGTGATCGACCATTCCTGGGAACATCTGTCCATAGAGGTGACACACTTTGCTACCTGCTGACACTTTACCCATTCTCTCTCTATTACGACTTTACAGGTTTTACAAGGACTTGTTGTCACCCAGAGTGGTGCCCAGGTGAAGTATGGCCTCTCTTCCCCTTCGCTAAGGTAAGTTCCTCTCTGGTGTTCTTTGTCCTTGTCATCATGCTTGACTGTGACTCATACTGACCCACCTTTGCCCCCATCTCTGTCATCTCTCAATGTTTTCACCTCATCCCCACCACAAACGTGCACAATTGCAATGCATGACTCTTGCTCTTTGTTTCATTCAAGACTTCTTCTGGTGACCACAACTCAGCAGAGTGCAACGTTTATAGTGAGTGTCTTTCAATGGTGAGCATGAGCAAATCATGACCTCCATGCAGTTGACTGACACCTCACTCTCTCTCTCTCTTTCTCTCTTTCTCTCCCTATCTACACCATCGACACCGCTGCTGCTGCTGCCACCACTCTCTCACTCTCCCTCTCGATCTCGCACTCTCTCGATCTCATGCTCTGGACACCATTGCTGCCACTGCTGCTCTCTCGCTCTCGCACTCTATACACCATTGCTGCTGCCACTCACTCTCTCATGTGCTCTCTGTACACCATGGACACTGTGGACACCATTGCCACTCTCTTTCTCTCGTGCACATGCTCTATGTACACCATGGACACCATCACCACTCACACTCTTGCTCTCTCATGCTCTCTGTATGCCCCCAACACCACCACCGCTGCTCTCACTCTCTCACTCTTGATCTCTCTCTCATGCTCTCTCTGTATACTGCTGCTGCCTCTTTCATTCTCTCAAACTCTGCACTGAACATCTACAACACCAAACCGCTGCCACCATCTCTTTCATTCTCTCCAACCCTACACCATCAACACCACTCACACAACACATTCTACATGATGTCTCTCCCCATCTCTCCCTCCAAATGGTGCTGCAAGTGCTGCAGCAAGATTCTCGATGTTTGCACCACCATTCAAGGTGTGCTAAGCCATGGCTATGCATGGTTCTGCTCCCACCATTGCATGCACAACCAGATGGATTCGATCTAGACTCAGATCCCTTCAAGTATGTAAGTACATGTTCTCATTCTTTCAACGTTGTGAATAGCTTACTGACATTACCACCATTACTAGCTTGGTTTCTGCTACAGTTGCTCCATCATGTGCTGAATACATGTACTTAGTCCCCCCCTCTCGATGAATGCGATCTCTTTACTGTCTCTTGTGTGAGTCTGTGCTTGTTGGACAGAATGTATATACATTGCTTACTGAGGCAGTTGGGCAAAGCTGACCATGCATATACAACTGCTCATCTTTTGGCTGATTCACTCTTTCAGCTGATTCAGTTCTTCAGAACATGGAAATTAATACACAAAATTCGAGTTTTGGGCAGGACTGAAAAGTGGGGTGTCAAAACAATGAAAGCCCAGGTTTTCAAAAACCTGCATTTTCAAAAACTCAAAATTCAATGAAACCCCCTACTGAGCTTTGTAAAATTTTTGAATTCCACATGAGGTGTTGAAATTGCTTAATAATCAAATCAGCTGGTAATCAGGTGTGAAACAGTCTGATCTGGCCATCTGATATGGTGTTAGTAGTGGTCATCACAATCATGCAAGTGTAGGTTCATCAGCATCTGAGTAATGAAATGGATTGAGTTTGTTTGCCTTGGCATGCATTCCCCATGTTCCTGACTTCATTAACAGAGTTACACCATACCATACCCTCACACAGCAACAATGAGCACCTGTCAGGGCCAACAAGACAGCCCTGGTACACTTGCATGCCTTCCAGAGACCATTTGAGAGCATGTCAGTTCAATTTCATCAATGAATATCAGCTCATTTGATGATATAGTCAATATGACAGACTTGTATGACCTTGAGAGCTCTCCTCTGCTGGCAAACCATACCCAACTACTGTGGCTGCCTTCGCTTCACTTCCCAACACCCTCTCAGACCCCTCCTGTTCTTTCACAAGCCTCTGTTCTTATGGAGTCACAAGCATTGCAATCACAAGAAGTTGAACAACACTTGCATTCCAGGTCTGTGTGCTCTTGAGGGTCTGAAATGCTGTATGGCTGCCAACACAGGGATCAGGAGTCGCTTGAGATGCTGGTCAAGGCTGTCCATAACCATAACCCATACAAGTCTCAGAACAATCAAGAGAAGGGGAGGCTCTGGAATGACATCTGGAAGGAGCTCAAGTTTGCTCTTGCAGCATGAGGCCTGGAGCAATGCTCTCTGAATGCCATCAGAGTCAAGTGGGCAGAGATCTTGAACGCTCAGAAGAGGCAAGACACCTGTTGGAGTACATGGTACTCTGCCAGTTCATCTCGCACTTGGATACTTCACCATGGGAGCACACACCAACCGGTTGGTCCTCAAACCAACTGGCTATTTATGCACCCCTTCAGTTGGCTGTCACACCAACAGCCAAATCCTCACAACCACTGGAGGGTATCCACTTTAGTTGACATGCCAGACACATGGTATCTGACTTTCCCACTCATGCAACTCCTTGCATGCCCTTGCATCTGATGCAAGGAACAAATCAATGCCACCAATGCCAAATATACACAACCAACCCATTGGTCCAGATCCAACTGAAGGATCACTCAACTCACCCAATGAGAACACTTGGTTCAACACCAAGGTGAAACTTTTCCTATGACACACACACACTCTGATGTGACACACTGCATGGTAGGAATGTGATTGGTCAGATGGAGACATGTGTTGGGCAATGCTGCTTCTCACCAAAGGAACATAGACATTTGACAATAGGCACACTGACCAAATGGCATGGACCACACTAACCATTGCACCAAGTCTCCATTCCCCCTCAATGCATATATAATGTACATACCAATCACACCTGTCACTAAAATATCATCGAAACTTCATCTTACTCATGTATACTGAACACTCACTGTTGCTTGGCCATTCCAACTGACTGGTTCATGTATTTGCAGTATCTTTCCCTTTCACTTCCAGCCTCTGTGCAATCAATCACTGGTGTTGATAAACAACCAATTGGTCTTGTGGTATCATAACTCAGACTCTTGGTTGAATATCTTAGGATTTATGATGCATTGCTGAAGATCGCAACTCAGGCATCATACACAGTTGATCTTAGTGAAGTTTTGGCGCATTGTCATTGCAACCATCTCAGCCTTGGCTAAGGTGGATCATGCACAACATGCATGAGCTGAGCATAAGTGAGTCAGCATCGATGATTTCTAGGTGTTGTCCCCATCCTCCTCCTGTACTAAATCAAGGAGGACAATGCCATGAGAGGTTGTCTGAGGATTTTGTTTGGCTCCAAGTAATTAGCTCTTTCCACACCTGATTGCCAGCAGAAATGATTATTCAGCATTCAAATGCATCATGTGAAATCCAAAACACTGTAACAAAGCTCAGTCAGGTCTGCAAGAGACAACTGGTGGTGTTGACCACTCTCTGAACAACCACCATCTGAACCACACCACACACATCTCAGTTGCATCATGCATCATAGTGATGATGATGCACCGAAACTTCCCTCTTATTGGAAATTGACCACTGCCAAGGAGCTACCAAAGGTGGAGAATTGCCAGGTGAAAAGTGTCCAGTATCTGCCAAGAGATCTGAAGCAAGTAGCTAGCTCACTAAAGTCTTCCCAATGGTGGAATTGCATGTAGAGCTCAGTCTGAGGATATTTCAGCTTAGATATGTTCTGTAACCACTGAGTATGATGATAAAGGACTTGCAGAGGGCTGAGGGGGAACCACTGATGGCAGTACAACACTTGCCTGGATGGCAGAAGGAACAAGACAGACAGATGTCAAAGGGGGTATGGTGATGTAAAGAATGATTCAATTGAGTAAAAGATTATGGAACCACCATGAGGGCGATCCATATATAGAGAATGCCTTGCCTACATTGCACACATGGTGGTGACATAGGGAAATACTAAGATACAAGGCAAGAATCAGAAGATAAACATGTGGAAGGACTGTGAGGTGGTTGTATAACCACAAAGCCAGAGCTAAAAGAGAGTATGTTTTGATGTATATGTTCCATCATCAGGTACCCATCGCAATGTAAAGGACTTGTTGCTATGTATGGTGCCATGCATGGAAGAGTCATCCTGAAGACTCGAACATGGCATCAGAATGGGCATGGCATTGGCCACCAAGAGTGGCCAATACCAATGTCAGCAAAATTGCTGACAGAAAAACTGCAGATCTCTCCATGTGGGAAAACTTGGGAAGATAAGTGCACATGGTCACAATAGAGCTCCCAGACCAGTAGGGCAGGGAGTATCACTGAGTTGAAGGAAGACCATTTTCCAACAGATCTCACAGTCAACTGACTGGTGTCATACATCAACTGGCAGGTGTGCATGACTAATGATCACACACCACTGCTCAATAAGAAGCCCATTCGATGTTACCCCTTCCATTAACACCATCAACAGTCAAGCCTCCAGGATCATCAAATTCACAAGTGGTATTGATGAGCTCATCGACAAGGTTATCACATCAGACATTGCAAACTCATATCGCAAGCCCACCAAGGCTACCATGGAGGCTCACTGATGTGATCTGGCTACTCATGCTGCCAATGCTCACTCTTCAGCAGTTGCACAGTTGACATCATCAATGCAAGAACATTCTCAACAACAGACCCCATCCTCATCACAGTCTGTGGATGATGAGAGTGAAAGCTCTTTTGATTCAATCATTTCACCATGCAAGCGATCATGCAATGCTGCTCATGATGCGCTGAACACCATGGTTGCCAATGATGAGCATGCCTGCAAGGAGGATGTTCAATTCAGGAACGAACAGCTTTGCTTCAGGAATGAACAGCTTCTCATAAGCCATCAGCAAACAGACATAAGCTGCAAGCAGATGGACATCCAGAAGCAGATGATGCAGGTAGGGACTGCATTGCTCAACACCATGAGGATGGACATTAGCAGCATCAAGTTGGACATCCAGTCCATGTCCAACACCATCTCTCAACTGTTCTCTTTGCTCACTTCACAGTCAGCAGGGCCAGAAACAGCAAGTGCACCCTCAATGTCATCAAGGGCACCTTCAAACAACCCACAGTATTTCTTTCCACCTATTCCTGAGGAGCCCCTTACACCTCATGGCCAATGAAGCATGTCAGTTTCCACCTCTGACTCTACAACACCTATGCATTGCTCCCCATCCAGATGCCACAGTTCTCAAGCACCTTCTCAGTCATGCACAGGCAGGTTCAGCAGCTTCAATTAGTTTCACAGCATGTATATACATTTCTTAAGCAATTTGAAAGTGTCTTGTCCTTGAGTACATGTGGTGCAGATCTAAGGTCCAGAGGGTAAGGTTGTCACAGAGGAGCTGCATGATGAGCATCGAGTCCTTGCAGCTCTCCTCCAAGAGCATGTTGAGCTCAGCAATAGCATTGTCAGCCTCATAAGCCTCAAGCGACTTTTCAGTGGAGTCCTTGCACTTGTTGCTGGTGGTGAATTCAGCAAGGTATCAGTGGTAGTCACCCTTCACCTTGCTCTCATCTGAGGAGGCTGAGGGTATGAGGTACTTGTCCAACACATTGAGGATGTCCTCACAGATCTGGGTGAGCTTGGCCTTGATCTTCTCATGGTAGGTCTTGATCATTGAGACCTGGGTCTTGTTGCCCT
Source organism: Ustilago lituana (assembly GCA_928869825.1). Classification (NCBI taxonomy): domain Eukaryota; kingdom Fungi; phylum Basidiomycota; class Ustilaginomycetes; order Ustilaginales; family Ustilaginaceae; genus Ustilago; species Ustilago lituana. Next base: position 336,392 of record CAKMYA010000016.1, on the reverse strand, counting down.
TGGACTCCTCCTTCTGCTCAATGGAGGAGATGATACACCATGTGGCATGACAGGTGTCAGCGGTTGTGTGCCAGACACATGAAATCGATGTTAACTCGAGGTAAACATCGATTTCGTTTGAATTCGAGGTTAATGGCCAGTAAATGTTGATTTCACTTGAGATCGACATTAACTGCCTCTTGCACTCGATGTCAGCTGACTGCCATTGCCACTCCATCCAGAGGTAATGTGGCACATTTGTGGTAGCCTAGTGGGTGTCCTACACTTGACAGGAGTGGGCTAACTGTCCTCATGTAGGTATGCAGTGCTGATGAACTGCACCACCATCATTGGGAATGATGCTCGAGGCTGTACATCGCTGGTAGTTGGCATCATCATATAGTAATGGTACTGGTGGAGGTTCCAGGACCACGGTGTAGGTTCCACCTGCACAGGTGAGGCCTGTGGCACCAGTGGTGGTTCTGACTGCTGTCTATATGTTCTCCGACTCGATCAGAGGCACACTGAGTAGTAGCAATGCCTAAGATTGCTACTCTATGAGACAATGAGTGTGAGTATAGAGATACTAAATGTACTGACAAGTTAATGAATGATAGAGTGGATGAGGCCCCACCTCTCCACTCATGCAGGGGATGTGTATATATATCTGCATGTGTGTATGCTGGTGGTGGTTGCTCCAGAGCATCCCACCACCAGCATCTGGCCAGTGTCAGGGCCTGCTCCTTCTGTCCTAGAGCCTCGCCACTGGTCTCCAACCACTGCCTCTTCGCTGGCTCCTCAGCCTCAAGCCAGTGTCAGGCTCTCCTTCCCTTCCTGCAGGTCCCCCCTATCTTCGCAGGGGCCCCTGTGCCTCACCTGGCTGTTACTGGCTGGCCTAGGGTCATCGACAGCATCCCCCAGGTGCTGCTGACATCATCACTGATCACCCGCAACCCCTTTGGGGTGGTGCCATCATAGTCATTGCTTGTCATTTTTGTTCCCCAGCAACATATGGCCCTGTAGGCGAAATCGATGATAAGGCCTGCTTAACATCAATTTCAATTGAGATTGACTGTAAGATGTGTTTAATGTCGATCTCAATTCGAGTTCGATTTTATGTCCTGTGACATTACCCCCATTTTCAGAGCTGAGCTCCTGCGAAGTAATGAAGTCTGTTTGGAGCCTAATCCTTTGTGGCCTGTGCAGAAAAGGGTGGCCTGTATTTGTGGTGTTGGTGGTGTTCCTTCCTTTCCTTTCTTCCTTCTCATCATCATCTACCACTATGCCATCACCTACCATGTTGGCTCCTCCATCCAACCCTCCTCTGCGCTGCTCGAACCATCAGGTGGCTCCTATTGCTCCTCATGCAGCCCTTTTCTGCCAGCGATCCGCCTCCCCTGCTGCTTCTGCAGCCCCAGATCTCTCGACTGTTGGCACCACTGCTCCTGCCTCTTCAGTTGACGACAGGGGCTCTGCCCATGGGCAGCCCACAGGTGCTTCAACACCTCAACCCACTTCTGAGGCAGCTGTTATGCCTGTCGAGGAAGTCATGGCTGCCTCACTGGTGGAGCTGGCCTCTCATGGTCCCCCCATTCCCGATCTTGAGCCACTGTTCCTGGGTGTGCATGCTCCCAGCGAGGAGCACCAGGAGCACTATGAGGCTGAGCTGGCTCATTTGGATGGTGCCTCCATGTCCCCTGAGGTGCCTGGTACACCTGCATATGCTCTGCCACCCCCTCCTCCAGGTGTGATGTGGAGGGATACTCCCTCCAATGACAGGCATACGCCTCCTCCTCCAGTGCCTCTGTGCTGCCCTTCCTCATTGCTGCCAGTGGCCCATATTCTGTGCTGGGCTGAGATCGTAGCGTGGACCCAAGTACTCTGGGCTCCAGTGCTGCTGATCTTGTATGTGGCTGGATGATACCCCAAGCTCTGGACCATTACTTGGGGCAATGCTGCAGATTGGCACATCTGTAACATCATCATGTGCCATCTGACAGAGGGCTCGGTGCCCTGGCCTACCTGGTCCTGTGCCTGTTGTGAGGCACTCCAAGTCCTGTGAGTATCACCTGCCACCATCATCCCAGTGCCATGACTGTGTACTGACCACTTGCTTTGGTTCAGAGGTGTAGGTGTTTCCCTTTGATGTATGCAGACCTGTTGGGTCGGCAACACCATGTGCCCGCTTTGTGTGTCCACTGCCATGCCACAGGTATCGCTCATTGCTGTTGGGACATTGTTCACCACCCAGCACTTGTGTATCATGGCGACTTTCCTGGGTGGCAGCATGGTCATCACAAGCATGGCACCGAGCAGGCCCACCTCTCGATGTTGGAAAGCATCAGTATGGGTAAGGTACACCACAATGACCATGTCTACCTGCCCACTGATGATCGTCACTGGGCTACAGCCATGGTGTGGCTCTGGCGCCTCAACAATGCTGACTTTCCTGGTGTCTTGCACACCATGTGCCAGTACATGGTGGCTAACAGCGCTCTTGTGAGTGAGCGCCAGCCCCATGAGTCTCGCACCTGCCCTGGTGGTCCTCCACCACCTGTGGACACACCATTGTCCCCTCTGCTGGTCCCTGAGGGTGAGGACGGCAAACCCTTCTACATTGACATGTAGATTCGTCCTCCTCCTGTACTGTGCTCATTCCTGTGAAATCCACTGCTGTTCTCCTTCCCCTTGTGTGTGCCTTGTGAGTGTCTGATGAGCTTTGGCACTGAGACTGGAGCCCTCCTGGCGACTTTTCCTCCTGCAGGTCTGACCTTTTTGAGATCGAGGATAAAGTCATGTAATCCTCAATTTCATGTGAGATCGACTGTAACTCGCTCATAATGTCGATTTCATTTGAGATCGACTGTAACCTGCTTTTAACATCGATTTCGTGAAACTGAGGAGATGGCCCTATTCTCGAGTGGGAACACCTCCCCCCCTCAAAACCTCATAGTCCTGGATGAGGTCAGGGCAATTGAGGTTCTCAGCAGGTTCCCAGGTTACCTGTTCCTCAGGGTAGCCCTTCCAGAACACCTTGTACTGGAGTTGGCCATGATGGATTTGGCAGTTGAGGATGTGCTCAACCTCATACTCCAGCTCATCATCGTGCAGCAGCAGTTGTACAGGAAGCACATGACACCCTGCCAGTTGGCTCACTGGCTGCTTCTCTAGCATGGAGATGTGGAAGACATCATGGACTTTGAAGGTCACTGGAAGCTGCAGGTGGTATGCTTGCCAGCCGATGTGTTCCAGGATGGGAAAGGGGCCAGCAAAGTGGGTGTCGAGCTTGGGACTGGGTCGTCAAGTCTTCCAGTTCTTGTGGTTGATGTGAACGAGATCTCTGACTTTGAATTCCATGTCCTTGCACTTATGATTGTATTGCTCGACCATCCATGCTTGTGCTTGCCGAATGGCCTCCTGAAGGTACATGATCTGGTCCTCAGCAGTCATGAGCCATTCATGCCATCCTGGGTTGTGTACTCCAAGTCGTTCTGGGATTTCTGGGTGAGACTTGGGATTCCAGCTGTAGCATGCAAAGAACGGTGATATGCCAATGCTGCTGTGTACCATGTTGTTGTACACAAACTTGGCCATTGCCAGCAAGGTGTGCCAGTTGTTATGCTTGTAATTGCAGTACATATGGAGGTACTGTTCAACCACTTGGTTTACCTGTTTGGTCTGACCATCAGTTTGCAGGTGGTAGGCCATGCTGAGGGAGTGGTTGATGCTGAGGGTGGCAGTGAACCTCCTCCAGGCTGCTGATATGAACTGCCATCCATGATCAGAGACAATGTGGTCTGGTGCGCTGAAACATACAAAGACTGTGACTTCCAAGAGCTTGGCAGTATCCTCTGAGGTTGCCAACTTAGGTGTCAGCGCTAGGATGGCAAACTTGGTGAGATGGTCAACCACAATGAGGATCGAGTCGTAGCCTTCCAAAGGCAGCAGTCCTTCGATGAAGTCCATGGAGATCGAGCCCCAAGGCTGCTTGGGCGTGGACAATGGTTGCAAAAGGCTGTACGGCTGGTGGTGTGGGGCCTTGTAATGAGCACACACTGGGCAGCTAGCTACATAGTCTGCGATCCATGCAGCCATGCATGGCCAGTAGTAGTGCCATCATGCTAGCTCCAGCATAGCATCACGCCCAGCATGTCCTGCCATCAGTCCATCATGGCACTGTGACATCACCATGTAGTGCAGGTGCTTGACCGATAGGGATTGGTCCCATACCTTGGCTGCACTTCTGGTGTCATTGCTGCCTTGCTTGCCAGGCAGTGTGACCTTCAGCACAACCAAATGGCCATCCTTGTACCATAACCCATCCCTTCGCTCGAAATTGCCTTGATCATACAGCTTTATCAGTTCAAGGTTGAGGGGCTGGAAAGTCCTTATGAGCTCCTTAAATCCTCCTGCCACAATATCTGCCATAGAGGGCAATGCTGGAGGTGCTTCACAAGATTGGCAATTATCATCCCTTATGCTCGAACTCGATTGAGTTTGAGGATTACATGTGTTTTCGGTCGAACTCATTTGAGATCGATGTTTAATGGCATTTATCATCAATTTTGTGTTGGGTTTGGCAAATAGCTGGGCCAGCAGCAGTTGTCAAACATTATGCTCCTGTTCTTCACCAGCAGGCTGCATATCGCTTCGCCTTGTCAAGGCGTCAGGCTCACCTGCTTTGTCCCCTGGCCTGTATTGTAGAATGAAGTCGAAATTGGCTAGGAGCACTGCCCATCGAGCTTGCCAACCATTGATGTGCCATTGAGACTTGAAGTACTTGAGCGCTTCGTGATCTGTGAGGATGATGAGCTGCGATGGCAGGCCTGCCAGCATATGGCACCACTGGGTCAGGCATGCCACCACTGCAAGCAATTCCTTGTCATGGATCTCGTAGTTCTGCTCTGCTGAATTCATCTTGCAAGAGTAGAAGGCAATCGGATGCCATCGTCCCTCATGCTCTTGTTTGAGGACTCCAGCTATAGCATAGTTGCTGGCATCAGTCTCCATTCACATGGGCCGGTGGTAATCGAAATGGCAGAGTACCCCTGCTGATGTGAATGCTGCAATGAGACTGTGGAATGCCCTCTCTGCCTCCTCTGGTAGCTTGAACTTCTTGAAACACTCAGTTGGCTTGACCAGCAACGTGAGTGGCCTCGCAATGTGTGCAAAGTGTGAGATGAATCATCGATAGAAGTTGGTGAAGCCAAGGAAGTGCTGGATGTTGTGGATCGACTCAGGGACCGGCCATTCCTTAATGGTCTGTACCTTCGCTTTGTCCATCTTGATTCCTTGCAGCATGATAACATAGCCTAGGAACTCAACCATCATGGTGTGGAACTCGCATTTCGACAGCTTCACGAAGAGGTGGTGCTTGCATAGTCGCTGCAGCACCTCTCATATGTGGCTGACATGCTCCTTCAGGTGGTCACTGAAGATGAGGAAGTCATCTAAGTATACCACCACATAGATACCGAGGATATCATGGAAGATACTGTTAACCAGCAACTGAAAGTGTGAGGGAGCATTTGCCAGTCTGAACAGCATGATGAGGTACTCATAGAGCCTGAGTTGAGTACCAAAGGCTGTCTTCCATTTGTTGCCATCTGCGATGCATACCAAGTTATACACTGCCTTGAGATCCAGCTTACTGTAGACCTTGGCCTTTCGCAGTAGGAAGAGCTGCTCCTTGATGAGGGGTAATGGGGCATGATTCTTCACTGTAACCTCATTGAGGCCTTGGTAGTTGACACATAACTGGAGGCCTCCATCCTTCTTCAGTATGAAGAGCACAGGTGAGCATGCTGGACTCTTTGATGGATGGATGAAGCCCTTCATGATGTTCTCATCGAGGTATTTGCGCAACTCTTCCAGCTCTTTGGGTCCCTGTAAGTACAGAGGCCCTCGAGGCAGTTGGGTGCCTGGCAATAGCTTGATCAAGAGATCATGGTCCATCCTTGGAGGCAACTTGTTGGCTTCAGTCTCGCAGAAGACCTGATGGAGGTCCTGGTATTCCTCAGGTATTTCCTTCACCTTCGGCTCCTCCTGAGGTTCAACCTCCATCTCGATACCTTTGTCACTGCCTGTAGGGACGAAGCTGTACATGGGTACCATGGTGGGATCGACGTCCAGGAGCATGCATCCTATGGGACTGTCATGGAGGGCTGCTTGTATGAGCTGTTCAGCAGGGACAAACTCGTTCCCATGAGCTACAAGATTGGTTGCTGAAATCGATGTTAAGGATGTGTTATCTTGGATCTCGGTTGAAATCGATGGTAACTGCCCTTTAACTTCGATTTCGAGGCCAGGCTGGAAATCGAGAGTACCGGTGTGCCAATCTACCCTGGGCCTGAGTTTCCTGAGTAGCTTGTAACCTAGGATGACATCATAGTCATCGATGTCTGTCACCTCTGCATCGAAAGGGCTGACTAGGTAACCTCCTATGCCCACAGTGACCGAGGCAGCACTGTCAATCTGTAAGGTATGACTGGTAATACCATGAATGCTTCTTTTATGTATAGGTTTTGTGGGTATTTGATGGGCCAAAACGAATGTACGAGCAATTATAGACACTCCGGTGCCTGTGTTGGCCAGCATTCGAGCTCAGTGACCAGCAATGGTCCTGTCGATCTCAAGTACTGGCTTCTGTGACACCACAGAGAAACAGGAACGATGGTCTTGATATGTACAGTGTGATGACAAGGATGGGTTCAGGGCAATGCATGCCATCAGTGTGCTGTCCCATGCCCATTTCCCTGGTTGGCATCACCTTCCTGGGATTGGGCATTCTCCTCATCCTCATCAGCATAGGCAGCCAGGTCGATGTCAGCTTCCTGGTTGCCCTCCTCAGATGCCTCTTCATCATCTTCAGCATCATCAGCTTGCTTGTTGATGATGTAAATGTGGCCACTCTGTGGAGCAGGGCCACGAGGCACAGCTGGTGGGCCAGGTACTCTGGGCACAGCCTTGGGACAGTTGCGCTGCCAATGGCCTGGCTGGCCACATAGGCTGCATTGGTCTGGTCTGAAGGTGGTGCTGCCAACATTGGTTACTGGCAGCTTCTGAGCCAAGTGAGGAGGCAAAGGCCTCCTAGGGATGGTATTAGGCACAGCTCCACTATATTGACCCCAACCACTTGTCCTGTTGCTAAATGGCAGTGCCTCCTTCCCTTTCCCCTTGTCCATAGTGGGCGCTGCTGCACTAGCAGGACAAGCTGGGGTCGAGAGGAGATGGGTGTTGTTGGCATCCAAGGTTCAAATGCAGTCAATGCTCTCCACACTGTGATGCCATTCCCAGAGGTTGGAAGGGGGATTGCACTCGAACTTTTGACACATCCTGGTGGTGAGACCCATCTTGAAGAGACCCATGATGAGCTTAGGGTTCCCATCGAGGCCTGCATGGTTTGCTAGGTCTCGGAAATGTTCAACATAGCATGTGGCCACACCTGGTTCATCGCTGGCTTGATGGAGGATGGAGAGCTCAGCATAGGCAGTGAACGAGTCAACTGTCTGACCAAACTGATCCCTCAAATGGGCACAGAACATGTCCCAGTTGTGGAACAGTTGTCCCTGAAGCTTGGGGTCGACCCAAAGCTTGGAATCCCACCATTCCTTGGTGGATCCTTCCAAACATTCCGAAGCAATGGCCACCTGATGCTGATGGCTTGTGATACCATATTGAGCGAACCAGTTGTTGGCCTTGATGAGGAACAGCTCAACATCCTTGGTATCCAGCTTGGGAAATGGGATCTTCATGTCCACAGGGAGTGCCTTAGGCTCCTGGCCCTCGCCTTTGAACACTGTGATGGGCTTGAGAGGCTCACGATGGTGCCTAGGGCCCATGGGGGTTGCATAAATGTCGATGTTGCTGAACTCTGCAGGCCATACCTTTGCCATTGACCTGGGCATCAGTGTTTGGGGATCCTCCACTCAGGCATACCTGGTCTGAGCTGTTGTTGACTCGCCAAGAGGTGGTGCTGACCTCGTTTGGCCTACTGGCGATGGTGTAGCTGGCTCCTTGCCTTGGTACAGCTGCCAGTTACCTAGCATGGCCCACTGCCATTCTCAGTTAGCTTCAGCTTCTTGTCACTGTTGCTCCATCATCTGTTGGAGCATGGCTACCACCAACCTGAGGTCAATGGCTCTGAGGTGCTCCTCAGACTGATCGTTGGGTGCCATAGTGAACATGGGGCACTGCTTGAACGATCCACTCTAATGTCAGCAGTCACATGCCAGACACATGAAATCGACATTAACTTGAGGTAAACATCGATTTCGTTTGAATTCGAGGTTAACAGCCAGTAAACATCGATTTCACTTGAGATCGACATTAACTGCCTCTTGCACTCGATGTCGGCTGACTGCCATTGCCACTCCATCCAGAGGTAATGTGGCACGTTTGTGGTAGCCTAGTGGGTGTCCTACACTTGACAGGAGTGGGCTAACTGTCCTCGTGTAGGTATGCAGTGCTGATGAACTGTGCCACTGTCATCAGGAATGATGCTCGAGGCTGTACATCGCTGGTAGTCAGCATCGTTGTATAGTAATGGTACTGGTGGAGGTTCCAGGACCACGGTGTAGGTTCCACCTGCACAGGTGAGGCCTGTGGCACCAGTGGTGGTTCTGACTGCTGTCTATATGTTCTCCGACTCGATCAGAGGCACACTGAGTAGTAGCAATGCCTAAGATTGCTACTCTATGAGACAATGAGTGTGAGTATAGAGATACTAAATGTACTGACAAGTTAATGAATGATAGAGTGGATGAGGCCCCACCTCTCCACTCATGCAGGGGATGTGTATATATATCTGCATGTGTGTATGCTGGTGGTGGTTGCTCCAGAGCATCCCACCACCAGCATCTGGCCAGTGTCAGGGCCTGCTCCTTCTGTCCTAGAGCCTCGCCACTGGTCTCCAACCACTGCCTCTTCGCTGGCTCCTCAGCCTCAAGCCAGTGTCAGGCTCTCCTTCCCTTCCTGCAGGTCCCCCCTATCTTCGCAAGGGCCCCTGCACCTCACCTGGCTGTTACTGGTTGGCCTAGGGTTGTCGACAGCATCCCCCAGGTGCTGCCAACATCATCGCTGATCACCTGCAACCCCTTTGGGGTGGTGCTGTCATAGTTATTGCTTGTTGTTTTCGTTCCCCAGCATCATACAGCCCTGTAGGCGAAATCGACGATAAGGCCTGCTTAACATTGATTTTGTCTGAGATCGACCATAAGATGCGTTTAACGTTGATCTCAATTCGAGTTCGATTTTATGTCCTGTGACAACAGGCTCCAATGATGTTCTTGTAGGTGACCAATGAGGAAATGCAAGGACCATAGATTTCGCAGGCTATATACATGAGAACAAGTGCTTCTATGGGAATGCTAGAGGTCCTCGTCTGTCCAAGTGAAGTATTTCGAGGTCTCTTGCAGGCAGGATCTGGCCATTTGAGCATTGCTGGAGCAGGTGCTGAAAGGTTGTCCATGAGACAAGGAGCTCCTTTGTCATGCATGCAGAGCACAGGTAGTGGTGGTACTGGATGAAGGCTGCGAACCGGAACCAGATGGTTCAGGAGAAAGGGATGCAGAAAGCTCAGCTGAGCTTAATGACGGTCAAGTGGGGAGACAAGCAAGACCTGAACTGCACTGATCGGTCGAGACTGAGTTGTTGAGCACAGTGCCATCTTGCTGTGCAGACGAAGCTTGCTGGGATGCCAGAGCAGAGGATGGAGCATGCTCCAGGCCCATGGCCAGCCACGTTTGGCTGTTGCCCTCATCATAGGGAAGGTTGGCCATGGCCATACAGAAGCAGGTTGGTATATGAGGTGGTGGTTGGTTGGAGACTGAGCAGGTTTGATGAAGTTGCAGGTTGTGGAGTGTGCAAAAGTGGAGGCGAGCACATGCACAGTGTGCATGTGACCTGAAAACTCAGCAAAAATGCAGAATGCAGAAACTCGATGGTCAATCTACAGTCATGGTGACTGTAGTTTTGAAAACTCAGAGTTTTGACCATTTGGCAGAGCTTACAGTACGTGTCATTCAGTTTTTAAAAAATGTCAGATAGTGCAAATTTGAATCATGCTTCTTCACCACCATCATCCACAAGAATCACCATAGAGTCATCAAATCTTGCTCAAACACCACCTTGCAGGCTGCCATCAGAAACCCCTGGACACAAGCTACTCACTGATGCTCAGAAAACTGCATGCTTATCATTCAGAACAGCTGGATGGAAGCTCCCAAAGATTGCAAGGCATCTGGACCTCAACTATCACACTATATATCAGTTTTTCAAGCGCTATGATGCCTCTGGCAGCGAGAATGCCTACCACACTCATGGGAACCCAAAGTACAGCCCTCAAGCTATCAGGAACATGGTCAGGAGCACTCAGAAGGATGCACAGAACAGGAGGACACCACTCAGGGAGATAGGCAAGCAAAATGGGGGTATGTCAACTAGCACAGTGGGGAGACAGCTCAGGAAGGCTGGGAACAACTGTTACAAAGCCACCAGAGCTCCCCTGCTCTCCCCTGCTAACAAAGCCAAGAGACTGCAGTTTGCTATGGAGCACAGGAACTGGACACTGGAGGATTGGAAGAAGGTGCTTTGGACAGATGAATCTGCAGTGGAGAAACAGGACAGAAGGCACAGGCATTTGCTTAGGAGACCACAGGAAAAGTATCATCAGGCATGCATTCAGCTTACCACCAGGTCAGGGACAGTCAAAGTGATGGTTTGGGGTAGCTTCATGGGCTTGCAAAAGGTCCCCTGGTCAGGATGCCAGCTGGGAGGATTGACAGCAAGGTATTCATGGATATCATGGAGCAGGAGGTCTTTTGTTGGTTCAAGGGACAGCCAGAGGATACTGTCTGGATGCAGGACAATGCTGCAATCCACAAGAGCACCTACAGTAAGCAGGGGTTTGCATTATATGACATTCAGACCATGTCATGGCCACCTCAGTCACCAGACCTCAATCCCATTGAGAATCTCTGGGCTTACCTCAAGCACAAGCTCCATCAAAGCTCCCCACACCTTTACCTGCTATCAGGAGGACCAGAAACAGTCAAAGATGCAATCTTCCAGGCTCTCCTTGAAGCATGGAACACTATAGAGGAGGATTACCTGTCAAAGCTCCTGGAGAGCATGCCTAGGAGGATGGAGGCTGTAATTCAGGCCAAAGGTGGCCAAACAAAGTACTGATTTGTAGTACATGCACCCCAGCATCCACAGAAAGCATCCCCAAGAGCATAGCAAAGGTTGTGTTGTGAAGTTTCTTTCAATGTTGATGTATGTTGACAGATATATGTGTCACAAAAAAAGCGATTTTCATTTTTTAAAAACTGAATGACACGTACTGTACATAAGATTTTGAGTTTTCGAAAATCCAAAAATTTCCCAAAACTCAGGTTTTCAGATTTCCCCAGATGAATGAAACCCCCTAGTCAGGTCCATGAACAGGTTGAAGAGACAGATGGATCATGTCAACACCTCTCCGAATAACCATCATCTCTCCACCATCTCTTGCATCTCGGCTGGATGGTGCATTGTAATGACGATGATGCACCAAATACTCCCTAATGTCTGTGTTTTGAATGTGATCAATTGGGGGGTCTCAAAAAATACAAATTTCCGGGTTTTCAAAAACCCAAAGCAAACTGAAACCCCCTACTATGGTTCCCTCCCATCCACCATCCACCATCCAACCTCCGTCTACATTATCCATCATCCACCTACCATCATCGATCATCGATCTTCCGTCGCATAACATTCATCATCAGCCTTCAATTCGCCACCAATCGGCCATGCAGATCGAATCGACACCCACGACACCCACTTTTTCCCAAGCCGCTCTACCTCAAATCGAAAATGAGTCTCCTCGCGCCGATAGAGCAAGGACTCATGTACACCAGCTGAAGCAGTTTGCTCGCTGGCCGGCTTTCCTTTTCCTCCATGACTTTCTTTGTTCGGTAGCAAATACTCCTGCCGTATTCGCTGGTGTGGCCAATACCCTAGCTATAGCCATTATCGAACAGCGCTCTCAGCTTTGTACGGTTCTACCTGAGCTGCAGAACACATCAAGGGATCATCACCAGCTCGGCTCCTCGATTGCTGCCGCTTACATTGAACTCGCACCGCGGCTTCGCAGCTTCGACAGTAACGATGAGGCCTTGGCGTTTGTGCTTGTGCATCTGGCTTTGTTGCCTACGGTTACACCTCGAGACCCGGAGGTTTTTGGCACCAATACTCATCTCGCAAGGCAGTTCGGTCGGCAGTACCGCGGCGATGCGCCCCATCGCTTCCTCAGCTTTATCACTCAGCTCAATGAAAGCTTCGACCGGCTCGGCATTAACGATACCAAGCCGTACTATCGTGGCACGTCCATCGTCCAGTCCAGCGGCACTGGAAAGACGCGCATGGTCCTCGAATTGCGCCATCTTACCCCCCTCCTCTATGTCTGCTTTCGCAAGCGCAGCTCCGATGCCAACGCCAAAGCCGGCTTTCCCTTTCCGGACAGCGGTGTTCGCAAGTTTTTCGAGGATGCACAGAACAGCCACCCATCCTTGTGCGATCTCCAGGTTGCCTGCTTTCTTGCAGCTTGGTTCAGCAAACTTGCTGTAAGTTTACAAGGTTTCGCCGGCGATCAGCAAAAGCTCGCACATCTCTTGGAGCTCAACCGTCTGGAGCGGTCTGGTGGCGCCAATGTTGAACGGAACAGACTTTTCCGGGATGTATCGGAGCTCGCATCTCAACTGCTTTCCCAAGCTCCCAAGCGGCTCGAAACGGCGAGTTTCGAGGAGATTTTCCGCTACTTTCTCCCCCAGCCCGTCCTCGATCTCAACCGGCAGCTGGAATGCGTGTCTCGTTCTCTGCGCTCTCGTCATCCCGACATGCCAGCGTCTCCCGTGGTGGTAGCCTTCGACGAGTGCGTTGAGATGAACGTCTCTGGCTTGACCATCGGAAACACGCAACTCAACAGCCTTCGCCGTGCTTGGAACTACCTCGGAACACTCGGAGACAAGCACAAGACCTTGTGTCTCTGGCTCGTGCTCATGAGCACAAGCAGCAGCGCTGCTCATCTGGTCGAACACGTCGACGTTCAGAGCTCCATCAGGCGCAAGAATTCGGCTCCCTTGCCCACATTCGTCGGCGTCGGCTTCGACGTGTTCGCTGAAGAGCGAGCGAGCATCTCTTGCGCCTCCGAGGCGTCTTCGCATCAGCAGATCGTCACCTACGGACGACCGCTTTGGAGCTCACTCGAAGAGAGCGGCTTCTGGGACAACGCCGTCTTCAAGCTTCAGGGAGACGAAAGGTTTTCAGAAGAGGATGCTGCGCAGTGCTTCAGCGTCATGGCGTCCCGGCTTGCACTTCGTCTGGTCCCGGTGCACTGGGATCGTTCGGTTTTATTTGGAGAGCAAAAGGCTTTCATGGATAAGACCGTCGACCGGCATATGCGCATTGTGAGCCACATTACGGACCAAGCCGCCATGCACGTTATTTCGCCCTCAGAACCAGTGCTCGCTATTGCTGCTTCGCTCATCATGCTGCCCACCCACGAAGAGGAGAAGCGACTTGTGCTGGGAAAGTGGCAGAAAGCGATCAATACGTATGGCTCGATCTTCGAGAACTTCCGCAAGCGCTGCCTCCTTGGCACCGCTATCAATCTGTTCAAAGGAACTCACGGAGAGCTCGCTGCGCGTGTCGCCTTCACAGTCGCTTGGGACGCAGCAAAGCGCAAGGCGCTCGATGACAAGGAGGAAGAGAACGAGTTTCGTAAAATTAAGCCGCCAACTCCGTCCGACCGCGCCAAGATTTTGAGTCAGGCCGTGCCTCTCGACAGCATCATCGCTGGCCTTGCCGATCTTGACAAGAACAACCACGCCAAATTGGTCCAACGCCTACAAAAGGTCCACGACGATGGCTCCGTTACGCGGTGCATGCTCCAATGCTTGGGTGCTCGAGTGCAAGCATGGACCAATTTCACGCATTTCGATGTGCTGCCGGAACAGATCACCGAGATCTCTCCTGAATATTTGTGGTACTGCTGGAAGCGCGGGGTTGGCCTCCAAATGGCTCACTCGCAGGATGGCATCGATGGCATTATCCCTGTGTTTCTCGGCGATCTCGACCAGCCTTTTGTTGCTCCCGAAGAAGGCACGTCCACAGAGATGCAAGCTGCGCGCTACATGACTTACATTGCCTGGGAGGCGAAGAATCGAGTCGATCCACAGCCAAGCTCAGAATCAGGCCAAGCACATCTGATGCTTAAGCTGGCCGGGCCACGGATCATGCGCGCCATACAAGCACCAGTTGAGGAGACACCACTTACCGACCGAGCTCTATTCAGTGTGCTCTTAGACCTTGGCACATCGACACCGTTTGCCACCAAGCCTAGAGGCTTGCAACCGCGAGTGCAGAGTATCACGGGCACAGAATGTCCTCGACTCTGCATCCGAGGCATTCATGATAAGCATGCTTACCCTTGCCTGGACATCTTCGAGATCCGGACCATCTTTCAAGAACTTTTCGTCGATCTTACTGCACAACCGTCCTACGAGCAGCTCAACACGCTGCCGAACCCGATGTGGAACGACAAGGTCAAGCCGAGTTTGCAGTCATTTGCCGGCGCATATGTGTTGGAATCGGACGATGCTGGACGCGAACCGCGGGGCATGGAACTCGACTGAGGTTCCATCAGGTGCATGGTTGCACCAGAGACGGTCGAAGAAGATAGGACACAGCGACACAAGACGCCACCGGCTTGACTCGACTTTGTGCATCGATCCAATCTCTCGCCGCCGCCACTTGTCGTGTTGATTCTACAGTAGTGAGGTTTCGGTGCGTCGTCGTATCGATGATCTCGCCCTCGGCTAAGGTGCTTCATGCACGTAAAAGAATAATTAGGGGGTTTCAATTTTCTGCGAACTTTCAAAGTTCCAAATTTTCAATATTCGGACTTCTCTGCTTGTTTTGACGCCCCCAACTACAGCACTGAAGATTCTTGTTCTGACCTCTATGTTTAATTGTGACTGCACTTATTTGTATCTACAAAATGGTTTCAGCGCACAGTGTGCATGCGGCTGGCTTGCATGATTACCACCTTGTTGTGCTTCGTCCTTGCTTTTCTCCCATTTCAGTTTAAGCATGCATCTTGTGTCACCTTAACTTTCATTTGCATCATGTGAAATTGACTGCTGCACCTCTGTTTCTACCCTGAGTGTCCCATGGAAGCTTGCAACCCTGCAGCATTGAGCAATAGTTAACCATCATCCATTCTTCAGCCTTCATCACCAAGGTAGCTTTGCCTGACAATCCCAAAAGCTTCCATTGAATACAATGCAGACCTCTTTAAATGTGACCTCAATGGAAACTCATCAAGCTCAACCTCCTTCAGCATCATTCAAGCAAGAGTGTCTTGATGAGATTTGTGCATTCCATGAAAAGATCAAGGATTTTGTCCAGGACATGACACAAAGGAGTGGCCTCAGTGAGGCTGAGGTTTGTCGATCGCTGGGACAGAAGCAGGAGGTTGGCCAAACAACAAATACTTGGAACATCTTTGTATGTCGAATGGTGGAGGAGGAGGGCATACCAGAAGGACATAAGTTTCAACTGATTGAAGAGAGTGTGCTTGACTTGCTCACTGATAAATCCTTATTCTAGTTACCTTGCCACTGTGGATGAAGACACATGTACACCCCACATATCAGCAAGCCAAAGCTCTAGACAGTGATAAGCTGCAAGCAGACCTTCTTGCATGGAACAGAGCTTGGCTGCAGCACCATCACCAGGCCTGGCAGCCAGTTTCTCATTGCAAGCATTCCATTTTCATCGACAAATTAGAGACCATGGTATGTATTTGGCTGTGCAGGCTTAGCTGTCAGAAATGGTGTGTTGTGTTGCAGAACCGTTTGGTGCTATTGGTGGTGCAGAATGGTTCTGTGTGGTTGGCAGCACAGAATGGTTCTGTGTTGGTCAATATTGTAATGTTTCAAGGTGATCTCCAATACCATTCTGTGGAACAGCATTACCTTAGCATTACCTTAGCATTGGTTACCCACCACCCTCCCTAAGTCATGGCATCAGCTGACCTCCTGTGATCCTCTTCCATCAGCTGTCTGAATACACAATCTACTCTGGGACAGAATTTTGTTGTTTGCTTGCAATGCCAGATTACCTCAGCTGTGAACCAAAACTTATGGTCTTTCCACAGAGAGAACCTTGCTTCATTGCAGCCCTGGGTGGTCAGCATGAATGGACTTGCTTCATCAATCAAGTTCATCACAGGGTCTCACTTCAGGAGCATGAATGCCTTGTCTCAGGCATAGATGGAGTTCTTGTGGATGTTCAGCATCTCAAAACTGCAAATTTGACCACATTGCGAAAAGGCATGGTTCCCTTTGTCCTTGACAGCATGGGCTGTCAGCTCCCTCCCCCTGCCCAGAAGATCTGGAGTTGCATGAAGTGACCTTGATGGATCAACTTCCTCCAACATTTGCATGAAGATTTTGGAATGGAAGTCATTGCATGGCCTTTCAAATTAAACAGCATCCTCCTCAACTGTCAGGGAAAGCTGATGATTTTTCAGGACAACAGAACAACTGCATGGGGCCTGAAGCAGCCTTCATACTGGAGGCAATTGGAATGCTTGGCCTTCATCAACAGCATCCAGAATGGGTCTTTTGCCTTATGTCCACTTCCCCAAAACTGTGTAGCTGACATGTAGAGCCTTAATGTTCCCCTTCCTCAATGGCCCTGTTTCAACTCAAATTTCATTGATTACTGGCACTTTCTCAGTTGGTTGATGCTGGTGACCACCATGCAAACTCAGGATGTGCAAAATCATATTGGACTTGGAATCTGCAAGCAAAATAGAAAGACACACAGCTTGGACAAGAGGATGGTGAGCTCATCACCATGGGCATCATTGAAGGATTGGTCACATACTACATTGAATGACTACATTGAATGAGAGGGTGTATCTGACAATGTAAAGAGCCACTCATTGTCTACTATTGAAGTTGAGTAGCTCATGGATAGCATTCAGAACTCAAACAAGGGATGTGCAACACTCTTTCGCATTCCAAGTCAGTGCCACTGCAAACAGTTGCAGTAGAGTTTGGTCTGGTTCCTCCCTCAGCACATTGCAAGGTATGAACTAAGTGCATTGCAACCTTTGCAGATGTACACAAATCGCAAAGGAAGAAACAGCTTCCCACAGATAGGTGTCAAGGCCTTTCTTTTCATGCACTTCACAATTCACAGGGAATGCCTTCAGGACATGGTGACGATGCAGTCATGTCACCATAGCTACATTCAGGCATTTTGCAACCCACTGATGTCCATGTGATTGTAATGTGCTTGCAGCCAGACTCAAATTGACTCAGACTGCAGTGTGGTTGTGCTCCATGTTCCTGTGGTCCTTTTGTGAACACAAACCTTGTTTGCATGCTTGCAATCCAGCAGATTATCCATCTGGTGAATGTATCATCCACCCCTGCCAAGCTTCTTAACAAAGAAATGCCACTATGGTCCCTTTTCAGCCCTTTCATCTAGTGACAAGGTTCTGTTCTGCTGCTCATTGCAATTCAAACCCACAGTTAAGAATCCATTCCACTGCTCATTGGAGCTCAAACTGCATGTTCCTGAGGCCACCTAGGGAATGCACAGTGGTGGGGGCTGCTGCATGTTGCAGCATTTCATTCTGCAACCTGTGACAACATATTATCACCTACCTTGGCTACATTTTGGAGCAGATAAGCTCAACTACTGCCCCTTGGCATCTGCTCATTGCCTCGCATCGAGTGAGAACATTTTGCTGTGCAGAACATTGTCACAGGACATAAAATCGAACTCAAATTGAGATCGATGTTAAATGTGTCTTATGGTCAATCTCAGACAAAATCAATGTTAAGCAGGCCTTATCATCGATTTCATCCACAGGGCCATACGATGCTGTGGAACAAAAACAACAAGCAATGACTATGACTGCACCTCCCCAAAGGGGTTGAGGGTGATCAGCGATGAGGTTGGCAGCACCTGGAGGATGCTGTCAATGACCCTAGGCCAACCAGTAATGGCCAGGTGAGGTGCAGGGGCCCATGCGAAGATAGGGGGAGCCTGCAGGAAGGAAGGAGAGTCTGACACTGGCTCGAGGCTGTGGAGCCAGTGAAGAGGTAGTGGTTGGAGGCCAGTGGCAAGTCCCTAGGACAGAAGGGGCAGGCCCTGACACTGGCCTGATGCTGGCAGTGGGACACTCTGGAGCAACTGCTGCCAGCATACACACATGCATATATATATACACACACTCCTGGTATGAGTGGAGAGGTGGGGCCTCATCCACTCTATCATTCATTAACTTGTCAGTATGTTTAGTATCTCTATACTCACGCTCATTGTCTTGTAGAGTAGCAATCTTAGGCATTGCTACTACTCAGTGTGCCTCCATTCGAGTTGGAGAACATATAGACAGCAGTCAGAACCACCACTGGTGCCACAGGCCTCACCTGTGCAGGTGGAACCTACACTGTGGTCCTGGAACCTCCACCAGTACCATTACTATATGACAACACTGACTACTGGTGATGTACAGCCTCAAGCATCATCCCTGATGATGGCAGCACAGTTCATCAGTGCTGCATACCTACACGAGGACAGTTAGCCCACTCCTGTCAAGTGTAGGACACCCACTAGGCTACCATGAATGTGCTGCATTACCTCTGGATGGAGTGGCAACGGTGGTCAGCCAACATCGAGTGTAAGAGGCAGTTAATGTTGATCTCAAGTGAAATCAATGTTTACTGGCCATTAACCTCGAATTCAAATGAAATCGATGTTTACCTCAAGTTAACATCAATTTCACATGTCTGACATGTGACCACTGACAAACATTTTGCTGTGCATTTCAAGACAGCCTTGTGGAGTGAACATGCTTGACACAGCAAGCACACAGGCAGAATCTTCCATGGCTCAGCATCTTTTCCTCTCTCCCCTTCCCAACCAATGAGAAGTTTCTCTTCTGCACCTTGAGAAGTTTCTCTTCTGCACCTTGAGAAGTTTCTCTTCCTCACATTTTATATATATATGCTCCTCTTATTTGCTCCTGCCTTCCCCTCTTTCTTCAACCTCATGGCACATGTTCAAGATGTCGAGTTCAGAAAGTGACATATCTGACCAGACTCCCACAAAAGCTCTCATGGTGGTTGTAGTGGGGCCTCGAAATGGGGTGCGAACCATGGGCCAGAGGACCTGGCACAAGCATGCCCATCACAAGCACTGGTAAGCCACTGGTAAGCCCACCAATGTGCAGAAGGTGAAGGAGGATCTCAGAGAGTAAGTACAGGATGATCAACCAGGCTGTTATTCACTCACTAGCAAGGACATTACTGACAAAGAACCTTGTGTTTGTCCATTGCAGCAAACTGTTGAAGTTTGGCAGCTACAATGAGCCCAATGAGGAGGATATGCCAATGTATGACTTTATGAAAGATACTTGGCTGTATGGATATCCTGATCATGCCCTCACTGACATCTTCAGTTGAGCGCTGACCCTGAGGCTCGATACTCACAAGGGTTACTGTAGCATTGTCGAGTCCATCCAATGCCTTGGCTTTGCTGAATGAGATCAGCACCTTGTCTACCTGTGCCTGGAGGTGATGTTCCACAACATCCTTGCCCTCGAACTTCATCATGGTGGATGATGCTGCATCACAAAAGATTTTAAGCATGTAGAGCCATACAACTATGTGCTTGTGGAATCCATGCTGCTAGGCATCCCACTCCTCAAGGCCTGGTACCAACTGCAACTGTCCTTTTTCCTTTCGCTCAGAGAGAAGGTCAGCAGGAATGAGAACCTCAGCCTCGATATCGATGATGAGGTGTCAGAGGGACCAGACACCTCAACTTCAGCCCAGACCAGCACTTCAAGTTGCAACCCATTTCTCAACCTTCCTATTCATGCTGACATATTGAAGCATCTGGCAGATGGCTCAATGGAGGCAGCAAGCAGCGCAGCTGGAACTACCAGCCTCGAAGAAGCCATTGTGGGATCCATGGCAAATGCAGATGAGGAAGATGCACCCATGCCAGTCATCACCAAGGTGCAGCTGATCAAGAGGTTGTGTGAGGATGCAGGCAACCAGCATCACCTGTTCACCCATCTAGCAATCTGTGCTATGATGGGTCAGTACTGGCAGAAGGCAATGACTGGCTGGCTGCAATCCAGGTGCCAGAACAGTGCCACTGATGCCAGTCAGTGGAATGACCTTTGTAACATGTGCATGCATGATGCCAAGCAGCTTGGTTTCAAGGTGGATGATGACAACGATGTACAGGACATCCAATCTTGGCTGTCTGACTACCAGACTGCTTGGACTCAGCCTCACACTGCTATCCTCAACAAAGCTCATGCATACCTTGCTGAGCTGCATGAACATTGGGTCCAGATTCACGAAAAGCATTGTAAAGATGCTGCTCATGCTGCAGCTGCAAAGGCTGCCAGGGTGAAGAAGCAGGCAAACAAGAAGCGTGGTCAAAAGAGCACATCGAGCTGCCACCTGCAGCCAAGGGTGGTGTCCAGTGACCAGCCCAACAAGCCCAATGAGCCTGAAAAGCCTGCAGAGAGCTCCAACCCTGAGCTGGACAGAGAGTTGGCTGAAGAACTCAATGAGCTGCTCAACAACCTTGCCAATGATGTCTCCTACATCAACATGGACAAGTGGATGATGAAGCAGGAAGGATGCCTGTGGGATGCCATTGTGCAGAATCTGATGCTGCATGACATGCTCAAGGGTCTGAAGATGCCAGTCTTCGAGCATCTCAAAGATGTGACTGCCAATGAAGTCAACCCACTTGGGCACAGTGGCATGATCAGGATCAAAGACAATCCAGATGACCCCTTGAACCTGGAAGCGGTGGCTGGTAAGGATGCAAACTTGATGGCAGACAAGTGCCTCAGAGCATTCACCACAATCTTCAAGATGTTTGAGGACCAAAGTGTCAAAGATGTGCTGCCCTTCATCTTTCCAACAAAGCAAGAGCTTGCAAAACATGAGCCATTCAACATCACCAAACTGGGCTTCCACACAAAGCTGCTCAACCATCAACTTGAGGAACAGCCTGACACTGAGGCCTTCACCTTGTCGGTTATGCAGCTGCAAGCTTGCTGCTGGTTCATTTGCAAGATTGTGTATGATGCTCAAGCTGCAAAGGAAGCACACAAAAGGGAGGCAGAGCTCATGGAGGAGGCAAACCAGCACAACTGGTCGACTGGAGGATGTAAGTACAATCCTTTCCAATATCATTCCCCCAATTCCAATTTCTCCCCAATCCCCAACACATCAATGCAACTGAGATTCTTGCTGCATTGAAGTTACATCACCATTGTGCAATGTTGTGGCCACAGAGCTGTATTGTGGCCACAAACCTGCAAAATGGTTCTGCATGTTGAGACTGCTATCAGAGCTTGGCAGAATCATTCTGTCAGGTTGATGCTGCAGAGCAGTTCTGTGACCTCAACCTTGCCAAATGGTGTTGAAGTCAATGATCTTTATATGCTCACATAAAAGTGACCATGAAAAAGATGCCCTGAAATATGTGCTGACTAATGATGATGTGTACTCCTCTTCCATTCCACAGTCATCGCTGATCCACCTGGGCTTGGTAAAATGCTCACTGCCATCGCTTTTCACCTTATTTACTGCCATCTCAAGATCCACAATCTCCCCTCCCTGTTCATCATCAAGAAGTCAGTGGCAGTTCAGTTTGCAAAAGAGTTCTGGTGCTTCATCTGGGTCACTTCAGATTTTGGAGCTGACCCTGGAGCACTGGTTCTTCTCAACCTGACAGGATCATCCAAGGATGAGAAGCAATTCCCTGTCAAAGTCAAGAGGAACAGGGAAGGATGGAACAGTGATCTTGCTGTCCTCCTCCCCAACAAGAGCTTGAGCACCAAGATGGTGAAAGATCGGTGCTACCCCCTGCACAGTACATGGAAGTATGGCCTCATCTGCTATGATGAGGTACACAACTTGCCCCAACCATCAGCACAGTTGTTCATGCAGGAGTTCAACATCTCCTGCAAGTTCACAGTCAGCTTCTCAGGAACACCAGTCCAAAACATCCACACCTTCCTCTATGTCCTTGCCTTCTGTGGACACATATGCTGCATTATCCCAACTGCCAAGGAAGCCTGCAGTCTGTACAAGGGTGGCAATGTTGACATGCAGGTTGACAAGGTCACTCACCTGTACCAGGATGAGATCCTCATACACACTCTCGATCATGACCAGGCACTCAGTGCAAAGCAACACATGTGTGCTGAGCTTGAGAACTTGATCACTATGCTGGCAAAGGAAAAGCTTCCTCATGTGGATGACCTGGTCAACAGTCAGATGCAGCTTTATCACATGATGCTCATGAAGACCATGGTGCAGATTGCATCTCACTCTCAAGTGGTGGCTGGAGACTTGGCTGCAGTTGCAGATGCTCACACCAACTTCCACTGGGTGCTCAAGAAGTTCTATGTCTTCCCCATCAAGGACTGCAAGACAGGGTCATTCATTCTGAAGAGGGAGAGAAACCATGTTGACTCGCTCCCTCCCTTCCATGAAGTGCACCTGACCATTCTGCAGCATCCAAGCCATGCACATGTGTCCTCCAACATCATTGAGAATGCAAAATCTCTCTTCATCGCTTGAGAGACAGGTCTGAATGCCACAGTCAGTGAGCAGGAACAGGCACATGAAGCAGCCAAGAGTGTCATTGGATCAGCAGCCTACAAGCAATACAAGATGTTCCATCCTGGTCTTGTGGCAGCTGCTCTGACTGATGCAATGTCCATGCTGCTCAACATGGGAGAGGAGGCTAAGGAGGCTTTCAACAAGCTGCACTCCACCAAGGCCAACCTGATCACCAGTCTGACACTCCAGCTCATTGAGAGCATCCAGAGCCAGGATCAGTGTAGCATTGATCTCCTGAACATCGATCCCAAGCTGATGCCAACCACAACCCCCTGTGGTGAACATCCACAGAAGATCATAATCTTTGTCAAGCATGCAATTGTGTGTTTGTATCTGACATGGTACTTCTCCAAGGTCAACATCAAGTTCCTCAATCTATTCGGTGGTGACAATGTGGAAGATCTAGCTGAGAGGATTGAAAACTGGTTGGTGACACCCCACATGCCAGTGCTGTTCATTTCCATGGCCATGTAAGTATCTGACCCCTTCCCTCTTCATGATGTCCAGGTGGCCCAAGAAGCGAGACATTGCAAGATGGTTCTGCAATGGTGAAGCTGCAATACTGTTCTGTGATGGCAAAGCTGCAAGACCATACTGTAACTGTGAGCATTGTTGAACAGTGCTGACTTTGTCCATTTCTCCAATCTTTCATCTCACAGGGCAATGGGTATCAATCTCACTCAGGCCAACATAATGATCTTCGCTCAGCAGAACTCCAATGAGCTTGAGGATGAACAAGTCAAGGGCAGGATCATCTGCACCAGTCAGAAACGAGAGTGCTGGATCTACAAGCCATGAATCATCAGGTCATATGATGAGACCATGTGGGTCCAGGGCAAGGCCAAGTCCTTGAACCAGACACCTTTCGAAGGAAGCGCACCATCATCAAAGATCATGGAGTTTTGCAGCTTAGATGGACTTGCCAACAGAATCATGAAGTGGGAGGCCTGGTGTGAAAATGCTGGGATCAAGCTGGAGCACAGGCCCATCAACACATGGATGTCCAGGATGCCTCTTCTTCCCAAGATCAAGCGACCTGGCAAAGATGACATGGAGCTTGATAGTTCAGCCCCAACGCCTGCACCAGCTGAGGTTGCTAGTCCCAGCGCTGAAGGAACTGGCACCAACCTTGTTGATGCCAAAGCAGAAGTCAACAAGCCTGCTGTAGAGTCTTCTCAAGCTGACATGGAAGATTGAGTTCAGTCAGTCTTAGTTCCTCTTTAGTTCCCCTTTAGTTCCCATTTCAATAGTTCCTGTTTCAATGTCTCATGTCTAAAAAATGGCTACATTTGTATATGTCTGGCACATTGCAACTAGCCTCAAATCAAAATGTTCTCCCTTTCCTTGCAATCCTGTGTGTGAACCTGAGTACATTCGAGATCGGTGATGTGTTAGAGCATGACTGTGTGTCTACCCAACCTCATCATGAAATTTGTCATTGGATGATGAGATTGAATGTGAAGAGCCTGATGCCTCGTCTGTGAGACTGGAAGCCTGCAATGAAAAGGAGACTGTGCATTAACAGGCCAAGCGAGCCAGTTCCCAAGCTGTTGGGTGAGTATTGCACTCCAACTCATCTTTGTATGCCACCTTGCAAGCCATCACTCCAAAGCATTTAGTCTCTGTTCAACAATCCAATGAAAAGGACTGCTTGCTAGGAGGTGCTGGAGTCTTGCCCACTCAACATCAGTGCATACCACCACTCACCAGGCCTCCCTTTTGCAGTGCATAGCTTCCTCAAAGCAGTGCTCTTCCAGCTCTTGAGCATCCATTGCTTCTCGGAGCTCTCAGTCCTGAATCCAAGGCTGTTCAATATCAAACAGAAGCAACTGATCCAGAACTTCATTGTTTGGCCAAATGATTGTGGATACACTGATTGTCCAATAGTTGCCAAAATGATGTGGAGCGAGTTCTTCCAAGTGAAGTACCTCCCTGTTGTATTGAGCAGTTGTCCATCACATGTCAGCAGCATAATGCTTCAATTGATCCTGCATATGATTGAGAAGTTTCTGGCCCAAAATGTTGCTGGAAGCCCTCTTTCAAATCTTGTCACTTACCACTGAGTAATGGATGGCAAGCTGCTGCAAGTGTTCCAGGTAAGCCTTGCACTTGAATCTTGTGAGGTAGAGCTCAAGATGCCATGGGTCATGCTGACCTTGTGCAGCTAATGCTGCTTGAATCTCAGCTTGTTTGACATCCAACTCTTCTCAGATGTGACATCTGAGTTCTTGAACAGCATCCCCTGGAATCTCATTGATGGATACATCAAGAGCAGGAGCTCCTGTTTGGCTCAAATTAGAGTCAGTGAATGGCAACATCTTGTTGAGGTGGTCCTCCAGATCAATACAGCTCCTTGTAAGCTCTTTGAGCTGGAGCTCAAGATCAGAAGAGGTGCTTAGGCATGGGAGGGGCTTGGCATCAATCTCGAGATACTTCCGAATCATCGCATCCAGGTGGTTGCAAGCTTCTGTGTTGGAGACACCTTGTTTCAGTATGTACTGCCTGATGATGTCTTGAGAGGTGTGCAGGTGCTCTTGGATGAAAGTGAATTTGCTGTGCAGGAAATCAAAGAAGCCATCATTGTGCTGTTCACCAAGGAAATGAAATCGATGGTCCAGGGCTTCATGCCTTCTTGATTTGCTCATTGTGTGTGTCTTGCTAATCAGTGTTGCCATACTGCTCCAAATGCATTCATTTCCTTCACCATCTGAGAGTCCAAATCCCATGAGATGTTGAGGGGAGTACTTGATTTGGCATGGGTAGTCATGCCTGTATGCATGGAATATAGAAACTGCCCACACAATTTTGCTGGCATACTCTGCAAGGATGGAGTGCTTCTGCATACTAGCATGAAATTGACATGCTATGTTGTAGAGAATACTGACCTTTGATATCCAGGGAGGCAGCACTCGCATAAACTCCTTGATGAGGGCATAAGCAAAGTATTGCCTCTCACCAGGTGTATCAATGTCACAGGCCAAGATGGGCACATCATGATGACATGACATGAGCATGATGCCTGTGACATCAAAGCGAGACTTTGAGGCCTTAGCAAGCCTCTCATCAGCTGCCTTGAAGTTGGCTGAGCACAGCACAATCCAAGAGAAGGAAGACCCTCTGCACAGATGCTTGAGCTCCAGATGCATGGCTTCCACATTTTCTGCTGGAAGGAAAATGTTGGGGTCTAACGGAGCACCATTGTTGTCTTTGCACCTCTTGCATTTGTGTTGGAAGTTGCCATCTAGGCAAATGATCAGGTCGATTTCCATAGTGTCAGGATCAGACTCTTTGCCTTCTGAGAGATCCAGATGACCAAAACAAGCTGGACAACACATCTGGAGTTTCCAAATACTAAGCACTCTACCATCCTTGGACATGGGAGTGCATGTACCATCAAAGCTTGTGCCTGAAAGTATGGTGGTATTAGAATTGTCCAGTGTGCTTGACCCTGTTGCAGAATCATATTGTAACTGCGAAGCCACAAAACCATTCTGCATCTGTGCCCCTGCAGAATGGTTCTGACATTGAGTGACTGAAAGAATGTGTTGATCCCCATCCATTGGTGCATCCTCAAGCACATGCCTTTTGGTCAAGGTCAGAAATGCTCGAAACCACTGGTAGCTGTCCCCAAGTAATGCATTCATCGAAGGTGGCAGTACATCATTCCAATTATGGATGAATGTATGATGGTCATGGTCAAGCCTCATTGCAAGGGCCAGAGCTGAAATGCTGATGCCAGATGCAAGCCAAAGGTGGTGACAACAAAGGAGCAGGTCAAAGGACACAAATGTTTGGGGCCAGAGCAATGATGTTGGAAAGAGTCCATATTGCAGGCCAACTGATGCTGAATGAGTGGAGCACTGACTTACATGTACCTTTGTGGCCCCATGCTCCCCCACAAAGACCACCTGTTCAGTCTCTAAGTCCCACTCTTCACAAGCACATACCATGATGTTCTCTGTAAATGCTTTGTGATGTCAGCCTAAGCCTGCCACAAAGTCCAGCAATGAGAGGGAAAGGAAGTCCTTCCAATGTTGAAACAGAATGGCCCAATTTGATGCATGAGCATCTGCTTCACCTCTGCAAGGCTCAAAAAGTGGATAGATGTTGAAGTTGGTGGTTGTGTCTTCAAGAAAGCTGGATGTTGGGTAGATGTCCAGCTCTGATGCTAGCCAGACTGCATGCATGCAGTTGCCCCTGATGCCATGAGGAACAGGAGCCAAAGGAACATCAACTCTACTGGTCACTCATGTTCAATGGTGAGGATCAAGGGTGATGATTTCATATGTGAGAGTGTTGGGGGCACCTACATGGGTGCACTTTGCTCTACTACTGTTCTTGGGGGGCATGATGGTGGATGTTGGATGTTGAACAATGCCACCAACAAGGTCCAGAAGCTTTTCACTCTTGCATGGATATCAGTCTCAAACAAACACCAACAAACCACACAAGGATGATGCAAATCAGTTGTGAGGCCTGCTCACAGGCTGTGTGTCATATAGACCTTGTATGCCAAAGCAAAATGCCAATTATTATGGCTCAAAAAGTGAATAATTAAATCTTATGAGGTGACTACAGTATGCATCATTCAACAAAGATTCAGAATTTTCACACTGATTTCCATGTTCCAAGCAGTCTAATCAGCTGGAAGAATGAATTGGAGGGCATGGTATACTACTTTGAGACATGCTGTTCAACCCAAACCTCAGAACTATGGCTCTTCCACACCTTGACAATGCTGAAAGGTACTGCCATCAGTCTCTGACCTGCTCCAACCATTGCCTCCTCCTTGTCTCATTGCATCTGTGTTGCTGTCCTTGAAATTCCTTGTAGGTGGATGCAGTCATGCCATGCCTCCTCAAAAGAGCTGTCATGTCTTCAAAACTTCAGTCATGGGCTGTAAAGAGTGCATTGAGCATCTCATCCCTGAGCTGGGTAGCTTCTTCTGCTCTGCACCTGTCCTTTGCATACTGAGACATTCCAGCTGTTGTGGCCTCCAGCTCCTCCTCATATCATTGTTGGTTCTCCCTGCACATGATCCTTGCATCCTCTGTAGCTTTGTGGTATGCACTCATTCCAGCCATGATGTCATATATGTCCTCTTCTTTGTAGCTACCCAAAAGATATTCAGCAACATCATCAGGTCTGTCATAATGGCTGGCAAACATGTGTGCCACAATGCATGCCTGAACAGCCAAAGCAGCCATGTGATGGTCCTCCTCCCAGTACAGGTTGCCACAATATCCCATGAGTGACTGGAATCAGTTCTTGAGGTAGGTGATGCCATGTTCAGCCTGCACATGAACATGAGAGAGCCAGTAGTTGAAGTAACATATGTCATGACTCTTTGCAGCAGCATTGTTGCTGAATGGCCCAACCATGTATCCAGAATGTCCAAAGCCAGCATCAATCCATACAAATTTGCCTTCATCCAGGTGGAGATGAGGCTTGGCTATGATGCAGCTGCCTGAGGCCCAGACACATGAGTCATGTGATGAGCCAGGATGGCCAACAACAAATTCAATGATGTGAAGTGAGTGAGGAAGGAAAATGAGGGTGATATTGAATGTGTAGTCCCCTAGGCATGAGTAATGCTCTCAGGCATTGAGTGCAGGCTTCCAAGCCAGTCTGATGTGTGTGCCATCAGCCACTAACCAACCTCAGCCCCATGCCTCTACCCCCATCTTCTCAATTACCCAGGCTGATGCCTTTTCCCACTTGTCCTCAGTTGCAAATGTGACCACTTCTTTGTTGAGTTTGTTAAGCCCTTTGATTGTCTGCTTTGTCCATGCATGTACCAAACCTTTACTGCAGCCACATGCAAATGCAATGTCTTGTACACCTCCCCCATTCCCAGAGCGACCAAGTCAGTATAGCACAACAGCTACTTGTTGCTCAACATGTCTGAGGCTGGTGGTTGTGCAAAAAGCCTCAGTTGTACTAAGCCTCTGCATGAGGGCTTTGAATGCCACAGGTGGCATGTGAACAAGGCTGTGATACTGCTTCAGATGTGTGCATTCATATCACCTGAGAAGGTCGATGAGCTTCTCAGCTTGTTGTTGTGAATGCTGTTGAGAAATGGAATAACAATTGGAACTGACAATGCTGTACACATCGAGAAGAGCACTGGAGAGTACATGGTCAAGTTGTTCATCATCACTATCATCTAAGTCATCATTTGAGTCCCAAGAATCCATGTCAGAATCGAGATCTGCTTGTGCTATCACCTCTGCTGCCATTGTGGCCATGATCGCAGTCTCCAGGTCCTCAAGGAGGAGCTGTTTGTCAGAGGAGTGAACCATGACTGCAGTGTACAAGATGGCAACCATGGTTGAGAAGGGATGATGTGGTTGGCTGGAAGATGGAAGTGCAGAAGGGACTGAGCCATTGATTAACAGTCCAACATCTTTTCAAGTTCCAAGTTCTGAACAAGCCTCAAAGTAGTCCTGCAGCCCTCCTGAGCATTGTGGATGGCCTTGTTGAAGAAGTCATCGAAGAGAAGGTTCTCAAGCTTGGGGTTCTTGTGGAAAGCAGCAGTGATGTCCTTGAGGAAGACAGATCAGATGATGCAACCACCACACCACATGAGGGCAATCAAGGGGTTGTTGAGCTTCCAGTTGTACTCTTTGGCAGCCTCATGCATAAGCATGAAGCCCTGGGTGTATGAGATGATCTTGGAGGCATACAGAGCCTGCTCGAGGTCAGCAATAAACTGCTCCTTGTTGCCCTCGAAGGGCTTAATCTGGGGACTGCCAAGGACCTTGGTGTCACAGGACATAAAATCGAACTTGAATTGAGATCGATGTTAGATGCATCTTACAGTCAATCTCAGATGAAATTGACATTAAGTGGGCCTTATTGTCGATTTTGCCTACTGGGCCATACAATGCTGTGGAACGAAAATGACAAGCAATGACTATGATGACACCATCCCAAATGGGTCATGGGTAAGCAGCAACAATGTCAGCAGCACCTGGAGGATGCTGTCGATGACCCAAGTCCAAGGACAGTAAGGGCAGGCCCTGACACTGGCTGGATGCTGGCAATGGGATGCCCAGAGCAACTGCTGCCAGCATACACACATGCTTATATACACAGCTAGTAAGGAGTGGAGAGGTGGACCTCATCCACTCTATCATTCATTAACTTGTCAGTATGTTTACATCACTATACTCCCACTCATTGTCTCATAGAGAGCAACTGGCATTGCTACTACTCAGTGTCCATTCAAGTCGGAGAACATATAGACAGCAGTCAGAACCACCTACTGGTGCCACAGGCCTCACCTGTGCAGGCAGAACTACACCATGGTCCTGGAACCTTCACCAGTACCATTACTATGGCAACACTGGCTATCAGCATCATACAGCCTCAAGCATCATCTCCAACAATGGTGGCAAAGTCTATCCATGCTGCATAACTACATGAGGACAGTTAGCCCACTCCTGTCAAGTGTAGGACACACACGAGGCTACCACAAATGTTGATTACATTTGAGTTGGAGGGCAATGGCAGTCATGTTGATTTCACATGAGATGTCATTAATGCATCTCATGTGATGTTGACTGACTGCCATTGCCACTCCATTCAGAGGTAATGCAACATTTGTGGTTAGCTTGATTTCATGTGTCTGGCAGGTGTGGGCTGACAGTCTCCATGAGTTATGGAGCTAAACTTTGCCACCATTGTTGGATGACAATGGCAAAGGACCATGATTCCCAACAGCAATGCCTATAGATTGCTACTGGTAAGGTTCCAGGAATGTGGTGTAGTGATACTAACATACTGACAAGTAAATGAATGATAGAGTGGATGAGGCCATGTTCTCCACTCACACAAGGAATGTGTGTGCATATATATGTATGTATGCTGGCAGCAGTTGCTCTGGAGCATCCCATTGCCAGCATCCAGCCAGTGTCAGGGCCTGCCCTGCTGTCTTGAGACTTGTGTCACTGGTGTCTAACCAGCAACCCTTAGCTAGCTCCATGCAGCCTATGCCAGTGTCAAGCTCTTCCTCCCTTCCTGTGGGTCCCCATCCAGCAGGGGGCCTGCCCTGCTGGCCTACTGGAGACTTGTGTCATGGTGACAGCATCCTCCAGGTGCTGCTGACATTGTTGCTGCTTACCCATGACCCATTTGGGATGGTGTCATCATAGTCATTGCTTGTCATTTTCGTTCCACAGCATTGTATGGCCCAGTAGGCAAAATCGACAATAAGGCCCACTTAATGTCAATTTCATCTGAGATTGACTGTAAGATGCATCTAACATCGATCTCAATTCAAGTTCGATTTTATGTCCTGTGACACCAAGGTCCTTGGCAGTCCCCAGATTAAGCCCTTCGAGGGCAACAAGGAGCAGTTTATTGCTGACCTCGAGCAGGCTCTGTATGCCTCCAAGATCATCTCATACACCCAGGGCTTCATGCTTATGCATGAGGCTGCCAAAGAGTACAACTGGAAGCTCAACAACCCCTTGATTGCCCTCATGTGGTGTGGTGGTTGCATCATCTGATCTGTCTTCCTCAAGGACATCACTGCTGCTTTCCACAAGAACCCCAAGCTTGAGAACCTTCTCTTCGATGACTTCTTCAACAAGGCCATCCACAATGCTCAGGAGGGCTGCAGGACTACTTTGAGGCTTGTTCAGAACTTGGAACTTGAAAAGATGTTGGACTGTTAATCAATGGCTCAGTCCCTTCTGCACTTCCATCTTCCAGCCAACCACATCATCCCTTCTCAACCATGGTTGCCATCTTGTACACTGCAGTCATGGTTCACTCCTCTGACAAACAGCTCCTCCTTGAGGACCTGGAGACTGCGATCATGGCCACAATGGCAGCAGAGGTGATAGCACAAGCAGATCTCGATTCTGACATGGATTCTTGGGACTCAAATGATGACTTAGATGATAGTGATGATGAACAACTTGACCATGTACTCTCCAGTGCTCTTCTCGATGTGTACAGCATTGTCAGTTCCAATTGTTATTCCATTTCTCAACAGCATTCACAACAACAAGCTGAGAAGCTCATCGACCTTCTCAGGTGATATGAATGCACACATCTGAAGCAGTATCACAGCCTTGTTCACATGCCACCTGTGGCATTCAAAGCCCTCATGCAGAGGCTTAGTACAACTGAGGCTTTTTGCACAACCACCAGCCTCAGACATGTTGAGCAACAAGTAGCTGTTGTGCTATACTGACTTGGTCGCTCTGGGAATGGGGGAGGTGTACAAGACATTGCATTTGCATGTGGCTGCAGTAAAGGTTTGGTACATGCATGGACAAAGCAGACAATCAAAGGGCTTAACAAACTCAACAAAGAAGTGGTCACATTTGCAACTGAGGACAAGTGGGAAAAGGCATCAGCCTGGGTAATTGAGAAGATGGGGGTAGAGGCATGGGGCTGAGGTTGGTTAGTGGCTGATGGCACACACATCAGACTGGCTTGGAAGCCTGCACTCAATGCCTGAGAGCATTACTCATGCCTAGGGGACTACACATTCAATATCACCCTCATTTTCCTTCCTCACTCACTTCACATCATTGAATTTGTTGTTGGCCATCCTGGCTCATCACATGACTCATGTGTCTGGGCCTCAGGCAGCTGCATCATAGCCAAGCCTCATCTCCACCTGGATGAAGGCAAATTTGTATGGATTGATGCTGGCTTTGGACATTCTGGATACATGGTTGGGCCATTCAGCAACAATGCTGCTGCAAAGAGTCATGACATATGTTACTTCAACTACTGGCTCTCTCATGTTCATGTGCAGGCTGAACATGGCATCACCTACCTCAAGAACTGATTCCAGTCACTCATGGGATATTGTGGCAACCTGTACTGGGAGGAGGACCATCACATGGCTGCTTTGGCTGTTCAGGCATGCATTGTGGCACACATGTTTGCCAGCCATTATGACAGACCTGATGATGTTGCTGAATATCTTTTGGGTAGCTACAAAGAAGAGGACATATATGACATCATGGCTGGAATGAGTGCATACCACAAAGCTACAGAGGATGCAAGGATCATGTGCAGGGAGAACCAACAATGATATGAGGAGGAGCTGGAGGCCACAACAGCTGGAATGTCTCAGTATGCAAAGGACAGGTGCAGAGCAGAAGAAGCTACCCAGCTCAGGGATGAGATGCTCAATGCACTCTTTACAGCCCATGACTGAAGTTTTGAAGACATGACAGCTCTTTTGAGGAGGCATGGCATGACTGCATCCACCTACAAGGAATTTCAAGGACAGCAACACAGATGCAATGAGACAAGGAGGAGGCAATGGTTGGAGCAGGTCAGAGACTGATGGCAGTACCTTTCAGCATTGTCAAGGTGTGGAAGAGCCATAGTTCTGAGGTTTGGGTTGAACAGCATGTCTCAAAGTAGTATACCATGCCCTCCAATTCATTCTTCCAGCTGATTAGACTGCTTGGAACATGGAAATCAGTGTGAAAATTCTGAATCTTTGTTGAATGATGCATACTGTAGTCACCTCATAAGATTTAATTATTCACTTTTTGAGCCATAATAATTGGCATTTTGCTTTGGCATACAAGGTCTATATGACACACAGCCTGTGAGCAGGCCTCACAACTGATTTGCATCATCCTTGTGTGGTTTGTTGGTGTTTGTTTGAGACTGATATCCATGCAAGAGTGAAAAGCTTCTGGACCTTGTTGGTGGCATTGTTCAACATCCAACATCCACCATCATGCCCCCCAAGAACAGTAGTAGAGCAAAGTGCACCCATGTAGGTGCCCCCAACACTCTCACATATGAAATCATCACCCTTGATCCTCACCATTGAACATGAGTGACCAGTAGAGTTGATGTTCCTTTGGCTCCTGTTCCTCATGGCATCAGGGGCAACTGCATGCATGCAGTCTGGCTAGCATCAGAGCTGGACATCTACCCAACATCCAGCTTTCTTGAAGACACAACCACCAACTTCAACATCTATCCACTTTTTGAGCCTTGCAGAGGTGAAGCAGATGCTCATGCATCAAATTGGGCCATTCTGTTTCAACATTGGAAGGACTTCCTTTCCCTCTCATTGCTGGACTTTGTGGCAGGCTTAGGCTGACATCACAAAGCATTTACAGAGAACATCATGGTATGTGCTTGTGAAGAGTGGGACTTAGAGACTGAACAGGTGGTCTTTGTGGGGGAGCATGGGGCCACAAAGGTACATGTAAGTCAGTGCTCCACTCATTCAGCATCAGTTGGCCTGCAATATGGACTCTTTCCAACATCATTGCTCTGGCCCCAAACATTTGTGTCCTTTGACCTGCTCCTTTGTTGTCACCACCTTTGGCTTGCATCTGGCATCAGCATTTCAGCTCTGGCCCTTGCAATGAGGCTTGACCATGACCATCATACATTCATCCATAATTGGAATGATGTACTGCCACCTTCGATGAATGCATTACTTGGGGACAGCTACCAGTGGTTTCGAGCATTTCTGACCTTGACCAAAAGGCATGTGCTTGAGGATGCACCAATGGATGGGGATCAACACATTCTTTCAGTCACTCAATGTCAGAACCATTCTGCAGGGGCACAGATGCAGAATGGTTTTGTGGCTTCGCAGTTACAATATGATTCTGCAACAGGGTCAAGCACACTGGACAATTCTAATACCACCATACTTTCAGGCACAAGCTTTGATGGTACATGCACTCCCATGTCCAAGGATGGTAGAGTGCTTAGTATTTGGAAACTCCAGATGTGTTGTCCAGCTTGTTTTGGTCATCTGGATCTCTCAGAAGGCAAAGAGTCTGATCCTGACACTATGGAAATCGACCTGATCATTTGCCTAGATGGCAACTTCCAACACAAATGCAAGAGGTGCAAAGACAACAATGGTGCTCCGTTAGACCCCAACATTTTCCTTCCAGCAGAAAATGTGGAAGCCATGCATCTGGAGCTCAAGCATCTGTGCAGAGGGTCTTCCTTCTCTTGGATTGTGCTGTGCTCAGCCAACTTCAAGGCAGCTGATGAGAGGCTTGCTAAGGCCTCAAAGTCTCGCTTTGATGTCACAGGCATCATGCTCATGTCATGTCATCATGATGTGCCCATCTTGGCCTGTGACATTGATACACCTGGTGAGAGGCAATACTTTGCTTATGCCCTCATCAAGGAGTTTATGCGAGTGCTGCCTCCCTGGATATCAAAGGTCAGTATTCTCTACAACATAGCATGTCAATTTCATGCTAGTATGCAGAAGCACTCCATCCTTGCAGAGTATGCCAGCAAAATTGTGTGGGCAGTTTCTATATTCCATGCATACAGGCATGACTACCCATGCCAAATCAAGTACTCCCTCAACATCTCATGGGATTTGGACTCTCAGATGGTGAAGGAAATGAATGCATTTGGAGCAGTATGGCAACACTGATTAGCAAGACACACACAATGAGCAAATCAAGAAGGCATGAAGCCCTGGACCATCGATTTCATTTCCTTGGTGAACAGCACAATGATGGCTTCTTTGATTTCCTGCACAGCAAATTCACTTTCATCCAAGAGCACCTGCACACCTCTCAAGACATCATCAGGCAGTACATACTGAAACAAGGTGTCTCCAACACAGAAGCTTGCAACCACCTGGATGCGATGATTCGGAAGTATCTCGAGATTGATGCCAAGCCCCTCCCATGCCTAAGCACCTCTTCTGATCTTGAGCTCCAGCTCAAAGAGCTTACAAGGAGCTGTATTGATCTGGAGGACCACCTCAACAAGATGTTGCCATTCACTGACTCTAATTTGAGCCAAACAGGAGCTCCTGCTCTTGATGTATCCATCAATGAGATTCCAGGGGATGCTGTTCAAGAACTCAGATGTCACATCTGAGAAGAGTTGGATGTCAAACAAGCTGAGATTCAAGCAGCATTAGCTGCACAAGGTCAGCATGACCCATGGCATCTTGAGCTCTACCTCACAAGATTCAAGTGCAAGGCTTACCTGGAACACTTGCAGCAGCTTGCCATCCATTACTCAGTGGTAAGTGACAAGATTTGAAAGAGGGCTTCCAGCAACATTTTGGGCCAGAAACTTCTCAATCATATGCAGGATCAATTGAAGCATTATGCTGCTGACATGTGATGGACAACTGCTCAATACAACAGGGAGGTACTTCACTTGGAAGAACTCGCTCCACATCATTTTGGCAACTATTGGACAATCAGTGTATCCACAATCATTTGGCCAAACAATGAAGTTCTGGATCAGTTGCTTCTGTTTGATATTGAACAGCCTTGGATTCAGGACTGAGAGCTCCGAGAAGCAATGGATGCTCAAGAGCTGGAAGAGCACTGCTTTGAGGAAGCTATGCACTGCAAAAGGGAGGCCTGGTGAGTGGTGGTATGCACTGATGTTGAGTGGGCAAGACTCCAGCACCTCCTAGCAAGCAGTCCTTTTCATTGGATTGTTGAACAGAGACTAAATGCTTTGGAGTGATGGCTTGCAAGGTGGCATACAAAGATGAGTTGGAGTGCAATACTCACCCAACAGCTTGGGAACTGGCTCGCTTGGCCTGTTAATGCACAGTCTCCTTTTCATTGCAGGCTTCCAGTCTCACAGATGAGGCATCAGGCTCTTCACATTCAATCTCATCATCCAATGACAAATTTCATGATGAGGTTGGGTAGACACACAGTCATGCTCTAACACATCACCGATCTCGAATGTACTCAGGTTCACACACAGGATTGCAAGGAAAGGGAGAACATTTTGATTTGAGGCTAGTTGCAATGTGCCAGACATATACAAATGTAGCCATTTTTTAGACATGAGACATTGAAACAGGAACTATTGAAATGGGAACTAAAGGGGAACTAAAGAGGAACTAAGACTGACTGAACTCAATCTTCCATGTCAGCTTGAGAAGACTCTACAGCAGGCTTGTTGACTTCTGCTTTGGCATCAACAAGGTTGGTGCCAGTTCCTTCAGCGCTGGGACTAGCAACCTCAGCTGGTGCAGGCGTTGGGGCTGAACTATCAAGCTCCATGTCATCTTTGCCAGGTCGCTTGATCTTGGGAAGAAGAGGCATCCTGGACATCCATGTGTTGATGGGCCTGTGCTCCAGCTTGATCCCAGCATTTTCACACCAGGCCTCCCACTTCATGATTCTGTTGGCAAGTCCATCTAAGCTGCAAAACTCCATGATCTTTGATGATGGTGCGCTTCCTTCGAAAGGTGTCTGGTTCAAGGACTTGGCCTTGCCCTGGACCCACATGGTCTCATCATATGACCTGATGATTCATGGCTTGTAGATCCAGCACTCTCGTTTCTGACTGGTGCAGATGATCCTGCCCTTGACTTGTTCATCCTCAAGCTCATTGGAGTTCTGCTGAGCGAAGATCATTATGTTGGCCTGAGTGAGATTGATACCCATTGCCCTGTGAGATGAAAGATTGGAGAAATGGACAAAGTCAGCACTGTTCAACAATGCTCACAGTTACAGTATGGTCTTGCAGCTTTGCCATCACAGAACAGTATTGCAGCTTCACCATTGCAGAACCATCTTGCAATGTCTCGCTTCTTGGGCCACCTGGACATCATGAAGAGGGAAGGGGTCAGATACTTACATGGCCATGGAAATGAACAGCACTGGCATGTGGGGTGTCACCAACCAGTTTTCAATCCTCTCAGCTAGATCTTCCACATTGTCACCACCGAATAGATTGAGGAACTTGATGTTGACCTTGGAGAAGTACCATGTCAGATACAAACACACAATTGCATGCTTGACAAAGATTATGATCTTCTGTGGATGTTCACCACAGGGGGTTGTGGTTGGCATCAGCTTGGGATCGATGTTCAGGAGATCAATGCTACACTGATCCTGGCTCTGGATGCTCTCAATGAGCTGGAGTGTCAGACTGGTGATCAGGTTGGCCTTGGTGGAGTGCAGCTTGTTGAAAGCCTCCTTAGCCTCCTCTCCCATGTTGAGCAGCATGGACATTGCATCAGTCAGAGCAGCTGCCACAAGACCAGGATGGAACATCTTGTATTGCTTGTAGGCTGCTGATCCAATGACACTCTTGGCTGCTTCATGTGCCTGTTCCTGCTCACTGACTGTGGCATTCAGACCTGTCTCTCAAGCGATGAAGAGAGATTTTGCATTCTCAATGATGTTGGAGGACACATGTGCATGGCTTGGATGCTGCAGAATGGTCAGGTGCACTTCATGGAAGGGAGGGAGCGAGTCAACATGGTTTCTCTCCCTCTTCAGAATGAATGACCCTGTCTTGCAGTCCTTGATGGGGAAGACATAGAACTTCTTGAGCACCCAGTGGAAGTTGGTGTGAGCATCTGCAACTGCAGCCAAGTCTCCAGCCACCACTTGAGAGTGAGATGCAATCTGCACCATGGTCTTCATGAGCATCATGTGATAAAGCTGCATCTGACTGTTGACCAGGTCATCCACATGAGGAAGCTTTTCCTTTGCCAGCATAGTGATCAAGTTCTCAAGCTCAGCACACATGTGTTGCTTTGCACTGAGTGCCTGGTCATGATCGAGAGTGTGTATGAGGATCTCATCCTGGTACAGGTGAGTGACCTTGTCAACCTGCATGTCAACATTGCCACCCTTGTACAGACTGCAGGCTTCCTTGGCAGTTGGGATAATGCAGCATATGTGTCCACAGAAGGCAAGGACATAGAGGAAGGTGTGGATGTTTTGGACTGGTGTTCCTGAGAAGCTGACTGTGAACTTGCAGGAGATGTTGAACTCCTGCATGAACAACTGTGCTGATGGTTGGGGCAAGTTGTGTACCTCATCATAGCAGATGAGGCCATACTTCCATGTACTGTGCAGGGGTAGCACCGATCTTTCACCATCTTGGTGCTCAAGCTCTTGTTGGGGAGGAGGACAGCAAGATCACTGTTCCATCCTTCCCTGTTCCTCTTGACTTTGACAGGGAATTGCTTCTCATCCTTGGATGATCCTGTCAGGTTGAGAAGAACCAGTGCTCCAGGGTCAGCTCCAAAATCTGAAGTGACCCAGATGAAGCACCAGAACTCTTTTGCAAACTGAACTGCCACTGACTTCTTGATGATGAACAGGGAGGGGAGATTGTGGATCTTGAGATGGCAGTAAATAAGGTGAAAAGCGATGGCAGTGAGCATTTTACCAAGCCCAGGTGGATCAGCGATGACTGTGGAATGGAAGAGGAGTACACATCATCATTAGTCAGCACATATTTCAGGGCATCTTTTTCATGGTCACTTTTATGTGAGCATATAAAGATCATTGACTTCAACACCATTTGGCAAGGTTGAGGTCACAGAACTGCTCTGCAGCATCAACCTGACAGAATGATTCTGCCAAGCTCTGATAGCAGTCTCAACATGCAGAACCATTTTGCAGGTTTGTGGCCACAATACAGCTCTGTGGCCACAACATTGCACAATGGTGATGTAACTTCAATGCAGCAAGAATCTCAGTTGCATTGATGTGTTGGGGATTGGGGAGAAATTGGAATTGGGGGAATGATATTGGAAAGGATTGTACTTACATCCTCCAGTCGACCAGTTGTGCTGGTTTGCCTCCTCCATGAGCTCTGCCTCCCTTTTGTGTGCTTCCTTTGCAGCTTGAGCATCATACACAATCTTGCAAATGAACCAGCAGCAAGCTTGCAGCTGCATAACCGACAAGGTGAAGGCCTCAGTGTCAGGCTGTTCCTCAAGTTGATGGTTGAGCAGCTTTGTGTGGAAGCCCAGTTTGGTGATGTTGAATGGCTCATGTTTTGCAAGCTCTTGCTTTGTTGGAAAGATGAAGGGCAGCACATCTTTGACACTTTGGTCCTCAAACATCTTGAAGATTGTGGTGAATGCTCTGAGGCACTTGTCTGCCATCAAGTTTGCATCCTTACCAGCCACCGCTTCCAGGTTCAAGGGGTCATCTGGATTGTCTTTGATCCTGATCATGCCACTGTGCCCAAGTGGGTTGACTTCATTGGCAGTCACATCTTTGAGATGCTCGAAGACTGGCATCTTCAGACCCTTGAGCATGTCATGCAGCATCAGATTCTGCACAATGGCATCCCACAGGCATCCTTCCTGCTTCATCATCCACTTGTCCATGTTGATGTAGGAGACATCATTGGCAAGGTTGTTGAGCAGCTCATTGAGTTCTTCAGCCAACTCTCTGTCCAGCTCAGGGTTGGAGCTCTCTGCAGGCTTTTCAGGCTCATTGGGCTTGTTGGGCTGGTCACTGGACACCACCCTTGGCTGCAGGTGGCAGCTCGATGTGCTCTTTTGACCACGCTTCTTGTTTGCCTGCTTCTTCACCCTGGCAGCCTTTGCAGCTGCAGCATGAGCAGCATCTTTACAATGCTTTTCGTGAATCTGGACCCAATGTTCATGCAGCTCAGCAAGGTATGCATGAGCTTTGTTGAGGATAGCAGTGTGAGGCTGAGTCCAAGCAGTCTGGTAGTCAGACAGCCAAGATTGGATGTCCTGTACATCGTTGTCATCATCCACCTTGAAACCAAGCTGCTTGGCATCATGCATGCACATGTTACAAAGGTCATTCCACTGACTGGCATCAGTGGCACTGTTCTGGCACCTGGATTGCAGCCAGCCAGTCATTGCCTTCTGCCAGTACTGACCCATCATAGCACAGATTGCTAGATGGGTGAACAGGTGATGCTGGTTGCCTGCATCCTCACACAACCTCTTGATCAGCTGCACCTTGGTGATGACTGGCATGGGTGCATCTTCCTCATCTGCATTTGCCATGGATCCCACAATGGCTTCTTCGAGGCTGGTAGTTCCAGCTGCGCTGCTTGCTGCCTCCATTGAGCCATCTGCCAGATGCTTCAATATGTCAGCATGAATAGGAAGGTTGAGAAATGGGTTGCAACTTGAAGTGCTGGTCTGGGCTGAAGTTGAGGTGTCTGGTCCCTCTGACACCTCATCATCGATATCGAGGCTGAGGTTCTCATTCCTGCTGACCTTCTCTCTGAGCGAAAGGAAAAAGGACAGTTGCAGTTGGTACCAGGCCTTGAGGAGTGGGATGCCTAGCAGCATGGATTCCACAAGCACATAGTTGTATGGCTCTACATGCTTAAAATCTTTTGTGATGCAGCATCATCCACCATGATGAAGTTCGAGGGCAAGGATGTTGTGGAACATCACCTCCAGGCACAGGTAGACAAGGTGCTGATCTCATTCAGCAAAGCCAAGGCATTGGATGGACTCGACAATGCTACAGTAACCCTTGTGAGTATCGAGCCTCAGGGTCAGCGCTCAACTGAAGATGTCAGTGAGGGCATGATCAGGATATCCATACAGCCAAGTATCTTTCATAAAGTCATACATTGGCATATCCTCCTCATTGGGCTCATTGTAGCTGCCAAACTTCAACAGTTTGCTGCAATGGACAAACACAAGGTTCTTTGTCAGTAATGTCCTTGCTAGTGAGTGAATAACAGCCTGGTTGATCATCCTGTACTTACTAGTGAGGTTTTGGTACGCCTCTTACTCGCGCGTTTCGAGCTCGGCAAAGCCGTCTTGCTCACTTCGGATGCATG
Source organism: Ustilago lituana (assembly GCA_928869825.1). Taxonomy (NCBI): domain Eukaryota; kingdom Fungi; phylum Basidiomycota; class Ustilaginomycetes; order Ustilaginales; family Ustilaginaceae; genus Ustilago; species Ustilago lituana. Next base: position 295,137 of record CAKMYA010000016.1, on the reverse strand, counting down.
CGTGCATAAGCGAGGTCCGTATGACCCATTTGGATTCGTCTTACAACTACTTTCTGTTAGGTGAACTGTGTATGTAAGTAGAATGAGAAGCGTTAGACGCATCTCACCATGATCGTGTGGTTTTAGCTAGAATGTAACATGTTGGGCAACGTTCTTGATTACAAAGCATGTGTGGTATGTGAAACTAAAGTCTACATTGAGAGAGAACCGCCGAAACCGTCGAAACCACGGATGGCGGTAGTACTACCATCATCCGTATCCTTACCCCGCGCTTTCTGTAACCTTATCTCTGTTTAACCAGTGCATCCGCCAGGCACCGGACACTGTCCACGCGATCATGCAAGTCGAAGACTCCAGCGCGTCGTATCTACAGTCTGTGCCTGCTCGCGACGACGACCACTACCACCAACTGTACGGAGCTCATCGGTGACCTATGAGCCCGATATTCACAAATCGTGCATATTTGCTGACTAAGACGCGTCATGTGAATGGAAAAAATTTTCAAATTCTGCACCCGCATCCCGAACTGAGTAAGACTGAGCTCGCGACCGTCTGACTCTCTTCCAAACCACCACCGCCACCACCGTCTCGCGTAGTTCGGCAAACGAACTGCGTGAGATAGACGTTTCTCGACCAAAACCTCTCTACTCTCTGAGATCCTCCTTCACCTTCTGCACATTGGTGGGCTTACCAGTTGAGAGATGGGCAGTGCTTGTGCCAGGGCATCCTCTGGCACCAGAGCTGGTTGCACCATGCCCTCGATGGCCCCATTTGGAGCATCCACTACAACCACCATGAGAGCTTTTTGTGGGAGTCTGGTCAGATATGTCACTTTCTGAACTCGACATCTTGAACATGTGCCATGAGGTTGAAGAAAGAGGGGAAGGCAGGAGCAAATAAGAGGAGCATATATATATGCAAAATGTGAGGTGCAGAAGAGAAACTTCTCAAGGTGCAGAAGAGAAACTTCTCAAGGTGCAGAAGAGAAACTTCTCATTGGTTGGGAAGGGGAGAGAGGAAAAGATGCTGAGCCATGGAAGATTCTGCCTGTGTGCTTGCTGTGTCAAGCATGTTCACTCCACAAGGCTGTCTTGAAATGCACAGCAAAATGTTTGTCAGTGGTCACATGTCAGACATGTGAAATTGATGTTAACTTGAGGTAAACATCGATTTCATTTGAATTCGAGGTTAATGGCCAGTAAACATTGATTTCACTTGAGATCAACATTAACTGCCTCTTACACTCGATGTTGGCTGACCACCGTTGCCACTCCATCCAGAGGTAATGCAGCACATTCATGGTAGCCTAGTGGGTGTCCTACACTTGACAGGAGTGGGCTAACTGTCCTCGTGTAGGTATGCAGCACTGATGAACTGTGCTGCCATCATCAGGGATGATGCTTGAGGCTGTACATCACCAGTAGTCAGTGTTGTCATATAGTAATGGTACTGGTGGAGGTTCCAGGACCACAGTGTAGGTTCCACCTGCACAGGTGAGGCCTGTGGCACCAGTGGTGGTTCTGACTGCTGTCTATATGTTCTCCAACTCGAATGGAGGCACACTGAGTAGTAGCAATGCCTAAGATTGCTACTCTACAAGACAATGAGCGTGAGTATAGAGATACTAAACATACTGACAAGTTAATGAATGATAGAGTGGATGAGGCCCCACCTCTCCACTCATACCAGGAGTGTGTGTATATATATATGCATGTGTGTATGCTGGCAGCAGTTGCTCCAGAGTGTCCCACTGCCAGCATCAGGCCAGTGTCAGGGCCTGCCCCTTCTGTCCTAGGGACTTGCCACTGGCCTCCAACCACTACCTCTTCACTGGCTCCACAGCCTCGAGCCAGTGTCAGACTCTCCTTCCTTCCTGCAGGCTCCCCCTATCTTCGCATGGGCCCCTGCACCTCACCTGGCCATTACTGGTTGGCCTAGGGTCATTGACAGCATCCTCCAGGTGCTGCCAACCTCATCGCTGATCACCCTCAACCCCTTTGGGGAGGTGCAGTCATAGTCATTGCTTGTTGTTTTTGTTCCACAGCATCGTATGGCCCTGTGGATGAAATCGATGATAAGGCCTGCTTAACATTGATTTTGTCTGAGATTGACCATAAGACACATTTAACATCGATCTCAATTTGAGTTCGATTTTATGTCCTGTGACAATGTTCTGCACAGCAAAATGTTCTCACTCGATGCGAGGCAATGAGCAGATGCCAAGGGGCAGTAGTTGAGCTTATCTGCTCCAAAATGTAGCCAAGGTAGGTGATAATATGTTGTCACAGGTTGCAGAATGAAATGCTGCAACATGCAGCAGCCCCCACCACTGTGCATTCCCTAGGTGGCCTCAGGAACATGCAGTTTGAGCTCCAATGAGCAGTGGAATGGATTCTTAACTGTGGGTTTGAATTGCAATGAGCAGCAGAACAGAACCTTGTCACTAGATGAAAGGGCTGAAAAGGGACCATAGTGGCATTTCTTTGTTAAGAAGCTTGGCAGGGGTGGATGATACATTCACCAGATGGATAATCTGCTGGATTGCAAGCATGCAAACAAGGTTTGTGTTCACAAAAGGACCACAGGAACATGGAGCACAACCACACTGCAGTCTGAGTCAATTTGAGTCTGGCTGCAAGCACATTACAATCACATGGACATCAGTGGGTTGCAAAATGCCTGAATGTAGCTATGGTGACATGACTGCATCGTCACCATGTCCTGAAGGCATTCCCTGTGAATTGTGAAGTGCATGAAAAGAAAGGCCTTGACACCTATCTGTGGGAAGCTGTTTCTTCCTTTGCGATTTGTGTACATCTGCAAAGGTTGCAATGCACTTAGTTCATACCTTGCAATGTGCTGAGGGAGGAACCAGACCAAACTCTACTGCAACTGTTTGCAGTGGCACTGACTTGGAATGCGAAAGAGTGTTGCACATCCCTTGTTTGAGTTCTGAATGCTATCCATGAGCTACTCAACTTCAATAGTAGACAATGAGTGGCTCTTTACATTGTCAGATACACCCTCTCATTCAATGTAGTCATTCAATGTAGTATGTGACCAATCCTTCAATGATGCCCATGGTGATGAGCTCACCATCCTCTTGTCCAAGCTGTGTGTCTTTCTATTTTGCTTGCAGATTCCAAGTCCAATATGATTTTGCACATCCTGAGTTTGCATGGTGGTCACCAGCATCAACCAACTGAGAAAGTGCCAGTAATCAATGAAATTTGAGTTGAAACAGGGCCATTGAGGAAGGGGAACATTAAGGCTCTACATGTCAGCTACACAGTTTTGGGGAAGTGGACATAAGGCAAAAGACCCATTCTGGATGCTGTTGATGAAGGCCAAGCATTCCAATTGCCTCCAGTATGAAGGCTGCTTCAGGCCCCATGCAGTTGTTCTGTTGTCCTGAAAAATCATCAGCTTTCCCTGACAGTTGAGGAGGATGCTGTTTAATTTGAAAGGCCATGCAATGACTTCCATTCCAAAATCTTCATGCAAATGTTGGAGGAAGTTGATCCATCAAGGTCACTTCATGCAACTCCAGATCTTCTGGGCAGGGGGAGGGAGCTGACAGCCCATGCTGTCAAGGACAAAGGGAACCATGCCTTTTCGCAATGTGGTCAAATTTGCAGTTTTGAGATGCTGAACATCCACAAGAACTCCATCTATGCCTGAGACAAGGCATTCATGCTCCTGAAGTGAGACCCTGTGATGAACTTGATTGATGAAGCAAGTCCATTCATGCTGACCACCCAGGGCTGCAATGAAGCAAGGTTCTCTCTGTGGAAAGACCATAAGTTTTGGTTCACAGCTGAGGTAATCTGGCATTGCAAGCAAACAACAAAATTCTGTCCCAGAGTAGATTGTGTATTCAGACAGCTGATGGAAGAGGATCACAGGAGGTCAGCTGATGCCATGACTTAGGGAGGGTGGTGGGTAACCAATGCTAAGGTAATGCTAAGGTAATGCTGTTCCACAGAATGGTATTGGAGATCACCTTGAAACATTACAATATTGACCAACACAGAACCATTCTGTGCTGCCAACCACACAGAACCATTCTGCACCACCAATAGCACCAAACGGTTCTGCAACACAACACACCATTTCTGACAGCTAAGCCTGCACAGCCAAATACATACCATGGTCTCTAATTTGTCGATGAAAATGGAATGCTTGCAATGAGAAACTGGCTGCCAGGCCTGGTGATGGTGCTGCAGCCAAGCTCTGTTCCATGCAAGAAGGTCTGCTTGCAGCTTATCACTGTCTAGAGCTTTGGCTTGCTGATATGTGGGGTGTACATGTGTCTTCATCCACAGTGGCAAGGTAACTAGAATAAGGATTTATCAGTGAGCAAGTCAAGCACACTCTCTTCAATCAGTTGAAACTTATGTCCTTCTGGTATGCCCTCCTCCTCCACCATTCGACATACAAAGATGTTCCAAGTATTTGTTGTTTGGCCAACCTCCTGCTTCTGTCCCAGCGATCGACAAACCTCAGCCTCACTGAGGCCACTCCTTTGTGTCATGTCCTGGACAAAATCCTTGATCTTTTCATGGAATGCACAAATCTCATCAAGACACTCTTGCTTGAATGATGCTGAAGGAGGTTGAGCTTGATGAGTTTCCATTGAGGTCACATTTAAAGAGGTCTGCATTGTATTCAATGGAAGCTTTTGGGATTGTCAGGCAAAGCTACCTTGGTGATGAAGGCTGAAGAATGGATGATGGTTAACTATTGCTCAATGCTGCAGGGTTGCAAGCTTCCATGGGACACTCAGGGTAGAAACAGAGGTGCAGCAGTCAATTTCACATGATGCAAATGAAAGTTAAGGTGACACAAGATGCATGCTTAAACTGAAATGGGAGAAAAGCAAGGACGAAGCACAACAAGGTGGTAATCATGCAAGCCAGCCGCATGCACACTGTGCGCTGAAACCATTTTGTAGATACAAATAAGTGCAGTCACAATTAAACATAGAGGTCAGAACAAGAATCTTCAGTGCTGTAGTTGGGGGCGTCAAAACAAGCAGAGAAGTCCGAATATTGAAAATTTGGAACTTTGAAAGTTCGCAGAAAATTGAAACCCCCTAATTATTCTTTTACGTGCATGAAGCACCTTAGCCGAGGGCGAGATCATCGATACGACGACGCACCGAAACCTCACTACTGTAGAATCAACACGACAAGTGGCGGCGGCGAGAGATTGGATCGATGCACAAAAGTCGAGTCAAGCCGGTGGCGTCTTGTGTCGCTGTGTCCTATCTTCTTCGACCGTCTCTGGTGCAACCATGCACCTGATGGAACCTCAGTCGAGTTCCATGCCCCGCGGTTCGCGTCCAGCATCGTCCGATTCCAACACATATGCGCCGGCAAATGACTGCAAACTCGGCTTGACCTTGTCGTTCCACATCGGGTTCGGCAGCGTGTTGAGCTGCTCGTAGGACGGTTGTGCAGTAAGATCGACGAAAAGTTCTTGAAAGATGGTCCGGATCTCGAAGATGTCCAGGCAAGGGTAAGCATGCTTATCATGAATGCCTCGGATGCAGAGTCGAGGACATTCTGTGCCCGTGATACTCTGCACTCGCGGTTGCAAGCCTCTAGGCTTGGTGGCAAACGGTGTCGATGTGCCAAGGTCTAAGAGCACACTGAATAGAGCTCGGTCGGTAAGTGGTGTCTCCTCAACTGGTGCTTGTATGGCGCGCATGATCCGTGGCCCGGCCAGCTTAAGCATCAGATGTGCTTGGCCTGATTCTGAGCTTGGCTGTGGATCGACTCGATTCTTCGCCTCCCAGGCAATGTAAGTCATGTAGCGCGCAGCTTGCATCTCTGTGGACGTGCCTTCTTCGGGAGCAACAAAAGGCTGGTCGAGATCGCCGAGAAACACAGGGATAATGCCATCGATGCCATCCTGCGAGTGAGCCATTTGGAGGCCAACCCCGCGCTTCCAGCAGTACCACAAATATTCAGGAGAGATCTCGGTGATCTGTTCCGGCAGCACATCGAAATGCGTGAAATTGGTCCATGCTTGCACTCGAGCACCCAAGCATTGGAGCATGCACCGCGTAACGGAGCCATCGTCGTGGACCTTTTGTAGGCGTTGGACCAATTTGGCGTGGTTGTTCTTGTCAAGATCGGCAAGGCCAGCGATGATGCTGTCGAGAGGCACGGCCTGACTCAAAATCTTGGCGCGGTCGGACGGAGTTGGCGGCTTAATTTTACGAAACTCGTTCTCTTCCTCCTTGTCATCGAGCGCCTTGCGCTTTGCTGCGTCCCAAGCGACTGTGAAGGCGACACGCGCAGCGAGCTCTCCGTGAGTTCCTTTGAACAGATTGATAGCGGTGCCAAGGAGGCAGCGCTTGCGGAAGTTCTCGAAGATCGAGCCATACGTATTGATCGCTTTCTGCCACTTTCCCAGCACAAGTCGCTTCTCCTCTTCGTGGGTGGGCAGCATGATGAGCGAAGCAGCAATAGCGAGCACTGGTTCTGAGGGCGAAATAACGTGCATGGCGGCTTGGTCCGTAATGTGGCTCACAATGCGCATATGCCGGTCGACGGTCTTATCCATGAAAGCCTTTTGCTCTCCAAATAAAACCGAACGATCCCAGTGCACCGGGACCAGACGAAGTGCAAGCCGGGACGCCATGACGCTGAAGCACTGCGCAGCATCCTCTTCTGAAAACCTTTCGTCTCCCTGAAGCTTGAAGACGGCGTTGTCCCAGAAGCCGCTCTCTTCGAGTGAGCTCCAAAGCGGTCGTCCGTAGGTGACGATCTGCTGATGCGAAGACGCCTCGGAGGCGCAAGAGATGCTCGCTCGCTCTTCAGCGAACACGTCGAAGCCGACGCCGACGAATGTGGGCAAGGGAGCCGAATTCTTGCGCCTGATGGAGCTCTGAACGTCGACGTGTTCGACCAGATGAGCAGCGCTGCTGCTTGTGCTCATGAGCACGAGCCAGAGACACAAGGTCTTGTGCTTGTCTCCGAGTGTTCCGAGGTAGTTCCAAGCACGGCGAAGGCTGTTGAGTTGCGTGTTTCCGATGGTCAAGCCAGAGACGTTCATCTCAACGCACTCGTCGAAGGCTACCACCACGGGAGACGCTGGCATGTCGGGATGACGAGAGCGCAGAGAACGAGACACGCATTCCAGCTGCCGGTTGAGATCGAGGACGGGCTGGGGGAGAAAGTAGCGGAAAATCTCCTCGAAACTCGCCGTTTCGAGCCGCTTGGGAGCTTGGGAAAGCAGTTGAGATGCGAGCTCCGATACATCCCGGAAAAGTCTGTTCCGTTCAACATTGGCGCCACCAGACCGCTCCAGACGGTTGAGCTCCAAGAGATGTGCGAGCTTTTGCTGATCGCCGGCGAAACCTTGTAAACTTACAGCAAGTTCGCTGAACCAAGCTGCAAGAAAGCAGGCAACCTGGAGATCGCACAAGGATGGGTGGCTGTTCTGTGCATCCTCGAAAAACTTGCGAACACCGCTGTCCGGAAAGGGAAAGCCGGCTTTGGCGTTGGCATCGGAGCTGCGCTTGCGAAAGCAGACATAGAGGAGGGGGGTAAGATGGCGCAATTCGAGGACCATGCGCGTCTTTCCAGTGCCGCTGGACTGGACGATGGGCGTGCCACGATAGTACGGCTTGGTATCGTTAATGCCGAGCCGGTCGAAGCTTTCATTGAGCTGAGTGATAAAGCTGAGGAAGCGATGGGGCGCATCGCCGCGGTACTGCCGACCGAACTGCCTTGCGAGATGAGTATTGGTGCCAAAAACCTCCGGGTCTCGAGGTGTAACCGTAGGCAACAAAGCCAGATGCACAAGCACAAACGCCAAGGCCTCATCGTTACTGTCGAAGCTGCGAAGCCGCGGTGCGAGTTCAATGTAAGCGGCAGCAATCGAGGAGCCGAGCTGGTGATGATCCTTTGATGTGTTCTGCAGCTCAGGTAGAACCGTACAAAGCTGAGAGCGCTGTTCGATAATGGCTATAGCTAGGGAATTGGCCACACCAGCGAATACGGCAGGAGTATCTGCTACCGAACAAAGGAGGTCATGGAACGAAAGGAAAGCCGGCCAGCGAGCAAACTGCTTCAGCTGGTGTACATGAGTCCTTGCTCTATCGGCGCGAGGAGACTCATTTTCGATTTGAGGTAGAGCGGCTTGGGAAAAAGTGGGTGTCGTGGGTGTCGATTCGATCTGCAAATCTGACGATTGACTCTGCGGTTGAGTCGGTTCCAGAACGCTATTCAGAAGGTTGGATAGGCGGTGGAGAGGCCACTTGGAAGGCTCAAACTGACTAGTCAAGCGATCGTGCAAATACACAGATACGCTCTCGAGGAGAACGGACGATGGAGTAGGTGTTTCAGGTTGGTCCAGAGAGAAGAGGAGACTGTCGAGACGCTCCACAAGCAGCTCGTGTTCGCTTGCGCTTGTCTGCGAAGAGGCGAGCGACATTGCACGGATCGATGATCGTCACCTGGAAGATAGCGCATAGATGTATGTCCCCGGTCGACGCTGAGACCACCACAAGCAGCCACTGGCCTCACCAGGAGAAGCGTCTCAAGGATCTTCCAAATCCTCCCTGAGGTGTAACGCAGCGCCGAGATGACTCGAATTGATCACGACGAAGGACGCCAACTGCAATCAAGGGAAAGGCGTAAGGTCGTTGAGAATACTGCTGCTACAAAATGGTTTCAACACCGAGCAAGGACTCAATGTTGGAGGCGTGGCCGATTGGTGGCGAATTGAAGGCTGATGATGAATGTTATGCGACGGAAGATCGATGATCGATGATCGATGATGGTAGGTGGATGATGGATAATGTAGACGGAGGTGGGATGGTGGATGGTGGATGGGAGGGAACCATATTCAGCAAATTGAGCCGACTCAGGTTGAGTTTCGTGCTTGGAGCACGTGACTGGCGTGCACATCTGAGTTCAGAACGCATGAGACTGAGCCCACTCTCTTCTTTCCCATCCCAGCTCTGGGACACATGGCCGAAAAAAGGAGGGTCACAATGTAAATTTGAGAAAGATGTATAAGTAATCCACATGCTTGACCACAGTCTGTGTAATGGAGCTGATCCACACACTAATGCTGATAACACCACTTCTTGTGGTCCAATTGCAAACTGCCTGTGTACGAATGGACCAGTACTTACTCAGAGGGTGTGTGTGAGTGAAACAGCACTGTAACAATGCTTGTGCATGAGCTTTTCCAGTTCTTTACAAGATGGTGTTCATCACTTGACCACACATGTTACACTAGAATGACTAAGCATTATATCTCATTGCTAGCTATATAGCTCACCAGCGCTACTCCACAGGCAGCTCACAGACAGGCATGGGGTGGATGATCAAGTGGATTGCAGGTTACATGAGTACTGTCACAGGACATAAAATCGAACTTGAATTGAGATCGACATTAAATGCATCTTATGGTTGATCTCAGATGAAATTGACATTAAGCAGGCCTTATCATCGATTTCGCCTACAGGGCCATATGACACTGTGGAACGAAAATGACAAGCAATGACTATGATGGCACCACCCCAAAGGGGTTGCAAGTGATCAGCGATGATGTCAGCAGCACCTGGAGGATGCTGTCGATGACCCTAGGCCAACCAGTAACAGCTGGGTGAGGCACAGGGGCCCCTGCAAAGATAGGGGTGACCTACAGGAAGGAAGGAGAGCCCAACACTGGCTTGAGACTGTGGAGCCAACGAAGAGGTAGTGGTTGGAGGCCAGTGGTGAGTCCCTAGGACAGAAGGGGCAGGCCCTGACACTGGCCTGGTGCCAGCAGTGGGATGCTCTGGAGCAACCACTGCCAGCATACACACAAGCATATATATATACACACATCCCCTGTATGAGTGGAGAGGTGGGGCCTCATCCACTCTATCATTCATTAACTTGTCAGTATGTTTAGTATCTCTATACTCACACTCATTGTCTCATAGAGTAGCAATCTTAGGCATTGCTACTACTCAGTGTGCCTCCGTTTGAGTTGGAGAACATATAGACAGCAGTCAGAACCACCACTGGCACCACAGGCCTCACCTGTGCAGGCGGAACCTACACCATGGTCCTGGAACCTCCACCAGTACCATTACTATATGATGATGCCAACTACCAGCAATGTACAGCCTCAAGCATCATCCCTGATGACAGTGGCACAGTTCATCAGTGCTGCATACCTACATGAGGACAGTTAGCCCACTCCTGTCAAGTGTAGGACACCCACTAGGCTACCATGAACATGCTGCATTACCTCTGGACAGAGTGGCAATGGCAGTCAGCTGACATTGAGCATAAGAGGCAGTTAACATCGATCTCAAGTGAAATCGACATTTACTGGCTGTTAACCTCGAATTCAAATGAAATCGACATTTACCTCAAGTTAACATCAATTTCACATGTCTGGTGTGCAACCACTGACAAGTACCAAGCTACACAAGACACTGCAGGAGTAATGGAAACATGAGAGAGAATCGGAGCTATGATGCACTGAGAGACAATGTAGACAGTCAGTAAGAGTATGCAATTGAGCTGAATAAGACAAGAGATACTTACCAATCATGTCTATCATTGGGGTTGAGGGGTTGGAGCATTGCACTCGACAAATGCTACCTTGCAAGCGTCAGAGCAGAAGTAGAAGAGCTTACCATGATGCATGGCATGCACAACCTTGCTGATGCACTTGTTGCAGCACTGGCACTGAGAGGTCAGCTTGGTAAGCAGCCAGTTCTGCAGCATTGTCATCTGGAGAGCTTGCACACTGGCGGTGGAGAGCTGTTGAGCTTGTGTGCTGGTGCTGGAGAGCTGTCGAGCTTGCGGTGGTGGCAGTGGAGAGCTGGAAGGCTTGCAGCAGCAGTGGAGAGCTGGAAGGCTTGCAGCAGCGGTGGAGAGCTGTTGAGCTTGCAGTGGTGGTGGTGGAGAGCTGGAAGGCTTGTGGTGGAAAAGAAAGAACAAAAGAAAAAGGTCAGCATGTGCTCCATCCACTAACAGAGGAAAGTGCACTCATGCTGCATGTGTGGATTGTGCCATTGCACCACCAGAGGACTCAGATGTGTTGATGGTGTCAAGGCAAGAGAGAAAAGGTGGGGAAAGGAAAGCAGAATCAGTGATGTGCTGCCATGAGTAAGTTGGAGGGGAAGGTCAAGCCATGTCATGTCGAAGGCATGGTGCAAAGCTGAGACTGGAAACAGATTGTGTTGAGAAGTGTGGCAGCAGATTGTGGTGCAGTGCAGCTTGGTGTGATGGTGTCAGAGAAGGGAATAGTTGAAGCGTGGTCCAGGGGGAGTGGGGAAACAGGGAAAGAGTGCCAACTTACTGAGATTCACCCAAGTTTACAGAAACCGAGTCTTGATGAAGTGCAAAGCAATGCAGTGTGAGCAAAGTTGTAGCTTGAAATGTATTGAATGTGAAAAGGAATGGTGAAGACAGTGAGGTCGAGTCAGTACTGTGCCTGAGAAGATGCTGAGGGTGCCAAAGAAAAGTCACCACTTACCAATGTTAGGTCAGTCACCTTTGCTGGAGTGCAGGTACCATCGCTCATCCTTGGTGGAGTGTTTGTGGACTCCTTTCGATGAAGCGGAGTTTGTAAGTTGCAGGAAGTCCTGAGCAGATAGCTTGCAGGGTGCTGTTGACCTGGAAAGTGTCCTATACAGTTGCAGTGGAATGAGGGACTAGAGTCACATGACACAGTGATATGAAACAATGTTGGATTGCAAATCAGACCTAACTTCAAGCGACCATGATCAAGAGCAGGTTGTTTGCTGAGACAGATGATGCACTTGGACCTAGCAGCTTAGGAGCAGCATAGGAAGATGGTAATCTGATGGTTACAGCACCTGATTGTGTGGTTGTAGAGGTGCAGAGCACCTTCACAGCAGGGTACAGGATTGTTTGCATCATGGACATGGATGTCCAGTGCAAAATGGGTTGGAAGTTGGTCAATTGTGAATACCAGTGGGTTGAGCACCACACTGAATTCGATGCCATCCCATGGCATCATCAGGAGAGCCTGCACATATGTGAGTGGCATGATGATGACACAAGAGTGGATGATGGTGATGACACAAGAGTGGATGATGGTGATGACACAATGTTGAGGTGTGCAGAGGAATGAGGTGCTGATAGCAATGAAGGTGTGTTGTGTGTAAATGATGAGGGCAATGGAAAAGCCAAAAGATGAAAGCAGCTGATGTCAGCGAGAGGAGAGTGCAGGATAGTATGGCAGTTGGGTTGATGTAGGATGAGGATGAGATCAGCACTGAATGCTGATAGAGGGATGATGAGAGGAAGGAAGCGACTAAATGGAGAGTTGCAAATGCAGATTAGGAGGAATGTGGGATGATGATGAAGGTGTGGAAAGCGCATTGGAAGAGAGTAAGATCTTTGAAGCTGAGGATGTGGAAGTTGAGAGTGCTGGTTATAGAAGATAGAATGTGGAGCAGAAGAGGAGAGATAGCGGTAAAGTTGGAAGTTGCAAATGCAGATCGCTGAGAGAGCAAGTGCAGAAAGCTAGCTGGATGAGAATCATAAAACAAGAATTGGGACAGCTGACACTAGAAGCTAGCTGCAATGCCAAGAATCTCCTTGGTGGGCTTGATCATGTTGTCACCATGCCAGCCAGAGATGGGGATGAAGGCAATGGTCTTGGGGTTGTAGCTGACCTTCTTGATAAAGTTGGAGGTTGCCTTGATGATCTCATTGGATCGGTCCTCAGAGTACTTGGTGGTGTCCATCTTGTTGATGGCAACAATGAGCTGATGAACACCAAGGGTGAAAGAGAGGAGGGCATGCTCACAGGCCTGGCCATCCTTGGTGATACCAGCCTTGAATTCACCAGTACCACCAGCAATGATGAGAATGGCACAGTCATCCTGCGAGGTACTGGTGATCATGTTCTTGATAAAGTCACAGTGACCAGGAGCATCGATGATGGTAACCATGTACTTGGGGGTCTCGAACTTCTCAACCATTTGCTTGTTGATACCACTGCACTTGTAGATAAGGTGACTGGTGGTGGTCAACTTACTGGAGTCAACATGTCTGATGATGATGACGTTAACCTGTTGTTCATTGTAGGCACATGTTATTCAACAGATAAAGTCAGAAACGGTTCCAGATACTGCCAGGGGTAAGATATGGACATGCCCTTTGTCTGCAAGCCAATCGGCTGCCACCGAGATCCATTTCAGCTGATGACAATGAGGATGAGGATGGCAGACAATGGGCATGGCAATGGAGACAGTAGATGTGTAGAGAGCATCATGAACTTACCTGAGCCTTCTCCTATCACATTGTGAAAGAGTGTTTTGTTGTATGGTATGGTATGAGGTATGAGGAAAGAGGGAAAGATAGGGAAGGGTGTTGGAAGTCAGAAAGGAAAAGATGTGACAAACCCACTCAGCTTATAAATGCTCAGACTCCAAATGGCTCAGCCATGCCAGGTGCATGGTCCTGGCACTTCTCGAGCCAGTCTCAGGCACTAGAGCAGTGTCTACCATTGCTCACTTGCGTTGCGCACCACCCAACAATGCTCTTGTCGTCATTCAAGTGCAGAACTAGGATGGTGGTAGTGTTCACACATCTGTAAAAATAACTCAATTTGATCTCTTCGAGTGATGTTTCTTAGCTTCCCTTTTCTCTGAATGAAAACGAATGACATTGCTTCAGATGGCTCTGAGACGATATAGAATGCGAGCGCTACATTGAGACTACATCTACCACCTGTAAGGACTATCCTCGCGATCCTGGCACAGTCCGATATCATCTGTTGGCCACGTTCTTGAGTCCTTGTGGTGGTTCTTGAAGCACAGAGTTGCCATTTTCCAAGCGCTGCTGAGCCTAAGTGCCACCAAACTTGAAGTCCACAGTCTGTGCACAACCCAAGAGACTTTAGGAAAGTGTTTTCGATTGCTGTGACTGTATAGAATGTGGGCAAGGGGAAAGAGAAACACTGAGGTTCGCCCAGCCTCACTCAGAAGGCTGGGAAAGGATGAATGAGTCAGCGAGTGGTCATCTTGCATGCAGAAAGGAGGACTTACATAGCATTGCAAAGGCCTGTTGCGGTCTAGAGATCTGTGTGCACATGCGTGAGAAAGGCCAAGATGTGGAGAAGTGCATAGTCAGCGGTCTTGAGCTTGTCGGGTGTTCCGCTGAAGAAGACTCCTGGACTCTGTACTTACCTGATCTGTGCAGAAGCGGTCCGAACCTTGAGCCACACATCAGAATTGCAGATGTTGTTTTGTAGTTGAAGAAGAGGAAGTGGTTGTATTGCTGGGTGCATAGACTAAAGTACATTGGTGGCCCTGAATGCGAAAGAAGATGTGTTGTGCTGGGGCAGAAAGGTGGTCGAGGCAAGGAAAACTGAATGCAGATGTGGTTGTGCCATGAATAAGCCAAGAGCGATGGTGGAATGGCACAGTGGGATCCAAAAGCGGTGCAGTTGGGGCTGAATGAGTGCAGGAAGGGCATGAGGACGAAGCAGGTCCACACCAGAAGGTGGTGCATGGGAGGGAAAGAAGTGACAAAGAGTCAACAAAGTCAGTTCATCAGTGCTGGATCACTTCTGTTCCAGCATGCTGACTGTGTGCATGCAGCGCTGGACCAGGGTGGAGAAAGGGCAAGTACTTACCAAGTGCGAGAGGGCTGGAGTGCTTGATGTCCTTAGAGCGAGTCAAAGTTGGCAGGTGGTGGGCAGGATGCAGGTGCTGTTCCAAGGTGGTGCAGAGGTCAATGAAGGCAGGTGAAAGAAGAACAGAAAGGATATAAGTGTCAGCATCATGTATCTATCACGAGAAAAGAGCAATCCATCTGCAAACTTACCAACGATCACCAGAAAGACCATGCCTTTGAAGCGAAAACCCTTGGGAAGGGGTGGTGCACACAAGCCTGCTGCTCGAAAGTTGCCCAGAAAGGCTGGCCAGGAGGAAACGAGCCAAGACCAAGAAGGGGGAAGCCAACTTACCTTGGTGGAGGAGTCTGCATCCCAGATGAGGCAACCTGATCATGCTGTCGAACTGTTGGAGGAGTTGAATGTGCTGGATGCATCGCAGTGCGAGGGTCAAGGTGGTGGTGGTGAGGGCGAAATTGTGGAATACCCAGCATCGGAAGTCACAGGAGGCCAGGAAGCCATGGTGGAACGAAGTGTGGATGCAATGTCGAGATTGCAAGAGGACATTGATGAGAGTGTGGGTGGCAGTGATGGGCAAGGTGTGGTTATGGAGGAACAGCGTGTAGCAGAAGATAGTACAAATGCGGCATCAGTATCACAGCAAGATGGGCAGCTTGAGCATCGAAGCCAAGATTCGCCACTTACCTCAGAAGTTGAGTATCACGGAGATGCAAGAAACAGTGGCCAAGGCACATCGCAAGCCTGTACTTGGTCATCATCGAACAGGCCAACAGAAGAAAGAGAGGGTAAGTCAGCGCTCTGCCTACATTGATGCTCACCAAGCCAAATGAGCACTGACACTTACCATGTTGGGTCTTGCTGTTGCGGTGGTAGCCATGCTATCCATCCAGGAAGAACTGAGGCGAATCCAAGTCCAAATTGAAAGGCAGACAGAGGAGGGTGCAAGACAGAGTGCTGAGATGTGGAAGCAGATGGATCAAGAAGCAAGATGGGTCAGCAACCAGTGGGTCATGATCAAAAGGATCCTCGACATGCAAGCTGCGACCGCTGCAGGTGGTGGTGGTGCAGACTCAGGTCCCTCGGCCAGCATGCTTCGAGGATCAGGAGAGCTGGGGGGAAGGAAAACATTCGTTGCACTTACCAATCCGTTTTCAAAGGAGCTGCGCCACTGAATGGGCTTGCAGGAGAATGATCCCCTGCCTGACTTTGTGCCAGTCAGCAAGTGTCCACTGTTGAACAGGCAACCTGTGCTGCGAATCGACTGGAGTTGGCCATGGAATGGAGAAGAGAACACAACGTTAGTAAAACAGATCCTTTGAGACCTTTGCATGGACCCAAGCAGCGAGTACTCACAGAAGGTAGCTGCAACTGGTTTCGACACTGTTGTGAAGCACTGCCTCGACACAGTGCACAACCGCTACTATCGCAGGACACAAGAGAGGAAAGGGGAAAGTGGAGAGATGCAAGCAAAGAAGAGAAGGAGTCAGCATTGGGTCCACAAGCAAAAGAAATGGCAAAGGGAGCTACAACAGCCATCCAACTTCATGCTGGCCACCAGGTATGGCCAGATGGACTGGAACATACCAGAAGCCGTTAGCGAGGATGAGACGGACACAGAGCAGAACCAGGCAGCTGCGACAGCATCTGGATCCACCCAGCCAAAGCGAGGAACCCTGGTCCTGCCTGTGTGGCAGTCACTGCAGCTCGAAGAGATCATCTGCGAGCTGGAGCACCAGAGGCAAGACCGGTGGTGCAGCACCTATGGTCACTCGCTCCACCATCCTCGCAAGGCCAGCTTCCCTGCACCAGGTGAGACACCCAGACCTCTGCCACTGACGATCTGGTGGTGGATGGTGAGTGGTGTCTTCGCCCAGTGCTATCCATCTGCAGTTGTCGAAGTACAGCCAAACTTACTCACCGCAAGGATGCCAAACGCTTTGGCTTGGGGAGATCCACCTCCCTATGTTGTCTGTGAGCCCAATGCTGGGGCCCAAGTCGAAGGTGCCAGCGTGCAAGGTCCAAGTCGAGCAGCGCTGGGTGAGGGGGTTGCTGGAGCTGCACGTGCATCAGCATCCAGGACTGGTGGAGGAAGCATGTCGATGCCTAGCCAGGCTGTGCAAGGTCATGATGATGATGGTGGAGGTGAACTCGATCCGAGTGTGCTGGAGGAGTCAGATCGAGTTGTGCGGTGGTGATGAGAGGGAACAGGGGGGATCCACCATGGGGGGTGGGTGGATGGATGTGGTCGGGAAGGAAGCGTGAGTGCGAAATCAGAAAGACTAAAATTTCGCAAAGACACGCTGACACTGGTGAAGTGCCTGCTCCTCTGTGCAAGACCTCTAGCTGAGCATCATGGATGGATTTGCGCCTCTAACGGTACACCACACAACACTGCTCTAGTGCCTGGATGTTTCGCTGAACTGCGCTGATCGCCATCAGCCAAGGCTCTGGTCGTCATCATGGCTCAGATTCGAGATGGTGTTAGTGCTTTTGACTCTAGTTCGGCTTTCACACGATTCTCATGTACTCTAGCTTGCACAGGCGCTCTTTCTCAATGGCAAACGTTTCTCTGTTGAATCAGATGACTTTGAGACCATACACCTCGCTCTGGACCTGGTAGTCTGTGTCGAAAGGGATCACAGCGAGCTGTGTGCAAGAGAGAATGTGGTGGTGTTGACAGTGGTGGATGAGAAAGTTGTGATGGCAGCAGCAGTTGAGTGTTGTAAATGGTATGCAGAGGATCACAGATTCAAAGACAGACAGAGTGGCAGCAGTGGTGTTGATGTTGGAGAGAGAGACTGCAAGAGACAGAGAGCAAGTGGCATAATGCAAGATTCTTGCATTGATTCAACAGACTGCATTGGGCTGAGTGTCCAAGCACATATTCCTCACATGAGCAGTCACATGTACAACTACAATTTCAACATCTCAGTCACAAAGCTCAGTCTTTGTTGGTGCATGGCCTCACTCACACACTCATTCTCTACCATTATCTTCATCACATGCTGGCCTCAACAGGCAGCATTTCTTGCTTTTATTTATCACACACTCACTGTGGTTCCTCATTATGCCATGTTTACTCTCCCAATCATTCTGACTGGTTTGACCATTGTCACCATTGTTACCAATCTGACCCATTCATGTTCTGCTTCCTGCAGCCTATGCTCCCCTCAGCCTCTGTGTCACAACCACTGTCCTCACTGCTGCCATCCCCTTCTCTCTTGCACAGCACTCACACCCTCCTTCATGATTGCTGCAAGACCTGCTTGCCATCTTGACTGGAGTGCATCCTTTCCCCTCAGTGGCCTCTGGTTCTCATATGCTTCCTTGAGCCTCTTCATGTCATGCTGCTCCTCCACACCAACCTTGTCTTCTTTCTTCGGTTGCTGGGCTCCCTTGTCATCCCTTGATCATTTCCCCCTTCCCCTCCTTGTCATTGGCTCCTCTGCCTTCATCCTCTCTGTTTGCATTGCCTCTCTCTCTGTGATGCTGAGGTTCCCCTTTCCCCCCCTGTGACTGCTACCCATCTTGTGCATACCTTCCCTTTGATCTGGGAGGACTGTGTCAGCGGTTGCATGCCAGACATGTGAAATCGATGTTAACTCGAGGTAAATGTCAATTTCGTTTGAATTCGAGGTTAATGGCCAGTAAACATCGATTTCACTTGAGATCGACATTAACTGCATCTTACACTCGATGTTGACTGACTGCTGTTGCCACTCTGTTCAGAGGTAATGCGGCACGTTTGTGGTAGCCTGGTGTGTGTCCTACACTTGGCAGGAGTGGGCTAACTGTCCTCGTGTAGGTATGCAGTGCTGATGAACTGTGCTGCTGTTGTCAGTGATAAGGCTCGAGGCTGTATGTCACCAGTAGTCAGCATTGTCATATAGTAATGGTACTGGTGGAGGTTCCAGGACTGCAGTGTAGGTTCCACCTGCACAGGTGAGGCCTGTGGTGCCAGTGGTGGTTCTGACTGCTGTCTATATGTTCTCCGACTCGAATGGAGGCACACTGAGTAGTAGCAATGCCTAAGATTGCTACTCTACAAGACAATGAGTGTGAGTATAGAGATACTAAATGTACTGACAAGTTAATGAATGATAGAGTGGATGAGGCCCCGCCTCTCCACTTGTACAGGGAGTGTGTGTATATATATGTGCATGTGTGTATGCTGGTGGTGGTTGCTCCAGAGCATCCCACTGCCAGCATCAGACCAGTGTCAGGGCCTGCCCCTTCTGTCCTAGAGACTTGCCACTGGCCTCCAGCCACTACCTCTTTGCTGGCTCCACAGCCTCGAGCCAGTGTTGGACTCTCCTTCCTTCCTGCAGGCTCCCCCTATCTTTGCATGGGCCCCTGCACCTCACCTGGCCATTACTGGTTAGCCTAGGGTCGTCGACAGCATCCTCCAGGTGCTGCCAACCTCATCGCTGATCACCCTCAACCCCTTTGGAGAGGTGCAGTCATAGTCGTTGCTTGTCATTTTCATTCCACAGCATCGTACAGCCCTGTGGGCGAAATCGATGATAAGGCCTGCTTAATGTCGATTTCATCTGAGATTGACTGTAAGACACGTTTAATGTCGATCTCAATTCGAGTTCGATTTTATGTCCTGTGACATGGGTCTGACCTTTTTGAGATTGAGGATAAAGTCGTGTAATCCTCAATTTCGTGTGTGATTGACTGTAACTCGCTCTTAACATCGATTTCATTCGAGATCGACTGTAACCTGCTTTTAACATCGATTTTCCCCCCCTCGAAACCTCATAGTCCCAGATGAGGTCAGGGCAATTGAGGTTCTTGGCAGGCTCCCAGGTCACCTGTTCCTCAGGATAGCCCTTCCAGAACACCTTGTACTGGAGTTGGCCATGATGGATTCAGCAGTCGAGGACATGCTCTACCTTGTACTCCAGTTCATTGTCATGCAACAGTGGTTGTATGGGGAGCTCGTTGCGCCCTGCCAATTGGCTTGCTGGTTGCTTCTCCAGCATGGAGACATGGAAAACATCGTGCACTTTGAAGGTTGCTGGGAGTTGTAAGCAGTATGCATGCCAGCCGATGTGTTCCAGGACAGGAAAGGGGCCAGCAAAATGGGTGTTGAGCTTGGGACTAGGTCATCGAGTCTTCCAGCTCTTGTGGTTGATGTGGACAAGATCTCCAACTTTGAATTCCACATCCTTGCACTTGCGATTGTATTGCTCAACCATCTGTGCTTGTGCTTGCTGAATGGCTTCCTGAAGATACTCGATCTGGTTGCTGGCAGTCATGAGCCATTCATGCCATCCTGGGTCATGTACTCTGAATCGCTCTGGGGTCTCT
The DNA here is from genome assembly GCA_928869825.1 of Ustilago lituana. Taxonomy (NCBI): domain Eukaryota; kingdom Fungi; phylum Basidiomycota; class Ustilaginomycetes; order Ustilaginales; family Ustilaginaceae; genus Ustilago; species Ustilago lituana. Next base: position 275,184 of record CAKMYA010000016.1, on the reverse strand, counting down.
GGGTGAGACTTGGGATTCCAACCATAACACACAAAGAATGGTGATACGCTGATGCTGCTATGTACCATGTTGTTGTACACGAACTCAGCCATTGCCAGCAAGGCATGCCAGTTGTTTTGCTTGTAATTGCAGTACATACAGAGGTACTGTTCAACCACTTGGTTTACCCGTTCGGTCTGTCCATCGGTTTGTGGATGGTAGGCCATGCTGAGAGAGTGGTTGATGCCAAGGGCAGCAGTGAACCTCTTCCAGGCTGCTGATATGAACTGCTGTCCTTGATCAGAGACAATGTGGTCTGGGGCATTGAAATGTACGAAGACTGTGGCCTCTAAGAGTTTGGCAATGTCCTCCAAGGTTGCCAACTTATGTGTCAGCACTAGGACAGCGAACTTGGTAAGATGGTCAACCACAACTAGGATCGAATCATAGCCTTCCGAAGGCAGCAGTCCTTCGATGAAGTCCATGGAGGTCGAGCCCCAAGGCTGCTCTGGCGTGGACAACAGTTGCAAAAGGCCATATGGCTGATGGCGTGGGGCCTTGTATCGAGTGCACACTGGGCAGCTAGCTATGTAGTCTGCGATCCATGCAGCCATGTGTGGCCAGTAGTAGTGCCATCATGCTAGCTCCAGTGTAGCATCACACCTGGTGTGTCCAGCCATCGGTCCATCATGGCACTGTGACATCACCATGTAGTGCAGGTGCTCGATCGATAGGGATTGGTCTTGTACCTTGGCTGCACTTCTAGTGTTGTTGCTGCCTTGCTTGCCAGGTAGTGTGACCTTCGGCACAACCAAACAGCCATCTTTGTACCATAAGCTGTCCTTGAGCTCGAATTGGCCTTGATCATACAGCTCTACTAGTTCACAGTCAAGGGGCTGGAAGGTCCTGACGAGCTCCTTGAATCCTCCTGCTATGATATCTGCCATAGAGGGCAATGCTGGAGGTGCTTCATGAGATCGACGATTATCATCCCTTATGGTCAAACTCAATTGAGTTCAACGATTACACATGTTTACAGTCGAACTCATTTGAGATCGACATTTAATGGCATTTATCATCAATTTCGCATCAGGTTTGGCAAATAGTCAGGCCAGCAGCAGCTGTCGAACATTGTGCTCTCATTCTTCACCAGCGGGCTGCATATCGCTTCACCTTGTCAAGGCATCAGGCTCACCTGCTTTGTCCCCTGGCCTGTATTGTAGAACGAAGTCGAAATCGGCTAGTAGCACTGCCCATCGAGCTTACCGACCATTGATGCACCATTGAGACTTGAAGTACTTGAGTGCCTCATGATCTGTGAGGATGACCAACTGTGTTGGCAGGCCTGCCAACATATGATGCCACTGGGTTAGACACACCACCACTGCAAGCAGTTCCTTGTCATGGATCTTGTAGTTACACTCTGCTGAGCTCATCTTGTGAGAGTAGAAGGCAATTGGATGCCACCAGCTTTCATGTTCTTGTTTGAGGACCCCAGCGATGGCATAGTCGCTGGTGTCCATCTCCATTCATGTGGGCAGGTGATAATCGAAATGTCGAAGGACTCCTGCTGATGTGAATGCTGCGATGAGACTGTGGAATGCCTTCTCTGCCTCCTCTGGCAGCTTGAACTTCCTGAAATGCTTGGTTGGCTTGACCAGTGATGTGAGTGGTCTTGCAATGCATGCAAAGTGCAAGATGAATCGTCGATAGAAGTTGGCGAAGCCAAGGAAGCGCTGGATGTTGTGGATTGACTCAGGGACTGGCCATTCCTTAATGGTCCATACCTTCGCTTCGTCCATCTTGATTCCTTGCAGTGTGATAACATAACCTAGGAACTCGACAGTTGTGGTGTGGAACTTGCATTTCGACAGCTTCGCAAAGAGGCGGTGCTTGCGTAGTTGCTGCAGCACCTCTTGTATGTGGCTTCAATGTCTTGCCCACCACGAGACGAGTATACTCAAGCAAACCAGAGAACATGCAAGACTGTAACTAAAAATAATGAAGATTGATTGCCTAACTTGGGAGAGTCGCTTGCGAGCTCCCAGCCATGGCTGTAAAAGGCAAGGGTGGTTGAGTGTCGCTTAAGAGCAAGGCGGAAAGCACATGAGATCTAAACATAGAAGGGCATGCAAGACATGCTAAACAGAAAAAGTTGGGTGGGAGAGGCGGGAAAGCTAAAAGACAACGCTGCCAAAGAGGCCAACGTGTACAAAGAATGATGGTGATGTGAGAGAAGGAGAGACGAGTGAGTCAGTCGAGTATAAATCTTGACTGCAGAAATGAAAAAAAAGGGGACTGAGACACATGTACCCATCTCGTGACTGATTACAATCCATTGAAGCCAATGCCCATACTGAGCATTACATCATCAATGTCTTGCCCACCACAAGATGAGTATACTCAAGCAAACCAGAGAACATGCAAGACCGTAACTAAAAATAATGAAGATTGATTGCCTAACTCAGGAGAGTCGCTTGCGAGCTCCCAGCCATGGCCACATGGTGTGTGAGTGGCATACCGCATGGTGTGATGGTCATGAGCTGAGGCTGAGAGCAAGGAGAGGTGAAACCCAACCGAGAAAAAGGCAAACAATCAGAAATCACACCAGGCGATGGTGTTGAGGTGCAAAGGGGCAGAAGAGTTGGAGTACAGGGCTGCCTTCATGGTGGCAGCCCAGTCAGAGGCTGACCTGTCAACGTAGTGATGGAAGCAGTCACTGTGCCACCATCCAAGCCCACGAATGGTGCCAGCGTCAACACCATTGGCCGCAGCCCAGGTGGTGGCTCCTCAGCGAAACGAGTGGCCAGAGTAAGTGGCAGGCGAGATGTGGCACACATCGAGGCAGCACCGAAGCATGGAGATGAAGGAGCTGCAGTCGAAGGGTCGACCTCCTTCAAGCTCAAAGAGGGGTGTGTGGGCAGCATGGCACTGACAGATGACATGGAGAGCAGACACAGCACACATGCTGAGAGGAACAGCTGGGGCAGTGAGGGTAACCCCCTGTCAAAAGGGGTCCGTCTTGCTGGCCAGCAGCATAATGGTCGCATATGAGTAGTCACCAGCGAAGGAGATGGCAGACACAGTGAGGATGTCAGGGCCTTGCACTTCCCAAGTGAGCTCCCTGGAGCAGAGGAAGCAGGCGAAGGCAAGGCAAAAGGCAGCATGGAACATACAGCGGTTGTGCCAGGACACACAGACAACAGGGAGGGCATGCACAAGCTGTTGCAGGAGAGGTAACATGATGGGCAACTTGGTGGCAGGGAGGGGGTTGCCCACAACTCGCTTGTACCCATGGACAACTTGCTCAAGGCATTCAGAGTCGAAAGCAGAGATGGAGAGACCAAGGTCAATGTGCCAGGACTTGAGCACAGAGAGGTCACGTTTGAGTGTGTTGTATGTCTTCCCAGCCAAGTGGTGGTGTGCCACCCACTCGATGAGCATGAGTGGCAAGGCAGGGAAGGGGTCAGTGATGTGGAGAGTGGCAGCGAAGGTGGCGAAGTCATGACATATGGCAATGGAATGGGCTTGTGTGGCAGCAGCGAGGCCATTCCAGAGAAGGAAGGCTGCTGGTGGGGAGAGGCCAACAGCGATGACAAAACTTGTTGGTGGGTGGGAGCCATGGGCCTGTTGAACCGGAGGAGGGCAAAAGCCTGGGGGAACCGGTGCTGTATGAAGGCGAAACGGTGGCGAGACAAAGCATCAGCAAGAACATTTGCCTCAGAGGTGACACAGACAGGCTCCAAGTTGATCCGCTGCTTCAGACAGAGGGCAAAGATCTCCCGAAAGAGGGACTGAGTCTGAGGGTCTCATATGGAGCCCTTATGGAGACCATACTCCACGTTCTCGTTGTTGATGTGTACAATGATGCGGCGATGGCCAGACCAGGATGGTGAGAAGTGGTGAAGGGCTTCAAGGACCACCAGAGCTTCAAGGAAGCGAATATCCTTCTGGTGATGTCAGCGAGAGAGCTCCTTGGAGAAGACAGCGGAGGGGTGATCCATGCTACCCCAATGTGCACCGATACAGCGCTTGGACACATCAGTCCAGATGTGCTCCACAACAAGGGGGGAGGGCTGAAGAAGGGAGACACCATCCCAAGAGTGGAGGGTGTCTACCCACCAGAGGAGCTCAGCCCTTGTGGCCTTGCTGATACGATGTCCAAAAGGGGCCCTGTAGTGGGCCCAGACAGCATCGTAGAGGCGGCAAAGGAAGGCACGACTGTGAGGGGCCACACATGTCACAAACTGGAGGTGGCCCACCACCTGCTGGAGTTCCAGTAAGGAGGCTCGACCTCATGCCACAATACAGGAGCAGAGCTGTAGGATCCATTGGTGGTGTTGATGAGTGATGGAAGCTGTCTGGGTCACGGAGTCCAGCTCAATCCCCAGTATCTCAAGTTTGGTGGTGGCCCAAATCGTCTTCCTGTGGCTAATCTTGAAGCCGAGTGCAGCAGCGGCCAGGCTGAGCACCTGGATGGGCATGGTGCTGTCAGCGGCATGATCAGATGCACCAAAGAAATTGTCAAGGTAGTGTGACACATCAGAATGAGTCATCGATGTAGATGCTGTCACAGACTGCAAGGCGAAGGTGATGAGCCAGTGCAGGAACTCAGCGAAGAGGTTAAACAAGAAAGGTGACGAGTGACCCCCAAAGGCAAGCGCACATTCTTGAAAGAATGGAACAATGCATGGCACAAGCATTGGTTTCAACGGATTGTGGGTGATCATGTGACTCAACTCACACATGTTGTTTCCTACTCAAGCTGAGTTCTGCACTCCCACTCAGCTTCTTATTCTACCATCATCTTCAAGCACAGCATCACACAGCTGTGCTTTTCTCGTTTTTCACTTCAAGCTCTTGGCCCATCTTACGGTCCTCCTCACCATTCCGCTTCGCTTTGGGTCATTGCCCTGCTGGTTGGTCCTCTCGATAACCTCAACTGCTGCACAGTGTTACCTTTTCATTCCCTCCCCCCCTCTTCGTCTCCACCTCTCTCACCCTCTCCCTTCCTCCTGCAACTGCTGCCCATCTCGTGTGCACCTTCCCTTTGATCCGGAAGGAGGCAATCAAGCGACAGGCCCTCTGACTTCTGAGGGCAATGTGGTCCCACAGCTTGGTGAGCATGGCAGATACCGCCAACATGCTATTCGAGGAGTTGTGCCCTGGGATCCAACACCAACATAGCTGCACCAAGCGGGTTGATCGCCCTCAGTTGTGTTGATCTCCCTGCAGCTCGACACGATTGGTGCGGTAACAAAACTGCACCCGACAGGCCTTGGCACACAAGGTAGCTCGCCCCTGGCCTGATGGACCAGGAACACCCTCGTGCGGTGGCTGCTGTGCAATACAGCACACTTGTGTGATCCCCTCCCCTCTCTCCTTTGGGGTGACCGTCCCCTGCAGCCTTCATCCCTGCAGCAGCAGCACTGCCAACTTTAGTGGTGACCGACCTTTGCTGGGGCCCACCAGCATCAAGACTAGGTCTCAGCGGGCCCAGCATGCTCACACACATTGGTTCATCTACTGGCTGGCCCCCAGTAATGACAGCACCACTGACCTTGCGGTGAGCAATCATCGTTGCATAGCTCAGCAGCATCAAGCATTGGTCTCGATGAGCGGATGAGTGTTCCATTCCTTTGTCGACAGCTTTGTGACCCTGTGCCTGGCCTGGCAAGCCTGCACATGCTCTCCAAAGTCCCTTTCTGTCGCTTCGTTGACAACCCACTCTGTGATCCTGGGCTGTTCAGTCTGGCACACTGTCTCCTTTGCTCTCCAGAGTTGTCCTCATGGCTCCACTGCATGACCCCTGCATCTGTTGCAAGCGTCAGTTACTGCTGGAGCATTTCACCAGCCTGCACAGGGGTATCAACAGGACCTGCACCAGCTGCCTCAAGCATCCTGTGGCAGCTCTTGCCACTCCAGCTGGCCAGGCACCTCTTGTCCTGCCTCAGCCCGACCCCAGCCCTCCCACCCTGCTGGTTTGTCGGTCCAGGTCTCGCTCGCCCCCACTCTCAGGTTCCTCCCTGGCGTCTACTTGCCTCGAACCCAACACCTGGCTCTTTCACCACCACCGCTTCAGTCACAGCCCTCGAACACCAGGTTGACCATCACCTGGATCGCCTGGCAGACCGCTTGGAGAGTCAGCTCTCTGACATCCTCAGCTCTCTCCATGCAGCTTGCCCTCCACTGCCCTCCTCGCCAGTACCTACCCTCTCTCAGGCTGTACCACCCTCTCAGCAGGCCCTGCCCCCTCCACCTGGACCCCTGGCTCCCCCAGCAGCAGCATCGGCACTCCCCTCTGCTGGCTCAGCCCTGGTTCCCACAGGTGAGTCGCCCCCACTCTCTGTCTCTTGCTGCTTCCCCTGGGTCCCTTCAGACATCGCCGACCTCATTGCTTGTGATCAGCTCCACCCAGAGCACCTGGTGAAGCTGTGCAATCCCAAGTCACATGTATCTCAGGAGCCTACTCGCCCTTCAGGCTTTGTTTTCACGGATGGACAACTCACCTTGGCAGAGGACACCACTGAGAGCTGCACCTCTTCCTTCATCAAGGCGCTTCCCAACATTGCTGCCCTTGCTCAGGTGTGGCTGGTCTACATCGATTTCAGAGTCTGCCACACCAGGGATCTCGAACTCAATGGGGCCCTCCTTGCACACTTGGAGCACCTCCTTGAGTTCGACAGCACCTATACTTGGTGGGCCATTGCTGAATACCATTTGGTGGTCTGCAGGAAACATTTTGGTACTGGTGCCATTCACGAGTGGGCCACCACTGATGCTGAGGCCCACAGCTGCCTCCTAGTCCCCTCGTTCCAGCCCTCCAACCCTGCCTCCTCAGGCTCTCGCCTCGATTTTGGCCCATCCTCACACTTGGCCTCTCAACCTTTGAAGTTAGGGTGCTCCCAACATTCAGCCAGCACCAACACCTTGGGTGACCCCTGCAAGTGCTTCAATGTGGGCCAGCCCTGCCTCAACTGTGCATGCCCTCACATCTCCATCCATTGCAAGGGCCCACACAGTATCTCTCAGTGTACCGCCTTCACCTCCTCCACCAAGGCCAGCAGTCTCACCAGCAGCACTCAACCCAAGAAGGTGCCATAGACAATGGTGAGTCTGTCTTCTCACTCAGGCAACCTTTCACATCACCAGCTTGTGCCGCTCCCAACAGCGCTTTCTTCTCAGCCTGTGCCACTCCCAACAGCACCTGCTCTTCCACCCACACCACCCACAACAGCGCTGTCTTCCCAGCCTGCGCTGCTCCGAACAGCACCTATTGTTCAGCCCACGCTGCTCCAAACAGCACCTATTGTTCAGCCCATGCTGCTCGAAACAGCGCCAGGTCTCCTTCTCGACTGTCTTGCCCCTCTGGGCTTCATTGATCTGTCATCTGACTCTGCCTGCAGCCACCTTCTCTCCTTGCTGGCAGGGCACCCACCGCCACCAAGGCCCAATACCTTGTGTGAGCGGCCTATTTTCGATGCCTCCGACATGCCAGCCACAGCTGGCACCCTCCAGCTTCACCATTGGTCCCCCTTTTTGGACCTCTATCCCGACCAGGCATTTGCCTCTCAACTGCATGGTGCCCTGCAGCATGGTGTCAAGATTGGGTACGATGGTCCCTTGTGCTCAACCACCCACCTCAGCATGCCCAATTTGCCCATGGATGAGGAGGATGTCCACCACCTTCGCTGGGAAATCGAGGCATGCCTCGATGAGGGCAGACTCCAGCATGTGACCGACCCAGACCACACCAGACTGGTCTGCTCTCCTGTTGGCATGGTGCCCAAGCCTCACAGCACTAAGCTGCACACCATCTACCATCTCTCTCACCTGCACCACCCAGGCACTTGCCTGCCATCAGTCAATGATGGCATCCACCCCTCCTTTGTCACCATCTGCTACGAGAGCCTCGACGCTGTCATGGATTTCATTCGTGAGCATCCTAGCACCTCTCTCTGGAAAGCTGACTTGGAGGATGCTTTCCAACATGTCATTGTGGCCAAGTCCGACACCTGACTCATGGGTTTCCACTTCGACGGTCATCATTACCAGGAATGTGCACTCGCATTTGGAGGACGCTCCTCGCCCTTTCTGTTCAACCTGTTCACCAAGTTCTTGCACTGGCTCACCACCTTTGGTCTGCAGTCGGTGTCACCCTCGCCCTCCTCTCATTCAGCGATGGCACACTATCTCGATGACTTCTTTGGTGCATCTGACACCACCACCAGCTCTGCTGCACCTATTCAAGTACTCAGCCTGGCCACCGCCATGCTTGGCTTTCACATCAGCCGTAAGAAGACCTTTTGGGACACCACCAAGCTGGAGGTGTTGGGTATTGAGCTTGACTCAGTTGCCCAGACCACCTCCATCACCCAGGAGCACCGCCAGCACATCCTCCAGCTCTGCTCTCGCATCGTGGACAGAGGTCGCACCTCCCTGCTCAAGCTCCAGCAGGTGGCTGGCCACCTTCAGTTTGTGACATGCATCACTCCCCATGGGCGTGCCTTCCTTCGCTGCCTTTATGATGCTGTGCGTGCTCACTACAAAGCTCCTTTTGGCCGATGCATCAGCAAAGCTACTTGCTCGGAGTTGCTTTGGTGGATCTCCACCCTTCAGTCCTGGGATGGTGTCTCCCTTCTTCAGCCCTCCCCACTCGTGGTGGAGCACATCTGGACTGATGCCTCCAAGCGCTGCATAGGTGCCCACTGGGGTGCCATGGACAACCCCACCGCTGTCTTCTTGCATGAACTTGCTCGATGCCATCACCAGAAAAACATTCGCTTCCTAGTGGCACTTGCTGTCTTGGAGGCTTTGCATTGGTTCTCCCCTCTGTGGCCTGGCCCTCACCATGTTGTGATCCATGTTGACAACGAGAATGTTGAATTTGGCCTCCGCAAAGGCTCCATCTGCAACCCACAGACCCAGGTGCTCCTCCAAGAGATCTTCTCTTTGTGCTTGCAGCAGCACATCGACTTGGTTCCAGTTCATGTCACCTCTGAGGCTAACGTCCTGGCTGATGCCCTCTCTCACCACCATTTTGCTTTCATCCAGGAACAGTACCCACAGGCCTTTGCTCACTTGCAGTTCAACAATCCATTGGCTCAACACCCCCAGCATGCTTCGCCCAAGCCTCCAGTCTCTCTCCTGGTGCCTCCTTCCTCCTCTGGAACGGTCTCGCTGCCAGCACTCACATGCAATCTGCCACTGTCTGTGCCAACTTCTCAGCCTTTGCCACCAACACTCTCCACCACACCAACCCCTTCCCTGCCACTGCCACCATGCTCATCGAGTGGGTTGCACAGCACCATGCTGCCAGGAAGTCCTACAGCACCCTCAAGCGTGACCTCTCAGCCCTTAAGTCATGGCACAATGACCTTGGCCTCCCCACAACCGCCTTTGATGACGAACACCTGGAACATGTCATCTGAGGGTTCAAGCGGATTGTTGGTGACCCTCTCCTGATGGCCAAGCTGCCCATCACCCTCCCCCTCCTCTGGCAGGTGGTGCATGCCCTCTCATCCATCTGCCCTGTCCAGCACAACCATCATATGTTCTGAGCCGCTTTCTGCATCGCATTTGCCTGCTTCCTCCACTCTGGTGAGCTCACTTGGGAAGTGCCAGGCTCCCCCAACATACTCATGGTCTCCTCCATCTCCTTCACCACCGACTACTCCTATGCCACCATCTCCCTGCCGGCCAGCAAGACTGACCCCTTCAGGTGGGGTGCGATGCTCACAGCGCCTGCCGTTCCCCTCAGCACATGCATGGTGGCCGCCCTCCACCTCATCTGCCACCACCATGCACCAGAGGAGCCTCTCTTTGTCCTGGAGGCTGGCTGACCGTTCGACCACAGCTCCTTCATCTCCATGCTCCATCACTGCCTTACTGCCTGCAGTGTCTCACCTTCCTCCTACTCTGGCCACTCTTTTCACCAGGGAGCTGCCACCTGGGCTGCCTCCAATGGTGTGGACCCCAACACGATCCACAGTTTGGGACGGTGGTGCAGCAACTGCTTCCACCAATATGTCGACCAGTCTGCTGCTGACCATGCTGCCACCACCCGTGCTGCCCTTTACATTCAACCCCCTGGCTCCTTCGACCCTACCACCATTGCCTGGTGCGACCTCTGAGGGTTTACCCTGCCTTCCTCAGTTGGGATCGTCTTGCACTGCTCTCCAGCCTCAGTTCACAAGCATCTCACCATGTGGTATACTGCTCACACAACTTGTGGCCATGGCTGGGAGCTTGCAAGCGACTTGCCCGAGTTTGGCAATGGTAAATTATTATGTTTATGATTCTGTTTCGTCCTGTGCATCTCATGATCATGGTGAGTTCAGTCCATGTCCAGGAAGACATTGATGGAACAATGTGTGGCACAAGCATTGGTTTCAACAGATTGCATGTGATCACATGACTCAACTCACACATGTCATTTCCTACTCAAGCTGAGTTCCGCACTCCCACTCAGCTTCTTATTCTACCATCATCTTCAAGCACAGCATCGTGCAGCTGTGCTTTTCTCGTTTCCTCACCCTCCCTTCCCTGCATTTGTCATTCTGTTAGGTCTCCCGTGCATTTCGCCTTGCTTACATGCGATGCTCGACCACCTGCACACCCTTACAGCCACGGCTGGGAGCTCGCAAGCGACTCGCCCGAGTTTGGCAACGGTAAATTATTATGTTTATGATTCTGTTTCGTCCTGTGCATCTCACGATCGTGGTGAGTTCAGTCTGTGTCCAGGAAGACGTTGAAGAGTGTGTGTGATTTGTGGCGGTGCTCACGGGCCAGCTGAGCTGCAAGTTGGCGCTCAAGCAACAGCAACCCCAATACTGTAACTTACCCGCGACTCACGGACCAGCCTCGCTCCGTCCGTTCGCTTCCATGGGAGTAAAACCACAATGTGAGTAGACTTCTGACCCGCATCCCCCCTCTCCACCCCTCTCTTCCCTCCTCCAAACCACCATCGCTTTCACAATCCCCCACATCTCCTACTGCGTCGTTCTGCAGTACTTAGTGCCCCTGCATCCGGCAGCTAGCAGCGAACCGAGATGTTCGCGCCCAAGAACCCGTTTGACGAGCTTGTGCTCCAAGCCACCTCGGATTCGCTCACGTCCGAAAACTGGCAGCTCAATCTCGACGTCTGCGACAAAGTCTCCTCTGGCGCATCCTCAGCGTAAGTACCGCACACAACCTTCTTATAACCCTCCCATCGCAGCATACGATTAACCCATCCATCCACCCATTCGCCCTTGTTTCGATTCGCCTACCCAGTGCTCGTCACTGCATCAGCGCCATCCAAAAGCGCCTAGTGCACCGCAATGCCAACGTTCAACTCTACGCCCTCACCCTCGCCGACGCCGTCGCTAAGAACTGCGGCATTGCAGCTCACCGCGAAATTTCGGGCAGGTCGTTCACCCAAACACTCGCAAGGATCTGTCTCGATCGCACCACGCACCCTACCGTCAAAAAACGCTGCTACAACTTGGTCAAGCAATGGGCGGCAGAATTTAACGACGAGAGTTTGGGTCTCATGAAGGAAACTTATGAGTCGCTCAAGTCGCAGGTTGCTGGGGCCGAAGACGAAGCGGTTGAAGACGACAAGCAGCTGAGCGGATTGACCGACGAGCAGCAGCTGCGAGCGGAAGACGAAGAACTCAGAAAAGCGCTCGAGCTTTCAATCCAGGACCAAGGCGGTCGCAACAACACTTACAACACGCAGCAAACCCGCGCTTCTACCTCCTCCACCTCTTACACACAGCAACAGTCTCCTCCCCCAGCCCAACACTACGCTCTCACTTCCAACACCGCCGCTGCTTCCGGCGAACCCCAACAACCTCCCCATACTGCTGCTGCAGCAGTTGCTGCACCCGCCACCGCTGTCCCCTCTCGCGTCCGCGCATTGTACGACTTCCACCCCACCGAACCCGGCGAACTCGCCTTCTCGCGCGGCGACATCATCCGCGTCCTCAACCCCATCTACCAACACTGGTGGCGCGGCCACCTCCACTCCCAAACCGGCATCTTCCCCCTCAACTACGTCCAACCCCTCCCCGACCCCTCCCCAACCCAACTCCAACAAGAAGCCGAGCTAGAAGCACACGTTTTCGCACAAGCAGCCAACATCGACAAACTGCTGTGCAAGTTGCGCAGTGTAGATCTAGAGAATGCGGGCAACGTGGTGGCAGAGGATGAGGAATTGCAGCAGCTGTATAGGGAGGCGATGGAGGTGAGACCAGTGATTGTGAAGTTGATAGAGAGGTATAGGGGAAAGGTGGAGGAGTTGAAGGATCTCAATGATAGGTTTGTGCAGGCGAGGGGGTGCTGGGAGGAGTTGATGGGGCGGAGTTTGGGCGGGTATAAGGAGGGGGGGTGTGAGAGGGGGGAGTATGGTGGTGCTCGTCCTGAGCTGCAGGCGGATTATTCACAGCATCCTGGCTACGCTGTGGTGCAACCAGCACCAGCACCAGCACCACCGCTGGTGGTTTCGAGCCCTCAGTACGCGTACAACCCCCACCCCCAGCAGGGCTACACACACTCCGCTGGACCTACCAACCCGCAAGAGCACCACCACCACCCTCACCCTCCCTCAGCATCGCACGAGCAACAGCAACAGCAACAGCAACAGCAGCAGCAGCAGCAGTACAACCCCACACCTGCACCTGCACCTGCACCTGCACCCCACGACGACGAAAAACGTCGCCTGTTCGAACACGCTAGAGCCCAAAGCGAGGCTTTTCAACAACAACACTTTCCACACCCCCAGCACCCGTCCAGCGCTGACGCTTCAACTCTAACCCCACAGCTGGGCAACATGAGCATTGCTGCGTCTCATCCTGTTGGCCACTAACCATATCGCTATGCATCCGTCACTTGATCCCTCATGTTAGTTGCACACCGTTGGCAACACCGTACTTCCTGTAGCACCGATGCCGTTTGGATCCGAAATAAAATCGTCTGATAGTAGTACAGTACTTCCAATGATAGCAACAAGCACTGTCTGTGATCACGACGAACTGAAACTGACATTGGGTGGAAATGCGAGATAACGTAATTCATGTAGTATGGAAACGTCTGTAGTACGGGAACGATTTTCCCAGTTTGAAATTCTGATGGTAGTACTTTTTGTGATGGCAAGCAAGCTTGTTCTACATTTGTGACCAGCAATGAAACTGAGATTACAGTACCATGAGAAATGACAATACATGAAGACTGTGTTCAAGACTACAGACAGTGACAAGAACTGCTAGCTTGAGGGACTGTGTTGTAGTAAGCAGATTTGGTGGGGTCATCATCCTTGATCATGCTGAGGGGCTCATCATCATCAAGGAGGTCCCAGAAGTGATTCTGGGGTGGAGTGCGAGGAGCAAATGATGCTGAAAGCTCTTCATCACCATCATTGGAGTTGTCATCATCATTTGCTGTGGCAAGCTGCTCCTCCCTTCAGCAGCTCCTCCCTTCAGCAGCTCCTCTTCTGCAGCTGCTGGATCTCTGGCTCCTTCACCACCAACTCATGCTCAGCATGCTCATGAGTGATCATGCACTCCTTGCTGAGGTACATCTGATCACCTGTAGTAACTTGAGGAACCTTCCTCCTTGCTATGAGCTTGTTATGTTCCTCCTGAGCTTGCAATACCATGTTTTTGGCCTGCAGTGCTGCATTCTCAGTGTGTGGTGTCTGGAACACTTCCAGAAGCTCTTGTTTGAGGCCACATGCCTCTCTTGGTGTCTCAGCATTCCTGAACTCATTGAGCATGTGGTGGATTTGTGTGCCTGAGTGCAGAACAGCTTTGGATTCCAGTGCTGCCAGCTGTGGAGCCCCAGATTGGTGACCTGCAGGAACTGACCCTGCAAGGCAGTCCAGAACCTTGTCAGGACTCAGACTGGTGGTCATTCCAGAGTCCTGAAAAGCCTTCTTTGCTGCTGCAGGGGTTAGCACCTTGGCACATGCCTGGGCATACAAGGTTCTGAACTGTGCCTTGTTGATCCCTGCAGAAGCCACATGGGGTGCCAAGTTGGTCACCAAATGCCAGTATGCTGCAGACAACAGTCTGAAAATAGAGACATCCAAAGGTTGCATTACATGTGTGCAGTGGGCAGGAAGACACAGTGGAATGATGCACCTCTGCCACAGAGCATCAATGAATGCCAGGCTTGTGTGGATCTTGTGACTGTCAATGATGAGCAAGCAGTATGCTGATCATGATGACAGCCTTGTGATCACATTGAAGATGTTTTTGACCCAGAGCTTGGTGAGTTTGATGTCATTGTATGCAGTTGCACCCTTTGAGAAGTGCCATGTGGGCAGAATATCCACCATTTGCTGCTGCTCCCCCACAGTATGTACCTTACCCCACATGATGTTCAGCAGTGGCAGTACCTGCCCTGCACTTCCAATGCATTCAATGACTGTTGCACTCTCTTGGTTACCTGGCTGTGCATTGAACTGGCTTGATGCATTGCCTTCAGGAACAAGGACCTGCTGGCTAGCTTCCTGGCCAAACATGAAACCAGTCTCATCCATGTTGAAGATGTTGTCAGATGAGATCTGGTACTCACACAGCACATCCTGAAGCCATTTGAACCATTGTTTGATTCCTTGAGGGTTGGTAGAATGTACATGCTCATTCTCCAAACACCAAGACCAGCATGAGCAGAGAGAGGGATGCTGAAGCAGGAAGCCCTGCATCCAGGAATGGCTGAGTTTGTCTGTGCCTGTGCCACCAGTATTGCCACATGAAAGTGTTTGTGTGTACCTGCATACATCTGCAGGATTGAGAGGAAAGCTGCTGGTGGCACAGTGATGGATATGCTCCACCAGAGCAGTCTTGGCCACCAGCACCAGAGCTTGTTGTGCAGTCTGGGCCTCTTTCTTGGGAAGCTTCCCTTTTGAGCACCCATACAACATCGACTTTGCAATTCCATGAGCTGCAGCTGCAGCGCTGATGCTGGCATGCTGCCCAGCATTGAGTTTGGCCAATGCAAGCTGGACTTGAGCCTTGCACTGGTCTCGAGCTAGCACAGACTGTGTACAACTGTGTTTCGAGTGCTTCGAGGAGGCATTCCTTGGCATTGTCACACAGAATCACACAAAAATGTTGTTGAAATGGGGTTTGGATTATGGTGAATGAAAGTTACAACATCAACTGTGGTGGGGAATGCAGGGTTGGTGGGGACAGTTGATGGTGACCACAGGGTTGTTGAGGCAATCATGCAAGGCACAGACATCGGAGATATGCATTTTCTAACTTTAAATTTCGTTTCCATACTACAGACATGCATGTGTTGGAGTATGCAGTACTCTGACAGTTGATCTTGCACTTGGACACTTCACCATGGAAGCACACACCAACCAGTTGGTCCTTGAACCAACCGGCCATTTATGTGCCCCTTCGGTTGGCTGTCACACCAACCGCTGAATCCTCACAATCATCAAAGGATATCCACTTTAGCCCATGCACCAGATGCATGATGCCTGACCTTCCCACTTACATGACTCCTTGCATGACCTTGCATCTGATGCAAGGAACAAATTAGTGCCACCAATGCTGAATATACATGATCAATCCATTGGTCCAGATCCAACCAAAGGATCACTCAAACCACCCAATGGGAACACTTGATTCAACACCAAGATGAAACTCTTCCTGTGACATACACACTCCAACATGACACACCACATGGTGGAAGTATGATTGGTTGGATGGAGACATACATTGGGCAACATCACTCTTCACAAAGGAACACAGACACTTGATGGTAGACACACTGACCAAATGATGTAGCCTACACCAACTGTTGCACTGAGTCTCCATTCCCCCTCGATGCATATATAATGTACATACCAATCATATCTGTCACTAAAATATCATTGAATCTTCACCTCATTCATGTATACTAAAACACTCACCATTGCTTGGCCATACCAACTGACTGGTTTGTGTATTTGCAGTGACTCTTCCTTTCACTTCCAGCCTCTGCACATTCAATCACTGGTGTTGATAAACAACTGATTGGTCTTGTGGTATCATAACTCAGACTCTCAGTCAAATATCTTAGGATTTATGACATGTTGCTCAAGATTGCAACTCAGGCATTGTACACAGTTGATCTCACAGTCAACTGACTGGTGTTGTACATCAACCAGCAGGTGTGCATAACTCACAATTGCACATCACTGCTCAAATAAGAAGCCCATTTGACGTTACACCTTCCATTAGCATGTACTACATGAATTACATTACTACACAATATTCAGAATGATACATCACTACAGTGTGACCCATGAGGTGCTAGCATGAGGCACCTCATCATAGAACATGCTTGGATAGGTGTCATCATCTTTGACAGTGCTGAGTGGCTTTCCATCATCAAGATTGGCCAGCCAGCCCAGAGCTGCATTGGAGGTGGAGTGTTATGCTCATGGGGTCTGGGAACCTCAGGCTCACTGGGTAGGGTGATGATGATAGAGGCCATGGGCAGGTAATCAGGCACAGTGGTGTCCAATATGTCACTGGTGGGCTAGATGGATTCTGGTAACACTAAGATTGTCTGGTATTCCACCTACTAAGTGAGTAGAGTAAAATACAATTGATGAAGTCAGGAAGGAAGGGGCCTGGCCATCTGGCCAGGGCCTAATTACCCTCCAGTCAATTGCTGCAGTTGGTCAGTACCCCACCAGGACTGACACAGCCTGCAGCAGTTGCTGCAGTTGATCTTGGACCCAGAGCTCTCCCATCTCACACTCAGCTGGGTCCACCAATCTCATCACACTCATTGGGTTTCCACTGCCCTGATTGGGCATGGACCACCTCCACTGGGTTGGTGGGGACCATGTCATAACATTACCCCCCCCCCAGGGTAGGCACATGTCCCCATCGCCTGGTCACTCATTTGCCCCTTTGCCCAGTGGACCAAACCTTAATCCATCAATGCATTTGTATCCATTCTGCAGTGCATTGCAGCATGCACATGTTATGACATGGTCCCCACCAACCCAGTGGAGGTGGTCTGTGTCAGCAGTTGTGCACCAGACACATGAAATTGAGGTTAACTCGAGGTAAATGTCGATTTCATTTGAATTCAAGGTTAATGGCCAGTAAACATCAATTTCACCTGAGATTGATGTTAACTGCATCTTACACTCAATGTCAACTGACTGCTGTTGCCACCCCATTCAGAGGTAATGTGGCACATTCATGGTAGCCTGTTGTGTGCCCTACACTAGACAGGAGTGGGCTAACTGTCCCCAGTGTAGGTATACAATGCTGTTGGGCTGCATCATTGTTGTTGAGGATGGTGTAGAGACTTGTACAGCACTGCTGGTCAGCATCATCCTAAGGTAATGGTACTGGTGTGGGTTCCAGGACCATGGTGTAGGTTCTGCCTGCACAGGTGAGGCCTGTGGCATCAGTGAGGGTTCTGAATAAGGTCTATATGTACTCTGACTTGAATGGAGGCACACTGAGTGATAGCACTGCCTGAGATTGCTATCCTATGAGACACAGAGAGTAAGGATACTAAATGTACTGACAGGTAAATGAATGATAGAGTGGATGAGGCCCTGCCTCTCCACTTGCACAAGGAATGTGTATATATGTGTGTATGCTGGTGGCAGTTGCTCCAGAGCATCCCACCACCAGCATCAGGCCAGTGTCAGGGCCTGCCCTGCTGTCCTTGAGACTTGTCACCAGTCTCCAACCAGTGTCTCCTTGCTAGCTCCACAGCCTTGAGCCAGTGTTGAGCTCTTCTTCCCTTCCTGCAGGTCCCCCTATCTACACAGGGGCCCCTGCACCTTACCTGGCCATTACTGGTCAGCCCAGGGTCATCAACAGCATCCTCCAGACACTGCTGACTCCATCACTGGTCTCCCCCAACCTGTCTGGGATGGTGTCATTGTAGTCATCACTTGTCATGGTCACCCCACCACATCATATGGCCCTGTAGGTGAAATCGATGATATGGCCTGCTTAGCATCAATTTCATCTGAGATTGACCATAAGATGCATCTAATGTCAATCTCAATTCGAGTTCAACTTTATGTTCTGTGACAGTCTGCACCTGATCAGGGCAGCAGAAACCTGATGAGTGTGATGAGATTGGCAGACCCAGCCAAGTGTGAGACAAGAGGGCTCCAGGTCCAAGATCAACTGCAGCACTGTTGCAGGCTGCATCAGTCCTGGTGGGGGGGTGACCAACTGTGGCAATTGACCAGAGGGTATTTAGGTCCCAGCCAGGCAGCTGGGCCCCTTCCTTCCTAATCTTGTTGATTGTATTTTACTCTACTCACTTAGTAGGTGGAATACCAGACAATCTTAGCAATACTGGAAACCCTCTAGCCCACCAGCAATGTATCAGACACCACCATGCCCAATTACCTGCCTGTGGCCTCTATCACCATCACCATACCTGGTGAGCCCAAGGTTCCCAGACCCCACAAGCATAACACATGATCACAACTGCCTTGAAGCCTGTTTGCTAACACAGGCACCACTGCCTCAATGCCTGCCATGCCTAGTGGTCACCCAAGGTGCATCAAGAGCATGCCATACCCTGCAGAGACTGTGTCAACAACCATGGTGTCACAAGGCCTGGGCCTTCCTCTCTGACAACCTGGAGCTTTGTTGGCTGGATCTTTGCAATGGATCCACAATCAGCACAATGAGATCCACCCTAGCAACACAAGAAAAGGCATATGGGCAAAAGCAACAAGAGTGGTACAAATGGTGCACTCAACAGATGGACTACAAGTTCCATGAACCTATGACATGAGTACTTTGGCTGCTGCAGATCTTTGTCATTGATCTTTACTGACATTCTTGTTGCTTTCATATCTTACATTACATTGCATTTGCTTTGTTCTCTGTACAGGTATACCATCACACAGAGCAAGCTTGCCTTTTTCCTTCAAGACTACATCCTCAAGAAACACCAGAAGTGCTGACAGCACAAGCATCCTGCTGAGATGAAGGACTCATGCCCTCCTATGCCAATCATATCATTGCCCATATCTTTGCCAACATTGCATCCAACTTTGACTAGCATCATGCCACCCTTCCCTCCACCCACCACAGCACTGCCCTCCTCCTCCAACCTGGTGTGTGCAGATGTTTCCACCTCTCCTGTTACCTTGAGCTCATGTTTGACAGGTGAACATGAGATCGAGGTGAATGAGACAGTGGATGGATCCAGCCCCTTCACCAAAGGGCATGGCCCAGCCTCGATAAACCAGTACATCACCACTGCCATTGACCTTTGGAAGCACCAGCACCACCAGGGGATCAACAACCATCTGCACCCACATGGAGGTGCTGTCTCAACTTTGACACAGATGTTATGTCTTCAGCAAGCAAAGAGACACAAGGAATCATACATGGAATCATGGAAAAGGGACTCTACTTGATGGCATCTTGAATACTGAGCAGCTCATCAAAGCTGGCAAACACTGACTCTCTGTGTCTGCTACCATGGCATGCACAAGTGAAGGATGCCTTCTTCTCCATGCCCTGTTTTGCAGCACATATGGTCACACACTCTGAGCTTGCAGGTTTGCTCAACATGGTTTGACACTTTCGGCTTCATTGCAATGCTGCACAACAGCAAGATGAACCAAGAATGATCACTGGAGATGGTTGGCATGCTTTGCAATAAGAATGTCAAGGTGTTTGCTCTTGGCTCTCAGCATTCTGCCTTCTCTGTAAGTATTGGTCTTGGTTTGGTTCTTGCACACAATCATGATGGTCTGATACTCTCACCTTCCTGCCCTTCTGTTGTTCAACTTGATGTGGAGCTCTTCCCCTCCACCAACCAGACTGTGGCCAACCCCATCACATATGAGATGCAGGTGCAGGTGGTCTTGGAATGAGAGCACAGCAACATGGCCATGATTGGCTCCCTCCAGCTCCTTTTGGAGCTTTGCTCAATCCTCATTCAAGATGCAGTCCTCATATGACACAAGTTTCCACAGCACTTCATTTTCAAACATGCAATCTTTCAGTCTGAGGCCTTCAACATGTTTGCCAACAGCATGTTAACCACTAGTTCAGAGCAGGTCCACCCAATTGAGAAGAGCATCCATCTCACTTTTCCTCACCTCATGTTGATGGTGACCTCTTCAGTGGCTGCTGTCATGCAGTCAGTCACAACCAACATTGCAGCACTCAGGCAGGTATATGAATGACTCAAAGACATGATCAGCAAAGAAGTGCTTGCTACTTGCAGGATGGTTTGGGTGACAACTGGCAGTAAGTATGGCTGGAGAACATGGCTCCATGATGATATGATATGACCTCTTTGAGCTCAGAGCCTGTGATGCTCAGTGCACTGAATATGCCAGTCAGTCTTGTCCCATACATGTCCATTGATTCAGATTGCACAGTTCAGATGTTAGCATTGGCAAGGGGTGTATTGATGCTGAGCATCATCTGCTGTGCAGGAGGTATCATCACATGCACAATGATGATGATGATACCACTAGTCCAGCTATGCTTATAGCACTGCAACATCCTTACCATATCTGAGTGTGGGTCAATACCTCCTTTGCCATTGGATGATGCTCAGCTTCAATACACTCTTCACCATCTCACATGCTTCTTTTGAATACTATGTATTTAATTATAACATTATGGTTTTGAATTTGATATGATGTCTATTGCTTGTTGTGCTTGTGTGGCTGTTATATAAAGGAAGTGTGATGGTCAATGATGATGGTGGAGCTGTCATCAAATGCTAGATATGGTGTGTATGAGACAGATGGTCTAACATTGATCAATAAACACCATTTAAAAGTTACAAAACCTCAATGATTTTTTCCCTTTGGATCACATCCAGACATGGCTTGAAACCCACCAGATAACTAGGAATAGAAAAAAGAGAATAATAATGATTGCCTAACTCTGGTGAGTCGCTTGTGAGCTCCCAGCCACCGCCACATGGTGTGCAAGTGGTGTACCACATGGTGTGATGGTCATGAGCTGAGGCTGGGGCAATGACAGGTGATCCCACAGAGAAAGGCATTGCAAAAGAGTTACAGGTCATGCCAGGTGATGGTGTTGAGGTGCAAAGGGGTCGAGGAGTTGGAGTACAAGGCTGCTTTAGTGGTGGTGGTGCAATCTGCTGCTGACCTGTCAACATAGCAGTGAAAGCAGTTGCTGTGCCAGCAACCAAGACCCCAGATGGTGTCATCATCAATGCTGTTGGAGGCTGCTGACATCACAGCACTGTGGCAGAAGGAGTGGCTGGAGTGTTGGAGTACATGGTACTCTGTGTCACAGGACATAAAGTTGAAATCGATTTGAGATTGACATTAAATGCATGTTGTGGTTGATCTCAGATGAAGTTGACATTAAGCAGGCCTTATCATAGATCTCACCTACAGGGCTGTACGATGCCATGGAGTGACCATGACAAGTGATGACTACAATGACACCACCCCAGGTGGGGTGGGAGACCAGTGATGGAGTTGGTGGTGTCTAGAGGATGCTGCTGATGACTCTGGACTGACCAGTAATGGTTGAGTAAGATGCAGGGGCCCCTGCATAGACAGGGGGACCTGCAGGAAGGGAGGAAGAGCTCAACACTGGCTTGAGGCCATGGAGCTAGTGAAGAGGTACTGGTTGGAGACCAGTGACGAGTCCCAAGGACAGCAGGGCAGGCCCTGACACTGGCCTATTGCTGGCAGTGGGACACTCTGGAGCAACTGCTGCCAGCACACACACATATATACACATTCCTTGTGCAAGTGGAGAGGCAGGGCCTCATCCACTCTACCATTCATTTACTTATCAGTAAGTTAGTATCACTACACTCATTGTCTTGTAGAGTAGCAATCTTAGTGATTGCTACTACTCAGTGTGCCTCTGTTCGAGTCAGAGTACATATAGACATCAGTCAGAACCTTCACTGGCACCACAGGCCTCACCTGTGCAGGCAGAACCTACACTGCAGTCCTGGAACCTAAACCAGTACCATTACTATATGATGATGCCAGCTATCAGCATTGTACAGCCTTGAGCATCATCTCCAACAATGGCAGTGCAGTCCATCTGTGCTGCATACCTACATAGGGACAGTTAGCCCACTCCTGTCAAGTGTAGGATACACACTAGGCTACCATGAATGTGCTGCATTACCTCTGAATGGAGTGGCAATGGTGGTCAGTTGACATTGAGCATAAGATGCAGTTAATGTCGATCTCAAGTGAAATTGATGTTTACTGGCCATTAACCTCGAACTCAAATGAAATCAATGTTTACCTCGAGTTAACTTCGATTTCACATGTCTGGTGCACAACTGCTGACAAGCTGCTGCAAGAGCAGGAGGGTGATAGGCAGCTTGGTGACAGGGAGGGGATTGCTGATGACCTGTTTGAAACTGTGAATGGTGTGCTCCAGGCGCTCAGAGTTGAAGGCAGCTGTTGAGAGGCTGAGGTCAATGTGCCAGGACTTGAGCACAGAGAGGTCACACCTGAGAGTGTTGTAAGACTTCCCTGCCATGTGGTGGTGAGCCACCCACTTGATGAGGGAGGCAGCTGAGGCAGGGAAGGGGCTGGTGAGGCAGAGGGTGGTGGTGGTGAAGGAGGTGTAGTCATCACAGACTGTGGCTGTGTGAGCATGGGTGCCAGGGGCAAGGCCATTCCAGAGGAGGAGGGCAACCTGGTAGGATAGGCTGGAGGCTTGGAGGAAGTGTGCAGGTGGTGGAACTGCAATAGAGCAAAGGTGTGAGGGTAGTGTTGCTGTACAAAGGTGAAACAGCAGTGGGAGAGGGCAACAGCAAGCATGTTGGCCTCAGAACTAACACAAATGGGAACCAGGTCGATATGCTGCTGTAGGCACAGCAAGAAGATCTCATGGAGCAGCACCTGCATCTGCAGGTCCCAGATAGAGCCTTTGCACAAGCCATACTTGATGTTCTCATTGTTGACATGAACAACAATGCAGTGATGGCCACTCCAGAGGGGGGAGAAGCAGCACAGAGCCTCCAGGACAGCCAGGGCCTCCAGGAAATTGATATCCTTGCAGTGGTGGTGGTGGGAGAGCTCATGGGAGAAGGCAGCAGAAGGATGCTCCATGCTACCCCAATGTCCCCCAATACAGCACTTGGAGGCATCAGACCAGATATGCTCAACAAGGAGTGGAGAGGGCTGGAGGAGGGAGATGCCATCCCAAGAGTGAAGAGTGTTGATCCACCACAGCAACTCAGCACAGGTGGCCTTACTGAGTCATCAGCCAAAGGGAGCCTTGTAATGTGCACACACAGCATCATAGAGTCTGTGAAGAAAGGCTTGACCATGAGGGGTGACATGTGTGACAAACTGGAGGTGGACTGCAACCTGCTGAAGTTCAAGCAGGGAGGTGTGACCTCTGCCAACAAGGCATGAGCATAACTGCAGAATGTGCTGGTGGTGGTGCTGAGTGATGGAAGCAGTTGTCACAGGACATAAAATCGAACTCGAATTGAGATCGACATTAGATGCATCTTATGGTCAATCTCAGATGAAATTGATGTTAAGCAGGCCTTATTGTCGATTTCACCTGAAGGGCCATATGATGCTGTGGAATGAAAATGACAAGCAACAACTATGATGACACCATCCCAAATGGGTCATGGGTGATCAGCAACAATGTTGGCAGCACCTGGAGGATGCTGTTGATGACCCTAGGCCAACCAGTAATGGCCAGGTAAGGCACAGGGGCCCCTGTGTAGAAAGGGGGACCTGCAGGAAGGGAGGAAGAGCTTGGCACTGGCTCAAGGCTGTGGAGCTAGCTAAGGGTCACTGGTTAGACACCAGTGACACAAGTCTCAAGGACAGCAGGGCAGGCCCAGACACTGGCCTGATGCTGGTGGTGGGACATTCTGGAGCAACCACCACCAGCATACACACAAGCATATATATACACATTCCCTGTACAAGTGGAGAGGTGGGGCCTCATCCACTCTATCATTCATTTTACTTGTCAGTACATTAGTAGCACTACACTCACACTCATTGTCTTGTAGAGTAGCAATCTTAGGCATTGCTACTACTCAGTGTGCCTCCATTCGAGTCGGAGAACATATAGACAGCAGTCAGAACCACCACTGGTGCCACAGGCCTCACCTGTGCAGGTGGAACCTACACCACAGTCCTGGAACCTTCACCAGTACCATTACTCTATGATGATGCCAGCTATCAGCATTGTACAGCCTTGAGCATCATCTCCAACAATGGCAGTGCAGTCCATCTGTGCTGCATACCTACATAGGGACAGTTAGCCCACTCCTGTCAAGTGTAGGATACACACTAGGCTACCATGAATGTGCTGCATTACCTCTGAATGGAGTGGCAATGGCAGTCAGTCAACATCGAGCATAAGATGCAGTTAACATCGATCTCAAGTGAAATCGATGTTTACTGGCTGTTAACCTCAAACTCAAATGAAATCAATGTTAACCTCAAGTTAACTTCGATTTCACATGTCTGGCATGTGACTGCTGACAGCAGTCTGGGCCACCAAGTCAAGCTCAATGCCCAAGATCTCGAGCTTGGTGGTGTCCCAGACTGTCTTCTTGTGACTGACGCTGAAACCAAGTGCTGCTGCAGCAAGGCTGAGCACTTGGATGGGTGTGGTGGCAGCAGCAGAAGCATCCAAGGTGCCAAAGAAGTCATCAAGGTAGTGCAACACATTGGAATGCATTGTCGATGATGGTGACACAGCCTGCAGAGCAAAGGAAGTGAGCCAATGCAGGAACTCAGTGAAGAGATTGAAAAGGAATGGCAACAAGCAACTTCCAAATGCAAGCATGCATTCCTGGTAGTACTGGCTGTCAACATGGATGCCCATGAGTCTAGTTGCAGACTCAGCCACAATGACATGCCTGAAGGCATCCTCAAGGTCTGCTTTCCACAAAGAAGCACTAGGATGTTTGTGAATGAAGTCCATGATGGCATCTAAGTTCCCATAGTGGATGGTGATGAATGAGGTGATGATGCCATCATTGATTGATGGCAGGTGGGAGCCAGGCTTGTGAGGGTGGGAGAGGTGGTAGATCATCTGCAGCTTGTCACTGTGAGGCTTGGGAACCACACCAACAGGGGAGCAGATGAGCTGGATGCCACCAGGGTCAGTGACAAGGTGGAGGCAGCCTTCCTGCAGGTGAGCATCAATCTCATGATGCAAGTGCTGGATGTCAGCAGAGGTCATGGGCAAGTTGGCAACCTCCAGACATGCAGTGGAGTGCAGAGGTCCATCATAGCCAAGCTTGACCCCATGATGGAGGGCACCATGCAGCTGAGTAGCAAAGTCCTGGTCAGGGTAAAGGTCCAGGAATGGAGACCAGTGCTGAAGCTTGAGCATCCTGAGTGTGGCAGGGATGTCAGTAGCATCAAAGATAGGCTGGGTGCAGAATGTATTGGGCTGTGGTGGCAGTGGAGGGCCTACCAACAAGGGAAGCAGAGTGTGAACAGCAAGGTCAGATGACATGTCCATGATGCCAGGGGCAAGAGAAGCCAAGGCTGGAGGAGACATGCTTGGAGGCAGTGCAGGCTGAGAGGTGGACATTGGAGGTGTGCTGGACCTAGGGGGTGACACTGGTGGCACTAGAGGCAAAGAGGAGACAGGCATGCTTGTTGGTGGTGCAGGCACAGGTGCAGATGTTGATGGTGTCACAGACCAGCTAAGATGCATGATTGAAGGCTGTGCAGGCCATGTCGACACCATTGAGGGTGGTGGGGGCCATGAAGGGGACATTGGGGGTGTCCCAGACCTGATGGGTGTCACAGGACATAAAGTCAAACTCGAATTGAGATCGATGTTAGACGTGTCTTATGGTCGATCTCAGAT
The DNA here is from genome assembly GCA_928869825.1 of Ustilago lituana. Classification (NCBI taxonomy): domain Eukaryota; kingdom Fungi; phylum Basidiomycota; class Ustilaginomycetes; order Ustilaginales; family Ustilaginaceae; genus Ustilago; species Ustilago lituana. The sequence continues at coordinate 249,385 of CAKMYA010000016.1, read as the reverse complement.
GAAATTGACACTAAGTGGGCCTTATTGTCGATTTCACCTACAGGGCCATATGATGTGGTGGGGCAACCATGACAAGTGACAACTACAATGACACCACCACAGACAGGTTGGGGGAGACCAGTGATGGAGTGTTATGACATGGTCCCCACTGACCTGGTGGAGGTGGGGCATGCCTGATAGGGGCATCAGAAACCCGATGAGAGCGATGAGATTGGTGGACCTGGCTGAGTGTGGGGTGGAGAGCTCTGGGTCCAAGACCAACTGTGGCAGCTGCTGCCAGCCATGTCAGCCCTGGTGGGGCACTGACCAACTGTGGCAATTGACTGGAGGGTATTTAGGTCCTGGCCAGGCAGCTGGGCCCCTTCCTTCCTGACTTCATCAATTGTATTTTACTCTACTCACTTAGTAGGTGGAATATCAGACATCCTTAGCATTACCAGAATCCTCTCAGCCTGCCAGTGATGTATCAGACACCACTGTGCCCAATTACCTGCCTGTGGCCTCTACTGCCATCACCATACCTGGTGAGCCTGAGGTTCCCAGACCCCATGAGCCTAACATTACAATCAACCTCCCCATCGCTCACAAGCCTGTCAACAAATGCACACCATGTGAACCTGAAGTCACAGTACTTCCCAGCCACCCAGCCCCAGGGAGAGCCCTGGTGAGCTGTTGTCAGAGCCTGGCAGCAACACCCAGCCCAATGATGGGCTGGTGGCTGCTATCAGTGGCCTCCAACATCTCATGGTCAATCTGACCCAGGAGATTCATCTGCTGAGGGAGACTCACAGCGCTGAGCCCACCAGGGGACCAGTGCCTGTACCACCCCCATTGGTGGACAACTGGACCCCACCAGCTCAGTACCTGATGATGCCATAGTCAAGGGACCCATAGGACTGGCTCCTGTGCTTGCAGGCAAGATGTCAGAGCAGCGATTCACCCAGGCTACCCAGCAACTGGAGAACTCTCACCTGGAACCAGCGAGCCTGCCCCCCAGATCACAGGGCTGCACCCCAGAGCCCTGGCTGCTGCCCAACAAACCTGGTGCACCCCAGACCCCAGAGGTGCACATCGCTGCACCTGCTTGGGACAGGAAATGGGAGGACCTCGAGGCTTTCCTGGAGCAGTGCAATCTGCACTTCGATCTCAACCCCACCCAGTACCCCATGGACAACTGCTGGATCCTGTGGGCACTCACCCACATTACTGGGGTCCTGAGGGAGCAGTTGCACAACCTGCATCAAGCCCAGCCTGACATGTCCCTGTTCCACCATTGGGAGCAGTTCAGCACCAACCTTCATCACACCTATGGTGACCCCAATCCTGGTCACACTGCCTGGGTCAAACTGCAGCAGTTGCATCAGACTGGGAGTGTGAGTGGGCATGCCACCAAATTCCTGGCCCTGGTGACCAAAGCTAACACCACCAACAACCAGCAGCTCCTGATGACATTCCAGTTGAGCCTTCAGGAGAGCCTCCGACAGCAGCTGCTCCACATGGAGATGCAGGATCTGCAAGAGTACATCGATGCAGCCATTCAGACTGAACAATGAATGTACAAGATCGGTTTGTTCACACTGGCCCCAGCAAGCATGACCACCAAGCCAGTTCCCCACCAGGATTCCTGCTGGGACCAGCCTGGGAATGGGGGTTGGGTGATGGTGGCTGGCATGGCTAGTCCTTAGGTCTCAGTGCACTTGAGATGAGACAGTGCATCGACATTCATGTGTAACTTGCCCTGTTTATACCGAAACTCTATGTTCTCGAGGTGAGGCATCAGGTAAGCTCTCAGCCTCTCGATTCTCAGAGTGAAGTGGTGCTGGCTGTGAGACAGCGATCAGAGCACTGCTGGTAGAGGAGCATGGTCTGTGATGACAACGATCTTCTTGGCACCATCAAGATAGTGCTGGAGGCGATGGAGTGCCCAGGCCAGGCATGAGATCTCAAGTTCGATCGTGGCCATCTTCAACTCTGTGGGGGAGGTGGTGGTCGAGATGAAGGCGATCAGGCGCTTGACAAGCTTGTCATTGGTGGCAGTGTCAGTGGCATGCTGGTGGTGGTTCATGGGCAGTGGAGTCAACATGTCTTGCAGCCTCCAGTTGTTGATCGCATCCTTGCAGTCATCCTCAGCAAGGTCATTGGCAAATACCCATGTCAGCTGCAGGTCATCCTTCCACTTCACATGGTATTGGAGGTGCCTGTGGTGGTGGTGTTCATCGGTGATGCATTTGACTTTGTACTGCACCTCATCTGATTCATGCTCTGGCTTGATGATGGGTGATGCCTCCAGGGGTCAGCCGACAGGGTCTGGCAATGGAGGAGCCATGTTGAGCTGGGAGATGTCAAAGATGGGATCAGTGTTGAAGTCGGATGGCAGGGAGAGGTGAACCTGGTGGCTCAAGAGAACCTCTGCCATGGGGAAGGGGCTGACTTTTGGCAGATCCATCTTAGCAAAGCAGGCCATGGATGGGATCAGCTGGTCCTTCAGATGCATGAAGATGCAGTTGCCCACTCATACCTTGGGCAGGGGATGGTGGTGACAATTGTACATTTGTTGGTCTGCTGTGGCACTATTGAGGGCCTTTTGCCAAGCGGTGTCAAGGTGTGCCTGTGTGATCACCACCCAGTCTGTGTGCATTTGCATGGTCACAGAGGGTAGGACTGGCTTCAACATCTTGATGATGTAGACTAGATCAAAGGGACATTCACCTGTCATGAGAGACAGTGTCTGATTCATGGTGAGCTTGGCTGCTGGTAGGTAGGTGGCCCAGTCCTCAGGGTTGTCGATGGCCAGAGCGCACAGGATGCATTGCAGTGTCTGTATGTGCTGCTCGTTGGGGTTTGCTTGCTGGTGGTATGGTGCAGATGGTTGTAGTTTCATGCTGATGGCTTCCACGAACCTCTGGCCTACCTGGCCAATGAAGTGGGTGTCTGAGTCCAACATGATCACTTCTGGTTTCCAACCCCTCTGGAGGACCAAGGTGGTCAGCATGCCATAGAGGTTGGTGGTGGTGGCTTGAGAGGTGCATGGGCATGTCACCAACATGCACAAGAACAGGTCAACAATGATGAGTATCATGTTGTAGCCAAGGCATTCAGGCAGCCCCAAGACCAAGTCCACCAAGATGGTGTGGAATGGGTAGGAGGCTGTCAGCATGCAGCATGTGCTGTACTCACCGGTGCATCTGTTGAGCTTGGTGCAAAGGCAGGTTGGACAGTTGTCGATGTAGGCTTGCAGGTGTGAAGCCAAGTGTGGGTGGTGATATTCCTGGAGGCGTTCATGAGTCTTTGCAAAGCCGAAGTGGCTATCATCATGGTGCTCAATGAACAGCTCCTTCATCTCATCTGCTGGCATGCAGAACTGTCATAGGGTGCGCTTTGGGCTGACATATACCAGCATGTCATCCTGGATCTCATATCCCAGCTGACCCTCACCCCTCTCTAAAGCCAGGATGATGGGCTTCAGCATCGAGTCCTTGCATTGGTGTGCAAGGGTGGTGTCACCAGAGATGGCATGACACTGTGCCATGATGGTGGCATCAACAGGCAGCCATTGGTGCAGTGCTGCAGCGAAGGCCTGCCCAGATGCATTGACATAGAGATAGAAGGGGCAGTTGTAGTTGGGGTAGGTGAGAGTTGGGGGCAAGGATAATGATGACTTTAGTGAGTCAAGAGCTGAGGAGTGAGTGTTGTCCCAGGTGAGCTTGATGTGGCTGGCAGAGGTCTTCGAGTTGTTCTGGTCAACCAAGTACCATTTCTTGCTGAACTTTTTGTACCTGTGGCCTTTCAGTAGTGAAGTCAGTGGGGCAGCCTTGCTGGTGTAGCCCAGGATGAAATCACGATAGTAGTTGAATAAGCCAAGGATGTGATAAATTTGTTGGAGCATTGAAGGTGGAGCCATGTTGTGGACTGCTGTGGCACAATCTTGGAGGATCGAGATGCCAGTGGTGGAGACATGGTGGCCCAACAGCGACAGCAAGGGTAGGGTGAAGTGGCACTTTGTGGGTGAGAACTTGAGACCAATGTGCTTGGCCACAGCCAGTAGCTTGTTGAGTGAATGCACATGCTGCTCAAGGGTCAGTGAGAATACCACAATGTTGTCCAGGTACACCAGCACTTCGGTCCAACGCATGTTGCTGAGGAGCTGGTCCATGAAGCATTGGAAGAAGGCTGGTGCATTTTTGAGACTGAAGGGAATCCTCTTGTACTGGAAGAGGCCCTTGTGACAGATGAAGGCCATCTTCCACCTGTTGCTGGGATTGATGTCAATTTGATGGTAGCTGCAGATGGCATCCAGTCCTGAGAAGAACTGGTTGCCAGTGAGAGCTTCGAAGACATCATCGATCTGTGGGAGCAGGTAGTGGTCTGGGATGGTTGCCATGTTTAATCCACAATAATCGATGCAGAAGTGCCACTTCTGACCTTGCTGAACAAGCAGCACTGGGTAAGAGACACTGGATGAAGAGGGCTCTATGACGTCCCAATCCAGGAGCTGGTCAAGAGTCTCCTTGATGATGTTTCATTTGTCAGGGCTGACCTGGTGTGGTGCTTTGGGCTTGAGCATCTCAGACTCCCCAATGGGGAGCTGCATCGCTGTGCCAGTCACTTTGCCTGGTCTGCTGTCCAGAGAGAATGCATCAATGTGATGGTGAAGGACAGATACCATGGCCTGGTGGGGTTGGCCAGTGGCATTGAGCCTGACTTCAAAGATGTCATTGACCTTAGTGGTCAGCAGAACATCATGCATTGGATGAGCCAGCTCATCATCAGCAAAGTTGAGAGGCTCAGCAGAAATGTTGGCCCTGGTGGTGGCAAGGTAGGAAGAGGCAATGCTTGTGGGGATGGTGTTGTTGCCAGCTGATGACTGCATGTGAAAGTTGCCAGCTGTAGTCAATGAGTCATCCAGCCCAAGAGGCACCACCTCACCCAGCAAGAAGTTGCTGGACAGAGGGAAAGGCTGAGAACTCAGGTTCATGACCAGCACATGGGAAGTGTGCTGGTCAATCACCATGGTGGGAAGTGCAAGGTGTGATGCTGAGTCAGTGATGTGCCAGGCCATGTTCCTGAGTATGTATGGAACAGCATTGGGAAGGTGGTACTGAACAGTGACCCATGCATGAGAGTGCGCTGGTATTGTGGTTTCACCTTTGGCCACCATGGCCTTGTTGATCCTCTTGGGAGTGAGTGGCCTACCTCTTGTGTCGAATATCAGAAATGACATGTCTTGGACCCAAGCCTGTCCTGCTTGGACATCGATCACCATGCCTGAGGAGTGGATGATGTCAAGCCCTAAGCAGATCCCAGGTGTGAAGTTCCTGATGACATGGAAGTTGGCCGAAGAACATAGCCTGATTGGTTCTTTGTTGTCTTCTTGCCATCCAGTGATGCTGAATGGGAGAGTGACAAACCTGAGTGAGCAGTCACTGCCAATGCCATTGATGCCTATGCTGGGGCTGTTGAGAGGTTGAAGGTGCATCTGGTCAGCCAGGTGCTCATCAATGATGGACAGGGTGGATCCTGTATCGACAAGCGAGAGGTGTGGGTCTGCATCTAGGATGCTCACATAGGTGGTGGTGGGGAGGTGTCCAGCGAAGGCCTTACCAGAGCCTGTTGCCCTCATGCACAGCATGTCCACATCAGTGGTGCATGGGTTGCTGTTCTGTACCTTCTGTTCAATGGCCAAGGTGCGTAGGCCTGGGTCGATTAGAAGGACAGTTGTGCAGAGGTTGGCCTGGTCCAGTATGGTATCATCAAGCATGTCATGGATGAGGGGGGTGGTGTTGATGGGAGCTGGGACATCTGCTGTGGAGCATGTCCCTGGAGCTGCGAAAGAATGGGTAGGCAGCTCCTCCAGCTCATGAGTGGTGATGTAGGTGTCAGCTGCTTTGTCATGGCACTTGTGGTGAGTGATGTTGTCACCATCTAGTTTAGACCATGGACACCAGCACCTGTCAGGGGAAGCTGAGACTGCAAGGTCTTTAGAGACTGGTCAGTTGAGTATGCAGATGAGCTCTCCTCATTAGATTCGAAGGAGAGATTGGGACAGGGGCTGTCAGCATTATCGATGATGATGGGCTCCTTGTTGGAGATGGGGTACCCATATGCCCTGGCGAGTTCCAGTTCCACCTGAGCCTGATAGTGTTGTGCATAGTGGACTTTGGCCTTGACCTGGACAGCAACATGATCATGTTCAAAGTTGAAGTGTGCTTGGTTGCACACTTGACAGTTGTGGCCAAGGTAGATCATCTGTCCAGAGTGAGGCATTTGGTATGCTCTCACTCAACAACCATCTCTTTGGATGAATGAGATGTTCTCAGGCCTGTAGTCGCTTGCCAGCAATGGACCAAATGCCCTTGGAGGAGTGGCATGTCTGGGCGATGATCTCTGAGGCACTGGGAAGCAAGCGGGAGAGGGTAAGGCTGCTGGCTGAGGCTGCCATCCATCATCTGGTGGTGGGACAATCATGGCAGGAGGGAAGGTGGGCACTGATGCAACTTGCAGTGAGGGTGAGATGTGCAGAGGACAGCGGTGAGCCAAGTGCCATGATGCCTCAAGGGACCGCATCTCAGTCAGCAGGTCATTGACCTTGGGGTCTGGACCCATGTGTGACCAGATCTGGAGTCTCAGTGTATCTGGCAGACCAAGGCAGATCTCTTGGGCGAGATCAGCCTGGTCGCACATGGGGTAGGCTGCATGGAGCAAGGATAGCTTGTTGTAGTAGTAGTCCTGTATGGACTCCAACTGCCATACCCATTTGTGATTGTCTGCAATGCATCATGCCTTGCCAGCATCCAGTTGGAATGCATGCATCAGAGCGAATTCCCAAGCCCTCCATCCTGCACCGAGATGATTGCATTGCCCACTCAGCAGGAGTTGATACCATTGAGCAGTGGTGCCTCAGAGGCAGAGAGGCAAGGCCTCGAGGATGGCCTGTTCCCAACCTGGCTCAGTGCAGCTGTGGATGAGAGCATCGACTTGGCCTCAGAAGAACTCTAGGTGGTTGGGTGAGCCATCGAAGAAGCCAATGTCATCAGGTTTGACAGTGGGCTTGCATCCAACAAAGGGCTGACCAACAACAGTAGGGAAGTCTGTGCCACAGAGGTCAGAGTGACTCTCAGCAGTGTCAACAGGAGTGTGGTGTTGCCTCTGCTGTTGGTGGTGACTGGTGAGATGTTCTGTGTCCTGCGAGTCGAAGGGTCAGTCTGGTGGGCAGGGGGATGATGTGTGCTGGTGGATGTGCTCCCTGGAGTAGAGCAGTTGAGACAGCAATGTGGCTTGCTTCTGGAATGAGGCAGCCTGTTGCTGCATCAACTGTTGCAGGGATTCAGCCTGTCATTGCATGGCCTGTTGCATGGCCTGCAAGGACTGGGTGATGAGCATCTTTGGGTCATGTGCTGGGGACTCACTGGCAGTTTGAGCTGCCCCCACCACCTCATTGGATACCAAAGCAGGCATCAAGTGTGAGCCTTGGTTGGTCATGCCCAAGTCTGCTGCCACAGATGTGTTGCCATGGCTGTGCCTGCCATCCTTGCATGTCCAAACCAGAAGTGAACTGATTGCTGAGCCTGTGCTGAAAAGCTGAAATGCCCATCAGGACCAAGTCTTGACACTGCTGGGCAACAGTGATGGTGTTCACTGCAAGGGTCAGCAGTGCTGTCACTGCTGGGGCCAAATCAGCAGGTGGTGGGTCGATTGCTCAAAGCAGACCGCTTGCTGGCAGGTCTGTCACCACATGAGGGTGTTCCTAGTGCACAAGGCCAGGGGCAAGTTACCTCTGTGCGAGGCCTGTTGGATGCAGTTTCATTACTGCATCAATCATGTCAAGCTGCCAAGGAATGGAGATGCAGGCAAGGTTGTGGGTGATCAACCCCATGAGATCAGCTATGTCAGATCTCTGGGCACAACTCCAGAGATGGTGTGCTGGTGGTATCTGTCACAGCTCGCCAAGCTGTGGGACCACATTACCCTTGTGTCAGAGGGCCTGTCACATGCTCTGCCCTAGACCAAATGGGCATCGATCCAAGCACAATGATTGGGTGAGTGGGGGGAAGGGGGAGGGGCAATGCCAAATGACCAGGCAAGGGGCAGAGAAACTAGACTGAGCCTTGCAGTCATGGCTAGTTGAACTTGCCACCCTTGTTGGATGGGCTACTGTGGAAAGGAGAGGGAGATATGTAAGGGGTAAATGGGAGAGAAGAGGGGAGAGGGGATGAAAGTGACCAGTGGCAGAGGGAGGCAGAGGGAAGGGGGAGTCTTGATGGCAGAGATGGTAAAGGGAGGGGAGCCTTGAGGGTGAAGGGGGTGGATGGATGAGGTTGCAAGGGAAAATGGGAAGTCCAAAAAGCATAGAGGTTGGATGCTTTATCTAAGGGACCAACTAAAGGGGGAAATGCATGAAATTCGAAGAATTTGTACACTGGTGTGGTGCCTGGCATGTACTGCATGCTCAATGAGGGGGTTGGGGAGTGTGGTGTGTGAAAGAAACAGTGGACTGACAATGGTCTTCATCGATGCCAAAGTGGTGGTGAGGTGTCAGTGGTGTTGAGCAAGGTTGCATTGGACCAATTGGAAGCTTGTCTTGGTGCAATGGAGCTGGGACTTGCTGAGCATTGTCAGGTTCATGTGGCAACAGGAACTGTGGCTTTGTGCACATGTGTGTGCCAGTGTGTGAGGCTGGGTGGTTGAATGCACTCATGGTAAGCTGAGAAGTCCAGCCAATGGGGACAATGAACCTCTCCACTGCTGGAAGAGCTGGGGAAGGAGCATGAATAGGAAGGTGGCATCGCACCAAGGGGTGTGGGTGTTGAAGGTGGCAAAGGGGATGGGAAAGATGCTGAGGAGGATGTGGATGGTGGAGGGCACCGAGAGAAGGGGGTGGAAAGTGGCCAGGAGCAGGGAGGCGGTGGTGAGGGAGAGCTGCAATGGCAGGGCTCGAGAGCGATGCATACAACAAATCAGATGAAGAGGGTGGAGAAGTGATGAAGGCGACTGGGACAGTGGCAGCAGCGAAGATGGATGAGACTGTGAATGAGAGGAATGAATGAAGGGCAGACCACTCTTGTCACCATGTCATGCCAAACAGCACAGACAATGATGAGATGGAGTGAATAGATGATGGTCTTAAGGGAAAAGGTGGCCACGGTTGCTGAACAAGCTAAGCTAGCTCAGCAAGTGTGAGATCTACCAGACAAACATGACTGCAGAGCACATGAACTAAGTGGACTAAGTGGACATCATGACACAACTGGGCAAAGGTTGGGAAACCAGTCAAGAACTTGTGTTCAAAGGCTGGTTGGACCCAACACCCTCATCAGATAGTACACTGCAGGGGGAGAAGGAGAGGGGAGCAGGAGAGGGGAGCAGGAGAGGGGAGCAGGAGAGGGGAGCAGGAGAAGGGGGAGGGCATGTGAGGAGAGGGAGCAGATGGGGGAAAGGGGAGAGCAGCAGAGGCCAAGAGATGTCATGCCACCAAACTGGTGTTGATGGCCTGGAGGACTGTGAAGGTGGTGAGAGAGGGGAATGGTTGTAGCAGTGAAAACAGTGAGAATGGTCGAGATTGTGAGTAAGGAGATGGTGGTGTGAACAGAACACAATATCAGGACAAAGGTTGAAAAAAGGATCAATGGTGTGACATGTACCATTTAGTTGGTTCAGAACCCAGAGAACACACCTGATCACTCAAGACCTGTATATATCGAGCATTTGACAAGCAACTGCTTGTAAGCATTGCATTCAGAAGCATACCCATGACTTGTAGTTCAATCAAAGGAAAACAATACAATTGGAGTATACTAAGAATACAACAAAGTGGTAGTACAAAGTGATATGAGGCTAGGGATCAGGTTCATTGGCTTCCTCTGAATCAGGCACACCAGGCATGTTGGCAAGCATCAACTTGAGGTTGATGTCAGCCTGCTGGCAGTTGTTGGCAGCCTGACTCATGATCTGGAGCATTTGAATGAAGAAGCATCATTCATCATCCTGCATGTGCTCTTGCCTGATGGCCTCCTCCTGTTGAAAGTTAAGTCACATTTCCTCATGCTTGGTGCACTCTTCCTTGACCCTGATACATGATTCAAGTGACTCAGTGGTGCAAGCATGAACAGTCTCTGACAGATCATCACATTTGCTCTTCAAGGATGACAAACAAGCCTTCTTCAGAGATCCAGAGGTTGAGCTGCAGCAGGCAGAGTCACTGTCATTGTATCCATTGCCATCACCACCAAATGCACTGCTGGCTGAGCAGAGGCAGGTTGAGTTGGGAGTGGGATTCAAGCTTGATGCAGTGGTCACTGATGAGGAATGAACAAGAAGCCTAGTCAAGAGGGGGTTGCTCTGCGAACCTTCAGCAATTGCATCCAGAGCCAGAATGCTGCAGTTTTGGGGATATACTTCATCTTCAGATTCATCCATGGAGTCAATGACTGACAGGGAGGTGCTTTGCGATGGTGCAGTGTCATATGGTGAGCTAGTGACCAATATGACTGGCCCAGTGGCAGGACAGCTGCTGACCATCTCATGCCATTGCTTGAACCAGGAATGGGTCTTGGTGATGGCAGCACAAGACACATAATCCTGTATGATGGAGAACCTCAGTAATGCATCAAGCATATGAATAGAGACAAACTGAAGTGTACTCACTGAGTGATCCTGCTCCATTTCATGAAGAAGAAGACCTGAACCAGTCTGTCCAAACTTCTTTATGATGTCATTGTAGCATGTTGTCAACCAGCAAATCTTTGACTTGATGTGACCAGAACCATTTGGGGAGTTGTCATCAGGGAAGACTTCATTAAAGACCTGGTGACAGATGACATCTTTGTTCATCTTTAGACCTTTCTCCTGATCTGAAGTCAAACATCCAGGAAGCAATGCTCACTGATAATAGTCATTCTTGTGGATAACATCCACCAGTCACACCATGTCCTCATCTGTCCAAGTGAAGTATTTTGAGGCCTCTTGCAAGCAGGAGCTGGCCATTCAAGTGTTGCTGGAGTGCATGCTGAGAGATTGCCCACAAGACAAGGAGCTCCTTTGTTGTGCACACAGAGCAAGGGTAGTGGTGGTAGTGGATGAAGGCTGGGAACCAGAACCAGATGGTTCAGGAGAAGGGGGTGGTTTGGACTGAAAAGGAGGTGTGGGAAGCTCAGCTGAGCTTGTTGACAGCTGAGTGGTGGGATGAGCAAGACCTGGACTGTGCTGGTTGGTCAAAGCTGAGTTGTCAAGGGCAATGTCATTTTGCTCTGTGGATGAAGCTTGCTGGGAAGCCACAGCAGAGGATGGAGCATGTTGCAGGCCCATGGCCAGCCATGTTTGGCTGTTGCCCTTGTCATAAGGAAGGTTGGCCATGGCCATATGGAAGTGGGTTGATATATGAGGTGGTGGTTGGTTGGAGACTGAGCAGGTTTGATGAAGTTGCAGGTTGTGGAGTGTGCAAAAGTGGAGGTGAGCACATGCACAGTGTGCATGTGACCTGAAATCTCAGCAAAAATGGAGAATGCAGAAACTCAATGGTCAATCTACAGTCATGGTGACTGTAGTTTTGAAAACTCAGAGTTTTGACCATTTGGTAGAGCTTATGTAAGATTTTGAGTTTTCAAAAATCCAAAAATTTCCCAAAACTCAGGTTTTCAAAAATGCAAAAAAATTGAAACTCCCTAGTGTTTTCATGAGAAACTTCTAAGTAGTCGACATTGCCCACTTCACTAAGCAAAAAGAATTAATTAGGGGGTTTCAATTGTCACATAGATTTTGAAAGTTTGAACTTTCAAAACCTCTGAAGATTCAGTCTGTTTGATGCCCCTTTTTGGCTTCCTTGAAAGTATGGACTTTGAAGATTGACTTCCATATTCTGAGTGACTGAATCAGGTGACAAACATGCACAGGTCATGATACGAGAAACAAGCTTGATTGTGATATGGGTTGCTGTATGAAGGATAGGGTTAGGATAGCAAAGCTGCCATAGCTGCAATTCAACATTGTTCTGAGCATTGCCTCCTCCATGCCTCATTCCACCTGCACTGCCTCTCTTGCCACTCATTGTAGGCCATGGTGGTCATGCCATGCCTCCTTGAAACTGCTGTTGTATCCATGAATTCTCAGCCCTGAGAGGTAAAGAGCACACTCACCATTTCCTCCCTGAGATTGTGAGCACTGTTGGTCCTGTACCTGTTGAGTTGGCTTTGCAACATTCCATCTGTTGCTGCTGCCAGTTCCTCCTCATATTGCAGCTGCTTGTCTCAATGCAGGATTTGTGCATCTTTGGTTGCCTGTTCATATGCACCTGGTCCAGATGCTATATCACAAATGTCATCCTCTGCAAAGGTCCCAGACAGGTATTCTGCAACATCTTCAGGATGATCATACCTGCTTGCAAATGTATGTGCCACAATACATGTTTGAATTGCAATTGCAGCCTTCAGATGGTCATCCTCCTGATAGAGGTTGCTGCAGTAGCCCATGAGGCATTGAAACTGATTCTTGAGGTAGGCTATTCCATGCTCAGCTTGGACATGGATGCGAGACATCCTGTAGTTAAAATATCAGATGTCTTGACTCTTAGATGCAGTGGTATTGCTGAAAGGGCCAACAGTGTAGCTCAAATAACCAAACCTGGCATCAACCCAAACAAACTCACCTTCATCCAGATGAAGACAAGGCTTTGCAACAATGCTGTTTCCTGAGGCCCATACACAGGAATCATGTGATGAGCCTGGGTGACCAATGACTGATTCGACAATGTGGAGCGAGTGTGGTAGGAATATGAGTGTGACATTGAATGTGTAGTCACCCTTATATGAGTAGTGTTCATGGGCATGGAGGGCCAGCATCCAGGCCAGGTTGTTGTGGGTGCCATCTGCTACAAGCCAGCCTTGACCCCATTCCTCCACACCAGTCTTCTCAACAACCCATGCTGCTGCCTTTGCATGCTCATCCTCAGTTGCAAAGGTGACAACCTCATCATTGAGCTCATAGAGGCCAGCAATGGTCTTTTTGGTCCATGCATGAATGGAACCCCAGCTGCAGCTGCAGGTGAAGGCAATGTCTCAAACTCCCCCTCCATTACCTGAATGACCCAATCAGTAAAGGCCAACTGCCACTTGCTGCTGAACTTGTCTAAAGGTTTCTATTGAGCGAAATGCATGAGTTGTCCTGAGCCTGAGAGTCAATGCATCAAATGCCTCAGGAGGCTTTTGAACAAGACCATGATACAATGGCTGATTTGTGGTGGCATATCATTTGAGAAGGTCAATCAGCTTCTCAGCATGCTGAGGTGCAATCTGGTGCAAAACAGAGTACCAGTCAGCTTCAATGATGTTGTATGCTTTGATGAGGGCATGTGAGACAGCATGATCAATATCATCACTGTCACTATCATCCAAGTCATTCAGATGTGCTGTGTCTGCAAGGCAGGCAAAATCAAGCTGTAGCTTCGCTTCTATTGCCAATGCATATTTGATTGCTGTCTCCACATCATTAAGAAGATGCTGCTTGCCAGAGATGTGAACCATGTTGGGGTTGAGCAAGTAAGAATGGTGTGCAGTTGATGATATGGTTGAATGAAGGAACAAAAGTTGTGTGTACAGCACAACAAATTTCCAAAGTCCACATTCTTGGAACATGGAGAGTGCTCAACAGTCATCTCTGCTCTTCCAAACCCATGTATACACAGTCAATGGATACACATGAAAACACAATTGCTACAGAGGAATGGTGGTACATGAGTACAGAGAAACTGAAGTACATAGCACTGGAACCATGAGACCATGATCATGATGCTTTGAATGGATGTTTAAGAAGAAGCTGAGTTGAAGACTAAGCTTCAGGCTGGCAGTCCTCCTCCTCTGATCCAGGCATATGAGGCATGTTGACAAGCATGGACTCGAAGTTGATGTCTGTGTGTTGTTGAATGTTTGAAGCCTGACTTGCCAACTGGAACATCTGAAGGAAGAAGCAGCATTCCTTGGTGTGCATGTGCTCCTGCCTTATGCTCTCCTTGTGCTGGAACTGGATTTGCATCTCCTCCTGTTTAGTGCACTCTTCCTCAACTCTAATACATGCTGCAAGCAACTTGCTGGTGCAGGCATGCACAATCTCTGACAATTCATTGCATTTGCCTTTGGATGAAGTTTGGGCCCTCTTTGGAGAACCTGCTGTTGAACTGCTCATAGCTACAGAGTCTGAAGTGATGTCACAATCACCATCAGCAAAGGCATTGCTGGCTGAGTGGTGGCAGGGTGGGGTTCCAGCAGGGGTGGCAGTGAAGGGACTGGGGGAGGGTGTTGAATGTGATGCTGTATGGTCAGTTGAAGAGGAAGCGATGACCCTAGCAGCAAAAGGGTTGGTCTGTGAAGACTCAGCAATCGCATCCAGAGCTGGGATGGTGTGCTGCTGCATGTGGACTTCATCCTCAGATTCATCCAAAGCATTGGTACTGTCATATGATGTGCTCTGAGAGGCTTGAGCATCATACAGTGAGCTAGTTACCAACACAACTGGTCCAGAGGCAGGGTGGTTGGACATGATCTCATCAAACTGCTTGAACCATGGGTACTTTCAAGCAAGAGATGTACAAGACACATAGTCCTGGGGTTGCACAGATGAACAAAGTCAGTAGCATATCAATGACACCTTGACATCAGAAAGCAAGCTCACTGAATGATCTGGTTCCATGTCATGAAGAAGCAGACCCAATCCAGTCTTTGAGAGAGACTTCTTGAGAGTGTTGTATTGAGATGTGAGCTGGCAAAGCATTGCCTTGATTTGAGTGGGATTAGGACTATTATCGCTGGGGAAGACATCCTTGGACAGCTGCCTGCAGAGAACCTCCTTGGTCATCTTGAGCCCCTTCTCCTGCTCAGTGGTCAAGCATCCAGGTAGGAGTGCTCATTGGTAGTGTTTGTTGTGGTAGATCACATCAATGAGTCAACATATGTTGTCATCTGTCCAGGCAAAGTACTTGGCTGAGACCTGAGAGTGGGAAGAGCTGGCACAAGATGGTGAAAGACCTCATCAAGGATGAGTAGTATGAGTGGATGAGCTAGAAGAAGCCTGAGGTGCAACAGGTGACATTGAGGTTGTTAGGAAAGATGCAGAAAGCTTGGCTGAACTGCTAGATGGCTGTGCAGACAGTGGGAGACAAGGAGATGACAGACCCAGTCCATGCAGGTCTGTGATTGTCAAATTGGCATGTTGTGGGACATGTTGCGATGGCAGCACAGATGTCAAGGCTGACTGCAAGGCCATGTTGAGTGAATCATGGCTGTTGCTGCTGTTGAAAGGAATGCTAGCCATGTCTGAAGATGGTCAGATCAAGTAGAGACAGTGGTTGATTAGAGACAAGAAGGTAGTTGGTCAGAATCAACCCTAACTTGTAAAGTGACTTGCAGAATGACTTGCAGAATGACTTGCAGAATGTGGAGGCAAGCTTGTACACATGTCATGTGACCTGAGAATACAACAAAAGTATGAACCTCCAAAATACGATGGTCACACGAGGGCCTGTGTGACCATACTTTCAAAATTACGGAACTTTGAGAATTTGGCAGGGCTTACAGTACATGTCATTCAGTTTTTAAAAAATGAAAATCGCTTTTTTTGTGACACATATATCTGTCAACATACATCAACATTGAAAGAAACTTCACAACACAACCTTTGCTATGCTCTTGGGGATGCTTTCTGTGGATGCTGGGGTGCATGTACTACAAATCAGTACTTTGTTTGGCCACCTTTGGCCTGAATTACAGCCTCCATCCTCCTAGGCATGCTCTCCAGGAGCTTTGACAGGTAATCCTCCTCTATAGTGTTCCATGCTTCAAGGAGAGCCTGGAAGATTGCATCTTTGACTGTTTCTGGTCCTCCTGATAGCAGGTAAAGGTGTGGGGAGCTTTGATGGAGCTTGTGCTTGAGGTAAGCCCAGAGATTCTCAATGGGATTGAGGTCTGGTGACTGAGGTGGCCATGACATGGTCTGAATGTCATATAATGCAAACCCCTGCTTACTGTAGGTGCTCTTGTGGATTGCAGCATTGTCCTGCATCCAGACAGTATCCTCTGGCTGTCCCTTGAACCAACAAAAGACCTCCTGCTCCATGATATCCATGAATACCTTGCTGTCAATCCTCCCAGATGGCATCCTGACCAGGGGACCTTTTGCAAGCCCATGAAGCTACCCCAAACCATCACTTTGACTGTCCCTGACCTGGTGGTAAGCTGAATGCATGCCTGATGATACTTTTCCTGTGGTCTCCTAAGCAAATGCCTGTGCCTTCTGTCCTGTTTCTCCACTGCAGATTCATCTGTCCAAAGCACCTTCTTCCAATCCTCCAGTGTCCAGTTCCTGTGCTCCATAGCAAACTGCAGTCTCTTGGCTTTGTTAGCAGGGGAGAGCAGGGAGCTCTGGTGGCTTTGTAACAGTTGATCCCAGCCTTCCTGAGCTGTCTCCCCACTGTGCTAGTTGACATACCCCCATTTTGCTTGCCTATCTCCCTGAGTGGTGTCCTCCTGTTCTGTGCATCCTCTGAGTGCTCCTGACCATGTTCCTGATAGCTTGAGGGCTGTACTTTGGGTTCCCATGAGTGTGGTAGGCATTCTCCTTGCTGCCAGAGGCATCATAGCGCTTGAAAAACTGATATATAGTGTGATAGTTGAGGTCCAGATGCCTTGCAATCTTTGGGAGCTTCCATCCAGCTGTTCTGAATGATAAGCATGCAGTTTTCTGAGCATCAGTGAGTAGCTTGTGTCCAGGGGTTTCTGATGGCATCCTGTAAGGTGGTGTTTGAGCAAGATTTGATGACTCTATGGTGATTCTTGTGGATGATGGTGGTGAAGAAGCATGAGTCAAATTTGCACTATCTGACATTTTTTAAAAACTGAATGACACGTACTGTACATAAGATTTTTGTACTTTCCAAAAATCCGAAACTTCTGAAAATTCTTGGATTTTGAAAGTACGAAACGATTGAAACCCCTAATTATTCTTTTACGTGCATGAAGCACCTTAGCCGAGGGCGAGATCATCGATACGACGACGCACCGAAACCTCACTACTGTAGAATCAACACGACAAGTGGCGGCGGCGAGAGATTGGATCGATGCACAAAAGTCGAGTCAAGCCGGTGGCGTCTTGTGTCGCTGTGTCCTATCTTCTTCGACCGTCTCTGGTGCAACCATGCACCTGATGGAACCTCAGTCGAGTTCCATGCCCCGCGGTTCGCGTCCAGCATCGTCCGATTCCAACACATATGCGCCGGCAAATGACTGCAAACTCGGCTTGACCTTGTCGTTCCACATCGGGTTCGGCAGCGTGTTGAGCTGCTCGTAGGACGGTTGTGCAGTAAGATCGACGAAAAGTTCTTGAAAGATGGTCCGGATCTCGAAGATGTCCAGGCAAGGGTAAGCATGCTTATCATGAATGCCTCGGATGCAGAGTCGAGGACATTCTGTGCCCGTGATACTCTGCACTCGCGGTTGCAAGCCTCTAGGCTTGGTGGCAAACGGTGTCGATGTGCCAAGGTCTAAGAGCACACTGAATAGAGCTCGGTCGGTAAGTGGTGTCTCCTCAACTGGTGCTTGTATGGCGCGCATGATCCGTGGCCCGGCCAGCTTAAGCATCAGATGTGCTTGGCCTGATTCTGAGCTTGGCTGTGGATCGACTCGATTCTTCGCCTCCCAGGCAATGTAAGTCATGTAGCGCGCAGCTTGCATCTCTGTGGACGTGCCTTCTTCGGGAGCAACAAAAGGCTGGTCGAGATCGCCGAGAAACACAGGGATAATGCCATCGATGCCATCCTGCGAGTGAGCCATTTGGAGGCCAACCCCGCGCTTCCAGCAGTACCACAAATATTCAGGAGAGATCTCGGTGATCTGTTCCGGCAGCACATCGAAATGCGTGAAATTGGTCCATGCTTGCACTCGAGCACCCAAGCATTGGAGCATGCACCGCGTAACGGAGCCATCGTCGTGGACCTTTTGTAGGCGTTGGACCAATTTGGCGTGGTTGTTCTTGTCAAGATCGGCAAGGCCAGCGATGATGCTGTCGAGAGGCACGGCCTGACTCAAAATCTTGGCGCGGTCGGACGGAGTTGGCGGCTTAATTTTACGAAACTCGTTCTCTTCCTCCTTGTCATCGAGCGCCTTGCGCTTTGCTGCGTCCCAAGCGACTGTGAAGGCGACACGCGCAGCGAGCTCTCCGTGAGTTCCTTTGAACAGATTGATAGCGGTGCCAAGGAGGCAGCGCTTGCGGAAGTTCTCGAAGATCGAGCCATACGTATTGATCGCCTTCTGCCACTTTCCCAGCACAAGTCGCTTCTCCTCTTCGTGGGTGGGCAGCATGATGAGCGAAGCAGCAATAGCGAGCACTGGTTCTGAGGGCGAAATAACGTGCATGGCGGCTTGGTCCGTAATGTGGCTCACAATGCGCATATGCCGCTCGACGGTCTTATCCATGAAAGCCTTTTGCTCTTCAAATAAAACCGAACGATCCCAGTGCACCGGGACCAGACGAAGTGCAAGCCGGGACGCCATGACGCTGAAGCACTGCGCAGCATCCTCTTCTGAAAACGTTTCATCTCCCTGAAGCTTGAAGATGGCGTTGTCCCAGAAGTCGCTCTCTTCGAGTGAGCTCCAAAGCGGTCGTCCGTAGGTGACGATCTGCTGATGCGAAGACGCCTCGGAGGCGCAAGAGATGCTCGCTCGCTCTTCAGCGAACACGTCGAAGCCGACGCCGACGAATGTGGGCAAGGGAGCCGAATTCTTGCGCCTGATGGAGCTCTGAACGTCGACGTGTTCGACCAGATGAGCAGCGCTGCTGCTTGTGCTCATGAGCACGAGCCAGAGACGCAAGGTCTTGTGCTTGTCTCTGAGTGTTCCGAGGTAGTTCCAAGCACGGCGAAGGCTGTTGAGTTGCGTGTTTCCGATGGTCAAGCCAGAGACGTTCATCTCAACGCACTCGTCGAAGGCTACCACCACGGGAGACGCTGGCATGTCGGGATGACGAGAGCGCAGAGAACGAGACACGCATTCCAGCTGCCGGTTGAGATCGAGGACGGGCTGGGGGAGAAAGTAGCGGAAAATCTCCTCGAAACTCGCCGTTTCGAGCCGCTTGGGAGCTTGGGAAAGCAGTTGAGATGCGAGCTCCGATACATCCCGGAAAAGTCTGTTCCGTTCAACATTGGCGCCACCAGACCGCTCCAGACGGTTGAGCTCCAAGAGATGTGCGAGCTTTTGCTGATCGCCGGCGAAACCTTGTAAACTTACAGCAAGTTCGCTGAACCAAGCTGCAAGAAAGCAGGCAACCTGGAGATCGCACAAGGATGGGTGGCTGTTCTGTGCATCCTCGAAAAACTTGCGAACACCGCTGTCCGGAAAGGGAAAGCCGGCTTTGGCGTTGGCATCGGAGCTGCGCTTGCGAAAGCAGACATAGAGGAGGGGGGTAAGATGGCGCAATTCGAGGACCATGCGCGTCTTTCCAGTGCCGCTGGACTGGACGATGGGCGTGCCACGATAGTACGGCTTGGTATCGTTAATGCCGAGCCGGTCGAAGCTTTCATTGAGCTGAGTGATAAAGCTGAGGAAGCGATGGGGCGCATCGCCGCGGTACTGCCGACCGAACTGCCTTGCGAGATGAGTATTGGTGCCAAAAACCTCCGGGTCTCGAGGTGTAACCGTAGGCAACAAAGCCAGATGCACAAGCACAAACGCCAAGGCCTCATCGTTACTGTCGAAGCTGCGAAGCCGCGGTGCGAGTTCAATGTAAGCGGCAGCAATCGAGGAGCCGAGCTGGTGATGATCCCTTGATGTGTTCTGCAGCTCAGGTAGAACCGTACAAAGCTGAGAGCGCTGTTTGATAATGGCTATAGCTAGGGAATTGGCCGCACCAGCGACTTCGTCAGGAGTATCTGCTACCGAACAAAGAAAGTCATGGAGCGAAAGGAAAACCGGCCAGCGAGCAAACTGCTTCAGCTGGTGTACATGAGTCCTTGCTCTATCGGCGCGAGGAGACTCATTTTCGATTTGAGGTAGAGCGGCTTGGGAAAAAGTGGGTGTCGTGGGTGTCGATTCGATCTGCAAATCTGACGATTGACTCTGCGGTTGAGTCGGTTCCAGAACGCTATTCAGAAGGTTGGATAGGCGGTGGAGAGGCCACTTGGAAGGCTCAAACTGACTAGTCAAGCGATCGTGCAAATACACAGATACGCTCTCGAGGAGAACGGACGATGGAGTAGGTGTTTCAGGTTGGTCCAGAGAGAAGAGGAGACTGTCGAGACGCTCCACAAGCAGCTCGTGTTCGCTTGCGCTTGTCTGCGAAGAGGCGAGCGACATTGCACGGATCGATGATCGTCACCTGGAAGATAGCGCATAGATGTATGTCCCCGGTCGACGCTGAGACCACCACAAGCAGCCACTGGCCTCACCAGGAGAAGCGTCTCAAGGATCTTCCAAATCCTCCCTGAGGTGTAACGCAGCGCCGAGATGACTCGAATTGATCACGACGAAGGACGCCAACTGCAATCAAGGGAAAGGCGTAAGGTCGTTGAGAATACTGCTGCTACAAAATGGTTTCAACACCGAGCAAGGACTCAATGTTGGAGGCGTGGCCGATTGGTGGCGAATTGAAGGCTGATGATGAATGTTATGCGACGGAAGATCGATGATCGATGATCGATGATGGTAGGTGGATGATGGATAATGTAGACGGAGGTGGGATGGTGGATGGTGGATGGGAGGGAACCATATTCAGCCAACTCACATCGAAAGGATTTTTTGGCTTTTGCTCGACCGACCCGTGTGCGCGTTGGGGTTGGGCTGGGTCGCTGCACCAGTAATCACATCGTAAAAAGTTCGATTCTGTTTGCCTCAGGCAGGGCCCAGGCTGCTCATGTGCCTCAGTTTTCCAGGCAGAACCTTCAGGCAGGGGGGCTGCCTTACCACTTCCAGGCAGGCACATACAGACCATATGCCTGAGCACCTGCCTGAGAAATATGAGGCAGGTGGCCTGTCCAGAGCTGCCTGAGTCAGAAGGAGAGAATTCGGTTTTTCTTGCTTTTTCTTGCTTTTTTTGGCAGGGATTTCCAGTTTTGAATCGGTTTTTAACTAACTTTACATGGTGTTGATGGAATAAAAGAGCAAGAGAACAGATATGCTGCAAATGGTGTGTTCAAGCTACAGAATGGAATGCTAAAGTACAAGTGATCAATGATCATGTTCAAGAGCTAAGTACATGCGACAACAGACAGCTTTTACTCAGCTGAGATGCTACAGAATGAAATGGAGAACAAAATGGAGACTCGAGCTAAAATCAGCTAAGCCAGTTGTGCGAGTGACAGCAGTACATGGTAGTGTATATATTTGGACAACAACCAGGGCACATAAAGATGGAGTGTGTGCCCAAGTGGGTATGTGTACAGGTTCGTGTGTGTGTATGGGCATAGATGCAGGCAGTGCCCCTGCAAGGGTGTGAGTTCGAACCTCGGTGGAGGCCAAAAAAGGAAGAGAAAAAAGATGTGTAGGAATTCTCATTTCCTTTTTTGGATTTTTTTTTTTTTTTTTTTTGGGAGCTGGCTGCCTCACACAGGCAGACGACCTGTAAGTGTCTTGGGCTCAGGGCCTGCCTGAGGTTTGAGGCACACAACCAGCCTGACACCCTGCCTGACACATACAGAATCGAACTTTTTACAATGTGAATTCTCACATCGTAAAAACCAATGTGAAGTTTGGCTGAGTTCTCAATACTCCATGCAGTGGAGCTATCAGAATGATCATATTCCTTTCACCAAATGAAAGCATGATCCACTATATTCTGAATGGGATCACTAGTGGTGTTATCGGGACCATGGATCATGAGCTAGCATGTTGGTTCAGGATGTGTGTACCTGTTATTGTGACTCATATTCACATGTCATCGAGATCAGCATGTATGTCATCATGATTCTTCTCATCACAATCCCATGGATTGTCACACCATCAACAAGTGAACAAGCAAGTGTGTTTGAATTGCGACTATGTACATACATGATCATGGCAATGAGACTACATGCGTTCCAGGTTGATGGGAGTGGGGCTGTGCAGGAGGCCATAATGGTGAAGAGCAGCTTCAGTGTCATGATCAGGACCAAGTGGGTGGCCATGCTCTGCCACCATCATCCAGCAGTTGGTCTTGTGAAGCCAGCCTCGAGCCATGCTGGGTGTGATGGTACTGAGTGACTGGTCAATGAAAGAACAGATATCCTGGCTATCCTGAAGGTCTTGTCAGCTGACGAAGGGCTTGACCTTCGCAAAGACCTTCTTGGTGATGTTGAACCATGGTGTGTAGGGCAGCAGGAAGTGGATGTTGTGTCCTGCACCCTGGATGGCCTGTACAACAATCCCAGAGTGATGGAAGCAGGCATTGTTGAGGACAAAGGTCTTCACTTGTCCCTCAAACAGGGGAAGCACAGACTGGTGGAAGGAGTTGGCTAGACTGGTAGCATTCCAGGCACCAGTCTTGACTTTGCAAGCTTGTATACCATCATGATCTATTGCAATGAGAAGTGATAGGTTCAGACCACAATTGTATGGCCGATTGCACTGTGTAGCCCATTCTCCAGCTGGGGCATGGCCAATGTTCCTCATCTGCTGAAGATGGAAGCCAGCCTCATCAAGGAAGATGGCCTTGTCAAGGGATACACCAGTACCCTGGAACGCTTGGACCCATGCCAGCTGAGCATTGATCATTTCAGGGTGGTTATGATGATCATGCTCCACATTGGTCCTCTTGAGCATGACATGCAGTTGGTCATGCAGGGCATTCTGGACCAATGTCTCCAAGAGCTGCAGACCTGTCCTCTCTTGAAGGTTTTGGTGGATCTCCTCAATGGTGGTGCTGGGATGTGCCACCACATGCTCCATCATCACATCGAGATGCCTCTCCTGTACCTTAGTCCTCTGAAATGCTCCACCTTTCTTCCTCTGTGCAGTGGTATCTCCTGTATCTTCATACTTACATACAATGCTGTCCACCATGGACCACAGGTAATCAAATTGTTTTGCTACATCTGCCTTTGTGTGACTGCAGTGCAGGACAAACTCCATGATCTTCTCTCTGATGGCATCAGGGACAATGTTGCATTTCTTATTGGTGGGTGGTATGGTGATGTATGTACATGAGGAATGTGAGAAAGGAATACAGGAATGGAGGATGGTGGCCAGATGGATGATGCTCAGTCAGTGATGAGGCATCATGATGATATCAGGCTGATCTCAATGACATGTGAATATGAGTCACAATAACAGGTACATGCATCCCGAACGAACAAGCTAGCTCACAATCCATGTCTCGATTGCTTCTGTATACCATCACAATGACTACACTGTGGATCATGCTTTCATTTGGTGAAAGGAATAACAATTGATTATAGTACATGTCATTCAGTTTTTAAAAAATGTCAGGTAAAGTGATAGGGGGTATCAATTTTCTCGAGTTTTCAAAAATCCAAAATTTTGCCACAGCAGATGGCAATGAAGAAAGCGAGTTTTTAAAAATCCGAGAAATTGATACCCCCTGATAGTCATTTTTTAAAAACTGAATGGCACATACTGTACATGGTTCTGAAACTAAACTTGCTGTTCTTCAAAACTGAGCCATAACTAATTGTTATTTGACCATGTGGAAGGTGTGTCCAGACCCAGAGTGCCAGCGATTTTCGTGACCACCTCTGATAACAATTCCATCCCCTGTTTCATTGTTTACCTCACCATTACCTCAGCATGACTGCAAGCTCTCAAGCTCTCAGAGAATGTATATTGCTCATCGCAACTTTGCATCCAAGTCTCACATAGCACAGCACACACACACACTATTGCTCAATCATTCACATGAAATCAATGTAATCATTATCATAGTGTATTGCTGACCATCATGAGGAAGCATTGTATTGAGGCAGACAGTGGCAGCTCAGAGTCAAAGTCATCATTGATGCTGCTGCTACAATCGAATGCTCCCTTGCATCATTGCATGATCGCATAGCGTGGCCAGTGATTGCTCAGATGCATTGTCATCATGGCATCGCTGGCTTCTGCTATGGACTGTGTGCTGTGTCATGGTGGTAATACCTGCAAGACCATCCACCATGGCTAAGACAACCCTGCATGTGGCGCTTGACTCCTCCTTGAATGTGGTAGCAAGACCTCCAACCATGTGTCCTAGTTCGGTGAAGCTGCAATTGAATGTTTGGCCAAGTGAAGAAACCAAAGTTGTGATGAGTGTGGAGAGGTGTGGGAAAGCAAGCTGAATAGTCTTTTTGATCAGGTTGGACTGCTTGGTCATGTTGGCAAGCATAGCATTGGTGAAGTTGTTGAATGCATCAGATTTGAAGATTGGATGGTGAAAGACAATATGCTGTGGATACTCCTGTCATAGCAAGACCATGTCTCAGAGAAGGGGCTGGATCAGATCATGCTGGTGAAGCATACTGCTAATGGCAGCCATATTGCTGTATATGTGCATGCACATGCTTGTGCTCATCCTTCCAAGCCCCTCCTCCTACACACAGCACTCCTGGAGAAAGCAACAACAAACAGAGACTGAGACTGAGATGTCACAGGTGATCCAGAAGTTGCCATCATCAGGTGAGAACCCAGCAAACATTTGCATCGTTTGTTGAGGTTGTTTGTCGAGGTCCAAGAGCAGAATTGATTCCCTGCTGAAGGAAGGCTT
The DNA here is from genome assembly GCA_928869825.1 of Ustilago lituana. Taxonomy (NCBI): domain Eukaryota; kingdom Fungi; phylum Basidiomycota; class Ustilaginomycetes; order Ustilaginales; family Ustilaginaceae; genus Ustilago; species Ustilago lituana. Next base: position 224,689 of record CAKMYA010000016.1, on the reverse strand, counting down.
TCTCGAAGTTCTTTGCTCATGCATCATATGTGATTGCTCTCATTGCTGAGTCTGGTGCTGGGAAAAGCTTCAAGTTGTACCACATCTGATTGGAAGCAAAGTTTGGAAACTGATTGTGGCCTTGCATGTCATCATCGATGTGAGGGGTGGCACCCATGTGGAACTTGCAAAAGAAGTGAAGAGCCAGAGCACCGATAGCAGACAGCTCAACACTCTTGTGCTGAAGGACACCTGCCATCTGAAGCTGGCCACCCTGATTAGTCTTTCCATTTCGAAGGGTTGCAATGAGGGCAATGCATTGTGTGTGCAAACTATTGCTGTTGAGCACCACACTGTGCAGATCAGCAAGCTCGATCCAACATGCATCATCACTGTGAAACAGAGTGCAGTGCGAGAGGAGCAACATCAGATGATCACATATGCCCTCAAATGAATTGTGCTCCAAGCCATCATTGGTGAGCTTGACCAGTTGGTCTGAGTGTGAGATTCCATCGAGTAAAGTACCCTTGCCATGGTCTTTGTATGTGAGTCATTGCTGTTGAGATTGGTGGAGGCAAAGAGTCTGCAGCAATGTCAAGACTGGCCCTTTGCATGGATTGGGATGACTGTTCATGCCTTGCGAGTGCTGCAGCCTCCCAAAGTCCACAGTCACAGCAACATAAAGCCTGATCAAAGATGTGCCAAGAGCTTTACCACCCATCACATTGTCAACCACCTCAGCAGAGCCAAGAATGGGATCAACAATGTCCATGTTCACATCTTGCAAGTCTGTGTCCTGCATGTCAGTTGAAGTTGAAGCCACCATGGCACCAGCATGCATTGTCACATCCTTGGGCAGCAGAGCAACAACATAGCACAGCCAAGACCTACTCACCTGACATACTTAGATAGAGTGCAGCCAAGACCTACTCACCTGATGTACTTAAATAGTAGTTGGATCATCAACCACATCTTATTGTGCAGCAAGTGCAAAGCAAAGAATGATGAGTTAGTGAGTGTGCCATGAACGAAGAGCAAAGCAACACCATGAGTCGATACTTTCATTGTTGTCCAATGCCTGCTGAGCATGCAACCATGTGCTCCTGAGTTGTCCATCACTCATGGTAGTCATGCACTGCGCTGCAATGGCCTTCGCTGTGTTATTGGGGCAAATGCTGTGATTGTCAAGGATGATGTCATTGAGGGACATGCTGATGGCACCATTAGGCCACCCTGGCAATAGCAGTAGCTGAGCTGGAGTGTCTTGCAGGCCTGGAGACTGTGAGAAGCACACTGTATGCACTGGAGCCATGTTTCAAGTCACTAATGATGTCGAAGTTGAAGGTAACAACCTGAAAGTCTTGAAGCTGGTGGTGGTAGTGAGGATAAGTATTGGTCAGGACTGAGACATTTCAAAAGCTTAAAGATGTGGTTCACAAAGCACACACATGCAAATAAAGTGAGTGGAAAAAGAAGGCTATTAATACAGTTTACTGGAAGTCCAGGTTATATTCCTTTTACCGGATGAAATCATAACCCTCTGCACATTGATCATAATGAAGTCTGATGTTATTGTAATGTATGATTGTGATGAGAGATCTCATTTTGTAATGCAGGCACCAAGCTTTGTATCACTTAAGCTCATGTTATTGTAACCCAGCTAAACTTGGATTGTAATGCACAATGTAGTTGAGACCGCTGAGTTGGTGTAGCTTCTGCTGCACTGGCATTCAGACTGACTAAGGCTGACTAAGGCTGACTATGATGTGGTGAGTCACTGAAGTTTGGTATGAAACTAGCCAATCTGTTATGATGACATCAACATAGGCATTATGAATGGCCTCCATACCATTACTCAGAACAGTGCTGCATCATGATCATACATTACGATAACATCAGACTTCGTTACGATCAATGTGCAGAGGGTTACGATTTCATCTGGTAAAAGGAATAATAATAGTGATTATTAGAGCTAATAACCCCGAGATCCGACCTGGACTCGCACCGGACTGAGTCCTTTTTCGTCACTCAAACACGCGTCCCACTCGGACACAGAGGTCAGGATAACTTGTGCGGACACTTGTTGCTCCGCGCCTTTCCATCAGGCTCTGTTATCACGCACCTCCCTTCGAGCGATCATGACAGCGACAGTGCCAAGCATAGGAGAGCTGGCACGCAGCGATCTCGACAACATACGCATATCCACCGATCCCAGCGACCATGGGGGTGGTGGGTGCGATTCGGATGGCGAATCTTTCCACAGTGCCAGTGCCAGTGGCAACAATGGTTCCAAGGTTGCGATTGCCATCGATAACGACGATGATGGGCCGCCGGAATTTCCAAGTTTGGACAGCGCACAGAGACAGAGTTCTTGCTCGAACACGCTTGCTGGCAAAGCGGAAAGTGCGAGCTTGTTGCGGGGTGGTGTGGCGATGTCGGCAAAGGCAAAGGGAGGTACAAGTACGGATACGGATACGAGCATTGGTTCGAGCGATGGTGGGCTTGCTGCACCGCTGTCAACATCTGCATTGACGGCGCCTGTGGGTGTTGGTGGGGCATCAGGGGTGAAAGGCGCAGCAGCAGCTGGGAATAGTCGCAAGAAGGTGGTACTGGCGCCTGGATGCAGCGCGCTCGACTGGGCCCGACTCAAAAACAGCACGGATCTTAGGGGCGGTGTGACGTCGCTGCTGAGAGTAACGCCTTCCGAGCTGAAGAAGCACAACACTCGGGACGATGCATGGTCGGCGTTCTACGGGAAGGTGTACAATCTCACGCCGTATCTGCGCTTCCATCCGGGCGGAGAAGCCGAGCTGATGCGTTGTGCTGGTCGCGATGGCACTAGACTATTTGGTGCGTTTGGTGCGTGCGACTGCCTTTGGGCGGTTTCAATGCAGCGGCGGAGAACAAACTGGACTGACTGTTTCTCTTTCTGCTCATGTTGCGTCTATTATTGCGTTTTGCTAACAGCACTAACACATTCGTGGGTTAATATTGACGCGATGATCGATACGGCTATGGTGGGCGTTTTGGCGCGCGAGGCGTGACAGAGTTAGGCTTAGGCTCGGGTCGCAGCAAGCAGTTTAATGACCAGACACGCTTGGACTAGAGGCGCAATAGAATAGGATGCTATAACTTATACCCGCACTATCAGTCCATGTTTGCATCTGCTCGTCTCTGCATAACGTGAGGCAGAGAAGCATTCAAGCAAACCCGACCAGACCCACGCCCTTCTGTCTCCTGATAGCAAAGAGCTGTTTCGAAATCAAGCCGTACGTCGCTTTCCTCGCCAAGTTCTGTCCGTCTCCAAACGCCTCCCCCCTCCCCAGCATCTCGTGGTTGTCCTGCCACTGCGCGTGCAGCCAGACTTGCATGCCCGACGTGGACCACCATTCGTGCGCGCGCGCCTTGAGAACGTCAATGTTCATCCGATGCGGTGGTTCGGAAACGAGCATTTGGAAAATGACAAAAGCGGTCATGAGCAGTTCGGGCGTAAGCTGCGCAGATGCTTCGCTCATGGAAGTGGCTGAAGATAGGGTTGAGGAGGTTTGGATAGAGCCGAGGGAGTAATCGGCGAGGTTGGGGTTGGGGTTGGGGTTGGGGCCGCCGGTCAGGAGGGTTTTGAGGATGTCGAGCGTGCGGAGGTAGTCGGCGGTTTGGTGGTGGGGGGCAATGGAGCGGAGTGCGTCGCCGAAGACGTGCCACACTTTGCGTGTGGCGAGCTCGAGCTCGTCCGACGAGCTCGGGCTTGTGGCGGAGAGTAGGTGGGACGGTGTAGGCGGGCGAGGGGCTGCAGTGGGGTCGGCTGTGAGCGGGAGGGGGTGAATGGGGGGAGAGATGTCGGATACTTGCTCGAGCACGGGGGGCGCTACAGGTGAGCGAGGTTGCTGGACGGTGAGATCGGGCGCGTTATCCAGAGAGGGGGATGAAGAGATGTCATGAGGCACTTTGGCGACCGAGACGTCGGATTCTAGTTGTGGATCAGCGGTGGAATGCGGCTCGGAATCGTAGGCGAGCTGCTGTACTTGCTCTTCTTGTTCTTGTTGTTGATGTGTCAGATCGAGTCTGCTGTCGAGTAACTCTTGGTCGGCGTCGGCTTCAGCCGCGTTAAGGTTGGCTCCTTGGGTGATCTCTTGAGCAGGAGCATCAGGTTGATCGATTCGTGCCAAGGAGGCTCGTGGAAGGCCACGATTCGGGGCCTGCTCCTGTTTCTGCAAAACCCTGCTTGACTCCGTGGCGGCTGCCACCCTCTTCTGTCTTTCCAGCTCCTGCTTTTGCCACTCCGAGCGTGCCTGACGCAGCTCTTTAATCATCTCTTCCAACGCAAGGATCTCTAGCTCTTCCTTCCTAATGCTCTCCTCCACCTCCTCAAGCTGCGTCTGAATCTGCCCTGCCGCAGACGTGACATTATCTGCATGTTGACCCTCCGAATTGACGTCTTGGAGCGACGACGCGCCGATAGATTTGCCCTCTGCCGTAGCGCGAAGTTGCGCCTCGCTTTGGCGAATCTGTTGCTCGTAGCTCCTAATGGACTGATTCAGCGAAGCATGCGTCTTGATGAGCCCTTTGATGTGCTTGCGAGTTCTGGAGCCTTTGCCATACGTATCGTTGAGACGCTGTGCAGCGAGGAGCAAAACGCGCGCATCGACGCTCTGCTCATTCTGCGGCTGAAACCCCTGCTTGCCGCAAACGCTGGCCGCGTTGCGAAGCGGCGTTGGCGGAGCCACGTGTCGCGGTTCGGGCAAGCGTGGGGCAAGCAAGAGATCTGCTTCGTTCGCATCGTCGTTGATGCTAGCAGCACCGTTGGCACGACCGGATGCGGCGGCGGAGCTCGGACCTGCTCGAGCACCAGAGGCAGAGGCGGACTGAAGGGGAGGTGGGTACCAGAAAAGATTGGCCTCGGTTTGAGGATCGGCGTCGCGAATGTAGGTGTAGATTTCAAGCGCTTCGCGGTTCAAGACGGCCGAGGTGAAGGGGGTAGCATCTGCGCCCTTTCTGGCACGCTTTCGCGCAGCAGCCTGGCGAGTGTTGATGGCATTGAGCGTGTTGGTGAGAGACTGGAGAGCGTTGTCCATGCTTATGGATCGGATGGATTGGACGATAGGATGGCGGTTGGAAGTAACAAGAGGTCCAGGTTGAGCTGCAGGGCGGCACCGAGTGTTGTTCTCTGGTCTTTGCTCTGATTTGTGCTCGGAACAGTCACTTGATTCAAGTGTTGTTCCCTCGAATTGCTGTTTCGGCGCGTGGTTCCATTTCGGCTCGTGTCGCAAGACGCGTCGGGTTACCCTGATATTGCTTTCTTTTCTCGACCGAGAGAGAGAGAGGTTTCTGTCCATCCACATCCACATCCACATCGGCCAAGTCCGAGCGCGCTGAGTTCAAACCGGCAAGAGCGACTTTGTTACCGTCCAAGGGCACTGCTGCTCTAGTGCCCAAGTTACTCGGTTCCCTATCTCAACGGGCTCGACAATCCAAAAAGAAAAAAAAAAAAAATATCATTTTGCTTTGGCCAATTTGCCAAACTGTGCTGTGCACACATAAAAAGCCAGCCCGACCGCATCTGCTCCTTGCCTTTTCGCCTGCTGGTGTCTGTTCAATCCTATCCACTTGTCTACCATCTCGGTCCATCACTGAAGTTGCGTTGCTGCCACCGCTCAAGTCGAGTCGAGCTAACAACACCTTTTTTCCGCAGGTCCGACAACGTTTGCACAGCGCAGCGCAACGCAGCGCTTCGACATTATTCGTGCACACCATGTGCGGCACTAGAAGGTTCAATGGCGCCGACGCGGGCCTCTCGGCCATGGTACGCAACTTGTCGATGCAGTCTGCTACCAGCGACTCGTCACCGGAATCGAGCGAGAGGAGTCCGGTGGAGCAAGACGGTGTGTCTCCCGGCACTCCGCCTGCAACCAGGGCGGATGCTTCTCATTACTCAGAGGCGGATGAGAAGCGTCTGCATGAATCGGATGGGCACTATTGGGCTCAGAGACGCATCTCGTCGTCGCACCAGAATACGCCTGCGATTGATATTCCCGCTCGGCTGCAGGGTTCTTTCACCGCCTCGTCTCGGGATGGGCTCGAGCCCACGTTTGCTTCCTCGTCTCTGGCCGAGAGATCGTCCGTCGTCGACTCGGGTTCGCTTCAAGAGGAACGCAGGTCCAATGCGGACCTAGGTGTGTCGGGCGATGGGAGCATCGTACCTCCGCCCAACGTCGCCACTATTTTTCACGACGCGCAAGCCGAGCAGAGCTCTGTGCCGAAACATGGCAACCTTCAGGCCGCCAAGGAGCAAGCTCACTTTGCCGCCTCGCCCGCCGAAGCTGCGGCTGCTGCAGCTGGACTCGGTGCTGCTCCTCACGCGTTAGCCGGTCATCGTGGCGACGCTGCTGATGCGAACCACTTGAGTGTTTCCAATGTGGCTGTGCATTCGGAACTCTCTGGAGAGCTCCGCGCGTTGTACACAAGCTTGCAGACTTGTCTCGAGCTCAGGGACAAGTACATGGGCGTGAGTCTTCAGGGCAGCATGGATGACAACCCAAAGAATTGGGATGCAGAGTACTGTGCGCGCCAAGCCATTGCTAGGGGCGAAAAGCCTCAGCAGCCAACAGCTGGTCCTGTCGCAGAAGGCTCCATCAAGATTGATGGCTCCGCGTGGGATTGCGAGACAGGCAAGCCTAAGCCTTGGCGCATTTATCCTGCACCTCCTCGTCCGCATTGGGAGCTCTTTAATCCTCCACCGGAATCTTCGTTTGTGGTGCGTCCCACGTCGGTGAACCCTCTGCCACCCGCCATTCCGCCTGCCAGTCCGGCGAATGCTCAGGCCGCGCAGGCGCTGCTTGAGAGCACGGGTGGCAAGCCGGGATTGTACCGCGAACAGGATATTGTTATTCCCGCTCAGCACACGCGGAACGGGATCGATGTCACTTGGCATATGGACGAGACTGGGGTCATTCAGGTGTATGAGGGCGAGGCGCCTGCGGCGTTGTCTACGCCAACTCAGAGCGTCGACGAGCCAGCTCCCGCGCCTACGCCTGCTGGTCCCAGAAAGCAACCCATGTTTGCCGTGCCGACCATTCGAGAGTACTTTAAGGATCTCGACTATCTCCTGGGCGTCATCTCGGATGGTCCTGTTAAGAGCTTTGCTTGGCGACGACTCAAGTATCTTGAGAGCAAGTGGAACCTTTACTTCCTGCTCAACGAGTACCGGGAGCTCGCCGATATGAAGCGAGTGCCTCACCGTGACTTTTACAATGTCCGTAAGGTGGACACTCATATTCATCACAGTGCGTCCATGAATCAGAAGCATTTGCTGCGATTTATCAAGGCCAAGATCAAGCGCTTCCCCGACGATGTCGTCATTCATCGTGACGGAAAGGACCTCACTCTGCAGCAGGTGTTCGAGTCGCTCAACCTCACCGCGTACGATCTGAGCATTGATACGCTCGATATGCATGCCCACCAAGACGCATTTCACCGCTTTGACAAGTTCAACCTCAAGTATAACCCGATGGGCGAATCGCGTCTGCGTGAGATCTTCCTCAAGACCGACAATCTCATCCAGGGCAGGTACCTTGCTGAGCTGACCAAGGAGGTCATGGCGGACCTCGAGCAGAGCAAGTACCAGATGGCAGAGTACCGTGTTTCGATTTACGGCAGGACGAGGGGCGAGTGGGATAAGCTTGCTAGCTGGGTGGTGGACAATGGTCTGTTCAGTCCGAACGTCCGATGGCTTATTCAGGTGCCTCGTCTCTACGACGTGTACAAGGCCAATGGGACGGTGGATAACTTTGAGCAGATTATCTGCAATGTGTTTGAGCCTCTGTTTGAGGTGACGCAGAATGCGCAGAGCCATGCGAAGCTGCATGTCTTTTTGCAGCGTGTTGTGGGGTTTGATTTGGTGGATGACGAGAGCAAGCCGGAGAGGAGGGTTCATAGGAAGTTTCCGGTGCCGAGGCTGTGGGATTTTAGGGATAGCCCGCCGTATAGTTATTGGCTTTATTATATGTTTGCGAATATCGCGAGCTTGAATCAGTGGAGGAGGATGCGCGGGTTTAATACGTTTGTTTTGCGCCCTCATGCGGGGGAGGCGGGAGATACGGACCATATGGCAGCGGCGTTCTTGACGTCGCAGTCCATCTCGCATGGTATATTGCTCAGAAAGGTGCCCGCTTTGCAGTACCTCTACTACCTCAAGCAGATCGGACTCGCCATGTCGCCGCTTAGCAACAACGCGCTCTTCCTCTCGTACGACCGCAATCCCTTCCCCAACTTCCTCAGACTCGGGATGAACGTTTCGATCAGCACAGACGACCCGCTGCAGTTTCATCTGTCGAAGGAACCGCTGCTGGAGGAATACTCGGTGGCAACACAGATTTATAAGCTCACCCCGGCGGACATGTGCGAGTTGGCAAGGAACTCGGTGTTGCAGTCGGGGTGGGAGATGGAGATGAAGAGACATTGGTTGGGGAATAACTTTGAGGTGCCGGGGCCGGGGGGGAATGTGGTGGCGAAGAGTAATGTGCCGGATGTGAGGTTGAGGTTTAGGGAGCAGACGTTGAGGGAGGAGTGCGAGTTGGTTGGGCAGAGACAGGCGTAGGGGGGAGGAGTGGAGTGGGGGCAATACAGGGTTGGGGCGGGGTTGAGGGGGCTCGGAGTGTTGTTTGGTCTGACTTGGACAGCCGCAGCGGAATACAAGTTGCACATTCTACCGAGGGAAGCGATGTGATGTGATGTGTGGGGGTGCGTAGTTCAACTGTAGAGATGCTGCAGATAAGATCGGATTGCCAAGGTGTGCAAAGAATAAGGTACAAGCCACTTGTCTCTCAACGCTGTGCTAGGTCTACCGCGACTTTGACAGCGCCAAGCAGGGCTGTGAGCTGGATCTTCTCTGACCCGCCTGTACTCAACCGATGCCTGTGTGCGCAAAGTAAAACGAAAAGCTCAAAATCCATCAGTCAGTTTTCGCCCAATGCCTCCTGTGCATGTATGTATGTATGTATGTATGCATGTCAGCGACTCACTCAGTGTCCGCAAGATGGTCGAGCAAATAAATCCTCGACACCGCTGGCAGCTTAATCGTAGCCAACAAATCGAACACGCCACTGATCACATCCGCCAACGCGATACCTTTCCCCCTCTTCAACGCCTCCACAGTGTTGTACGCTGTTGTAAACTCGTCCTCCATCATGCACTTGAGGATGGTTTCGATATCGGCGGGGTGCGGGTTGCCCGTGCAGTTGTAGACGGCGGATTCGTCGATGGGGGAGGAGGAGGATGCGGCGTGGCAGGCTTGGAGGATGTTGAGTGCGCGACGCATGTCACCGCGCGAGAGGGTGAGGAGGGATTCTTTGCCGGCTGGGGTGATGTTGCAGTGCTCGGATGCGATGATGTGGTCGAGGCGATGTTCGATTTGCGGGGGGGAGAGCGGGTGGAAGCGGAAACGGGTGCAGCGAGATTGGATGGCAGGGATGATTTTGTTGACGTAGTTGCAGATGAGGCAGAAGCGGACGTTTTTGGTGTATTGCTCGATTACTGCGACAGCAGACAGCAGATAGCACGTCGGTGCAAGCGTAGAGGGGAGGGTCAGCAACGCAATTCTCCTCTCGACAATCGCAGTTGGGGCCTACTATAACCAACTCACCTCTTCTCAAAGCGCCCTGTGCAGCCTGAGTCATAGCATCCGCTTCATCCAGCACAATCAGCTTAAACCCGCCCTTGTTGCTAAAAACGCTCTTTGTACTAGCAAAGCTCTTAATCTGCTCCCTAACCACCTCGATCCCCCTCTCATCCGACGCATTAAGCTCTAGCACGCTATTACGAAACTGTGGGCCAAACATCTCGCGTGCCATCGCGAGAATCGTCGACGTCTTTCCCGTCCCTGGTGGGCCATAGAAGAGGAGATGCGGCAGTCTGTTCTTGTCGATAAAGTTCTGAATGGTGGTGATGATGTCTCTGTGGGATACGAGATCGTCGAGGGTGGCAGGACGGTATTTTTCGACCCAGGGGAGGAGGTCGAGTTGCGGATCGGAAGAAGAGGCGAAAGAGTCGTCCGACTTGCCTTTGGCTTTGGCTTTGGCTTTGGCTTGGGAGCTCATTGAGATGTGTGATGGAGGAGTGGAGGGTGGAAAGGCGATGATGAGGGGATGATGGAGAGATGGTTAGAAGGTTATGCGCTGAGCGCATGAGTTGATCTGTTGTTCTTTTTTTTGGTGTCACCTGCGACGCATTACTCTACGCGACTCACTCACTCGCTCGCGAAGTAAAAGTTGAATTGAAAGTCGCGCGTCTCTCAAACTCGTCCGTCACTTGACAGCACAGACAACGCCATAACTCAGCAATCAGCACACACTCAACCCTCCTCCACACAAGCACTAACCATGCCGCACACCGAACTATCCACAAAGTGTTGATCGCCTCATCACAATCAATCCAGCGCCATTCCAGTCTATCTAAAAACCCGCACCGTTTTGTATCATGCATTTCAAGCAATACCGACCTGCGTCACGCCCACGCGCGCCAAGTTGCGTGCTAATGACAATCTTACCGCATCGAGCTTGTCCTCCGCCTTGACCGCATCATCCACTTGCTGTTTGAAACCAGCCTCTTCCCTCTGTTGCTGTTGCGATTTGACGCCGAGGAGTTGGTTTAGGTAGCCTAGGAAGTGGTGTGACATGCTCGGGTGCATTGAGACGGCGGTGGTGATGCGTTCGACGGTGCGCAGCAGCTCGAATGTCTGCGTGCGGTCGAACCACGTTGCTCTTCCATCCTCCAGCAACGGAATGGCATCTACGAGGAGAATGGCGAGGAATCGTTCGGGTGCAGTCTCGGTTGTGATTAGTTCCACAAGCAGTGCAGCAGCTGCAGCGGATTGTCCAGAGGCGTAGAGGCGGTGGAAGTCGCGCAAGCGCGCAAGAAACGCGAGCTGTTTGGAGAAGATGGGGTTGGTGGTGTGGTTGGTGAGCGGGAGAGGGTGCGAATCGGAAAGGGCGGGGGAGAGGAGGGAGGGGGGAAAGGAGTCGATGATGCGGTTGAAGGCGGGGGCACCGCGAGTAATGTATGAGAGCAGGATGCGGTCGGAGATGGTTCGGATGAGGATGGTGTCAGAGGCTCGAAGGCAGTAGGCGATTGCAAGGCCGTACTGTCCCTGCTCCATCAGGGAACGCGACATTCTTCGGCACACAACGCGCGCTTCCAGCTCCAGACCGTGTTGCGAACATGCCCTCAGCACCTGCTCTGCTCTTGCCACTCCCCCTGCCTGCTTCGCTGCTCCCGCATCGCTACCGTCAGCGCCCTCGTCCATCGCATCATCCATATCCTCCTTTTCATCTCCGTCCCCTGTCGGACCTGGCGCGTCCAACGGCACAGAAAGAATAACGTGCGACATTTTTTTCCTTCCTTCCGCCCCGCACGCCGCCAGGTAATCGATGCTGATCCTCCACAGCCCCTGCTCGTCCAGCAAGCTCTGCGCATACTTGAGCAGCAGCTCTCGGCGCAACTCACCCGTCTCTGTCTGCTCCTCATCCTCAAGCAACCCAACCTTGTCAGCAAGGTCGGCCAGATGAGCTCCAAGCCAGATGTCGACTTCTTGCGACTTGTGCACAGCCTGACGTACCTCGCCCTTGATCAGGTACTGCTGTACGAGCTCGCTGGCGATGGTGCCGTCGATGGGGAACTTTTCCAGGATGATCGCCGCGGTGGTGGGGACATCATCACGCTTGAGAGTGGGGTGAACGAGGGTGCCCCAAGCACCGAGAGCCTCGCGCCAGTCTTCGCAGGCTTCAAAGATGCGATCCTTGACGCCCGCCATGAGTTCGAGCAGACACCTGAACTGCGCTTCGTATTCCAATCGCTCGTCCTCGATTTCTTCAGTGTGGCCCGCTTCGGCTTCCATCTCGTCCATCTCTTGCTCGAGTGCGCTGATGAGTTTGCGCACAGAGCTGAGCCAGCTGCGGTGGGCGGAAACGAATTCGTGCTCCATGGAATAGTTGGTGGAACGGGGAAGGGTCGAAAGGAGCTTGGCGGCTTTTTGGGCTACTCGGCGGATGACGGAAGAGGGGTGAGAGTCGAGCGAGTTGAGGACGGAGGCTGCCGAGGTATGGAACCCGCGAAGCACGCATCGCAGCACATAGTCCCAGTAGGAGGGGTGCTCGTGCGGCACGGAAGACTCTGCGATCTCCTGGCCCTCTTCAGTAGTGGGTGCAACGTCGAACGAGTTGAGCCAGTGTAGAAGCTCTTCTCCCACGACGCTGATTCCGCGCCCATCTTTGGGGTAGTAGAGCACCTCTGCAAGCCTGAGGATTGTCTGCACATCACGCCATTTCTGGAACTGTGCTGTGTCTACAGTGTCGTCGAGCTGTATCCTCTCGAGGTAGTCCTGGATAGCACGTGCATAGTGCTCACTGATTCGGTTGTAGTACTGCACAGTCTCCGTGGAGGGAAGAATGGATGTGCCTGCTGCTCCGTGGCCTGCGCGATCTGTGAGGAGTGCCTCCTGGTGGATGCGTTGCAACGAGGTGAAGATGGTGTAGGTTTGCGTATAGAGTGTCTTGAGGTCAGAGGAGGTGCCCCAGTCATAGCTGACTTTGGCTGCTGCTGCACCGCTGGCCGACATGGTCACTTTTGGCGTCTAGATGCCAGGCTTAGGCGGGCGGTGACGGATGGTGTCTGTGACAGGTGGGATCGTGGAGTGTTGACCAACCTGACGAGCGCGTTGATCTTCGTCTGTGTTGGTTGTGCCTTTGCGCATCAATATTTCAATTCTCGGAACTCGGACTACTCCACCCTCAGAATGTTTCTCGACAACAACGACGTCTGGCAAAACTCGAGATGAACTAATCCAGCGCAGCTTTCTGCCTTCGTCAGTCGTGGACTTTCGCGACGTCACCAATCTACAGTAAGATGCTCCTTAGCCTTTGCGAGACACGCATGTCTGGCTTACCAGACGCTGAAATCGGCTTGACACAGAACGATGAGCAACATTGCCGAGACAGTATGAGGATTGCATAGAAATACATGATGCGAAGTTGAGACGATAGAAGGAACTGGGGTATATCTGGTGAGAGCAGCGGCTTTCACCGTGCAGAGAGCAGGTTGGAGACGTGTCATAGACGCACTGCCAAGGCTGTGTGGGTTGTGTAACGAAAGCCGGGCTGGACTGCGACATAGTCGAGCGTCATCAATACTGTGTAGTGTGACGATAGCGCCTTTCCGGATCAGCGAGCAGATGCCGATGTTTCGCGGTTCGCACAACGTCAGGCTCTAATTTCCGAACGCTGTTGCTGCAAAATCCAAAGAAGAGGTGAGGAGACGCGGCATACTGGAAGTCGCTCGCATGGTGTTGGTAATGTCGGAGCCATTTAGCATACCGCTCATGCCATCTCCTCGGCAGGGTCCGCCTTTGTCCGCTGCTTATTGTCAATCCCGATACCTGCCGCTCTCAAACTCTCCTCGATAGTGTAAGCCGGCTCTTCGGCGATCTTTTTCGCCCTACGCTTGTGCAGCTTGGACGCAATGTGAGTGAGCTGGTCCTTCTGCGAGGGAAAGTGGCGATCGCACTCGACGCAGTAGAACAGGCCGAGACCGGGCTTGTCGACATCGAGATGCTTGGGGTTTTGCAGTTCGTCGAGCTTGTTGGGATCGTTGAGGTTGGCTTGGATCTGGTCGGGGTCGAGTTTTCTGGCTCTTGTGCGCATGGCACGCTTGACGTCGCGTCGAGCGTGGTGCGTTTTTTTGCCGTGTCGTGTGCGCGTCATGGCGGGGTTATGGGACTGAGTCAATGTGCAGGTGGTGTAAAGGAGTGGGCACGGCTGATGATGGGTTTGGATCCGGTGTGATGCAGAACAACGACGAGGTGATGGTGGCGGCGAGGCCAAAGAGGTGGCCCAGAAAGCGAGCGACATTTCTTGCAAAAGCTGCACATGCAGTGCAGGGTCTCGACCAGAATATGCGAATTTTTTTTTGGGTTGAGTGTCTTTCAAGGGACCCGTACAAATCGGGGATCGGGGGGTTTTGCTTTCCCGCATCGCACGATCTCCCCCCCGCCTAGCAAATTTCATTGTACAGAATTTAAATCACGTGTCCTCGGCCGAGCTCAACCCACTTCCCGCAGAGAGCCAAGCTGCTGCCTCCAACTTGGGTTTGAGTCGAAACAAGGGCCCGGCTGTACGTTCGAGGTCGGAAGATGTGAATCGCACTGGAGACTGAGCTGGGAGAATCAAGGCTAGGCTAACACTCAGAGTGCGGGATCGATTTAGGTGGCAGACTTTGAAATCTTGGACTCAAGCTAGCCAGTCAGCCAGTCAGTCAGCCAGCCAGCCAGCCAGGCCAGAGAGTGTCGTTGAGCTTAGCACGTCAAGCGTTGATCCTCATCCTTCTGCTCCACCGTCAAGACCATCAACACATCATACCTCGTCAAAATGGTAAGCTATCATCGACATTAGAGCCATCAGCAACGCAGACACCGACATCGCCACGCCAGCACACCGTTATCCCGACATCGCAATCGTCACTCGTCTAGTCCAGCGGGGGACCATGCCGCATCGACAGTGCATCCACTCGGACCCATGACTTTTTCGACATTCAGCAACCGCTTTCAGAGGTGCAGCATTGTCGCGTCCGCTGTGCACGACTGCGTAGCATCTGAACAGCAAGAGGGCCTCACCAATAGCAGTTGCGGCAGGACAGAGCACCAGGATAGACGGGTATGGGTCACAGTGCAACACAGTGGAGGGAATAGGGTATCAGAATTACAGCAGGGAAGGTGGTCGTGATGGTCTGTCGTGGAATGAGGGCCAAGGTGATTGCTAGGGTATACTTGCCGTCCGTCGGCTGTCTATTGCAGACAAAGTTCAGCACTGGTGTGATGAACGTGTTGACGGAAGCGCAACTCAATCTAGTACATGACAGGATCGGTGGATGTGGACGCTCGGAGCGCATTTGGCCGTGGGTAGTCTTTGACAAGGGCGTTTTGGTCGTCGTCTCGCATCCGCGAGTGTCAGGTTCAAAGGCAGCAGAAGGGCCAAGATCGGACTAGAAACAACAGTCTTGGTTCCAACACAATACCCCGCTATCACAGTCATCATCCCGACAGCGCTAGCCTGCCCAGACCACAAGACCTTCGTTCCGCTACCACCAACCCCAGCATTCGCAGCGTCACAAATTCACCCGTCCCACACAACAAACCTCGCAACCCTGGCGATGTCGGCACCAAATCTGCGTTGATTACGCCCTCTCCTCCCAACAGCACCCTATCAACACCTATGCTGACTTGTTTCACCCGTGATCTTTGTTTTCACAGTCTCGTCTTTACGTCAAGGGAAGGATTATGGGCCACAAGCGCTCGCAGCGCGTGGCCAAGTGCCACACTTCGCTCATCAAGATTGAGGGCGTGGAGAAGAGCGACGAGGCCAAGTTCTACCTGGGCAAGCGGGTGGCTTATGTCTACAAGGCGACTAAGAAGGTTAGGGGCTCCAAGATCCGCGTGATTTGGGGCCGCATTACGCGTCCTCATGGTAATTCGGGGGTGGTTCGTGCCAAGTTTGCGCACAATATTCCTCCGCAGGCTTTTGCTGCGAGTGTTCGCATCATGCTTTACCCCTCGAGCATCTAGGCGGTTTGCGAAACGGTCGACTTTTTCCCATTCGTCAGATCATATGTTTTGACGTTACGACATTCAACACCAAAAAGGCGGTGATCGTGCCGGTGGATGACTAGCACGCGGAGGCGGCTTGGGAGCTGAAAGAGGTTCGAGCGAGGTGAGGGGGGTGACGCTTGTGTTTTTAGCAACTCTCGCCAGCTTTCTCTTTTTCTTCTCGTTTCTTTTGTCGACTCCCCCCGTCCAAGCTTGAACCAAGGTTGCCAACGTCGCTTTCTCGTCGGTCCCCACGATTCAGGGGACGATCAAGTATACCGCCGCCCCTTTTCCATCTTCTCCCCCACCAACCCCCCACCCATGCATCCCGTTCCACCCATGAACGGATCTCTACACTACACACACACTCGATTCTCTTGCACAGAAGAAATGCAGAACATACGAAAAAACTCATCGTCCAACACAGGGACGGTCTGATTTCCATTGTGATACGGTTCCCTTTCCCCATCCTTTTCTGCCGTTCTTTGCCCCCTTTGTTGCAGCTGGCTTTTGTTGCTTGCGGGTTGCGGCTGAGTAGGGGGCTACTCCTGTATTATCTAGTTGCGGGCGTAGATACATCCACGGCCCGCGACTTAAACTGACAGGAAAGATTGATGCCTCTTGCATTGTCAACTCCAGACTCGGCTCCCGTTTGGGGGTGGTGGGTTTTGGGAGGATGCGGAGGTTGCGGTTCTTGCAGATCGGCCCCGACTCCCAAACATGAGGAGGCACGTTTTGAACGGATCGCACATTCACCCCCCTTCCTCCTTTCCCATTCATCCCCATGATCCCCTTATGGTGTTCAGCATTGGATTGATTCGGTGGGTGCGACTGTTGGTGGATACAAATACAAACGAAATCTATTCTTATCGAACTTGGGGTTCAGTCTAGGTGGAGGGTGGAGGAGCGTCTGGGTTGATGCGCGCGTACTGCGAGCGGTCGGGAGCGTGGCTGAGGGCGCGACCGAACCTGGCGGTCAAGCTGTCACGTATGGAAGTGAGACCTTGGATGGGCTGGAAGGATGGCAACCGGGCTTGGCTGCCACCGACCATGTTTCGAGCAATGATGACCCACATGGGCGGCCATGAGTTGTCTGATGATGCTGGGCGCAAGCCTACCGGTGCCGGCTCGTCAGGAGACGTCGTGGTGTTGGGAGTGGGGGTGGGAGGCTGCGCTCGACGAGAAAAGCGGCGAATGCGGCTCGTGTCCGGCCTGTCATCCAGGTCCGCACGCTCTGACGGAAGTTGAACTGGAGGCGGGGAAGCGTCTGGTGCAGCATCCGGTTGTTCTGCAGGCTGGTTGGGGAGAAACTGTCTCGCCAAGATCTGGTCGTAAATCGGGCGCAATCGCACCACAGCAATGTGATGCGTCAAGCTCGTGCGCTCTCTCTTCCTCTCCTCCTCTTCATCCAAACCGAACACGGCCGCTTCTTCATCCCGCACATCCCAGCCCTGCCCCAACCCATCGTCTTCAGCCACGCTTGCGAGATCGTCCAGAGCGCTGGGCTCTCCATCGGGTCTGACTTCATCCTTGCCCGCTTCGAACGCGATGATGGTCATGAGCAGCTGGACGAAGCCGACGGTTGCGTCGATGAGCAACATGTGCATCCGGTTCGGAAGCGCGCTCTGGCCGATAAAGTCGATGAAGATGGCATCGCCCATGTTTGTGTTGCTTGCTGGGGCCCAGAGGTGAGCTAGGGCGAGGAGGGTGTTGAGACAGCAGAGGAATACGACGAAGAACGGGAGCGACCAGGTAGGATGCATCTGTAGCGGGTTGCAGAACTGTACTTGCAGCGCGGCTTTGATGATGAGCAGGAAGGTACGGTTGTCAAGCAGCCAAGTGTAGACGAAGAGAATGAAGCAGAGCAGATCCAGCTAGTCTCGACAGATGACGCGATAGGAATGATTGTAGACATGTCAGCACTTTCAGCATGCCATGACCTTCAAAAGAAAGTGAAACGGAAATGTACTTACAGACTGGATCAGCTCCTTCCTCTCGAAGTACATGGTTGCGGTGGCTTCGGCTGATCAGGAGCCCATCTCTGCGCCACCGTTCGGCCCGTCTTGTGTGTGCGAAGGCTGGTTTGACAGTCGCAAGGTCCGATTTGACGGTCAAGAAGGTGGTTAGAGTGTCGGCACCATTCCCGAGTTTGCGGACATGGCAGGCCCATGCGTTGTCGGCTGCGAGAATGTGACTTTGGAAAAGGTGGAGCAGGTTCATCATCGATCGGGAAAGTGCGTTGAATCGGGCTGTGACATTTTTGAGAAACGCCGTCGGTTTTGGACCCTGAATTGCATTTCACTTGACGCGCATATGCTTCGCGTACTGTACAGTTACAACCCTCTTAGCTCTTTTCGCACACCACCACCACTCACTCTCCCTCTGGTCGAGTCCATATCAGCACTGTCAAATCGGCGATCTGGAGGACCACCTGATCATGCACCGACCACCCGCACCAGGATACGGCAGCGCAGAAGCGGGGCCCTCGCGCCAACCTGCCTGCTTCGCCCCTCCCAAACCCAAGAAGCGTCGCCGCCTGCAATTCACCTCGCAGCTCCGCAATACCATCGAACGCTACAACCCTGATGGCACCGAAACCGTCGAGTACCTCCACCACCAATCCACCCAGCGTCTCAAACGCAAGTGGGACAGCATCTTTGAACGCTTCAAACACGCGCACTTGCAGGAGCAGGACGAGATTTACCTTGGCAACCGCGCGAATGGCGAGCCGATCGTCGTGGTCAAGGATCGGGGGAGCTTGAGGAGTTTACGCCAGAGCATGGAGTTTGGAGTGTTTATCAAGGATGAGGAGTTGCAGGGGTGGAAGGATCGGCCAGAGGCGAGGGAGGGGGAGGGGAGGGGGATGAGGATGATTTGGAGCAGGGTTGGGATGCATCGCAGGGGCCGATACGTGCGCAGGGGAGGGGGCGGGTGGTGAGGGCATCGAGTAGTGAGGATGAGGGGGAAGAGGAGGATCCAGCTGCGAACGATCCCGACTTGCGAGAATTTCTCCAAGCAGAGGCGCAACGCAAAGCCATGCTCAGAGAGACAGCAGGGTCCGAAGAGGACGATGAGGACGACCCCGTCATCGACTTTGGCGATCCATCCTTTGCCGACTCGCCTCCTTTTCATGCTGCTGCAATCCCTCCCTCAAGAAAATATGCTCCCGTAGCGTGCAATGCGGGTCTGCATCCCGCGGCAGCCACACGACCACCGACGCAACCCGACCTGATGCTGTCTTCTTCCGAAGACGAGGACGACACAGATGTCGTCACTGTGCACAGCGATTCAGACGAAGAGCTCATCGATTCGATCCGAACCAAGAGACAGAACATTGAAGAGCTCCTGCAGTGCACCACACCGTTCGAGACACTGCCCTACAACGACATCTTCGCACTCGCTGACCTGCTCAACATCTCGGACAACACGTCGCGCCTCTACATCGATCTCGCTTCGGATGATGAGGAAGAGGTCGTCGAGGTGGACAACGAGGCACGGGTCGCCAAAGTGGCGAGTGAACAGATTGATATCGGTACAGGGACCGAACAAAGCGAGGTGATAGAGGGGAACAACGAAGCTGTCGTCCATCTCGCAAGTTCGTGCCCGTCATCGCTGGTGGTGGATCCATCTTTTTCGCAGTCGTCTGAGCTGATGACCTCGCAGACAACAGCAGCGATGCTACCGCCATCGAGCACATCAGAGGTGCCTGCACGACCAACGTCTCCGCCTGCCATGATCGAACTCGTTCAACAGCCTCAGCTCGAGACGACGCAGACGCCGCAGAAAGCTCCCGCGGCGTCGTTGTCTCCTCCACTCACTGCAGAGACACAGCATCAACCTAGAGCTTCGAAACACGCAATCCCCCGCTCGCAGACACCCGTTTGTCAACCGACAAACACTCCGATTCGCACGCACCACAGCCCGAACATCACGCCTCGCAGGCAGACGACTTCTCCGCAAACTCAATCGAAAACTCAGCCGCGTTCGTTGTCCAAAACCCCACATCGCACTCCATCGTCATCCAATCCCGCACCTGGCTCGGGTTCGCCCTTCTCATCATCACGCAAGAAACGACAGCAGAAGCCATACCGCCGGTCTCGAACACGGCTCGATTCGGAATCAGCCGACGACGAAGCTCTCCCAGAATGCGGCGGTCCGACAAAGTGTATCAAAACTTTCTGCTTGCATTGCGTCAGCCTCTCTCGCCCTCGCCCTCGCCCTTGATTCTATGAAATGACATCCTCCTTCTCGTTCCCCGTTTCTCCTACCTCTATTCTAGGTGTGTGTGTGTGTGTCGAAAGCATTGTAGGGAGGGTTCTAGGCGTTGGGGTTGTGGGCGGTGCGGTTTCGGAGAAGGATTTGGGCGATGAGCTGGTTGCAAGCGAGTTCTTTGCCTTCCTTGATGCTGCCAGCGAACGAGGTGTGGGTAGCGCTCAGGCCGTCGAATGTGACCTGCACCGAGAAGCTGAGGAAGTGGCTGGGTCAGCGTCGAGGCAGAGTCGGTTGGAGATGTGAGAAGTTAGGATAACGTTAGGCCCGCACACGGAAACGGAAGCTTGGAGGCTTGGGGGCTGGGGGTGGACTTACGCAGCGCCAGTAGCTGTGTGGCAGAACACCGGGTTGGGAAGGTTTAGCTGTGCTGCCAGCTCTGCATTGCATCATTGAAACCATGGGGGAATGACAGATCAATATACCATGCACTCGATCGGAAGGGGAGGGAATACTGCATGGAGGTGAAGGGGATATGTACCGTAGATCTGAGCAACGCTGGACTTGGTGGCATCGTACATAACCTGTTTGCCCTTTCCCTTACCGCGGATTTTGATGTAGAACGGCACCTCCGCTTCCCCCTCCCCCTCCCCGTTTCCCTCCTTCTCATCCATGGCGGGAATTTCGACGTCGTCAGCGGGATCAACTATGTGATCGCTCAGGACTAGAGCACCAACCGCAGGAACGAAGGCAGCCTTTTCCGAGGCGGCGGGGGGGAAAGCGGTCTTAAGATAGCCAGGGATATCCTTGCCTCCAATGCTAACGAGGTTGCGCGTGGTATCTGCGTACTCCTTCGTGCGCTCCATGTTTGGCTCTGTTTCAGCAGGCATTGAAAAGATGCTTGGAGGTTGGAGGTTGGAGGTTGGAGCAGCGACATCGAGGGGGGTGGGGGGGGTGTAACGAAATCAACCTATCCTTATATAGACCGCACACCCCCCAACAAACATCCCAGACATGGGTCTCGAGAGAAAGAGACAAATCCTTCCTCCGTTCCCAGCACCGAGCAAGCAGCTCGCGCAACACACCGGAAAGACCACAGACGGAGCAAGATGATGGTTGAATATAAACAAGTCAGTAGTGCGCACCGGAATGAAAGTTAACTTAGCGCAAGCGCGCTCGTTTCATAATTTCAGTTCACAGCCCACTTCTGCGCACCCTCATCCATTCTCCCCACGCTGTGGTAATCGCGTCACAAGCTTCACACAAACAAGCTCACAAGTCCGTCAGCGAACGGTATTCAACATTGCAGTCAGAGTCTATACGGTGAAACAAAGCACACAAAAACCAAAGGAAAGATGGGGAAATGGGAGCAGCCCTTGCTATGCTCTGGACAACCCCTCAGTTGTCACCAAGCTATCAAGGGGACTGGAAAAATGCTTGGATGTGCGAATACCGAGAGTGGCCGTAAACCAGTCCACAAGGGCAGCGATGCTCGTGCGTGAGGACTTGGACCGGATCCCTCAATCCGAACCGCGGTCCTCGCAGCGTAGCAAAGCCGACCGCAAACGGCAGCTCTAGGTCAAGTCAATGAAATGTCAAGAGAGTCGGGAAAGGAATCGCTCTATTGGATCAAGGCAGCGAGCTGAGCCTTGAGTTCTGGGTCCAGGGTCGAGATCTGGGCGAGGATGTACTGTGCCTTCAGCTGCTTGCTAGCCGTAAGCAGCGAGGCGGCCGATGCCTCGAGGTGCTCGGCAACCGCCTTATCGTCATCTGAAGCCGCAGCGCCAACAAACTGTCGGAGAGCAGCAACACGCTCGGTGTGCTTGAGCAGCGGGTTGGCCTCAGCAATAGTGCGCTCGGCAGCCACCTCCGTAAGCCTCCTCCTGAGACGCCAGTAGAAGTATCGTCGCGCGTTCTCCCATGGCAGCGCGGATCGGAGCACACCAGTAGCAAGCATGCGTCCTGCTCGGTCGTGCGCATCGGCGTACTCGGTAGCAATGGCAGTGAAGATGGGCGCAAGCTGCTTCTCTCGGTCGGCGAGCGCCTTGCGAGCGGCGGTCTGGGCGGTGAAGTCGGTGGCCTCGGCAGCCTCCTTACTGAGCTTGGCGTAGACGCTGTCGAGTCGCTCCATGGTGGCGCGCTGCTTGTCGGCACGGTACTTGATCTCGACGAGACCGGAGGCTTCGAGCACACCACCTCGTGCGCTGTTGACATCGGCCGACATCTCAATCAAACCATTGTCGTTGATCGCAGAGTCGACCACAACCCACGAACCACCACGCAGCTCTCCCATGGGCGGGATGTGCACAAACACGGGCTGCTTGTACGACGAAAGACCGTCGACGATCTTGGAACCCTGCTTGAGGATCTCATCGTACATGTCCTGCTGACCACCCGAGAACCCTCGCCAATTGGCAAGAATGAAGAGCGGAAGACCCTCCTTGTCAAAGTCCCAGATGGCCTGTGCGGTCTTGTACGCCGAGTTGGGGTACCAAACCTGACCGGCTTCCATGATGCGCTGCTCGGTCGAATTAGGGTTGGCAGGGTCGGCGGGAACGACACGCTCAAGAGTGCGGGTCTCAACAGCGATGACACCGATGGGAATGCCACCGAGACGAGCACGACCTGTGACGACCGAGGTGGCCCAGCCGCCGAGGGTCTCAACAAACGAGCCCTCGTCGAAGAGACCAGTGAGCTTGGAGCCATCCTCCTCCTTCTTGCCGTTGATGAGCCATCGTGGATCATAAGGACCACGAGGAGGCTGGTAGGTGACCGCTCGGTCCCAAGTGTCGGTGGTGGGCATAATGGGCAGAGGTCCGCCGCGCTGAGCAGGGACATACGACATCCAGTTGACAAAGGCCTTGACGGCATCGAGGTCGTCCTGAGCAGTCAAGTGAGAGACACCGTTCTTATACATGATCTGAGGACCACCAAGCTGCAGGTTCGAGGTGTAGACTTCACGTCCCAGCAACTTGTTGAGCGCCTGGTAACCAGTGAGGATCAATGGCGAACCCTCAACCTGGATCACACGCTCACCGAGACGGGCAAGGTAGGCACCGATACCGACACTACGTCCGGTGACGATGGTGACGGTGAAGATCTGGTCCCTGGCTCGGCTGGTCTCACCAGCAATGAGACCACTTCCCGAGAGACATTCGACACCAAGGCCGCCCTGGGGCTGGCCAATGATGTCGCTGATGACGTTGTGCTTGGTGCCGTCAACTGCCTGGATAGGCTTGGTCACCACACTGCCGGGAGCCTTAGCCTGAACGGCGTGGAGAGACTCGTCATCAAGGTAGATGTACTCAAAGCCCTTGGCGGGGTCGTCGCCGACGAACTTGACCTTGAACAGATCGAGAGCCTCGGTGGCTAAACCGATACGGGCACCAGAGTTGGCCGAGATGTAGAGACGAGGTACGCCAAGTTCACGGGCAAGCTTCGAGGCAGCAGCGAAGAAGCGGTCCTCAACAGGCCCGAACGAACCGGCCTGGATAGTGACATCGTTGCCAATGACGACGAGCTTACGTCCAGTAGGGTACTCGGGGGTGAGCACCTCGACCATCCAGGCAACCATGCCGATGTTGTTCATACCGGGGGCACGCTTGACCTCGCGCAGGTTCTCCTGCTCGTCGAAGACGAGCTCAACTGCCGACTTAATGACCTCGGTAGGAATCTTGCTAGCAGCAACCTTCCTCCATGAGGCACGAACGGCCTGGCCGAGCACGTCGATGAAGTCGTACACGAACGTAGTCTGCAGGGCATGAGCGCGCGATCGTCGGGACTGGAGGGCAACCTTGGTGGTGTAAGGGAAGTGAGCGCTCTGGGCGTTCAGAGTGGCCTCCTTGCCCGCAGGCTCGATGCCACGGAGAACGACGGAGCCATCGTCGGCAGCGATCTCCTCGTAGGCCTCGTATCGGACGACCAGTCCGGTCTCGTTGGTGACAAAGGCACGGATGGGGCGAGGCTCGCCGTTAGGCCCGCTGAGGATCATTCGGATCTCGGCACCAGTGATGCGGAGACGGAAGAAACGGGTGCCATGTCGCTCGAGGAATCCAGCGATGGCCCTCTGCACGTCCTCAAGGCTGACGTCGAGCTGGTAGATGAATGACATGAAGATGTGCGAGGCATCGGCAGTGCGGTACTCGGGCTGGCCGAGGGCGACCTCGATGACGTTGAGAATGTCGTTCACGATGCGATCCGACTCGGAGATGAGGTAGGCAGCCATGTCGCCCTGAACACGACCAGGTCGGACGAGCGAACGGACGAAGAATCGGGTGTCTGCGGAGTTCTGGATACCTCGAGCAAAGTAGAGGTGGATCGTAGACGACGAAACCGGCACCGGAGTGAGCTCGAAGTTCTTGCTGACCCTGTCGAGCTCAAGCTGGTAGGCGAGCGCTGGTTCGATGTTGCGAATGGCCTTCTCCTCGGCCCAAATGCCCTGCTCGCTGGGTCGGAAGGTGGCGAAGAAGGGGTACATGCCGGGCTTGCAGAGGAGGTAGGTGACACGGCGGATGCGGGCAGTGGCGAGTTCCTTGGCACAGGTGTTGGTATACTGAGCGAGCTTGCTTCGCACCTCGGCATCCACGAAGTCGGCCTGGTCAACCACGGCAACATTGAGCACATTGATGGGAGCACCGCTGGACTTGCCAAAGAACTTCAGCACCTTGGGGAGGAGGTCAGGGATGTCCGAGACGTCAGCGGCGCTGGTCATGGCACCGGTGCGCAGCTCAGAAACAGCGCGAGTCTTCTTGTCGTCTGCCATGTTGAGATCAGTGATAGAGACCTGTCGCTCACGCTCCTTGAGGGAGGAAGAGCTTCGCGGCAGCTGGAACTGCCAAGTGAGCACAGCGCGCTCTTCCACATCGAAGTCCTCGACGGCGTAGTCGAAGTTGACAATCTCGTAGGCTCGGTAGGCTCGGACGACATAAGTGCAGAGCGCAGCGAAAGCGATGTGATGCTCGCGAGAGCCAAAGAAGCTGTGCAGCACATCGTAGACACTGTATTGCGAGTCGCTGAGCTCACGGAGGACCTCGAGCGAAGGTGCATGGTACTCGTCGTCACCACCATACTTGGACGAGGTAACGGAGCTGCGAAGGATGGCTTGCATTTGAGCCGAACGATCAGCAAGGCTGGGCATGTCTGCGTCGAGCGAGACCTCTCGGGCTTTGAGGGCCACAGGAGCAGTCGACTTGCCCTGGAGCGAAGCGAGCCGTCGCAGAGCCTCGATCATCTGAGCACCGCTGGTGCGCGAAACGAGCGAGGTGCCCTTGATGTGCTTGTCGAGGAGGGTAAGCAGAAGAGCATTTTTGCGGTTGATACCGTTGCGCGAGGTCTGCAGAGCAACGACCTTGTCAAGGTCGCCATCAGCCTGGAGACGCAGTTCAAGAACGACGTCAGCTTCACCAGTGAATTTGGACTCGATGTCGTAGTACTTCTGGAGGAAGGAGGCGAGCACGTTGCCCTCATGCGCCTTGAGGCCGCCAGCGTAGGCCTCGAAGAGCTGGTAAAGCGGAGCGATGGTGTTCTGCACCTGGACGCGGATGGCAGGGTCAACGCTGTCACGCAGGAAGTTCTCAGTGAGCTTACGCAGACGAGCGGCAGGGAACTCGACGTTCTTCGAGTGGCTCAACTCGATGGTGTTGCGCACCACATCCTCGAGCCTGGCGGGAATACGGCCACCCAAGCTGGACAGGATCTGGGAGGCCTGGCCGTAGGGCAGCTCCGGGTTGCGGAGGGTCTCGATGAGCTCCTTGATGACAGCCTGCATGCGGAAGCTCTGGTCGTAACCATCGAGGATGTCGTTAAGCACCTCGACAAGGTAAGTGTAGCGCTGGTGGGGCTTGCTGCCAATGATGACGGGCAGACCAAAATCGGGCAGCTGTCCAGCGAAGGGCTTGGCGTGCTGAACACGGCTAGGGTCGTCGAGCGAGAGAATACCGATAATGTCACCAGGGCTCAGGGCGACACCGGCGGTCTTGACAAACGAGACAACACCGTCCTCAGCGGCCACGAGGGGCAGGTACATCTTCATGACCTCAATCTCGGCGATAGCCTGGCCAGCCTTGACGTGGTCGCCGGAGTCGACCAGGAAGCGGACGAGTTTACCGGGCGAGGGCGAGCGGATCTGGGTGGGGTCGTTCTCCTGCTCGATGAGGCAGGTCTTGGAGTCGATCATGAGACGGGTCATGCCGACCTCCTCACGCCAGTAGACGGGGTGCGACTTGCCGGAAAGACCGATGAGCAGACCACCGTCGGTAAGAGGACGGAGCTGCACCAGGGTGCGTCCACCGTTGAGGTAGAGAACCCAGCCCGAAACCGAGCTGCGAGTAGCAGTGAAGTTGTACTTGACGTTCTCGTAGATGAAGTCGATGGAGAAAACCGTCTTGATGGTGTCACGAGGAGGCACCTGACCCTTGTTCAGGATGCGCTTGTACTCGTCCTCGCACTCGCGGGCCAGGAGGTGAGCCTTGACGGCAGCACCGCAGATGACAGCGAGGTCGGCAGGAGGTCGTTCAGCAGTGAGACGGTCCTGAATGAGACCGTCGAGCCAGCCAGTGGTGATCTTGTTGGACTCGAAAGCGTCAGTCTCGAGGAGTTTGATGAGATACTCGACGGTGGTTCGGAAGTCACCGCGAATGGAGAGCTCCTTGAGCGAGATGACCATCTGCTTTCGGGCCTCGGAACGGTCGGCACCGTAAGCGAAGATGTGACCGAACTGCGAATCGGCGTACTCGTGGAGCGCACCGCTGGTACCGACGGAGAAGTAACCCCAGGTGGAGGTGCTGGAGCGGAAGTTGAGCTCAGTGAGCGCTCCCATGCCGGGCTTGAAACCAGTGTCGGGGTTCTCTGCAGTGATACGACAGGCAACGACGTGGCCCTGGGGCTGGGGCTTGCGCTGGGTCTTGAACGACTCGGGGCTGGTGAAGTCGAAATCGATGACTTCGTTGCCGCGAGGGTCCATACCGTAGAGGGTTCGGATGTCGCGGATGCAGTAGAGAGGGATACCCATGGCGACCTGGAGCTGGGCGGCGGGGATGTTGACACCGGAGACCATCTCGGTGGTGGGGTGCTCGACCTGGAGACGGGGGTTGAGCTCGAGGAAAGCGAACTCGCCCGACTCGGGGGAGTAGAGCCACTCGACGGTACCGGCAGAGACGTAGCCGACGAGCTTGGCGAGACGCACAGCGGCCTTCTCCATAGACTCACGAGCATCCTCCGGAGCGATGGTGACAGGAGCCTCCTCGATAATCTTCTGGTGACGACGCTGAACGGAGCAGTCACGACCAAAGATGCTGATGGCATTACCGTACTGATCAGCAAGCAGCTGGACCTCGAGATGGCGGGCCTGGCCGGCGAGCTTCATGACAAATACGGGCGAACCGGGGACCTCACCAAGGACGGCGTTGTAGAGCTGCTTGAAATCCTCGCCGTTGGTGCACTTTCGGATACCCTTTCCTCCACCACCTTCGGAGGCCTTGATCATGACGGGATAACCGATCTTTTCAGCCTTCTCAAGACCCTCCTCGGCTGTGTGGATGCAGGCTTGCTGGTAGACATCGTCCGAGACGGTGAGGAAACCCTGCTCGCTCATCATGGTCTCCTTAATGCCAGTACCGGACCATGGCATGCATGGCACATCGGCGTGCTGAGCAACAATGGTAGACGAGATCTTGTCACCGAGCGATCGCATGGCTGAGCCAGGAGGACCGATGAAGATGATCTTGTTCTTGGACGCGGCAAGCGACTCGGGGAGACGAGGGTTCTCGGAGGCGTGACCCCAACCGGCCCAAACGGCGTGAACGCCGGCTCGCTCGGCAACGTCGACAATCAAGTCGACGTTGGCGTAGTTGTTGTTGTTGGAACCGCCGGGAACCTCGACGTACTGGTCAGCCATTCGAATGTAGTCGGCGTTGACCTTGAGGTCCTCAGGGGTGGCCATGACGGTGAACTCGATAGCCCGCTCATCGCCAAAGGTCTCGTAAGCCCATTTTCGAATGGAACGGATCTCCTTGACGGCGGCGATACCGTTGTTGCAAATGAGCACCTTGGTGATGACACTGTGACCGCCCTGCTTGCGGATAAAGTCAGCGACAGGACCCGAAGGAGCCGTCTCGAGCGGGTTACCGCCTGTGTTCAGGGATGAGATTTTGTGGAAATAAGTCAGTTATCATCATCTGGGCAGGAGCATGCTCATTGTCCTCCTGGAGCAAGACTTACCGATGAAGTGGCTGACAGCCTTGTGGTCAGGAGTCGGCATGTTGGCAAAAAAGGAGTTTCTTCTGGGAAGAATAGGGCTAGAATTGAGGTCCGGAGATGCAGATTGACGGAGCAAAGCTGAGCTTCACGAGCGAGGAAATGTGAAAGTCGAAGTCGGTGCACTTCAGCTTTCGAAATTTGTGTTGGAAGCAACGTTTGCGACGAGCGAGGGAGCTCAAGGGACAGCAAATGAAGCAAGGAGGAGAGAAGGACGAAGCTGCCAGAGAGGGATCTGAACGAAGCTGACTTCCAAGTCTAGTAATTGGGCCAGAGGGGATGGCGGGTCGTGAAAAGCTTCTGTGTCAGGTGAAGCCGAGGGGTGAAATGTCGCAGCGAGAGATCAAGGGTGAGGGAGACCTTGACGACGTTGCGGTGGATCGAGATAGTGGCTCAGCCAGCGATTGGCGTTGAGGAGGGAGGAAAGGATGAGATGCCTTGGGCAAGAACAGGGAAAGGGATGATGGTGAGAAGGCAAGAAGTGGAGAAAGCTCAGAGGGGGGAAAGATGAGAGATAGTGATCCGACGAGATTTCGGAAGAGCCGACCGACTGAACAACAAAGCTCAGAGTGGGGAACAGCGACAACTCGAAGCCAAAAAAAAAAAAAAAAAAAGCCAAAAGGCGAAACTCGATGGCCGACCGACCGACACTTTGTTGCGTCTTTGTCAAAAAGCGCACCACCAATGGAGCCATGCGGACTTGACGGCAAGACACACACACACACACACACACACACACACACATATACACACACTGCGTTCTAGCCAGAGCCAAAACGGCAAGGCATGTGGCGCGCGCACGGTTTGGTTTGATGGCGTCGGTCAAGACCTCGACATCAAAGCAACAGACGGTGTGTTCTTCTGCATGGTTCAGGATCACAATTCTTGCGGCCTCGCCTCGCTCGCTCGAACGTCTTCGTTTCGGGCCAATGCAGTTTCCCGTTTGCGATCCGCCTCGATGCGCAGCAACAGCAGAGTGGCACTGACCAACCTCTCTCTCTCTCCCTCTCTCTCGCAGAGAAGAGGGATGCGGAGAACCAAAATTTGATGACAGTTCCCGGCTCAACAATTTCCAACAAAAAAAGAGTGCTCCTCGGCTAAGTCGACGTGACCCAGAGAAGACCCTTGTTCCCCCATTCTCGCCGCACAACAACACCTTTTTTTTTTCTTTTTTTTCTTTTTTTTTTTTGTCGTTGCTGTGGGTTTTGCTGTCTGTGCGCACCACTGCCTTGCTTTTTCCCACCTTTTTCCGCCCCAACTTGAGCGTCCTGTGCCTTCATCATCGATCCTCCACTCCACTTCAATCCAAACCCCACTCACTCGCTATCCGATCCATCTTTCGTATCCGTGCTCCATCAAGCTCGCCGTCAAATAAGAGCTGGCCGTGCTGGATAGCCTTCACAGACTGCGATGGTTGCCATGTCCGGAACGAGGTTAGAGCTGCCGTGTCCTGCGCATATGCTTCTGAACATGCATCTGTTCGTCTTACCTAACGGGCTGTCCCATGAAGAAGGGAGAGGGAGAGGGAGCGGGAGAGAAAGTCGCGTTCAAATTTGGGCTGGGGTCGCGTTGGGCCGCCACTCGCTTCATCCTGCGCTGTCCTTTTCGGTCACCGCCCAGATGTTGGACTGCCTAGGGAATTTGCCGAGATCAATTTGCTCGACACGCTCCTCCAGATCTCTTTGACTGCATACTTTCTCAATACAGAACGCTTGTGATGGTCTGTGTTGTCCATCTCAGTAGCACAGATGGGCAGTGTGGCTCGTCGCCATCACCAGAGAAGCGACAACGGGTCCGAGCGCAAACGGCCAATGGCATCCAAGTCCCTGGGTTGAATTGCTTTTTCTTTCTTTTACGCATCCTCTTCCCTGCAAGCCGCTTTCTCGAATTTTTGGCAGAATTGTTGGTCCTGCAGCCCCAAGCCGCCGATGGCCTCCCATCGAAGTGCAAGTCGACAGCAGACCTCGACTTCGGCACCAGCTCCCGGCAGGTTCCCCTTTGCACGATGCCAGTCGACGCTGTTATACGAGAACATCAGTTCGGATATGACACGCTTGCTGGCCATTTGTTTGATGTCATGGCTGAGGAGTTGAAGGGAGACCGATGCGTTCGCATGAAGGCTGGCTGGACGTGGGGATAAAACCCAATTTCGAGATGTTGGGAAGAGGCAAAAATTCAATTCAATTCGATTCGATTCGCCGGATGCCAGCGGCTGGGTTGGGGATTTGTGCGCAGGGTCAATCGGGGATGGACCCCGATTGCTGTTGCAGTCCTTCACCAAAGACAGCTCTGAGCGGATCGTTTCGGGATAGTGACGACGAGATCTGCATCAAGTGCACCCTCTCGGAAAGAGAGTTTCTGCCTCTCTCGCTGGTAGTGTGCCTTGCAAGCGCTAGACGCTCGAATCGAGGGCAAGCAGATGCATTTAGACAAGGAAGGATAGCGCCAAAGTTCGTAAGTTTAAGAGCAGCCAGTTGTTGGGGAGACACGGACGCGCAATTTGGCAGGTCGCAGTCTAGCCACGCCACGCGGGCGGGAAGGAAATTTAAGCAATCGAAATAGGGCAGGGCAAATCCCAAGAACAAAGAATTGAAACGAATCGACACTCTTTACAGTAGCTTGACCCAAATTTGCTCCTGAGCATCCTGCGTAACGCACTTAGCAGCTACTGGGGAAAAAAAAGCGGCGAATGGTTCGGCATACGCACAAGGGCAGCACTGCCGTCGTTGTACAGCATGCTCTGTATACCTTTGTGTCGGTGATGCTTGCGAGCTGCGGGCACCGTCGGCCGCTCTCAGACTTGACGACCAAATGCCGA
Organism: Ustilago lituana; assembly: GCA_928869825.1. Classification (NCBI taxonomy): domain Eukaryota; kingdom Fungi; phylum Basidiomycota; class Ustilaginomycetes; order Ustilaginales; family Ustilaginaceae; genus Ustilago; species Ustilago lituana. The sequence goes on along the minus strand of CAKMYA010000016.1, from coordinate 193,805 downwards.
AAAGCCTTGGTGGAGAACCAGACCTGGGGCTTGGGTGTGCCGGGGTGTGCCCTTTGCGAAGCAAGTGTGAGATCTAGTTTGGCAGACTGATATCGATAGCCTAAAGCCCTAAGCCCAGTCTGCCCTCCGATATCGACCCGAAAGCGTCGTCCGGGTGTCTCCGTCTTGGACGTATTCAAAACTCGAATCTGATGTGACCATGCTGTGCACTCTCCTCCTTCTTTCGTCACACGACAGCATGGTCGGCATCCTGAGATGTTCGGACAGCATGGCTCAGGCAGGTGAGAACCGCTTCCCAACTGCGTTGCTGCTGAGAATGACGATCATCCTGCTTTCATGCCAACTTTGGTTTTGCTGAGCACCAAGTGGACTATGTGTTCGAAGCCTCTGGTGCTTCGAGAGAAACAAAACCCTCAAAGAAAAGAGGCCGCTAAATTCGAGAGAAAATCTCCTTTTGAGCTCAGGCTGGTGTCGTTTGAACGTCATTCAATCGGCGATACGCCATCACTTTGGTTGAGATGTAGCGGAAAGGCCGTGACGCGCGTCTGTAGAATCACTCGCTAATGCTGCGGAAAGTGTTGGTTTCGATTCCTCCACACAACAGCCGCGTCACATCCCGTGGCAAAAAGAAGCTCAGTTAGATGAAGAGCGACTCACGCTTTCGACTCAGCTCCTCATCCTCACCAACACGCCAACACCGCCTCAAACAGCAGCTCAGACGTGCTCAGACGTATCATCTCTCGCCGAAAGCTGCCCAACAACCGCTCATCATCCCGGAATGAGAGATATCGACGAGTCTGTTTGAGCTACATTTCCGACTGAAGTCCCACGATGAGCTCCGACTCTGGCAGCACAGCAGGGGGCAATACGCTCTGGCTCACCTTTCTGGCGGCTTGGATCGAAGAAGCGCAGGCGAAAGGTTCCAAAGTGGCCCGCACTTACCGCAAGGCACATCAATCACTTGCAGCCTGCCCTATCGAGTTCCAGCATCCGTGCCAGACCACACAACTCGCTGGGATTGGCCCGACCATCGCGAATAAGCTCGAGCAGGAATTGCAGAGATGGTGCGAGGAGAATGGAAGGACGATGCCAGAACGGCGTGAGTAATGTTCTGATCTATCTCAGGAAGGAGTTTGCTAGGAGACTGACACAAAGATCTGCTCTTCGACCTCGCTGCATGTACACGTTCCGCTGTAAACGTTTAGCGTCGCGCCAAGCTGCAGCACTGAATCAATCAACAGCAGCAGTTGCTGAGGGAAATGGCCCGGCAGATTCGAACGTCGCAGCAGACGGTGAACAAGACGACAGCTCTACGACCAAGAGGAAAAAGGCTGGAGCGTCGGAACGTCCGACCAAAAAGCGAGCTTATGTGCCGCAGCATCGCTCCGGCGCATACGGCCTTCTGGTTGGGCTGTACATCTCCACCCGGTCTAGCAGCTCCTCGCGCGAGGTAAAAGTGTCCAAGGCACAGCTCATCGCAGCAGCAAAACTATACTCGGACACGGAATACGAGGGCGGGGGCTCCTCGTCTCGCGCGTCGGCGGCAGTGCCACTCTCCAGCCAGTACGGCACTTTGGGTGGCACGGGCGGGTCTCGGTCCTTTTACACCGGCTGGACGAGCATCAAGACGCTCATTGCCAAAGGCTACGTGCTTCAATCAGGCAACCCGGCTCGGTATAGTCTGAGCGACGAAGGGGCAGTGATAGCGGAAACGCTTGCTAAGGACGCAGGCGTGGAGCAGTCTGCCTTGCAGGCTGCCACTGATCCCACTGAGGATGCCGATGAAGTCGACCTTGACGAGGATTGCTCAGAAGAAGAACAAGAAGAAACGCTGAAAGCGCGAGTCTCGACCTTTGAACCAGAGGTTCTCAAGGCAGGGTGCTATACGATCCACCTCGTAGTTGACAACCGCGAGCGACACAGACCCGGACGACGAGAGGAGAAAGAACCCATTGCAACGTTACTTCTCGAGCGCGGCGTGGACGCCGAGACAAGAGCCCTGGAGGTAGGCGATGCTGTATGGATAGCACGCAGCAAGACTCGCACGGGTCTGGAGGCGGATGAAGTTGTGCTAGATCACATCGTGGAGAGGAAAAGGCTCGACGATCTGACGAGCTCGATTCTCGATGGACGATGGAGAGATCAAAAGGTATGTCTGAGGAATGGGACAAGCTGAAAGTGCCAATCGCTTACTCATCATAAACCCTCTCCTCTCGATGGCTGACCGCCTCGTTGGTGCGACAGTTTCGCCTGTCGTCTTCAGGTCTCAGCAAGGTGCTCTATCTCATCGAAGACTACGATGTGGAGAACCAGATGCGCAAATTTGGACCCCAAATTCAAACTGCGCTTAGCAGCTCGCAAATAGTCGACGGCTTCTTCGTTGAGCGGACTTCGGGCCTTGTGGCCAGTATCGACTATCTTGCATCGATGGATGCCATGATTCGCAAGATATACGACGTAAGTGCATGCATGACGATTGCGCGATCATTGCGACGTATTCTGTATGTTCCAGAAGCTGATCGTATCACTTCAAGCTTCCCCCTTCTCGCTGTGCCACATATGTCGACATGACAGGGACAGGATTTGTCAGTGATACCCAGCGCGGTGATCTCGCGCTCGAGCTTTCTGCAAACGCGAGACGAGCTGCGGCAGAGATTTCCCTCTGGCTCGATCCTGACATCGTTCGAGGCGTTCCAGGCGCTGAACAGCAAAAGCGGAGGATTGACTTCAAAGGAAATCTTTGGCAAGATGCTGCTTTGCATCAAGGGCATGAACGCCGAAAAGGTGCGCGAGATATTGTCCATGTACAGCACGCTGCGGGAACTGACTGATGCATACCAAGAGGTGGCGGAGGATGCCAAGGAAGCCGAGCTGATGCTGGCTAGCTGCACCGAAGGGATGGACCAGCGTAAGAAGGTCGGAGCCGCGCTCAGCCGCAAGGTGGCCGAAGTGTTCTTGCAGTCTCGCTATGAGCAAGAGTGAGGCGCCAACGCCCATCCCCTTTGTTCCTCCACCGCATCGCAATGGCAGCACAGGTCGAGCCTTGCCACACATCTTGACGTCCTATTGTCTTACGATCCGGCCAGAATGATCGTTTCAGCTGCTGTGTGCGACTGCAGGCCCAAGATGTTGTTCGTCTCGTAGTGTACAGTAATGGTGACTGCTGTTTTATCGTGCGAAAGCTAGGGCGGCCGCTTCGGGTGTTTTCGAAAGACCCTGATTGGCTAACTTAACCGGGGCGGCTCGACGCGCTGTCCACACACACACACACACACACACAGAGCCTGACCAGAGCCGATTACAAATAGGCGCACACGGCTACGCCAGATATTGTCGCGACGGTCTCGCCTTGCGACTTTTCAAATCAGGCCGACACGGATGTGAATACAAATGGAGACGCTCTGGTGTGCAGAATTGGAATACAGTGTTGAAATTAGAATTGGCATGGTTGGTAGTTGTGCTGGTCTGCAACTGGGATTTTTGCGACTTGGCCGATGCGATGAATGGAAAATACATGGCTTGCGTATAGGCACAAATTGGAAGCGGGCGGAGGCTGTCTCTCTGCCTTGCCAAAAGCGAAAATTCCGGCTCTGGGTGTGAGTGAGGGACAGAGCGAGAAGACTCGGACCAGGAATGGCTTCGAGATTGGAGACTCAACCTGGAAATTAATAGCTTGAAGCAAGGAAGAAGAAAGGAAGGAAGGAAGGAAGGAAGGAAGGAAGGAAGGAAGGAAGGAAGGAAGGAAGGAAGGAAGGAAGGAAGGAAGGAAGGAAGGAAGGAAGGAAGGAAGTAGGGAAACTCTCTCGTCTCCAATTCCACCTCTGTGCTAAAGCCAGCCAGTCAGCCAGCCAGCCACGGACAGACAGCGCTCGCAGCCAAGCGTCGATCACAGCCAACTTGCGATCCGACTCTCCTCACTATCTACCGTCACCTCTCCTCAACCCTACCTTTCCGCCCCCCTTGTCACGATTGGGTTTGCCATTACCAACATGGCCAACTTGTTCAACAGCGCGCGAACTGCTTTCCGCGCCGCCGTCAACGGCTCGGCCGCTTCGGTAGGTATCCTTCCAATCACTGCACCACACTCTGCCGCCTAAAAGCTACAGTCTTGTTCGAAGCGCCCATCTTCACACGCCCGCTATCGACCATCTCATCCCTCGCAGGACGACCGCGACCATGATCGGACAGATTCAAAGGATGGATCTTGGAACAGACATGCGAATTCACATCTGTGCGGAAAGGTGCTCTAACTAGTCCCAGCTCGACTCCGCACTTTGGGAGGAATGCTCTGCAATACATTCGACAATCACCCGCTTCGCCAACCATCCAAGATCGACTCGCCTACCTTTGCAAAAGCGCTCGTTCCTGCTCCGTCTCTAGCTTCGTATCTGGCAGCACTTTGTCATCTTCCGTCTCGCCGGGTTTGGAAGCTTCTGAATTGCATAAAGGCAATATCGACAAGTGTACGGCAGCGACACTAACGAAACATCATCGTATAACCGTGCCATCAACCATCCTTTGCAGAAGGAAGGGATCTCCGCCGCACGCCCGCACGATGGACAACAGGCATCATGATGGCGGGCAGAGTGGCGCTTTACCTCGACCGGGCTTTTTGGCATATGGCGCAGAGTGCCGATATGACATCCGACTTCATACTGACTTTTCTCTACGTTTCACATCTCGCAGGTCCGAAATGCTTCGACACAGCCTGGCGCCAACGCGTCGCCGTCGTTTATGACCTCACGATCGTCCGCCATCGCCGCCACCGCTGTGGCTGCCGGCTCGGTCGCCTGGTACAACCACCTCTACGGCACCTTGCCATTCTTGGACACCGCCAGCGCCAACATGGCCGACGAGGGTCTCCACCCACCCAAGTATCCCTGGTCCCACTCTGGTGTCTTTGAGACCTTTGACCACGCTTCGATCCGCCGTGGTTACCAGGTCTACCGCGAGATCTGCTCGTCCTGCCACTCGCTCGACCGCATTGCCTGGCGCAACCTTGTCGGCCAGTCGCACACCGTCGATGAGGTCAAGGCCATGGCCGAGGAGGTCGAATACGAGGACGGTCCCGATGACGAGGGCGCCATGTTCAAGCGTCCCGGTAAGCTCGCCGACCACATGCCCCGCCCTTACCCCAACGACGAGGCTGCCCGTGCTGCTAACGCCGGTGCGCTCCCCCCTGATCTCAGCTTGATGGTAAAGGCCCGTCACGGTGGTGCCGACTACATCTTTGCCCTCCTCACCGGCTACACCGACCCCCCCGCCGGTGTCAAGGTCCAGGAGGGTCTCCACTACAACCCGTACTTCCCCGGCACCCAGATCGCCATGGCCCGTGTCCTCTACGACGGCCTCGTCGACTACGAGGACGGCACCCCCGCCACCACCTCGCAGATGGCCAAGGATGTTGTCACATTCCTCCACTTTTGCGCTGAGCCTGAGCACGACACCCGAAAGAAGATGGGCATGCAGGCTATCATCATTCTTTCGTCACTCACCGCACTGTCCATCTGGGTCAAGCGCTTCAAGTGGGCCAGTGTCAAGAACCGAAAGCTCATCTACAACCCTCCTACTTCCACCCACTAATCGTTCCGCACCTCTGGAAGTTTGGTGAAGACTTTGCTGTAGCTAGCTCGCTTCTGCTTATATACTCGGTTTGTTTGCTGTGTCTGTCGTGCGGCACACTTTTGAGTGTGTGGTTTTGCTGAGGCTGACAATGGGCAGCAAAGCTGCGCAGAGCAGCGTTGTTGGTAATTAGACAGGATTGAGTGTAGAGTCTTTGAGGACAGCTTCTGAAACCATGGGCGGTGGACATGGGTCAGAGATGTTGAAGGCCAACCAGCATGCGTGTGCCCAACTTGTCATCCACAAATTAACTGGCTGCCCACCTGCACGTACAACCCTCGAGCACGCCTACTCAGGAAAACATGACCTCTACACAAACAGATCATCACACTGAAAAGGGGAGGGGGATGTGAAGACGCCAAGTGTAGTCATTCCATCAATGCATACGCAAGGGGATTCAAAAAAAATACAAGGGTCTTGCGCCCAACGCTTTGGTTTCGACCAAGACGCTGAGGGATGGGTTTTTGGGTGGGTTGGGAAGCAACAGCCGGGGAAGGGAGTGCGTGAAGGTGGTTGTGGGGCGACAATGTTTAGTCGAAGAGACCGAAGCCCATGTCGTCGTCCTGTTGGTGATGCGAGAAAGGGTGAAGGAAAGGGGTTCAGGGTGAGTATGGGAAGGTGGAGAACGAGCTGGGTGGGTGCTGGTATGAGCGGAATGGATACTTACAGACTCCTCCTTCTCCTCCTCCTTCTTCTCCTCAGCAGCGGGGGCGGCGGCGCCACCAGCAGCAGCGGCAGCACCACCAGCAGCAGCAGCAGGGGCAGCACCACCAGCAGGAACGGAAGCGAGCTTCTCCTGACCCTCAGCAATGAGAGTGTTAATGTCCTTGCCGTTAAGCTCCTCGATGAGCTTGTCGAGACGCTCGGACTCGGCTTCGATACCGACGGTCTCGAGGAGAGCCTTGATATCAGCAGCCGAGGGCTGCTCCTTACCACCGAGGGTGAGCAAGAGGTAGGCGGCGATGTGCTTCATTTTCAACTAGTAGAGGTGGATGGGTGTTGGGAGAGAAAAAGTGCCGGCCGCAAATCCGCTAGGGCTTTGATCCAAAAGGAAGACTTGTGGACTGTAGACACGCCGATTTTCCCCAAGACAACAGCCAAGATGGTAAGCAAGGTGCGAAAAACAAGGCAAAGGTGGTGGTGCGCAACATCGACGACGAGATTCAAGATGGCGTCCTGCATATAGATCCGTGCTGTTATGCTTAGAATCCGCCTTAGCCGGTCCAGAGTGTAGACTGGACAATCGCGAACATGATCAGGTCCGGGTGCAACGACGCAGTCATTGCTGTTGTACGACCTGGTTTGCATCCTCCGTGCATGTCCCCCCTTGACATGTTGCTAGTCTCCGGGAAACTGGTCACCCCTCAAGTCCCAATCTTGATCGCCTACATCTTCGTCAGCTGCTATCCATCGTCCTCGCTCAATGCTGTTCGAGACACGAATGATGTTGATGTCCAATCGTTGCGCTCCTTCCCTTGTCGTCGTCGTCGATGCGTCCGTTGATAATGTTGAGCTACATACCTAGGTACTTTGAGAAAAGAGTCGTGGAGGTAAGACAACCAGAGTGAGAATCACGCCGAGCTTGACATTCGCTTCGCTCACTCACTCACCTGCTCACCTTTGTCACTTGCAGCTTCCAAGGCCCATGGTCTGACAATCAATCAGCCTTGGCTGTCTGGTGTCTGTCGCCATGCCAGGTCAAGCGGTGTGCGTTCTGCCAGGCAATTCTTGCACTCGGACCAAAAATTCGAGGAAACATCGGATCCGAAGCGCATGGTCAAATTTGCAAGGCGTGTAGATATGGTGCCAATGGAGCGTGGGAACTTTTGGCCCTTTGGCAGTGGATTTACAGTTTCGTGAGCACCGCGTTCAAGCACCAGAGCAGTGTTGTTGGATTTTGGCGCGGGGATCTACAGTAGCTCGCTTCACGCCCAGCGCGTGGCTTGACCGCTGCGAATGGGGGGCTAAGCCTGAAGAGACCCCTCGAGACTGCCTGTCTGGAGCCAGAAATATCAAGCAAGTCGTGAGACTGGCTCTGCTGTGCCCATGTTTCTCGAGTTGGGCTCTGCGCTGCTCCTCAAGAGCCCTGTTGCTGGCCGAAGAAGCGAGCACAACTCACTCGAGAGAGCCAGAGAGACTGCTGCCTGCTGCCTTGCACTTTCACATACGCACATTGAAAGAGCCAGAGAGAGGCAGAGCGGAGAGACATCGAAGTTGCGTCGCCGTGATTCTACCTTCTTTCTCCTCACCATCAAGATTGCCCAATATGTAAGTACCAACATGCTGCTCAACACTCGCATGCTTCTGGAATCGACACGACACACATCACCACACACCGGACATCAGCACAGCATCTACCGACTCGCCATGCACGCGCATATCGACGTAGTATACAAGCTCAGCTGGACATCATGATCGGAGGACCTGGAAAGTTGGATAGACAAAGATGGGACGTTTGCACGGACATCGACGATGGAAATGCTAAAAGCATATACTTGTGCTTGCCAACAAACGCAATCGGCGTGCTTGCGATCACATATCGATCTTTGTTCAAGTGTTGCGGTGGTCATAGGCAACCTCTGAAGCGCTGAAGGGGACGATGGGACAAGGTCAGCAGGAATCATTGTCTTGAATAGCATCATCCCTTCCCGCAACTCGTCTACAAGCGCTCGGAGGACGGCCTGCTTCAAAGTCTCTTCTCGATGTGAAGCCCGAAGAAGTCGAGGGCATCGATAAAAGTTCATCTGCACCACAGTACGAGATTGTTGCCGCCGCCATTGCAGTCGACAGCATCTACTTGACATTTGTGTATCCCTTTCCAGAAGCATGCTTGCCGTCCCATTCACATCCAACATTCGCTTCCGAATCAAGAGCTGACAGCATTCCAACGTCATTTGTGATCACTTACTTGCCCATCTTTTAGGGATGACTACGACGCCGCCGCCGCTGCCGAGCTCAAGCGCAAGCGAACTTTCCGCAAGTTCACCTACCGAGGTGTCGAGCTCGATGCTCTCCTCGACATGTCCAACGAGGACTTTATGTCGCTCGTCCACGCCCGTGCCCGCAGAAAGTTCCAGCGTGGCCTGAAGCGCAAGCCCATGGGCCTCATCAAGCGTCTCCGCAAGGCCAAGGCCGAGTGCGAGCCCAACGAGAAGCCCGCCACGGTCAAGACCCACCTGCGTGACATGATCATTGTCCCCGAGATGATCGGCTCCATGATCGGCATCTACACTGGTCGCTTCTTTGTCAACACCGAAATCAAGCCCGAGATGGTTGGTCACTACCTTGGCGAGTTCGCCATGACCTACATCCCCACCCGCCACGGTGCCAAGGGTAAGGGTGCTACCGTCGACCGTTTCCTTCCCATCCGATAAATCGTCTCGCGCGCGCACTCTCTCCTTGCTCCTATACTCGAAATCTTTTGGGCGTGGACTGGTTCACTCTCCGTCCATGCCTGCTCTCGCAGTCGTTGCTGACAGTCTCTCAGGGCTTGCCTAGTGCGGCTTGCGAGGAGGGGAAAAATTGTTTTCCCTCTTATGTACTTTTCCTCGGCCCAATCAGACCCTCATGAGCCCATGGGCAGCTCTACCCCCCCCAAAAACGAATCTCAATTCACGAGCATAGCATCCTATTCTGTTCTAGTTGTGTACAGTGTGACCTCCGATGTCTTGACCATGGTGTGAGTCGATTGCAGTGAGCGCTTGAAACTTTTTAGACCCGAGCCTTTGTTTTGGCTGGTAGGCTCGGCAGTCAACCGATCCGACCTGAGACTCCTGCTGTGTGCCCGGTCTGAGCCTGAGATTGTCACACACTCCGCTAGGGTCGTTGAGTTACAGACACTGCATGTAAGCTAACACAAAGTTAGCTGAAGTCACTCTAAATAAGACGTGGCACAGACTGAAAGAGGTGTGGTGTTACAAGCGACTTCGACGAGCGACAGTCGATGGTATTGCAAATGCATAGGCATGCGTGGGTGTCAACAGACTACCCAACACATTGACTTTTGGGTGTGTGTGTGTGTGTGTGTGTGTGTATGTGGAACCAAGCCTGCACCTGTGAAACGGACTACCAGAAACAAAGGCGAGGCGAGGCGAGGAGCAACATGGTGCGGGGATGCAAGCGAGTGAAGGGAAAGAAGCGGGGATGGTGAAGCCAAAGAGATTGCCAGAAGAGCACAAGATGCGTGCGGTTGCGCGTTTCTAAGACGCTTAGAGCTCGGCACCGGCCTTGAAGGCGGCGATCTTGTCGGCGATCTTGGCCTTACGTTGCTCGTAGGTGAGCTTGGGGGTCTTGTACTTTTTGGACTCGGCGGCCCAGTCCTTAGACTTGTCCGAGGGGATGAACGAGGGGTCTTCGCGGATCTTCTCAAAGGCCTCGGTCCACATGTCCTCGAGGTCCTCGGAGCCGATATCCTGCTCGAGGGCGGTGGAGAACTGCTTCTTGAATCGCTCGTCGTCTTCCTCCTCGAGGGACTCCATGTACTCGGCGACGTGGCCGCCGTAGATGTAGGAGCGGAGGAGCTCAGCGTCGAGCTCCTTGGCCTCGGGGTCGTAACCAGGGAATCGCTTCTCAGAGTGGGGGATGAAGATACCACCGTCAGAAGCACCCTTGAGGGCACCAAAGACACGCGAACCAGTGGAAGTGCGCTTGAGACCAACGTCGAGGAAGCACTTGAAAGGACGAGGCTCATCATCACCGAGGGGCTCAACCTCGGCCATCTCACCATCGGGCTCAGCAACACCCTCGTACTTGTCAGCCAGACCAAGGATGGTCAGCGCACGACGAGCCACGAGGAGACCAGTGGCGTAAGCGGCGGTCCAGTTGGAAAGACCGGTCTTGACACCGTAGCGGGGGAGCTCCTTGGACGAAGCCTGGGTGAGGACAACATCACCGACGATCTTGGCGTGCACGATCTGGCAGGTGACGTAGCGGTTGGAGAAGCGCACGACAAGGCGGTACTTGGGAGCGTTGTACTTGTTCTTGGCCTGCGACACGAGACGCTTGCGTGCGTAGTAGTCGGTACGGCCCTCGCGACGACGACGGTACTTGACCTGGTAACGGGAGAAGTAGGCGCCAGACTTGACTTGCTTAACGAACGGCTGTGGGTGATTAAGAGATGGCGCAGAGAGCGGAGCGAGAATGGTCGGTGTGTAAGTACGGGTGTGTCCATCATAGGCGCTTATGGTGGATAGAATTGGTCTATGTCGACAACATCAAGCAAAGCCTCGATCGTCTTTGGCGAATGATTTGCGTACAGAGACATGCTCCAGTCGTCTGCATGTCGGAGTGCTGGTTTTGCTTCCATCGAATGCATGGATGGCACGCGGCGCATCACAACGGAGATCCATGAGGTCGACTACGAGATGTTGTCGACATCGACATGGATGTATGCTCTACTCACCATCTTGGAGAATCTTGAGGCTGATGCTTCAGGCTTGGTGAGCAGGAAGGAGGATGGCGACGAAAGCTTCGACTATGGACCCCTTGCTGCCCGGCACTGCGCTGCTCGCCTGGCTCTCTCTCTCACACATACACACTTAACCTCGGGAGTGTCAAAAGTGGCCAGCTCGCCTCGCTGGGACCAAAGAGTGTGTGCCTCTGTTGCCCTGTCGATTCAGAGGGTATCCTGTTGAGAGTGGCTTCAGTCTTCGCAAAGCTGTCAAATTTGTGCGGTGCCGAAAACCTCGGCCGAAGCTTCCCCTTTCCCGTTGCAGCAGCTTATTTCAAGCAGTCATACATCACGTGCCGCAACTTCACCAGGCAAACGGAGGTTTTGAGAAATTCGCAAGTCTCGAACGAGAAGACTGGCGGGCGGGCAGCAACACGGCAGGAAAAAGTGCAAAATTGCACTGTTAGCTGTTTGAGCCCAATCTGGCTGTTGGTCTCTGCGCAGAGCCATGGCTCTTGGGCTTTGCTCGACTGTCCCTTGGCTGGCTAGCTAGTGAGTGAGAGTGAGTTGCTCATCGTCGTCGCTTCTCCTTCTCGACACCCTACGACTTCGTCATCAAGAATCATTCAAGGTAAGGCTACACCACCAAATATCCACACCTCACATCGACAACAAACCCACCACCAACGTAGCCAGCATATCAACACAGTACGCACCAACCGCCACGATCATTCTCGCTCGCCACCCACCTCGATAACAATAAGATGTAAGGATTGCAGATAGCAAAAAGCCTTGGGCAGATAAAATGGATATGGATGGTGGATAGCAATGCAGCTTGGTAGCGGCTATCGAGGAGCATGGGGCACGCACACACACGCACATACACACACAGAAACGACACTTTGAACACGCAATCGACTCGGCATCGGCACTTTGACCATCCACAATCACGCACAACGACAATGATCTGCTCGCTACGTTCTGGGACGTTTAGTACCCTCGTCTGCTAGGCCATCCATCGAGTTGTAGTAGCACACTAGTGTGCGAACCGCTCCTGGCTGCGTCTGGTGCGAGGCGTCGACCTTTTGAGTCCCCTGTACACGATTGCTTGAAAGCTCGTGCTAACGTTCTTCTCCCTTCTACCACCTCTTTTTTTCTACCTCGTTCCCATACAACCAACTACAGATGGGTGCCTACAAATACGTCGAGGAGCTCTACAAGAAGAAGCAGAGCGATGTGCTCCGATTCCTTCTCCGAGTTCGGTTAGTACCACACCCTCTTTCAGCCACAACACTCGCCCTTATCGCTCCATCCTCGGCCATCATCGAAGCGGGTCTCGGTGCAGTTGCAGTGCACGCCGGTCGTCAGTCTTAGGGCTGTCTTGGTGTCAAAGCTTTCAATTGTCGCAGCATCTTTGTCAGCGATCGCAGGATATTGGTCGTGACGGAAGTAATGATGGCAGAGCAATGTCGTGCTTGGCGCGGAACAGAACAGAGTCGGCAAAGCGGTTGCGTGGATCTGCCTCGTCTCGCGCGTTTGCAGATTGAGCCGTTGCTTTCGGTTTGTCTCACTTCTGTTCGATGACAAGCATGATGCAGCTTGGAGCTCATTGCCACGCTGCGGTACCACTTTTCTTGACCCTGATGACTTTGGCCGACTGTTCCGACGAAATCTTTTGCCTTTGCTTCGTCGGCTGCAGCGTACGAGACTGCCTCAATGCGTGCACTACAGACAGCCCAGCGACTGGCTTCATTGTCAACGATGGATGGACGCACAGGCAAGGTTCTCTCGACACTGTCTCTAGGCTCTCATGCTAACCTTGCTCTCCTTCCTCCTTTTTCTTTGGCGATAATAGATGCTGGGAGTACCGTCAGCTCAACGTGATCCACCGCGCTTCGCGCCCCTCGCGTCTTGACAAGGCTCACCGTCTCGGCTACAAGGCCAAGCAGGGCTACGTCATCTACCGCATCCGCGTGCGCCGCGGTAACCGCAAGAAGCCTGTCCCCAAGGGTGCCACCTACGGTAAGCCCGTTCGTCAGGGTGTCAACCACCTCAAGTACCAGCGCTCGCTCCGCGCCACCGCTGAGGAGCGTGTTGGCCGCAAGTGCTCCAACCTTCGCATCCTCAACTCCTACTGGATCAACCAGGATGGTGTCTACAAGTACTTTGAGGTTATCGCCGTCGACCCTCAGCACAAGGCGATCCGCCGTGACCCTCGTATTAACTGGATCGCTAAGGCTGTCCACAAGCGTCGGGAGTGCAGGGGCCTTACTGCTACCGGTAAGAAGAGCAGGGGTCAGGGCAAGGGTCACCGCTACAACAAGACCCAGGGCGGTGGAAAGAACTCGACTATTAGGAAGAGGGACACGCTTCAGCTCAGACGTTACCGTTAAACACACATCTCTCCGCATACGTTGGGGTGGTTGCGTTCGTGTGTTGACTTCGTACATGTCGCAGCTGGTTTTCCGTTCATTCTCTCTCTTGCATCCCCCCCCTCTTTTCCCCTTTCGCCTCACTTTACATCATCGTGTACTTTTTCGCTGCCAAGGCACACCACACACACTAAAAATTATGACTCTGCCTCAGAGATCCCGCTACACACACAACCCGCGTCCTGTCTGTGCTTTGCCAACATTGTCCCATTGAGATTAGGTCTGCGGTGTCGACGTTGTAACCCGCACGAGTTAGAGCACAATGCCCAAGGGTTCAATCGATGATTTGCGCCATCCTACCACAGCGTGAGGGAGAACAGGACGTGGCATGTCAGTAACATTGTTCTGTCGAGAGGCAGCCGAAGTGTAAGTGAAAGGGGGGGACTTACAGGGCAGCCAGAGCTTGTTGACGCTTCCTCTTGTTCTTGGGCCCACCGGCACCTCTATTGGTCGAGGTGGTGGTGCTGGACGAAGGGGGTGGTGAGGGGCGGTGGGCTTGGTCAGATGCTGGGGTTGTGGGGGGTGATGGTGCTGGTGCGAATGCGGGTTTGTGTGTTGGAGTCATGGGGGCAGGGAGATGGACGTTCGTGTTGGGAGAGATGACGTCAGCAGGTTGGAGTACGGGTGATGCTTCGCGACTAACACCAGCTTGTCGGCTCCTAGTGTTTGCACCTAAACCCTCAGAGCTGTGATTCATTCCAGATTGGGACCCAGTACTCTCAGCGGTGGCCTGCAGCTCTCGAGCATCCTGCACGCTATCTTTGTCTGGGTGGCGTCCTGCTGGTGCAGGCGGGGGTGGGGATGAGTGGTGGTGCATGGCGCGCTTGCGTGCGCGCCGCGACTCGCGTTCGTAGTCGGACAGCCCAGACTCGTCCGGATCCAAGTCCAACTGTGTTTGCGTTTTAGTTGGCTCCTCTTGCGATTGCGAATCTTGCACCCCAAGCTGCTGCTGAGGTCCCCACAGCTGGTGCACATCAAGCTCGTCCAGGTTGATGTCTGCGTCCAGGTCAAAGTCTGTCCACAGCGCCGCGCGTGCGGGTGATGAATCCGCTTCTGCTTGCGAGGGACAGCTCGTAGTGTCGAGGCTTTGAGTCGACTGTGCTTCCTTGATGTCCCTTTGGGGCGGTGGGGGGATTGCTGCGGGGGGAGGGGGTTGAGTGTTTTGTGCTTGTGAGGAGCTGAGTACGAGTACGGCACGTTTTCGCTGTGCTGGTGTGGGGAGGACGGCCGCGCTCGTGCTTGTGCTCGTGCTCGTGCTGGGGCCCGCGTGTTTGGTTTCTTCCTCGCCTACGTCTGCTTCCCCACCCCTTGCGGGATCTACTTTGGCAGCGTTGCTTGTGTTGCTGGTGTTGTTTTGTCTTTGGCGTTCTTTCCTTTGCTCCGCCCTGGCCCGCCTCATCAAGTTCTTGTAGCGAATCCACCTCTTCATCCACCCCATCATCCCCTTGGCCCTTTCCTCCTCCCCCTCCGGCACCCCATTCGCACTCGTCACCAGCTTCACTCCCCCAAACCACACTGGCTCATTCACACTACTCACCACCTCCCACCCTCTCACATCCAACACCAGCGCATACTGCCCCCCTCTATACGGTACCCCCCTCCCCCCACCTCCACTTCCACCTCCATTTTGCTGAACCTGCACCCTTGCTACGGTTACCCTGAGACTGGTCAGTGTGAGGAGCGCGCCTTTGAGCGAAGTGAAGGTGAGTGGCGGGTAGTGCTCGGAGTGGAAGCGGTTGACCTGGTCGCGCGAGAACCGAGCCGCGATGCAGTGGGTGCGGTCGCCGACGAGCGCCCACACGTCGGTGTTGGTAGAGTTGGGCGAGAGAGGAGGGCGGAAGGTGAGGAAGCGCAGCAGCTGGACGCGGTTGCCGCGGAGGAAGGGGAGGTCGGAGAGGTCGTAGTTGCCCTCCGAAGCGGTAGAGGCGGAAGAGGCGCAGTGGGTGAACAGCCAGGGCTTGAGGCTTTCGCTCATGGTGATGTGGTGGCTAGCTAGCGCAGCGCATCGAAGTAGCAAGGGAGGGATGAGGTCGATGGATGAAGCAAGCAACAAGTCCTGTCAGTCAGTCAGTCAGTTCCTCTGGCCATATAGCAAAGCGGACATGAACTAGACCAACCAACACTTATCTCGAATAAGGCACCTGACAGGGCGCGTCGCGAATTCACTGCCCGTAAATTACTCAAACCTGCTTGCTGCATTGCCAAGTCTTGTTGCTCAAAACAGCTTTGCGGCCGCAATACAAACGGCGCTTCTTTCTTTCATTCATTTAGGGTCCAATCCTGCAGAGCCGGAGCCTAAGCCCAAAGAAACATGGAACAAAGCAAGAAACAAAAAGAGAGAAAAAAAAGGGAAAGCGCCCTGTGGGGGTCGAACCCACGACCTCGTCTTGGAAAAATCCCACAAGCTCACGAATGAACGGGTAAATTAGTAGGAGAGACACGCGCTACCACTACGCCAAGAGCGCTCAACCATGCTGCGCCTTCAACACATATGCAACTATCAGTGTTACTTACCCTCGTTCTGTAATTGAGAGTTCGCGTTCTTGACGATGTTCTGAAGAGGTTCACAGTTACGAGAACGAACAGTCAAGCAGTATGTCGTGGGTCATCTGTAGTTGAGGCGGATGGCATTCGTGTAGAGAGAGAGGAAGGAAACGGTGTTCATATCGCTGGCTGCTGACCGTGAGAGCCACTGCTGTTATTGCTGCGTAAGTCCCGCAACGCTTGCTCCAAGTTGCCATCGCTTCTTTGCACCGCTGCCATGACCTCTGTCCTCGGAAACGTGCCCAACGCGTCCCTCACGTCTGGAGGGATATCATTCCAACCCACTCTCTCTGCCTCCACGCTTCCCCCTCCTCCCGGTCCTTCTGCTCCACCGAGTGTCGTCGTTGGCATCTGCTGCTGGGTCTGATTCCTCCTGCGCAACAAGCTCGCGATCCTCGGCATCCCTAATCCGCCCACCGCCGCGCTCGACCTGTTTAGATTCGCCACGGCCGCATTGTGCTCCGCCAGCCTTGCCTCCCTCGCTTGCAATGTTCTACGCACAGGCGGTTCGACGCGCCACGATCGCTGCGGGAGGCGTGTTTGGCCGATCCAGGGGGAGAGGAGGTGCGAGAGGATGCGATATAGCCGTAGCGGTATGCGGTAGTGTCGTAGGCGAGGGCTTGATCGGTACAGCCAAGAGACGAGCAAGCCGAGTGCCGACACAAAGAGGGTGGAGGGAGGTTGGGAGAAAGCAAGGAGAAGTGCGAGAGAGGAGATCTGGATGAACTTGTCTGTCAACACCATTCCGCCTACGGAGATCGACCAGAGGTGCGGAATGAGGTGGTGGTGCTGGTAGAGGATGGCAAATAGGGGGCCCCATGGTCCGGCTGGTGATGCGCCGTTTGCGAGCCAGCTTTTCCTCGCTCCTCCGCCGCTACTGGCTGCTGACCCCTCTCCACCCTCGGAAGCCGAGCTCAGCCGTGCAAGCAGCGTCGAAGCGAGCCCCAGTACCATCACCTGAGCCACCGTATAAATCGCAGTAACCACCACCAAGAAGCTCGCATACTTGAAAGTCCCAAACGTTCTCTCGACCCTCACACCCGCATTGTAGAACAGCAGCAGCGCCAAGAACAGCTCGGAGGAATTTGTGAATGCAAACTGTTGCGAAATGAGGCGGTACCATTGGTGGTGAACGACGAGATGCGGGTGGATCTGGAGGTGGACGAAGGGTTTGAGTTGAAAGAGCGAGACGAGGACGGAGGTTATGGAGACGGTGATGAGGATGCCCTTGGTGACGGGTGCGTACGAAAAGCCTGCGACCATGTTCGCATCCTTCGAAGACCCGAGTTGGGTGCGGCAGAAGGGCGATGGTGTGTATGGAGAGGTGTCAGGAAGAATTGGAAGAGAGGCATAAGTGGGTGACGCAAGGACCACTTCAAAATTTGGCTTTTTGTCGGAATTCGGAGCTCCAAGTCAGGAGACAGCTCATGCAGCCTCATGTGGAGTGTCGCCGACTTGTTCCTTTATCACACCACCCGCACCTCAACCTCTTCACCTTTCGTCGCTCTGACAATCCGCCTCTCGCCCTCATCTTGCCAACCTGCGCTCTGCACAAAGCTCAGGCAACTATTACTTCTCATAGCCACACGTCCGGTCTCGATCGTATTGGTATCAAGATGCGCCGAGGTCCAGGCCTAGCAGCGCTTGACCGCTCCCTCCACTCCACCTCCGCCTACAACACCCTCGGCGCCGACCTCACAGCCGCCCAACTCACTGAGCTCCGCCAACAGCTCGATCTATTCTCCACCTCGCTTCGCCAGTTCTCCAGCCAGCACCGCAACGAGATTCGCAAGAACCCCGAGTTCCGCCATGCCTTCCAAAAGATGTGTTATAGCATCGGCGTCGACCCGCTCTCTTCCTCCAAGTCCAGCTCTGGAGGGCTAGCGGGACTGTGGAGCGACATGCTGGGGTTGGGGGACTGGCAGTACGAGCTGGGCGTGCAGATTATCGATGTTTGTGTCAGCACAAGGGCGAGCAACGGCGGCGTGATTGCGATGGACGATCTGATCAGACGGGTGACTAGGTTACGGACCGGTCAAAAGGGGTCGGGGCCAGCACCGGTAACAGGGACAGGCAAGGGCAGGGCGGAGAAAGAAGCGTCCGAAATCACAGAGGAGGACATTGTGAGGAGCATCAAGATGCTTGCCCCGCTCGGGTGCGGCTACGAAGTGTTTTCGCTGGGGAACGGGGAGCAGAAGATGGTCCGCAGCGTACCAAGGGAGTTGGATACAGATACGATGGTCGTACTTGGCATGCTCTTGTCATCTGCGCCTGCAAGTCATGCTGGAGCGGATGGGGCAGAGCTGCCGTTCTTGACAGAGGATACATTGGTGGCAGGGCAGAAGGGGAGAGGATGGTCGAGGGAGAGAGCGCGTGCGGTGCTGGAAAACATGTCGCTCAGGGAGGGGATGCTTTGGGTCGACGAACAGGCTTTCCCGCCACGATACTACTCGCTTGCGACTCTGACGACGGGCTAAGTTCCGGCTGGCCGCGGACGACAACACTTGTACGAACTGCGTTTGTACTTGTACCTTGCTTTCATATACCTCAAGACCATATCTACTTGCATCACTAGGAGTTTGTCAAATGCGGCCGTCCAGCCGGTGCCGCGTCTTGGCCGAGCATGGCCGTTGTTCAGTTCATTCTTGGCAATACTTCTCGGGGTGGGCTCGCAAGAAAAGCCGATAATGAACCTGGATCGTAGCTTCACACACTTCCATTATGTGTATACCCGCGGTTTTGGCGAGAACGTGACCGGATCATATGCGACCGGCTAGTGACCCGCAAAAGCGCATGCAGTCGGAACCATGTATTCCGCTTGAAAAATAGAAGCACCCACAGATCGCCGGCAAAGAAGGAGAGTGGCCAAAGTCCCCAGTCGCAATACAATGCGCAAGCGAGCGATGCGCGACTGCATCGGTCTAAGGTCCTTGCACCGGTCAATTTCACAGCATCGATCTGTGCGACGCGTTTTCCGCAACAAACACGAGGTCCACACTTAAGAGATTCCCGCTGGCATGTCAATCCGCTTCTCCCCCACGGGGTTAAGCCACCTCGTGTAGTTAGCATCACGGCCTGCGTTCACCAGAGCTCGCTTAATCCTGCATCAAGCAATTGTCGATCCTTCCATCGACCCCCTTTTCTCCACTTCTACCTCTCCTGGGCAGAAACCCCACGTTCCTACTTCGCAGCACTGCTGCAGCACGAGGTCGGCGCTGCATGATGAGTGTCACCGGTGATCTCATGACTGCGGTCCGGCAGCCGAATATGGGGTCACGAGACGAATACAGTGCGGGCGGAGATCTCAAGACTGGTAAGCGCATCCAGCTGGAAACCACTTTCCCCACATGCTTCGAGAAGCGCATTCAGACGGGAACCACTTTTCCCACATGCTTCGAGAAGCGTGAGCTTAGTTGGGCTCCAAACCGTGTTTCTGTTTGGCGAAGCTCCGGTCAATTCTCTTCGTTGGCACCCCGATTGTACTTCTATAAAGAGGACCGTCAAGTCACCTCCCTGCTGAGCTTCTCCATCCTCCATCCTCCCACCTCAAGCTGCTAAAAATGAGGTCCATCAACAAGATAGCACCCTTGTTTGCGGCGCTGTGCATCGCTGCATCGCGCATGTCGAACGCGCTCCCCTCCCCCGGGTCGAGCGACGTCGCCTCGTTGTTGCTGTCTCGCTCGCAGCCAGCCATCAACTCAAACAACACGGCCGATTGCACCAACTGCACCAACCTTGGCAACTTTGTCAACCCTATCCCCGTGTCTTCCTCCGACCCAGTCGTGCGGGTCCGCAACGGTTCTTACGCCGGGGTCACCATCGATCCTATCCCCGCATCGGCGACTCTTTCCGGATTCGGCACCAACAGTACTCAGGAAGCCTTTCTCGGCATTCCATTTGCTCAGCAACCCGTCGACGAACTGCGATTTCAAAAGCCGCGGTCGCTCAACGAGAGCTGGTCGGATGTGCGATCGGCAAAGCGATATTCGGAGCTGTGCTTCGGTGTGGGCACGGACGACGACTACGCACCCCCCTACGTCACTTACAAGCTGGGAGAGCGGTGCTTGACGCTCAATGTGGTGCGACCCGCTTCCAAGAAGGGGGATGAGAAGCTGCCAGTGTTTGTGTGGATTCACGGCGGTGGATTCAGCTATGGTGGTTCGGCCGACACGCGATACAACGGCAGCTTCATCGTGGACAAGTCGGTCGAGCTGGGACAGCCTGTCATTTTCGTCAGTCTGAACTACCGAGTCAATGTGCTTGGCTTTCCTGTAGGCGATGAAGCGAAGCAAGCAGGTGTGCAGAACCTGGGACTATACGACCAGCGCCTGGCGCTCCACTGGATTCGCGAGAACATCGAGGCCTTCGGTGGCGACAAGGACAAGGTCACGATCGTGGGTGAGTCGGCCGGCGGCGGGAGCATGCTTCTCCACCTAGCAGCGTACGGAGGGCGGGACGACAAGCTGTTCCGGTCTGTAGCAGTGGAGAGCGGCTATTGGGCCACACAGCTCGACACGGCCGCCAATGTGAAAGCACGCAACCAGCAGTGGAGCTCGCTCGCCGAGTTTGCTGGATGTAGCACTCCGAACAACACGCTCGATTGTTTGAGGAGGGTGCCACTCGAGACGATCAAGCAGTGGAGCATCAAGTATCTTTCCAAGTCGTCGCCCTTCGGGCCAGTCGTAGATGGAGACTTGGTGGCGGAAGACCTTCAAAAGGCGTTCCTGGACGGCAAATTTGTCAAAGATGCGAGCGTGTTGCTTAACGCCAACATGGACGAAGGGATTTCGTTTGGTGTTCGTGGTGTCAACAACACCGAAGACATTGTCAAGGCCCTGGACGCATCTGGGAACTTGCCCGACGGTTGGCTCACCCAAGACTCGCGCGGAGATCTGGCCAACCTCTATTCGGACAATGAGGACATCTACGCTCCCTACCAGGCGGGTGCCGGCTTGCTGCCTCCCAGCCAAGGCATTCTGGGGATGAACGATCGACGATCGTGTGGCATCTTTGGAGATCTCCTCTTTGTAGGCCCCCGACGTCAAGCAGCCTCAGCGCTCGCTCGTGGCTCCAACTCGCCCATCTACGTGTCGCGCTTCGACCAGCTCTCATACAAATCAACGCTGGCGATGGGTGCGCAGCACTTCCAAGAGGTCTCTTCGGTCTTCCGCAATCCGCTGGACACCCAGAACGCGCTAGGTCCACTCAAGAAGGATATCGCGCTGGCAAACGAGATGTCGAGCTACTGGATCAGCTTCGTGGCCAGCGGGGATCCTAACAAGGCCAAAGATCAAGGCAAGCTGAGCGAAAAGGCTCCGTACTGGCCCAGATACAATCCGGATGGGGACCGGGGGAGCGTGGCATGGGTGCACGACGGGTTGGGCCACCGCACCTTTGTGCTTCCAGACACGTATCGACAGGAGGGCATCGAGCTGTTGATGGATCTAAGGAGCGGCAGCTACAGCCATGCAAAGTTCCAGAAGCTGTGGTCGACCAAGCGGGACGAGCTGTGAAACTAGGCAAGCGGAGGTCATCATGTTGCGCTTTTCATGTGTCTATTATCGCGGTGGGGCTCAGCCAAATTATTCATTTGTGACTACAGTATACAACAATCACACGTCGAGGAATAGGGCTGACCATGGGCCCTCTTTCCGATTCAAGTGATTGCGGCTTAGGAGTGAGCAAGTTGTAGCCAACCCACAAGACCAGAGCCTCGCTCGCCTTCTGTTAGCCGCTCGTGTGTGCCAATTGTCTCGAGGTGACTGACAAGCGAGACACGCGTGAAGAGGGGTCTCCCTTTTTTTTCCATAAGGACGCGGCTTGGGGGGGGGGTGAAGGCAGTGCAGCAGTGTGTTGCGAGAACAAAGCTGCACTCTGACAGCACAATTGCATCTGGGGAAAAGAGCAAGCGCGCGAGAGCATCCCTATCTTTCGACGCAATGCAAGAGACCCTTTTTCAGTCCCACTTTTTCTTTTTTTCTTTTCTTTTTCTTTTTTTTCTTTATTTTCTTTGGTTGAGGTGGCCGTAGCGGGCAGCGGTGTCTTTACCATTCAAGCATGGGCGGAGTCTGATCAGTCGACCCGTGTCTCTCTTTTGGCACTGTCAGATCTGACTTTGGCTCAGTGTCCCTCTTCCACCATCACCACCCTTGACATCTGTCCTCTTCAACGCCGTCTCTCTGAGAGCAGCTGCCAATCAGATTTGCATAGGGCTCATTGTCAAGATTGCTTGGAGCTGAGCTGCAGCTTGACGGAGAACCCGACCTGCTGACAGCTTTAGCTCGGTCCTGCCGACATCGATAGCAGCTCCGTATTCCTAGCCTCTCCGCCCGTGGGAACTTCATCGGAACTCCCATCGAAACTCCCGACAAGATTGACTTCTGCTCATCACCATTGCTTGCGATTTGCAGCTTGTCACCAAAGCTCGTAGTTCACGCACATTATCGCTTCTCGACTCTGCCATCTCTGCTTGCATCAATCCCACTACCGCTCACAACTCCAATCGATCGTTACCATGGCACTTCTCCTGCTCCACCTGCCCACGCTGGCACTCAATGCCACCGCAACCCTGCTCTATCCGCTCTACTCTTCCTACAAGGCCGTCACCTCCCCTTCCACATCGCTTGCTGATATGGAAGTATGGCTGGTCTACTGGTCCGTCTTCGCCTGCTGGACGCTCCTCGAGTCCCTCTTTGGCTTCCTCTGGTCTTGGATGCCATTCTACTACGAGATTCGACTCCTCTTCAACGTCTGGCTGGTCGCGCCACAGACACGTGGTGCTACGTACATCTACACCAACCATCTTCACCCCTTCCTCCAGTCGAATCAGGGACAGATCGACTTGCTCATCGATGATGCCAAACGATCGCTAAAGGCCAAGATCGATGCGTCGCTCGGAGGCATCTGGAGCGCATCGTTGGGCTCGGACGAGGCTCAAACACCCGCCGCGCCGTCTGGAAAGGAAGCCCGTCATCGCCCGCCCGGACCAGGCAACGCTCCCGCTCCTCCAACACAACACAACCCCGCTCAAGCACCCGTTTCTATGTTCGGAAACCTTCTGAAGACCTATGCCCCCGTGGCCATCGCCAGCGCAAAGACGTTCCTCGAGAGTAAAGCCGCCCCACCCAACACCACTACTGCTTACTCCATCCCTTCGTCCGCTTCGGGCAATGTAGGCGATCAGAAGAAGCGCGAAGAGGCGATGCAGAGGAGGAGACAGCTCGAATCGCAGCTTGCCGCACTTGACGCCTCCGGTGTCCCATCGAGTACGTCAAGTAGCAGCAACAGCAGCGATGAAGGCCCAGTAACCGTGACCATGATCCATCCCAAGAATCCGAGAAACTCGTTTGGGGCGGCCAATGTGAACAACGGCAACAACCAGGGAAGTTTGAGGAATAGGATCATTTCGGGTGGCGGGGCCAGACAGACGGTGAAGGCAGGTGCCGCGTTGGGAGAGTCGTACGATTTACTGGATCAGAATGATATCACGCTCTTGAACCAGCAGAGTCCGAGTAGGGGACAGAAGAGGAGCAGCTGGATTCCCTGGAGTCCCAACCCAAGCAGTGACCGGTCCTAGTGCAGTCGCCAGTGACAAGTCACTCCTGTCGTGCTCCTCGACCGAGATCTCCTCACGTTCACTTCGATTTGTACTTTACCCGTTGCTCGATCAGCCTTTTTGTCTCTGTCCTCTTGTTATTCAGTCAGTCAGTCAGTCAGTCTTTCTTTTCATCGCAACCGTTCAATCCATCCGTTTTCGCACACCACACCCTTTCCAAGTGATCATCGATGTTTAATCATGGCAACTCGCTTCTTGCATTCACGTCTAAGCTAAGCTATGCCGTGCTTCCAGCGGTCAACAACCTCCAAGCATCAGCTTGGTTCGTCGCTGCCAGCACATACCCCAAGAACCCCATCTCTTTCGCCATATCAATCACGTTATCCGCCTCATTGCCCAATGCGATCGCATCCTGATGAATGGGGCTCGCCTTCTCGGACTGCGGCGAGACCAGCGATCCGAGCTGGCTTGCAAACGAGACGGTCGAGTTGAAGTACAGCGCGAGGCGGAGGTAGACGGGGGAGAAGGAAGCGGGAGAGGTGGGAGGGCCACCGGAGAAGAGGCAGAAGGGCCCGCACATGCGGACATAGTCGAGGATCTTGCGCCGGTAGAACTCGAGCGGGTAGGATGTGGGGGATACTGTTACTGTCGTCTTCTCGGAAGGGGCGGGGGCGGGGAGAGAAGAGGGAGCGGAAGAGGAAGAGGAGGAAGAAGAGGACGAATCGGCAGAGAGCGAGGTAGCGACCATCATGCAAACGATGCGCAGGCACCATGAGAATGCCACTCCTACGACGGAAAGCACATGAGGGCCGATGGCAGACTGCACGAGTTTGCCCTGCAACGAGATGGGCGTCTTGGCAGTGCCGAGCACAATCACGCTTTCCGCGAGGTTGAAGATGCGGTGCAGATCCTCAATGCTCGCGTCTTTGGCGTTGGGGAGCGTGTGCAGTGCGTAGTAGCACCGAACCAAATTCTCCAGGCTGTATCGCAGCGCTTCGGTGCTCAACAGTTTCGGAGAGGTGTCCGTGTTCTCGCCGCCACTGCCACTGGCGCTTGGCGAAGCGTCGGATTCATCGCCGTTAGAGGCTGCAGACGCGCGCTCGTTGTCATCCATCGCACTGTGAATTACGGCATCGACGTCGCTCTTGCTGATCCCCTTCCAACCACCGTTGTTCTGCACGAGATCGTTCAGCTGACCGAGCATGATCGCACAGCGTAGCACTTCGTACACTGCATCGCCGAGCGGTGAACGCGACACATCGCCAAGGGCTTCCTTCATCGACCGGAAACTGTGGCGTTCCACGCCGAAGCGGCCCGTCAGCAAGTGCGGAGTGCCAAACGCAACCGCGTGCCATCGGTCGAGCATGAACAGCAACGTACGCCTTCTGTACGTTTCGCGATCGTTCTGAACGTGCCAACCAGAGCCCAGCTTAGACATGGCGGCTGCGAGTGCGGAGTTGTTATTGCGCCCGTTGCGCAGGTGATCCAGGTGGCAGAGCATCAACAGATCCGCTTCCTGACCGGAAAGGCGGTGTGAAACTTTGCGCAGCGCACGCAACCCGTCAGCGCTGGAGCGCGCTTGCTGGACGAGCTCGTCACGCGACCCACCCAGTCCAGCCGAGGCATGGCCGATCAAGCTTGCTACTCTAGCAGCATGCGACTGCACCCTTTTGTTGGGAAGGGTGGGTGTGCCACTAGGCGAGTCCTGCTGCGTAGTGACCATCTCGACCGGCTCGGTGAGCAGCTTCAAGCCCCTGGCAAGGACGCGATCTTCAAGACGAGCAATGTTGCTGCTACTGCTGCCACTGCTGCTGCCTTCGCCCTCGGGTCGGGTCGGAACGATGGGAAAGGTGGCGTGCAGGAAGGAGGAGACCACCTTGGCCTTGACTTCAGCCACGTCCGTGTCTGGTGCGCGAGAAGGCGAACTTGCTGCCGAGCGTCGCTTCGACTTGCCCTTCCTCTTCGAGGGGGCCAAGCTGGGCTCGCGATGTAGCGCAACGGGAACGTCTACTGATTCGGTCGATGCGGTCGATGCGGTCGATTTGTTGCTATCAATCGTGCTGGCTGCCTGTGGGACGGGTGAAACGGTCGTGGGCGGAGTCATAATGCTATCAGCTTCCTGAAGCGCGCTGACATCCACAGCACCGTCAAGTCCATTCTTGTCCAACTCTGCCTCTTCATTCGCCTCCAACTTGATACAAACTCCATCAGCGTCGCTGTTCCTACGACTGGAATCGGTCGAAGCAGGCCTTGTTTCTTCATTCTTTGCAGAAGAGGGACGAGCGAGGACGCTTTCGAGTCGACTGATACGGTCTTCGGTGCGAATCTTGGGCTTGGCCGGCTGAGAGGCACTACTTGAGTGGACACTTGCCGAGGCAGCGGTGCTGTCTTGTGCCTGATCCTGCTGCCCGTCGCCGCCATCCGCTCGCTCACCCGAGACGATTTGAGACTCGAGCGAGTTGAGACGTCTTTCGAGGTCCTTGATGTAGCCCTTGCTCGGACCTCGCTTGAGGGGGCGCTTGCTGTATGAGCACGTCACTTCGCTGCGACGACAGTTCATGCAGGGCTGGAGAATGAGCATATCGCCTTGGGGTTCCATGTTGGGCTCTAGCGGAGGCACTGCGCCCGAGACGGTAAGCGGATGGCCGGGCTCACCAGGGAAGGCGCCAACGATATCACAGCGCGTCTTGCGACGGCGGCACTCGTCACATGCTCGTGAGATTCTGAGACGTTTGCGCTGTGGTTGCAATGGATGCTGCGGCGCCACAGCGCTGTCGGGGGGTGGAGCCGCCAAGCCAGCAGAGGAGGAAGCGACGATGGGATAGGCGCGCGAGGGCTCAGCGCTGTCCAGAGTTGGATGAAGCCGAGGTGTAGCCGACTGATTAGCACTTTCGGGCTCTTGCAGGTCACGATCATGCCTCCTACCGCTTGGAAGTGGAGCAGGGGCCAGGATGGGAATCTGTACCTGAGATGTGTTGGGAGAGCCGTGGATGAATTGTGAGTTGGAAGTCGCGTATGGACGAGGAGGCAGAGCAGCCGAGCGTGGACCCACGTCGGCGTCATGGTCCGATGGCAGCGGTCTTTTGGTCACATGATGCGATCGTGATTTTGGCCAGGTGGGGGTCGAGGCATCGAGATGAAAGCGACTAGCCTCAGGAGAATCAGCCACAATAGATTGCACGCTAGTTTGTCGAACCTGTGGCAGCTCTTGATGGTGTCGCGGGTGGCTATGACGGGTTGGGAAGTGGTCTTGACGCTGGTCAGCGCGAGGAGGCAGTGATGGAGCAAAGCCATGTGTCCTTGAACTGATCGAGCTGTCTTCGACTCGGGGACGACTGATGTCGAGCGATTGAGACTGAGCGTCTGCGTAATTGGCCCGATCATGCTCAAATGCGTCGTGGTGTACACGCGCGGACGCATCTGCAGGCCGAGCATACGCAGCAGGTGTCGGTGGCGGATAGTGGCTCATCGGCTTATCCGCGAACTGAGGCGGGCGAGCGCGAGAGCTGCACTCTGCTGCGTACCGCTCAGCATCAGGGTGGAAAGACCGCTGGCGGCCAGGTTCGTCGAAGCGAGCATCTCGTTCGAAAGGACGGGTAGCATCTCCTTCAGCAGTCCACAGAGGTGTCGACTCGCGATAAGGGTAACGGATAGGATGAGTCGACGTGTTGCGGGGTGGCGGAAGCTTGGGCGGTGAGAAGGAGTGATGAGCACTCCAAGCGTGGCTGGCAAGCTCAACATCGTGACCCATCGTGGCTGCGTGACGACGGTCGTAGGAAGATGTGGAGCGCGGCAGCTGCTGAGGAATCTCACGACGCCCAGCGTTGTGAATCGAGTCTGGATGAAGCTGATACGACATTTCGACTTGGTGACGAGAAAGAGGTGAGGCAGTGGGTATGTTGGCTTTGGGTGGATCGAGTCCACGAGCTTATCAGCGTGCGAACGGGAGGGCCGACGAGGCAAGGTATTCCATATCAATACATCGGCTGATCCGTGATACGGCTACAAGCCTTGTCTCCTTGTGTGACGCTCTAGAGAGTGTAACTGGCTCGAAGGCCAATGCGATGCTACAGGGCTGACGGTCGGAAGGCAGTGGAGACGAGATGCGGTGGAATGGCGGGAGGATGACGGGGGTATAGTCGAGAGAAGCGTTAGGATGTGATCACAGAGTGTCAACAGATCCAGCGATGTATCCTGTTGGAAGGACGTTTTGAAGCTCCAGAAAGAGCCTCTCATCCAGCAGCGGCGGGCATGAACCGAGAGGTGTCAAAAGTGGCCGGCGAGAGGCCAAAGCAGAAGCAGCTTTGAGGGAAAGGCGATGTGGGCAAAGCGCAGTCAAACGAGCTGCTTGCTTCTGCTTCTGCAGCTGTGCTGCAAAACATTTACGCGCGCTCAACGGGGCCTTCCGAACAAGGCTTGCAGCAAAAGGGTTCAGGAGTTTGAGTAGGCCGTCGACGCACCAAAAGAGTCAGGCGCCCCGGCTAAAAGAAGAAATACTGTTAACTTTATTGCGAAACTGTGCGCAGAATCCGAAACAAGTGTGGCTGCTGCTGCTGCTGCTGCTGCTTCGTCTTTTTTGCTTGCAGATCGTAACTGTGGCACTGCGGGGTTGGGCCGCAATCTCCCACGATACCTGGGAGCTCAAACATGCCGCCCTCGTTGCATAGAGAAAAGGCAACACTGCAGCAGGCAAGCAAACAGGCAGTCGAGGCAACACAGGAACGCACACTTTCACTATAGCCTGTAGGAGCACCCGCCAACCCGCCAACCCGCCAACCTGCCGTTGCATCTTGCACTGCATTCTAGGCAGGCTGCAGTCTCTCTTTGACAGTTACGAGCAAAGGCGGTCTTCACCGACAGAATGACGGATCGTGGCCGTCCATAGTCAATACTGTACCATGTCTCAATCGGCCTGTCGAGGCTTGTCATGCCTTGACACAGTTACATCGCCGAATCTGCTCCTCTCACAGGTTGTTCTTCAGCTGCTTCATGCTGTGAGAGCTTATTGGCTTTTGCGCTATCGATCATGGTCCGCAACATGTCCTCGTGTTCAGCTTTCAACTGACTGTTTCATGACAACGGAACAAAACAGCAAGCAACTGAATGCTGAGACATGCTAGAACAGTCGGGTTCGATGTTACGCTACTGACTAACCGAAGGCATTCTTGCTCCGCTGCACAGCCTGCACCCTTTTTCCTGTTCGCAGCTGGGGTCGTTGCCAGAAACAGTGCTTTGTTAAAAAGCGGTTCTTGCAACACGCAGGAAGCCGCGCGTTTGCTTCATCGAGTCCTGTTTTGGCCCCAACACCGATAGCCCTTCTCCTTCAGTCCACACGGTCATTTGGATCGACTGAAAAGCTCTTCTCTTTGTGGTCCAAGGAAGCCGAGCCAACTTCACGCCCGCCCTCTTTCCGCGAACTGTTGTCTTGTTGCGAGATTTTTATTTTTTTATTTTTTATTTTTATTTTAGTTTAGTTTTTAAGAAAAACGGCCCGGAGGATCTGCTTTAGTTCTCCGGTCTCTTCCCCATACATCTGGGCTAGATGGCACATTTTTCCACTCTGCTCAGGAAGCAGACCCGTTTTCGCACGCTAGCAAACCCTCAAACGTTGACTTGAAGAGCTTCAAGGTGCTTCGAAGCGAGACCTTGTTTGCAACCTGGCTTCCATCCGAGACGCCTGGAATTCTAGACGCAAGCCGGCGCAATCACCTACTCGCAGCACTTCCGTCTATGCCCCTCTTTGGCGGTTTGTCTGTGTCGAGAACCGGCGATTGTGTTCTCCCACCGCGGGGAATGTGCATATCAGGCTAAGAAAGCAGACTATAGCTCAGCCATTGCCAGGCGATTGCCACTTCAAGACAGATGCTGAAAGTCGCGAAGACCTGGGATCGAATTGCTTTGAAGGGGCGGAGTGTTGGGGAAAGCCGTGCTTGCTGCGCAGACGTCCGGCTTTGCGAGCGATATGCAGTCCCTTCCATACTTGGTTTCGCTGTAGCGTCACAAAAGGAGGCGATATCCATCTTTTCTTTTCGTTCTTCCTCTCAGTTAGGATGAAGCTCTGAGCATTACCTACGCTTCCTGATGTTGCCTCCTCCAGTCTGCGCATGGTCCCGTAAGTGAGGCGAGCATGGTGATCGCAAGAGGCCGACTTCCAGTGTGCGCATGATTTGGTCAAAAATCGCTCGCCAGCCTGAAGCACGCATGCATGTTCAACGTACACGCTTTCGTCAAAACCGCACGTCGCAATGCAGAACACGCAAGCATATCCAACCTACATCACTCCCGACTTGACTTGGTAGCGCAAAAATGCTCAAGCGTTTTCGGACAAGCACTCTATCTTCGGTGTGAATATGGGTAGGCGCAGAATGTGGCAGCTTGTGAGTGACAAGAGAAATGACACTTGTTCGAGCGGCACGCCAGATTGGGGTTCGGTGTTGCGCAGCCGGGGCTGTGATCCTGAGTCCCATCTCCTGTCGCGACGCGATCCCAAGTGGCCGGCTCTACGTGTCAACATTCTTGTGAACTGTACGTGCGCTACACCGTTCCTGCATGTGCGACTGTGCCTTACTCAAAGTTGCACAGTGCGCGAGCTTGAGTTGCTTATAGGGATCACCATCCTGACAACCTGCGCCTTTATGAAGGCGTCTGAGAACACCTATGAAGCCTTCGCGTACATCGAAATGGTGGGTTGAGGGCGTTGCGGAAGTGAACCAGTCCCTGTAAGCGTTTTCTCAGCTCTCGGTCCGATTGCCGAACTCTTCCATTGCTGCGACTGACTCAAGGCAGTCAAACGGAAGCAACTATCGTCCGCACACCGCTACCTTGACTGGAAGATGAGCGCACGGCTCAGCCGTCGCTCTTCTCACGCCACCTTCCGTGATGAAAGCGCGATGGTCTTGGTCATCTGACAGCATCAGCGGTTCAGCTAGAGTTCCAACCCGTCAGCAACGAACCAGGAAGGGCATGTCAGGGACGGTCGCTTTTCAGACCGGCTCTTCCGTCGCATCCAAGTTGAAATTCTCTTACAGACGTCAGTGCGTACCATTCACAAGCATCGACCAAGTCCGTCTGTGAACGAAACCTGCGCAACACCAGACTTGAAAGCGCAGAGTTTCGTTGCGATCCTTACCGTGTCGAATGCAAGCGAATCTTAGCTTGGCGTCCTTCGCACGCTTGCGGCTGCCCTTGAGCAGAAGATCCGACTCTCTGTGCGCTCGCGGGAAGACAGTGTACTCCTTCTCAAAGCATAGTTTCGGGTCTTCCATTCACGGCTCGTACGGCGAAATCGATAAGCTCAGACTTTGGATCGAGCCGTTCACAGTTACTTCTTCCACATGCTCACACAAGAACATTGCGTTAACGCGGAGCCTTCTCTCGAAGATCACATACTTGCAGCACTCGGCAGCTCATGATGTCGGTACATCCGACAAGAGGTCGTTCTTCGAGCCCAGGAAGAGTCGTCAGTGCTGATGCCAGCATACTCATTCTTCGTTCTAAAACCGTTGGAGTGCCTCGGCAGAAAAGGCCAAGGCCAGCGAAAGGGTCCTATGCCGTGTTCTGACCGAGACGGATAGTAAAAGTGGGGTATATAACTGCGGAATGGTCGCAAAGTCATTGTCAGGATCACCTTCCTATCCACAGTCACTGATGCATCTCCGGGGAGGTCACACCAACTCCACCGTCTTTACTGTCCGCTTAACTATGCTGGGAGTCAAACAATCTTTTGCAGCGGATGGGCACATGCGGATCCCAGGCCAGCTACCAGTTTTCAAGCACCACGACTCTATCAGCCCCATGTCTTGTCAAAGCGACGTAGAGGCAGACACAAACTCCCGCGAGCCAATTTTGTCTAGTCTCGCTCCTGCACATGATCACTCTCAACTCTCTGCGTCACTGTCGAGGAGTTCTTCGACGACCACGAGCACAGACTCCCTCGTCTCTGCGTTTTCCAGCTTTCCAGCTACCCCCGGCACAACCATGTCGCAAGTTCAAGTCGACTCTATTGACGCGTATACGAAGTATACTTGTGAAGATATGCAAGCGCCGGCTTCATGCAGCGGCTCTTCGGTCGGGTCGGAGGATACACTCATCCCAGGAAGTCCAGCTCACAAGTCTGCAAAACGCCTGATCTCACCGAGCTTCAGCGCGAGAAACTCTGGCAACTCTCAATCCAACACGAGCCACGAGTTAGAACTTGATCCTCTGCTTACAGGGGCAGGGCCGACTTCGGAACTTCCTTGTGTATCCAGCACTCTGCACAAGGCACAAGTTGCTGACTTCCCGACCGAGGTCGATGATACAGATCTCCTGGAGGATAATCTGGCTGGAGATCCAGAAGCATTCGAAGCCATACTGTCTTGTCTCAAACCGCTTGAGCAGCTCTGTCCCCCTGATCTGGCTGCGGCTCGGAGACAAGTCTCGCCCGAGCGTCTTCGAGCTCTGACGAACGATTTCGAAACTCGATTCTCTTTCTTTCGCTCAACAGCACGGAAGCTTGTTGACGAGCTCGACTTGCAGCTGAACGGCGGGCAAACAAAGCTCGACCAGCTCCTCCTGACTTCGATACGACGGGCTGCGGCTCAAGGATTGGAAGCCTTGATCATGGTTTCGTGGTTCCGTGAGACGAAACTTGACGGAATCTGCCCGCTAGAGAGCAAGGCAGAGAAACCTCTCTCTCGACGGCAATCACCAGAGAGACCATCACCTGCTTCGTCGGAAGCTAAAATGCATATCGACACAGCTGTTCACAAAGTCGGTGATTCTTGTTCAGACATGGCGGTCCACAATCGTGCAACCGAGGACCAAGTCAAGAAGGAGGCCCTCATCCCCGACTCGAGCCAATGCCGTCGCCGGAACGGCTTCGACGCGAGTTCGCGAGAACACTCGGTGATGGAGGACGCTGAGGCCCACAGCAAGACTGTCAAGCCTCATACACCTAACACAAGTCAAATCGCAGCTGCGCTTACCATCGAAGACCTTGCCAAGGCACGATCTTCCACTCCGCTGCACTTCAACAGAACTGCAACGCCTCGTCGATGGCAAGCTCACAAGGTAGTCAACGAGGGCAGCATCGCCGCAGACACATCGCACCAGGCAGGCAGCTATGCTGAAAATAGGTGCAGAAGAAGCTTTACAAATGCTGGCACCGAGCATACAACCGAAATGCAGTTGAAGTCGATCAGGCGAGTTCCGTCGCTATACGTAGCCGGGAGTGGCGTCAAGACTTCCGAGCGGGAGGCTGGTACTGACCTGGTCCAGTTCCCGAGTACAGGACCGTCTCCCCCGACATCACCAACCCGCCCCTCGCAAAGCGAGCCCGACGGCACGGTCCGACAGTTCAAACAATCCTTAAAATCGCTCAGGAACATCAAGCTCAGTCTGCGACCCGCCGCGCACAAAGATCCGCTGCTTGCTCCCAACCCTTCCGTCAACGCATCTCCTCCGGTCCCAGAGCAGCAGCAGCAGCAACTTGCCCCGCGTCGACGCTTCCAGCAACCCACCCAGCCCATCGGCAACGTAGCCGACAAGAACCGAGCGCTGGTCCTCGCATCGAACAGGCCCCTCTCGCTCGCGCATTCCACGCACCCGCATCCGGAGGTACCCGTTGCAAAACTTGCTGGCCTCGTCAAGCCGCTCAGCCAACTCCGTCGCATTAATAACGATGCCCTGCACCACAGCCATAGTGGAGATGGGTCAGGTAGCAAAGGGGTGGATCCGGGAGAGCAAGGTGGACGTAAGCTCTCACTGCGCTCGCTCTGGCGTGTTTTTTCCGCCTAAGCTGCTTTTCGGATGTTGGTGTCGCTCTTGGGTGTCCTTTTTCCGACGATCTTTTGCTTGGCACCCTGTATCTCGCTCAAGCAGCCTTTTTGAAATGGACATTGATAATGAGTGTATTGTTTGCATGTCTGTGCATTTCCTCTATCTCGCGTTCTGAAGCCGAACCACGATCCTGGGTAACCCCTTTCCCTCTGCCTTTCCCCTTGCTCCATCCCCTTCCTTCTCCTCGTTTGCGTACTTGAACCAAACCACATCGCTCCAGTTGTTTCCATCCTCCCTCTCGCTCCCCTCCCTCGCATCCCCCGCATGCGAATGCACCAGGGCCAGCGTCCCCTCCTGCTCGCCCTTGTTCTGCCCGGTCGATGCAGGGTCCAACACCCTCACCCCGACATTTGGCAGGCTGAACACGCCCACACTCTGTGGGACGAGCCTGACGAACGGCTGTAGCGCTCTGTGCTGTTGGGGTAGGATGTAGGGGAGCGAGAGACGGCGTGTGCCGGCGATAGTAAAGTGTTGATCGCTGTCGAGGGTGACGATCAAGGAATAGGATCTGGATGGATGGTGGTTGGAGATGGAGAGGTGTACGTCGAAGGGGCGGT
Source organism: Ustilago lituana (assembly GCA_928869825.1). Taxonomy (NCBI): domain Eukaryota; kingdom Fungi; phylum Basidiomycota; class Ustilaginomycetes; order Ustilaginales; family Ustilaginaceae; genus Ustilago; species Ustilago lituana. Next base: position 159,887 of record CAKMYA010000016.1, on the reverse strand, counting down.
GGAGGAGCTGGGAGGGGGTGTAGGTGAGGGTGAGGGTGAGGCCGGAGGAAGGGGGGTGGAGGAGGGTAGATAGGGGGGGTTGAGGAGGTGTGGTGAGGGGGATTAGGGTTGTGTTGGGTGGAGAGGAGGGGGTGCGGGTCCAGGTGATGCGCCAGGAAAGAGGGGTGGTGGGAGGGGAGGTGGTGAGGGTGCGGGTGAAGGCGAAGCGATCGCGCCTTTCCCAAAGACCCAACACGTTTTCTTCCTCTTCCTCACCACCCTCCTCAACCTCCTTCCCTCCACCGATCAGCTCCACACCGCTAACCTCGACAGCTGCTTCGCCAATCACCTCGACCTCCAACCCCACCTCCTTCACTTCCGCTTCCTCCCCTCCCTCCCCCTCCTCTTCGTTATTGTCGTCAAGATCGAGCAGAGCCCTAACCTTTCCCGCCCTCGCTCGACTCTCTTGCTTTGCGTCAGAGACCTGAATCCAGGTCCTACTCTCGAGCAAAGCGGCGACGGGGATGGCTAGACTGGCCGTTGCTGTGACCGGAAGCGCCTCCAACCCCTCACTGCCGACATCACTGGAGCTGATCCGGAGCGCGACATCCACAGTCCTTACCCCAGCCGCTTGCCTGGGCGTTAACCACACCACAACCTCCGCCTTCCCACCCACTGCCTCCACTGTCCCCACCGGCAACGCTTTTACTGCCTGGCTGCTCCTCTCTCCCCCTTCTTCCTCTTCTGCATCCTCCGGAAGGAGTGTGTCATGAGCACCATCATAGCTCGGTTGCAGCGTCGCATCCACCCACGCTCGTACTGCTTCAGCCTCGTGATTCACGATCGTGATTGCGAGGGGGAGGCGTTCGTCCACGTACCCCGCTCCCACATTGTTCTCGAGGAGGCGGGGGCCGGTGATGGAGAGGGACACGTTGAAACGCTGCGGCTTGACGATGGTGAGAGAGGGATTGCTGCGTTGGGTGACGACGATGAAGCGACCGGTGGGAAGAAGCCATCGTCCCGGCCTCAGACCTTCCGCGGCACCTTCTTCCTGGTCAGAAACCCGGAGGGGGAGGTCGAGCTGCACCTCTAACCCCCCTTCAACGCCGGCGTGGAGGGACATCTTGGCAGCGCGAACACTGCCTTCCTTCGCAGCCAGGAGCGATCCTTGCAGCGCCACAACGCCGTCTTTGGCGAACAAGCAGGTGAGATCGGCTTGCACCTGTGCCGCGTTGGCGCTGTGCAGTTCACCAAGGTCCACGATAAGAGGTGTACTGCCGATGGTGGAAGAGGAGGAGAGGTTAACAATTTCGAGAATCGTTTCTTGTCCCTCACCACTTTGAAGGGTCAGAGTGATACGTTGAGGACAGAGGGTGTCGCGAATGTCGAAGATAGACGCGTTGCGAAGGACGATCTGGAACGGGACTGGTGCGCCGAACTCCACCCCTGCTACGGGCAGGACAGTCTCTACTTCCACAAAGGCAGCTTCCACTCCTCCCACGCTCTTGTTTCTCTCCCCGTCGCCATCCTCTCCGTCCTCTCTCTCTTCCATGCCACCCCCTGATTGCGCGAGAAACGACTTCAACGCACCCACCACCTCCTCCCTCCTCCCCCTCTCCAACCCCAACCTCGGATCCACCAGCTCCACCAACATCTTCACCCCTCCCACTCTATCCCCTACCCTCACCGCGGCCTCCGCCGCAATCTCGACCAACCCTGCCCTCACCTCCCCTACCTCATCCTTCTTATAACTCTTCATGATCCGCGCCAGGAATTTGAGCGCCATCTCGTTCTGGCCGCCATCGAAGTACGCCGTCGCGATCCTTGCGGCGATGAAGAGCGCGGTGCGGTGGAGACGGTACCGTTTGAACGAGTCGTAGGCCTTGGTGAGGGTCTCTGCGAGCTTGGCGGTGTAGTCGACCTTACGTTCGTGGGCAAGCGGGCCGGTGCTTAAATCGGGCTCGTCGTCCGCGGTGGCGGTGTTGGAGCGGAGAAAGCGCGCGCGACGTTCGAGGGTGCATAACGCAGCGAGGTAGTAGTAGGTGCCCGGGGTTTGGAGGATGGTGTAGGGGCAGGTGGAGACGGCGATGGCGTTGGAGTTCGGGAGGAGCATGCTAGGTGGAGCGTTGACGCCGCCTCTCCCGTCGGAGAATCGGGGGAGCGCATCTGGGTGCAGCAGCTTGGATGGCAGTGGCGGGGCGTGAGCTGGGAGTTGGAAGGGTGGAAGCGGCGAACCTGGTACAGGGCGTGTTGCGTGTTCGACAAGCTCCCCGAACAAATGGTACTGCTTAGACAGCCAGGACCAGTACTCGAACGTCATCGCTCCCATCCCCCACCCCGTACTCAGTTCCGTGAACCTCGCAACGTGTCGCCTGAAGAACATCGCTGCGCCCTCCCCATCATCCGCATAGAGTAGGAGCTTACAGATGCGGATGCTAAGCGTATCGGCCAGTACTTTTGCCTCCGCCCACCGCTTCGTGCGGGGAGGCAGCATGAGCGTGCTTCCCAACAAGCACGTCGGTGAATTACACAGCAGAGTGTACGCTTCTCTGTAGCGTGACTGTGCCTCTTGCATGTCTCCAGCGAGCTCGGCGAACACCGCGAGCTTGTACTCGCTGCGCACGATCCATCCTTCTCGGCTCAACCAACTTAGGTCCCCCACGCCTAATGGCTTTGCTGAGGGTGCGCCAGATTGAGGGAGTGTAGCGATAGCGTTGACGATGGGCTGGAGGATAGAGGTGGGTGGCGGATACCGTGTGCGTTTGCGCTTAACCCTGCGCGCATGCTCGCGATAGTAATCCGCCGCGGGCTCAAACAGCGCACTGTGCAAACTCGACACAAACTCGCCCAGCTCCGGCTTGCTCACTGGCGTCAGCACGAACAAGCTCGCTCTCGAATCCAGCCCGCTGCTCCTCCTGATGAAGCTGAGCCGCGCCTCGAGCGAGGCATTGTCGAGCATTTCCCTCTCGGTCAGCAGCACGATAGTGAGCTTGATCCCTCGTTCTGTGAGCGTGCGTCTCCTCTCGGAAATGATCTTGATCAACGCCTCGTCTGCGCGCCTAAGCTCTTCTAGGTCAGCTGAGGAGGCAGGTGTTGGGAGGCAGTGGAAGGAGACGAACACCGATGGTACCAATTCGCGATGCTTCCGGACCCATACGGGTGCGATCAAGCCGTCGGGAAACAGGGGCGAATTGGGGTGCAGCGGCGAAAGCGGTGATCTTGGCGGCAATGTAGCAAACGCCGCGATAGAAGGTTCAGATGGTGATGCCGATGAGCCAGCTGTGATGGATGGGATAGGTGCCACATGGCGAGAAGAGGGTTTGGTTTTGAGAGGCGGAAGCCGGACAGAATGGTCGGCAAAGATGGTGTGGAAGACAGCAGCTCTTCCGCGCGAAGGATCCCAGAGAGTGTTGCGTGCGCGCGAAGCCAGGATGTCGTGCAGAGATTTGGTCAAGTCCGGAAAGACCGAGGTTGGGTGGTCTGGTGGAGCGCTCGGTGTAGTAGATGCTGCTGCTGCTGCGTCAGGGGCTAGGGCAGGAGTTGCATCCGAGGCGGCTCCTGTTGGTGCTGGTGCAGTCGAAGAGAAAGGTCCAGCGGAAGCGGCCGCTGCTGCTGATATGGGTGGTGCAGATGCTTTGGCGGGTGGTGTGAGCCCGGCTACCACCATGCACGCAAAGTGATGGTGGAGCAGCTCTGGTGGGAAGGCGTTCATGGTCGCAACACGGGTGCTCAGCGTCGTGGATATCCCCTCCAAGCCCACTATCTGCCTGATTTTCCCTGTAGCGCTGCTCTATCGATCCACGAGAGAGCAAGTTCGGGTATCGAGCGAGAAAGACAGGGACGAGTAAAGCTGAAGAGGTTGGTGTAAAGGGGGAGGAAGAGATGTCGAAAAAAGCTCGGAAGACGGTGTGTGTGGGCAGCGTGCTGGTTCGTGCACAACACATGTGCCAAACAATAACTTTGTTCGAATTGGGGATCTCACATACCGGAGTTGGCGTCGATATGCTGTTTCCATCCCTCTCTCAAGCAACTCAAGCATACACATACGGCTTGCTACCTTTTTCATGATGAGTATCATTACAAGGCGGGTGCTGCATTCAAAGAACCAAGCACCAGGACCAAAAAGTCTGTCGCAGCGAGCTGACTCGAGCTCAAAAGCCGTACTGATTCGACCTCCTCGCCTGTGCATCCCTTCCCCTCTGCCACCTCTCTTCTAACTTGCTCCTGTTCTCTCTCGCCAGACTGACCAAACTGCTCAACTGGCCCTTTCTCAGCCCCTTTAGCATCCCTGGCTTCCTCTGCTGAACCTCTCTTTTTCCCGCAGCGAATTCGGCCGCTGCTGCGTACTTGTCACTGTCATCGTCTGCGCCACCGCCATTGGAGAGATAGGCGTCCCGCGCGGCAGTGGAAGCGTCGAAAGCGCGGATGTCGTCTGGTGTGAGACCTGCTGCGAGGAGGTCACGCGTACCGTCGAGGTTCGCGGCTCCACGAGACACTGAGTTGGTGGACAAGGTGGCGGGTGGAGAAGAGAGAGATTGTTGATAGGCTAGGAGCTGGGCATGCGCTTCGGGGGTGATGGGGACCCATGAGCCGTCCGGGTCGAGTTGCCAGCCGGGGTATTCGGAAGCGTCACCGGCGGAGTTGGCTTGTTCGGAGTCTGCTTGTGTATCAGGGTGGGCTATGATAGGTGCCGCAGAGATGGGAAGCGAGGGTCCGAGGGATGAAGATACGGTGCTGCTGGCGGAAGGTGTGGTGCCGAGCGAGAAGAAGTCGACTGGTGCCGACTCAGCCTTTGTGGATCCAGCCGTGAATTCTGGACTTGCGGCCTTGGACGACACTAAAGATGGTTGCGGCGGCTTGAAAGGCCGGCTATTTGTTTCAGTGGTGGAGGTCTCCTTGTGAGTTGAAGCTGAAGACGAAGGTGCAGGTGTGGCTGGCTTTTTGGCAACAGGCTTGAGCCCGAGCATGGCTCTGAAAGCATCGTTATTCTTGCCCTTTGTCTTGCTCGTCGACGGCTCGGACGATACGTCCCCTTCCGTACCAGCTGCGACCGATACTTCAGGAGATGAACTACGCGTGGCATCCTCGTCAATCCGCAATGGTGCCGCAATCAGTGCAGGAGTATCCGATTCTTCCAACGCTTTTGCTGCCCTTCTCGCATCAGCCTCCTTCTTCCTCTCCGCCAAAACTTCATCGTCCTTGCGCTTCGGCGCTGGCAGCATGCCGAACAGCGAATGTCGAGTCGAAGATGCCCCTCCTATACTGGAGCTGATTCTGGGCTTCTTGCTATCTGAGCCATTGCGACTGTCGTCATCCACGTCTTGCCCATCTTCGCTGTCTTTGAACGCCTGCAGCGAGTCGACTTTGATAACCTTGCGCTTGCTAGTTGTTGAGGGCGGGGGCAGAGAGAGACCGCTACCGCTCGTCCTCGAGGAGCCAGCAGAAGCTGAAGGCGGAGGGAGCTTTGATGCGAGTGCGGACTTTGGCGGTGGGAGCACCGAACCCAACCCTGAAGAGGATGGCTTGGGATCCTTTACTGCGTTACTGCTACTTGGAGCGACGGCAAGCGAAGCAGATTGTACATCTTCGTCGTCCGAGTCGCTGCCGTACCCGGCTAGCGATGCCAATCCCGTCGACATGCTGTGAGACTCGATGCTGTTGTTGTGATTGATGGTGGTCGTAAAGCGTTGCTAATCAGACGCTGGTCAGGTGGAGGTTCTTCGGGAAAAAAAGGTGTAGGTGTGTTAGACCGCCGAAAGTGTTTGAGTGGACCCTGTGCTCGGCATTCTTCGCGGCAATCCAAATGAAAGTCCGTGCGACTGAGACAGAGATAGCGCGGAGAGAGAAAGGGGGGGAGGAAGGACAGGGAGGAGAAAAGAGGCTCGTGCATGCTATCACTTCCCTTGTGTGGGCCCTCAAAGTGTCAGAAGCGAAGCCCTCCCACATGTGCGGACCACACCCTTCCGGCTCAGCTCGTCTTGACGTGCAGATACAAACACATCCAAGTATTGTATCGAGGTGACTTCACCATCTTGCTTCTCTTTCTCTTCCTCTTCCTCCATCTCGCCATCTCGCAAATTGCTTACAAGCCAGCATTCAGTGCGTGTTGGTTCCACATAGCCTTTCCTCTCTTGTTGTTGCCATCAGGGTGATAGCAAAGCAAGGAAGCAACAATGAGGAGCCTCGCCTTCCTCGCGTGCCTCGCGGCGCTGCTCTCCGTCACGGTGTCGGCTGCCAGCCTTGATGCTGCTCAGATCAACATGGGTATGGGTGCTCGTACCAATGGTCGCTGGGCTTCTCGTCCAGGTACTTACCTCGAGACCGCTGCCTCTTCTTCTTCTTCGAGTGCTCAAGCCCAGGTCGATGCGCTTCTGGCCTCCAGCTCCGGTATCGGCGGTCCTGCTCGCGTCGAGCTGCCCCTTGATGCCATCTCTTCGGCCGCGTTTGGCTCTGCTGATGTTGAGCAGATCATCGCTTCCGAGAAGGGCGACTTTACTGTCCTCACCCACCGCGACTTTCCCTCTGTCTCGGTGCGCATCAAGCAGCTCTACAAGCCTCCTCCCGCATCCGAGCTCAAGGAGCACGATGTGGATCCGGACGCCTTTTGCGATCCCACCGTTACATCGTGGTCTGGCTACATCGACACTGCTTACGGCGGCAAGAGCCTCTGGTTCTACTTTTTCGAATCACGTTCCAATCCCGCCAAAGATCCCGTGATATTGTGGACCAACGGTGGCCCTGGATGCTCTTCGTCCCTTGGTCTCTTCATGGAGTTGGGCCCTTGCAGAGTCCCCGAGCAGGGCGGAAAGATTTCTCCGGGCCCTCCCATCAATGGCACCAAGTGGCATCCGCAGTCGTGGACCAACCGCGCTAACGTGTTTTTCATCGACCAGCCCGTCGGCGTCGGCTACTCGTACTCCAAGACCGACCAGAAAGTCTACACCACCGAAGAAGCTGCCAAGGATGTCTACGCCTTCCTCCGCGTCTTCTTCTCTGCCTTCGACCGCTTCAAGACCAACGATTTTTACATGGCCGGCGAGTCGTACGGCGGTCGCTACATCCCCATCTTTGCTTCCGAGGTTGCTGACCGCAACCACGACGTTGAGCGCAAAGCGCTCAAGGCAGGTAAGAAGGTGAACCGCGACGAGCTCATCAACCTCAAGGGTGTCTTGATCGGAAACGGTCTGACCGACATCAGTAAGCAGGTCTCCGGCTACTTTGACATGACTTGCACGCGTCGCGGCGGAGTGGAACCTATCTTGAGCATCGAGACGTGCAAACGCATGAGCACGTACGTGCCCAAGTGCCGTGCCAAGCTTGCTGAATACTGCGTCGACTCGTACTCGCCCGACAACTGCGAGCTCTGGCTGGACAAGTGTTCGGATGAAATCGAGGCGCCCTACTTCTACACTGGTCAGAACCCCTACAACATCAAGGATGACTGCAAGTCGGGTCTCTCTCCGAACCTTTGCTACGATGTGACGGAGGATATTCGCAAGTATTTGGACAGGGATGATGTGAGGGAGCTTGTGGGCGCTGCACCGAAGGACCAGATCGGCAAGTTTGCCAGCTGCAACGACGACGTGGGCAACGGGTTCGCGAGGATGCTCGACATGGCGCACGACAATGGCTTCAATGTGGCCGGGTTGTTGGAGAGGGGCATCAAGGCGCTCGTGTACGTGGGCACTTTGGACTGGATCTGCAACCACAATGGAAACTACGAGTGGGTCTCTACGCTCGACTGGAGCGGAAGTGAGGCCTGGAAGCAGGCCAAGAGCTACGTAAGTTTCTCCTCCCTCCCTCCCTCCCTCCCTCCATACCTATCATTTCTTCTCTAATGGCGGAAAGCTCATACTGACTCTTTGGTCTCAACACTTTTGTTTATGCCAAAATAGGAGTGGGTCGTGGACGGCGAGAAGGCGGGCCGAACCCAGAGCGGCGGCGGTCTTACCTGGGCCACTGTGTACGAAGCTGGCCATATGGTCCCTTACGACCAGCCCGACGCTGCCCTCGCTATGCTCAACCGCTGGCTCGATGGTCAGCAGCTCTAAGCCCCTCCTTCTCCTCTCATCCCCTCCCTTCCCTTCAATCTCTCTTGTCCCTCTAACCTTATTCATGTTTATTTCATCGCGCAATACATCATCTGTCTCATCAACGCGTTCCGCTCCGCACAAGGGCGGGGAGTGACCCACCATCCTACCGAAGAAAAGAAAAACTTTGCCTCTTTACGCTTTGTACGGAGCCAACCTTGTTCCGCTCTTGTGTTCCGCACAAACCTTGTTGATCGCTCGTCGCTCTTGAATGGATTCAACTTGGACTGTGTTTCGCTCTTTGTTGATAGAGCGGAGGGTTAGATAAGCCCATCGCTCACTTTTCCATCTTCGTTCTGTCCTCCCAACACAGTTCTGACGAGCTACACGGCTGTTCTTAATCCAGGTTCTCAGCACTGGAAAGATGTGCGACTTTACCCTCGAAACCGGTGGAGATGTTTCGGATGGCAGTTACGACCTGCACGACTTGATCAACCTGGGCGAAACGTCCTCCGACGAAGAAGAGCTTGTGGCGGAGCACTACCCGTTTCCCACCCCGAGCGAGAATCAAGGTGACCAAGGTGGGGGTGACGATGGTTGTTTCCCAGGTCTTCCTATCGACGTTGGTGAGCAGGGAGAAGAGGGGGAGAGCGAGGGGGACGATGAAGGGGGTAAGGGGGACAAAGTGAAGGATTTAGGTGGAGGAGTGGTTGATGTGGACACCGATAGTGACGAGGAGGGTTGTGAGGGAAACGAGGATGGGAAGGAGGAGACGGTGAAGCAGGTGGTCACGGTCGAGGATACGCCATCCCCTTCGGCGGCTCAGACCGCCAAGCCGGTGGTTGAGAAGAGGCAGGAGGGGGAGGGAGGAGAGAAGAAGCAGATGGCTCGATGCAGTGCTCCATTCGGCCGTGGTCGTGGTTCTGGTACCCGCGGCAGAGGACGTGCTGCTCGCGGTGGCGCTTCAGCCGGCGCTACCAATGCCAAATCCAACATTAAGCTTCCAGCCAACGACCTCATCAACAACGCCGCCCCCGCGGCGGCCACCGCCACCGCCACTACGCGCTCCCCCCGCGGAAGAGGCAGACCCAGGGGTCGAGGTACGACCGCACGCAGCTCCCGCGGTGGCGCAACCAAAAGACTTGGGTCTCCAACTACTCCACCGCTGACCTCCTTCCCTACTGCCAGTGCCGCCACCACCACGGGTGGTCAGCCCACACCGCCCGCCAGCCCGCTCTCCCCAACCCCCCTAGGTGGAGAAAAGACCATCGTCATGACCGAAACATGCTTCAACACAGACACAGACAGAAGCAAGACTCCCCCCACCACGCCTGCGCCCGCAGCCGCACTCAGGACCGCGGTCAGGAGCAAGCGCAAACAACCCGAAGCTTCCCCTTCAGAGAGCACTGCTTCGAATGCAACTGGAAATGCCGCGGAGGGAACGCCGGTGAAGAAGAAGCGTGTGTACAAGAGAAAGCCGAAGGAGGGTTCTCCCACGCCAAACGTGGCTCAACAGAACGAGGAGGAGCCAGCACGGGACGAACCCGTGACACCAACGACACCCACTAAGGCTGCTCGAAAGTCCAAACCTGCCAAGCAGAAGGTGAGTGCTTGCACCTTGCTTTCTCCGATTGTGCGCATATCATGATATGAAGTATGCTTACGTTTACGATTTGGCGTCGAATCTTGGGGCTGTTGTGGTGTAGGCTGGACACTGGACCCGAGAGGTAAGCTGCAATTCTCGCACTCTCTGTGACTGTAACCCTGTGGAAAGAAAAAACTGACAAGGACGAAAGGGTGCACTGGGGATGGCACACTGTAGGAAATGATGTTCTTATTCCACGAGATCTACCCTCGCAACCGCCAGGTCGACTGGCAGGTCGTCGCACGTCAAGTAAGTCCCACTCCCCCCCCCTGCTACCCATACAGACACTTGACCTGGATTGACCTCCCTGACTTTCGTTTGCTGGTTTTCACTCTTGATGTTTTGTGGTGTTCAGGTGGGTCGCGAAGCAGCTGATTGCGAGGTAAGTACGCGGCTTCCTTCGTTTGCTTCTGATCGTGGGTCTGACGCTTGCCACGTCCAATCGCGCTTTTCCGCTTTGTTGTAGGCAAAGCTCCCGGCTCTCATCACCGATCTCGAGGCGTTCCTGAGTAAGTGTGTCAGCCTTCCCCTCCATATGTCCCATTGCTACGTTCGTTGGCACTAAAGGTCCAACAAATTGCTCCTGCTGGCTTTGGGAATGGTAGACAAATACCCCACCGTCTAGTTGCAACACGCTCGCACTTGCTTCTCAAACCGACAAGTCACCTTAGTATGTCGTACCAAACAAGCGCATAGCGCCGAAAAAAACCAACGCACGTGTAGCGACGCCACACCCTACTCTACCCGATTTGCACACATGTAACAGCGCACCGTGTCTCGTGTACCGCAACTTTGTCTCTCAAACGTGTAGCGAAAGTTAAAATGAGTTTCAAGAAGGGTCCCTCTGTCTTGATCGGTGGAAATCGCCTGCAAGCATGTGGAAAAGGCTGTGTGACGACGCCGTGTGTTGGAGATGGGATTGTTGCCTCGATTTGGATGGCAACGCGATGCGGGGAGGGATGGGGGTTCGGTGAAGTCCGGCGTTGGAGATGCACAATGACGCGCTCCCTCTCTTTTGTTTCTCTGTGCTCTATTAGTTTCAGTCCTGCTTTCGATGGTCTGGCACATTTGCAGCGAGACACTCTACTGCACAACTTGCTAAGAGAACGTTGTGGCTCGAGTTATCGACCCTTGTGTATCGATTTCGAGCAAAGTGTTGGTTGTTTGTTCGAAAGAAAGCGGGCTGTGGGAGAAGAGGTAGAGAGAGTGTGGAAGGACGGATGGGGAGCGGAAGACAAAGCCGATCAATAACAGACTCTTACTGAGAGCGAAAAGAACAAGAAATAGGCGAGCCTTCTATCGCTTAGAGAAACAGAGCTGAAAAACAATGCAGACCTGGCTCGGCAACGAGATGTTCACGTCGAGCCGCAGCCTCTCTCCCACTCATCCTGTACCCGCCTGTTCTAAACACTGTTTCTCATACCTACTATGTAACCACAACCTTCACTAGGTAGACACTTGTACTTTGGAATTAAATCCACAAAGACCACGCCAAGTCAAATGGTTACACGGACCGAGATGGTTTGCGTCCATGTGGCTGGAGGGGAGGGTGGCTATAAGCGAGATCCGAGCGACAGGTCGCTTATCCCTACCACGCCACGCTGAGCCGCGACTCTCTGGACAGGCTGGTTGGAGGGAGGAGTTTTCCTCGCACGCGCGTGGACCGGAAAAGTCGTACAGAAGCGCTATCGCCGAGGCAAGGGGGCGAGCGGGAAATCTTTGACCACAAACCGCATGCAATCCATCTCTCTGGCTGACCAACGGAGAGTGAGGCACAAGAGAGGGAGAGCGGGAAGAGGCGCGTTCGGACAGAGAGAGGGGTGGAATAGCCAAATTGGTGCTCCGAAATCGAAATCAATATACCACTACCACGTACAGTGCTGCAACTTGGAAATGGAGCCATTGAAACTGCCCTCTGCCACTTTATGCAGCTTTCCTCGATCCGATTGCCCCACTGGTTGCAACCTTTTCCTTCTTCCTACCTGGCCCTGGATACACTCGTTCTTTGTTGAAGAACTCGCGTGGGCGTGTCATGTGTCGTTGGGTGGGGCGCTGGGTGGTACTGTATCCAATGCAGTAAGCGAGGGGGGAGCCGTTTGATAAATCGACTTTTGATTCGAGTTTCCGCTTTTTCATGTCGTGGAAATTGGGATTCCAAAGACATGAACTTCAAATCTGCACACTTCGCAGTAAGACAGCAGCAGCAGGCTGGAAACGGAAAGAACGAAAAAAAATAAAAATAAAAAAATAGAAAAAATAAAAAAAAATTGAATTTTTGTGGTGATGGATTTGAGCGGTGTTTTGTCGGCGACGAGCGGCGACGAGCGGCGGATTGTTTCGTTCCTGATTCACTCTCTCGCTGTCCAACTAGCCCAAAAGCGGAAAGTCGCTCTTCCCACTCTGCGAATCCCATATTTCGAGACATAGCTCCCATCCCCACACACCTTTTCACAGCATCAATCACAAACAAACAGTTAAGGCAAGGTGTGCGACACAATGCACAATAGTTGGAAGCGGAGTGAGCGGCGCTTGCCAAGAGGCTCTATACAAAACAATTGTGGTAAAAAGAGCAAAGCTCCCATGCGCTTGCGGGCACCGAGGCTTGCCATCATCGTGCGCGGTGTCGGGTGGGGATGAGGAGTGTCGTAAACGCGCGCACAATAGCGACCTGGATAGTTTTATTCTCCGACATGCACTCTCCGCGAATCTCAGCATTACTATCAGCGTTGCTAAAGGCAGAGACTTGATACTTTGACCATGGGGAGGGGCTCCGACTTCCCGCCATGATGACAGCGGAAAGGAGTGGGTTTGGAGAGCTGCCAAGCGCTCTGCAGCTGCAGCGAGTTGATGCTGTCTTCCGCAACCGTCATGAACTAGCCCACCCCGCATCTAGCTCTCTCTCTCTCCCTCTCCGTCCTCTCCGTCCTCTCCGTCCTCGATGTAAAATCCTCCCTGTGGTTTCTTCAGCCCTTTGGGTCAACCAGTCGATCCGCCGCCATCACTATTCTCTCGCCTAGCTTATACGCACCCCATGGAGCTCTAAGCGTGGCCTTTGGATATTCACACCGAGCTGAGTACCTAATGATCGTCGCCTCCTCCCCTTTCCTGACCTTTCCTTTCTCGGTGTCGTTTTGCTCTTGCTCAGCTTCCCCCCTGTCCACCCTTCCACCATCTCTGCATCCGGAACGGCCTCACCATCGCTTCCCTTTCCCCTTCCCCTACCCCTACCAATCACCATTGTCGTACCACCCCCCGACTCTTATCCCTGTCGATACCTCGGCTGAGCGTGGTGCAGCTGGACACCATACAATCGGTGGTACACGACAAGACAGCCGTTTGGTCAACCTGACACCTCATACCGCAGCGCATTGCAGTGCATCTCGACCCTTGCGTCTCGGTCACAGTCGCTACTATCCTTTGCTTACGACGGGAAGGGGGTAGAACAATACGCATCCGTCCGTCTTGTTGGCGTGCTTCCAGCAGGATAAACTCTAGGGTCTTCGCTTGCGTATACCGGCCCGCACCACCCCCGACCTTGCAAAGGGCTTGCCGTAGCAGACGGCGGGGCTGTGAGTCCCCGTTCCGGGAACGGCTTAGGGAGCGCCATCGCTTAAGCCTGTCAAACCTTGTAAAAGAGCTCGCTAGCGTCGAACGTCGTGCAGATCAAGCCGAACAGATGCTTTCCCGGCTTGTCGGTTCTCCTTAACTCTTCAGCTTTTATCAGCTACCACCAGCAGCGCTTTACTTTGATCGACGAGTAGCAAGGCCTTTGCTGGTTTCTTCTCCACCTCAACATATCACCTTCGCAAGTTATCTTCATCTTCGCTAAGTCAACTAGCAATTACGGACTTCTGGCACTGATCGGCTGGAAGACTACAATTCGTGATCCATTCACTCCTCTACAAGGACCCAGTCGATTCCGAATAAAAGCCAGCGGACGAGGGAGCGAGCGCTGGGCTTGAGCAACGATGCCATTCTCGCCGAAAGCGCATGCTTCGCTCTTCTCCCCCGCACGCAGGCGCAAATCCCTAGCACAAGGCGAGGAATTCGAGACCCTCTCCTCCCCCACCACTGCCCAACACTCTTCGCTCAGTGGGCTGCAACCTTCGGCATCCACCTCCTTGATCAATCCCTTCAGCCGCGCTTCCTTCTCTGTCGAGCGTAGTGGCGATGATGAATACCAATCGCCAGGCTCGTTGCCCAGCTCACGCCGGCCGTCGGCAGCGACGATCATCTCGACGCTGTTGCATGGGGTGGGCGTAGGAGGAAGCTCTGCGGTGCGACTGAGTCAGGATGGGAGTGCGAGTGGTGGGGGGTATACTAGTGAGGAGGAGGGGGGGAGCTCGAACAGCGGCAGTGCGAGTAGAGCTGCAGCACAGACGCAAGGAACTACAACGGGCGGAGGTCAGAGTGCGGGCGTGCAAGCGAGAAGGCCTTCGGCTATCTTCAAGGCGTGGAAGACAAGAAGGACGAGCCACTCTACCCAGGGACAGCAAGCCAACCTCCTCACCTCACCTGTTGCTCCATCTTCTACAGGCGGCTTTGCACAAGGAAGACGCAGGAGCTCAGCTTTGACGCGCGTGCTGCAACAGCCTCAACTCGCCCAACCGGGCCGCAATGGGTCTGCCGCCAACTTTGGCTCCACTCGAGTTGATGAACATGTTTTCTCTTCCTTCGATGACGGCCGCCGGCGCAGTCTCAGCATTGTATGTCGTGGAGAGAGGGGCTCGGACGAGCTGGACCCTGCCGAACGATGCAAGTTTGCGGACGCAACTCCCCGTTCCAGCAATCATGCTGCGATGCAGGGCGTAACGACAGCAGCGATGGCAATCCGAGACACCTGGCTGTACAGCACCCACCAATGGACACCCGACGGCCGAAAAGGCAGCGTCTCCGCCATCGCTACCTCGCCCACTTACTCTTCCCACTTGGCCGCCGTTGGACGAAAAAGCATTTCTGGTCCCTCGGCGCCGGTCGCGGTGGGGTTGGACATGGAGGATCAGCAGATCCAGCACCAGCAGCTGCAGGAGAGGCTGCGGCAGTTGAGGAGGAAGGGTGGTGCGAGTGCGTCGAGCAACGAAGCGGCGCTGGGGAGGGGGGATGCGTCGTCGGTAGTGTCGCTTAGCTTGACGGAGGAGATCGCGTTGTATACGTCGGATGTGGAGGCGCTGGAGTACAATGCGGGGAAGGTGAGGTGGGGTGCGAATAGCAGCAGCAGTGCGATGTCGAAGGCGAGAGGCCAGTCTCAGCACCAGCACCAGTCGCAAAGAGGAAACTTCAACAACAGTAGTGGCAATGGAGCTGCGGGTGCGTTTGTGTGGGACCTCCCCGAGTGGTCGGTTCCCTCCCCTCGCGCTGGTGCCGGTTTTTCGAGCAGTGTTGCGCCGCGCTTGCCAGAGCTGAGCCCGGCACCGGCGCTCATGATCGCCGACCCGTTCAGTCAGATCGCCAGCCAGCAGCCGGAGCATTCGCTGGGATGGGCGGAGGAGGATGGACCCAAGGCGGCGAGTATGCAGAGGGTCGAGAGTGGGTCTTTGGATCCAGTGCTTTCGCCGATTCCTGCTTCGAGCCGGACACTGCACACGCCAACGACAGATGTGGGCGTTTCAGATGTGCAGCTCGATCCAGCACCAGCACCAAGAAATGGGGAGGGGGAGGAGGGTGTGCAGTGGACACTGCCGCAATGGAATGCAGCTTCACCCTTCCGCCCCGACGCACTTGCTCTCCCCCCTGGCTCTGCGCAGCGATCTTCTTTCTCCACCGCTTGCCAAGTATGCGATGTCGGTGCAGGGGAAGACCAGAGTCCGACTGCACCCAACTTTCCACCCACCTCTCCAGGGCGGGAAGAATCGGCGCGGAGAGCCACCACGTACTATGACGCCTCCTCGCACCTACCCATTGTGGACGAGATGCCCGCACCACCCATATCGGAAAGTAGAGCCGCTACTCTCCCCCGCACTCCCAAGTCCCCGCGCAGCCCCACATCGCCGCGCTCGTTCGGGACCAGCGAAACGTCGTACGAGATGAAACGCAACCGCAGACGCACATCGTACTCGCTCCCCCGCCCCCCGCCTGGGTACGAACAAACACTCTCCTCTTCCCCCAACCCTCCAGCCATAGTGCTGGTGGATGATGAGTCGGAACATATGCCCACGCCGCGGCTCAGCTCGATCGAGTTCGGAGAGACTTCGTCGCCAATGTCGAGCAACTTTGCGCCGGAAACGCCGAGCAATGTCGCGACGAACTTTCCAGAGATGGCGGCGGGCAGTGAGGGGGATGAGACGGTTAAGGTGAGCGGAGATGAGGGGGAGGATTTGCATGCGCAATTTTGCTCGGTGTTGCTGTTGGATCTGGGGAATGGGACGGCGATCCCGTTGAGTCAGAGTGAGGGAACAGAGCATAGGTCGGATCCGTTTACACTGCTCGCTCATTAGAAGTCCACTCTGGTTGTATGGTACTGTGCCCTGCTGCACCTGAGGACCGAATGCATAAAGAAACTTTCCCCAGAACAACTGTTATCATCCTGGGTGAGTTTAGACACCGACTGTCTGGTAGTACAAAGCGTCCGCTTGGATCCTTTCGGAAGTTCGTCGCGACTTTAGCTGATGGTGTTTGAGAGCCAAGTGCTCCGTCTCAAAGATACTCTGTACTGTATGATATGGTATTACATTCTTCGATCTATTGATTACATCTTATTCCGCTTCAGTCAATCACTGAAAGTTGGCTTGAACCATCAAACTTGCCAAATCCGCCCCCAAGTTGCTCTGATCAAAGAAGTCCATGGCAAAGACGTTCATCAACCCTCCCCTCTTCCCCCACCCACCCCCGCCCTTCAACCTTGTCGCGACCAGATCGACCAACAAGGCGTTGACACCGATATTGCTCCACCATCCACCGCCGCTCGTGCCTTTGCTCTGATCTCCGGTGCCTTTCGCCACCCATGGGGGGAGGGCTAGTGGGAACGAGGAGCCGTTGGTAAAGTTCAGCCCGAGCACAGCAGGGTCTGAGCCGCACTGGTTGAGGAGGGCGGTGATGAGGGAGAGTTTCGTGGGGATGGCAGATAGTGTCGAGATGTTGTACCAGTCCTGCGTCCACACAGTGCTGCTGTCTGGCAAAGTGTAGTCGAAAGGGGACGGAGAGGAGTCAGGCCAGATCGGCGGGTGGATTCCGCCCGGCTGTGATTCCGAGCTGCCAAACCGCGAGATCAGCACCACTTTCCCCCTGACATCGCCCAGCTTCGGCATGCCTGTCCCCAACCACCACATGTCTCGGTCCTTGTTAATGTAGCTAAACACGGCATCGAGGAATCCAGCCATGTTGTTCTCCTGCTTGACCGACATGAGCACCGTCTCGCGCGCATTTGCTTGTAAGAAAGCATAAACCTGAGAGAGGATAGCTGAAAATTCGATCTTCTGGTCCGTCACCCCGTGATATGCGTATAGCAATTGCTGTCCGGGGTTGCCCTTGAGCGCGAGTCGGACGTCGAGGAAGCGGATGCCGCGGGAGAGCTGGACTGCGATGGAGGAGGTGGTTTCCTGGCACGCCGAGATGGGCCATCCGTAGAGGGCGCAGGATTCGTGCGTGCCGGGGATGCAGAAGGAGGAGAGCGGGTCGGTGGACGGGAGCGTGCTCATCCATGACGAGAGATTGATGGAAGGCAAAAGAAGGATGTGCACTGTGTTTGTGGCAAGATCGGTCGATTGGAGGGCGTAGATTTTGTTGTGGGTGTCTTGTTTACTAGTAGCGGTAGCGGCGCCGAGGTTCGCAGCTGTTTTTGCAGACGTAGCAGTGATGGTAGGGGTGAGAGGAAGAGGCTTCCACAGCCGACTTGTTGCCTCGACCGCACTGCTGACAGGTTGCAGTGTTGGTGCAGGAGCAGACAGTGTCGCACTGAACGCGCCTGCCCTTTCAGCAATTGCGGAGCGCGGGTTGAGGGTGAGCGCCACACTGTACCCGTTCGTCGCGGCCGCTGTGAAGGCCTGAATCCTCACCGATGGCACGTCGACCTCTCTCCCTGCTGGTATCCGGACAGGAGTGTTTCGCACGCCGAACACACCCGCTGCGCCGCTGTGGGGGTTGGGGGAAGAGGGGATGGAGGAGGAAGTGACGCATTGTGAGGTCCCATTGCCGGTGTGTAATGCGCCAAAGACGGACAGGGTGAGGAACTCGACAGGGGTACGATTGTGGATGCGGAGAGAGATCGAGTCGTGGCCGTCCACTTCGACTTCATTACTGATAATGGTAACAACAGCAGCGGGAGCAGGCGCAGGGGTGGGAGAAGACGAGTGCTTCTCGGTGACTACCTCTTGCTTGTCTTTATGGCGGAAGCTTGGGAGCCTCATTGTTGCTCTATGCAATGCGTTGCCGGTCGTATGTGGAGCGATGAGGTCGGGTTTAGAAAGGTTGATTTGGAGAGGGGAAAATCAAGTGACGACACTTCTATTGCAGGGAGACACGATGGTGAGGAGATTAATTGGGGAGGTGGAGATGGTGAAGAGGCAGAAAGCATTCGGGACACCACACAGAAGGTGTCGGGACGGACAACAGACAGTTTCTATCGGAAGCAAGACGGGGGCGGGGGGAGAGTACAGGAGGGACTAGACCACCAGCCAAATCTGGCAGGCAGGAAGGCTTGCGAAGCATCACCTGCCGCACACAGTGCAGAACAACACTCGCTAATTGCCCGTTTTCGAGAAGCTCCCATCTCCTCATCGAACCTACAAACACAAGGTCGACCTCATCTCCTGCCGTGGTACCACTTCAATTTTCTTCCACCACGCTAACTTGAACACTTCGCTCGCCAATCCGTAGCATCGAGACACCATCATGGTAAGCGAGACTAGGGCGTAAATCAAGCTCAACGAGTGAGCACTCTGAGATAGGGGGAATGGTAAAGTTAAGAGTGTGTTGTTGTGATAAGGCGAAGGGGGCGAGGGCTGTTCAACTCCGCGAAACAAAGAGGAAAGAACAAAAGATGCGAGCTTGCATTACCGAAGCCGAGACCAGAACAACAACACAACACCCAAAAATACAAAAATACAAAATTAAAAATTAAAAATTAAAAATTGCTCTTTCCCTTCTCTCCTTTGGACCCTGGCGAGCAAATACTGTGACAATCACGCGCACGCGTAAAGCCCAACTCAAACTCGGATCTCGGGCAATGCGCGATGCTCAAGACATCCGTTACGAAAGCTTGGGCCTTATGCCATCTCTCTATCTCTACCCCTACCTTTATCGTCAACCACACTTTCCCGTCTTCCAGCGCTCTTAATTTCACATCGAGATCTTCATACGTCATGTAAGTAGCGGACATACCTTTACAGATACTGATGCTGTGGGTACGGTATCAGAGCTGACTGGGTTTTCACTTTGACTGTATAGGACGAGCTTCAAATCGCGGTCGTCGGCGTTCGGAGGTTCAGCATCAGCCTCGACTTCGGCCACGCCTGCGCCACCGTCGCTTGCGGAGACGCTTTCGTTCCATTCCGCACCGAAACCATTCAAGTCGAACGAGTTTACGGCAAGGATGAACAAAATGTCGTCGAATCTGTCGCGGAGGAACAAGAGTTTGAAGCAGTTGCTGCAGAGTGAGCGAGAAGCAGCGTTGCGGGCTGCTGGAGCAAAGTTCAAGGAGAGGAAAAGAAAGGAGGCGTTGCCGCAGAAGAGTAGGCTAGTGGGAGCGGCGCTGCAGGCAGTAACGAGGAGGGAAGAGAGAGAGAGAAAGGCAAAGGAGGCGGCCAAGGCAGAGCAAGAGGGAGAGGGGGAAGACGTGGAGGTGAAGGTGGAGGACGATAAGCCAGCTCCAGCACCAGCAGAGCCGGAAGAGCAGCAAGAGGAACAAGATCCAGATGCGCCAAAGAGAGATATCCCCAGCTGTAAGTCTCGCTACGCTAAAGATTCAGGCCAAGTGCCAGAGATGGAGCCAGCCACTAACTAATCAAGGTCGTATCTTGCATTATGCTGGACAGATTCGTCCGTGGAAGCGCCACCCAGTCTGCGCCCGGCGAAAAAGTACTGCGATGTCACCGGTCTCATCGCCCCCTACACCGACCCGAAATCGGGCCTGCGCTACCACTCGGTAGAAGTCTACGAGATCATCAAACAATTCGGTCCCGGCGTCGACAACGCCTACCTCTCCCTCCGTGGCGACGGTTCCCAGATCAAGTAGCCTCTTCCCTCCTTCTCCCTTTCCCACACACCACATACACGCATACACACGGGTTTTTTCTCTTGCGACCTTAGCAAATGTATTTGTACGGTATCACACGAGGCTACAACTCTTCATCTCTATCGTCCTGATCTGTCCACGCTTCGATGCGGACCTTGGTCTCTCGCGGCGATTTGGTGACTTTGTACCGGACAAGGTCGTAGCGCTCGTAGCTGGGAGCGGCGTATTGTGCTGCTCTCTTGTGAAGAGGCAGCTTGGAGGCTTCGATTGCGGCTGCACGGGAGGTCCAAATGCAAGTGGCGAGGTTCACTCCGGTGGAAGGATTGGGTGAGCCGTACCAGTACATGATCAACCCGCCAGATCGCGTTGCTTCCTCGTGCGCTAGCCGGTCGGCTTCGTAGAACGAGACGGATTCCGAGCCGGGCTTGCGGACGGAGAGGAAGAGCACGCCATACCATACCCGAGACGTAGAGAGAGGGAGAGGGGGGAGAGAGGACCAGTTGAAGGAGGCGCGTAGCTGCGCAAGCCCGCGAGTGGTTGCCGACGTGAATGCTGGGCAGGAGGTCAATGAGGAAGAGGAAGACGAAGGGAGTGGATGCGGGGGTTGAGTCTCGAGGTAGCCAGAAGCATAGTCGGCGGTGAGGGGACGAAAGTGGTGCAGCGCCTTCCAGAGGTCCACGCTTGCAGGGTCGAGGAAGGGCAGGCGGGAACGCGTGTACATGACGCCTTGCTTGTGCTTGTAGTCCAAGCTTGCTGCTCCAGCTTCAACTTCAACTTCTTCGTCATCATTATCGTCATCGCCCTGGACTAATCCCGGAGGTAGACGCGCAAGGATGGGTCGGATCGTCTCGAACTCTGCATTGCGCGGTACGGCGTCGAAGAGCGCAGCCTTGCTCGTGCTTGCAACCGGTGGCTCAACGAGGGTGTTGGGGTTAAGGATGAAGTGCTGCTTGCCGAGACTGGCGTTGATGCGATTGCGGGTTGCGGTGCCGGAGGAGCCAGAGATGTGGAAGGGAGCGTTGGAGAGGTGCGAGGTGCCGGCTGGGGCGTGAGATGTAGCCTCTGTTGGAGGGACCATGGTTGCGGTCGCTTCGATGGTGGAGTGAGACGAACAAGAGAGATCGAGAAGGATCTTGTATACATGCAGGGGCGCATATACACACAGAGATGGAGCTGGCGCTCAAGTACTCATTCTCGAAGACGCCAGAAGCAGAGGGTGACAGCAAGGGCAAATTCATGCTTGCATTCAGTCTGTGCACAAGCTGAGGTCACGACATGCCTAAGAGCTAACCAGTCAGCAGCAACACAGGATGACTATGACAAGGTGTGTGGGTCGACACGAAAGCTTGAGCAAGAGCAAAAGCTTGAGCAAGAACAAAAGCTTGAGCAAGAGCAAGAGCAAGAAGACGTGATCCTTCGCAACCGGTTGCGAAATCGAAACTTTTGCTTTCATTCAGGGTGCACCCAACCTTGCAATAAACGGCATGAGTGTCGGCAAAACATCCCCACTCGACATCCCGAAACCAGTGCCGTGTACCAGTGCCGTGTACCAGTGCCGTGTGCCAGCGAGGAGGGAAGAGAAGCCAGAAAGACTTGTCAAATGATTTGCAGTTGCTGGTGGGTGGCAAACATGGAAACGAACGAACGATGTTGTGATTCACCGTCTTGGTTGCGTCAATCTTGATCGGCCCGATATCGGAATCAGAGCTGGAGAGAAAGAGATAAGAGATGGGTATGGACAACAATTAGATATAAGAAAGGAAAAAGTCTAAAAAAGCAGACGAGAGACCAACAAGGGTCCACATGAACACCCTCGCCGACGCAACTCAGCAGCAGCAGCAGGAAGATACGCTTCAGCTCGCAGTGGTGGTAAAGTTCTCTCTCCGCTTCGCTTCGCTTGTTCGCCGCTGCAACAGCACTCGCCCCCGGTACCCAAAAAAAGAAGAAACCGTCACTCCCGACAGCGGCAGCTTTGCCCACGCAACTCCGTCAACGCCAATGCGATCACCATCAGCCCATTTTGCAATACACCACCAATGAACCGTCTCCTCCCAGTCTGTTGTTGGAGCTGTACGCGAGACGGGACCGAAATTTACTGTGGTTTGGGTGTCGTTCGCTCGGCAGATGAAGGAGGGCGCAAGTAGTGGGTTGAGGCTGTTCTCTGGCATGCCATGCTCGCTGCGAAGCTACTATACGAAACCTGCTTGCTCTGTGCGCGTTCGTCGACACTTGGAAAATTCCAAAAGCAACACAGCAACGGCACCGAAAACGAAAATCCGACAAGGATGACTGAAGCAAATCGATTCGTCAGCACAAACACTCAGACCATCACCGAAGAGAACCTCGGTTCATGCATGAAACGGTCACACTGAAGTCTTGTTGTCATAGCATCAAAGTGCTCGTCATCAGCCACCATGTACTACTGTATTCACGCTGAAAGGGCATATCGATCCGAGAAGCTTCGAGTGGCACTGAAACGACGGCCGAGTTGCAAAAGCAAGTTCTCGCTGGCTGGCTGGCTGGCCGTCCGTCTGTGGGTGGGCTTGCATACATCGCTGCCACGCATTGAATACAGTACGTTGCTCCAAGCACGACCGCCAGAGAACGCTTCAGCTTCTCGAGTCGGCCAATGATGCTTGAAACCTTCATCCCAGGCAAATTGTCTAATGTCCCTCAATGCTTTCACCGGTGAGACAGTATGCTTAGTCTCGACCTCTGAACGAGCAATGGATGCCAAGACGAACTGTCGCATGCACCCGCAAGCTGAACAATGGGGTGTTTGTATGTGCTGGCTGCACCGCCTTGCCTTTGCTCTCTCTGGGTCTTTGCGTGTGTGTATTGACGCTCCGAAATCTTGATTTTGCGAAGAAAAAAAAAAAAAAGAAAAAAAGAAAGGGAAGCTGCTCCCGGAATTCTGGCACACTGGTTGGGTGAATGCGCGCACCGGAGCGAGTGACGGAAAAAAATACCCCCTGGTCCGACGCTCTGTGACTGCCCCTTGTTTTCCAACCCCTTGCCACGCTGCGAACGCCTCATGCTGCATCTCGTCCCGAACCATCAAATCTGCGCCTGCAACGCGCGTTTGCACTGCACTTCACTGCCAACCTGTAACTGCTCTGCACGGTTCGCTGTCAAATCTGAATCGCACGCTTTCTTTTCGTTGAAATATACAGTTACAGTACAGCTACTGTACAGCCACCTTTGTCTTGCCCGACTGTTGCCCGTTCGCCCCTTTGCTGTGTTGCGAGAGAGGAGTGAGTGTTGGTTTCTGAACCTGCTGCCGCTGCAGAACCCCCTTTTCCGCTTTGATGGCGCTGCTGCTGCTGCTGCTGTCACTGCTGGACTGCTTTCACTACCCTTCGTCGACACAGAGTGTTATTGCAGTCCGATTGTGTGGCGCCGAATGCTTTCTGCCGCGAAACTTTACGTTTACAGTGCACACTTGACCCTCTCCTTTCTCCACCGTCTCTTTCAGATCGAATCACATCAAACTGGATCGGCAAGGCCACATCCATCTAGCCATCTATCTTGGACGACTCGACCATCGCGCTGTACAGTTGACGAAATTTTTTAAACAGCAGCTGAACGATTGAGTGCATTCCCCTCGATCAAGTGAATCGGACCTCCCGCAACCATCTCTTGGCCATCCGGACGTCCTTCTTTGCTCTTTGCTCCTGTAGCGTGACGTTACCCACTCGGCACCCACCCGGCATCTCTTTTTGCCTTGCGCCTTTCATCTCGCGCAGCCCACCTTTACGGTACTGTCACACACACACACACACACACACACACACACACACACCCCCACTCATCCAATTGCATCGCAGCGCAGCGCGCAGCCACTCTGTGCTTTATCGAAGCGTCAGCATGACGACCGACAAGAACAACAACATGCGTCGCAGGTCAGCCAGTGGGCTGTACAAGCGTCAGATTATTACAAAGTAAGTGTCACCTTCGCCACTCTCTGTTCGCTCTCTCCGGTCTTGCTGTTACTGTTAATGGCTTGGCGCATACATCGCACCCGCAAACGCAGACGCTCAGGGGGAAAGTAGAAGCTGGAAAGCGACCGACGCTCGAGCAAGTTTTAAGCTTTCTATCGAGCTTGTTTTGCATACACGCAGTCGACAGCCCACTTGTCTCCGCACCGCTGTGGTTGCGCTTCTCCTCCGCGTCTCCTTCCTGGCTCCTTCATTCGCTCTATCTTCTCTACCTCTCTCGTCCTTGCCCCACTGCTCGGGGTTGTGGGATTGCTTCCTCCTCTTCGTCTACCATTCCCAACCCGGTCACACCTTTTTGCTGCTAGTTTTCGCTCTTTGCCGGCCCTGCGTCTCGACGACTCTAGCGCGCAAGCACTGTGGCTATCGAGCAACAAGTATTGCGCATCAGCGTGGACCATCGCTTCCAGTGGACATCACTGAGCAGTTCCCTAGGTCTTGTTGCAGCATAGACTCGTTCGGAGAGGCCGACCAACACTGCTGCCTCGTTTCCCAGCCGATATAGACTGACTCGAAAGTCTTTTTTGAATCTCTACACACTCTCTCGCCACTTTATCTTGTTCGGCTGCTCCGACTTTGCATCACACTCTTTTCGATCTCTTTGCAATCATGGCGTCGTTACTCGATAACCCCTTCTCGGGCCTCGCTCACGACAACAAAACCTCTGCTGCGTCTCCTGCTTCTCCCGACACTCTCAATTTGGCTGGTGTTCCTCGATCACCCTCTCCTCAATCACCCTCTCCTCAAAACACGGGCGATACCGGCTCTGATACCGACACTACAACCAATGGCAACGCTGCTACCACTCATGACGATACTAGTCCCACTCCCATCGCCGACACGACGAGGACGACCAGCACGACCTCGAGCACTTCTTCCACCACCCCGACGAGCAGCACTACGCAGACCACACCCACCTCTACCAGTACCTCGAGCACCCCTACTTCCACTGCCACGTCCACCACCCCAACCACACCCACTTCCACTTCGACTAGTCTTGCGTCTACCTCGGCTACCACACCCACCTTGTCGGCCATCCCCACCTCCTCGGTCACCTCGGCCTCTGCCACCACTCCGACCTCCATCCCTGTGGTTACCGTCACTTATACAAGCACTGGCAGCGATGGCGCCCTCGTCACTGGCGTCAGCACTTCCGCACACCCCACCTCCACCGGCGCCGGAAGAGCCAGCTCAGGCAGCGGCTCGAGCACCAACCTCGGTGCTATCATTGGCGGTGTCGCTGGTGGTGTTGCCGGTCTCATCATTCTCATTTGGTTGATCCTTCTTCCACTCCGCAAGCGCGCCAAGAAGGCGAAGGAGGTCGAATGGTTGTCGTTCGGACAAGAGAACGACCACGTCAACGAGTCCAGCGCCGAAGCCGTCTATGGTCGAGGTGCAGGCGGCAGCGGCGAAGGCAAGGGTGGCTCTGTGGCCAATGTCAACGAGATCCAGATGGACGATATGGCGCACGAAATGTCGCAGCAGCCGTACCACTATCAGAACATCGACGACGGTGCCGGTTGGGCCGCAGCTGGTGCGGCTGGAGCAAGAGTCTACGCAGCGCACGATCAGTATGCGCAGCAGCAGCATCACCCGCAGGATGGATACGAGGCGTACTACGGCCAGGGCTATGGTGGACCTCAGTTCCAGCAGTACGGTATGCAGCCTCAGCAGGGCTGGGCTGGCCAGCAGCAGGGCGGATACCCAGAGGGCGGTGCGTGGGGGGCTGCGCCAAGTTATACTAGCCCGAACCAGTCCCAAGCGCACGGAAATCACGGCTTGTCACACAGCTTGTCGGTGGGCTCGACAAAGGTAGGCGCTGCTAGTGGTGCAGCTGGATCGGTTTCGGGACACAAGGGCTCGCAGGAGGGTCACAGCGGCGGTGCTGGTAATCAGTACGGATACCAATCGCCTCCTCTGGGCGCCCAGTCGCCGCAGCAGTACGCACAGCATTACCAGGGCCACGCTGCCACCTCGTCGCCCCCGCAACACCCGCAGTACTACCAGGGACACCAGGAGCAGGCTCAGCAGTATGGCTACGCTGAGCAGCCAGATCAGCGCTCTGGTTCGCCCAGCAGCACCACCGGCCAAGGAAGCGGGAATGGTGGTGGAGGTGGGCTGCACCTCGTCAACCCCTAGGCTTGGCGGCGAAATAGCATACAGAACATACACATTTACATACACAGACAGATCTCGATCAAGGTCTGTTGCTACATCTTGTCTTACGGTACACTTCTCTTGATCCCTTTGCGGCTCACGTCATTCATTCTTGATCAGCGTCGTCATCGTCATCATCACCATCATCATTGTTCCACTTTCACTCTTGGTTTTCGCAGATCCCACGCCGTTGTTTGCAACGTCATTCGCACTCTCTTTCAGCATCACTTAGCTTCCGGTCAAGCAGGGGTGTGCGTGTAGCAGGGGGGGTTGGGAGCAGCGTCAGGATTGTTTGTAGAGTGCGTGTGGGTGTGTTCGAGCTGGAAAGTTGCTGATACAAGTCGAGAGAGCCGAGGTACAAGTACATGTGCGAGGGACTGGAAGCAAAGTGAGAGAAGGTGCGGAGTGCTTGCTTGCGAAGCTGCTTAGTCGCGTTCGAGATCTGTGCACGAAGATGGGTCGGGGTTGGTTCAAACGCAAGCGGCAGTTGTCAGTAACCCGCTCTCTCTCTACTTGCTCTTGCCATTTCGCGCTACTCACTGATATTATCCCCAAACTTGGCATACAGCTTGACCTTCAACCGCTTCATCTCTTCGTCGTAACTCTCCAACTTGTCCTCCAACCCTTTAATCTCC
Source organism: Ustilago lituana (assembly GCA_928869825.1). Classification (NCBI taxonomy): domain Eukaryota; kingdom Fungi; phylum Basidiomycota; class Ustilaginomycetes; order Ustilaginales; family Ustilaginaceae; genus Ustilago; species Ustilago lituana. Next base: position 133,278 of record CAKMYA010000016.1, on the reverse strand, counting down.
TCATCTGCTTCTGCCTGTTCCTTCTCGAGCCGCTCCATGGCTTCTGGGTGGGGGAGCGAGACAAATGTATCCGCAATTTTGTAGAGCACGCTCTCGTCTTCGTCGGCGAGTTCGAGTTCCATGGCGAGATCGTCGAGTGCTTCACGTTCTTCTTTGCGGATGCGGAGGTCTTCGAGGATGTCCGAGTAGGTGGAGTTGAGGCGGGAGAAGGAGTTGATGGATTGCTGGTCTTCCCAGGTGACCTCGATTTCGTTGGCTTCTTCTTCTGAAAGCTGCCGTTGCGATTGACACGAGCAAAAGAGCAGATGAGAGACGGTGTGAGCAGGGGGGATATAGAACGGCACAAGAGGAAGAGGGCACTTACCATGCGCATCTTGTGTAGAGGCTGTGGTCGAGATGTGGTGAGACAGTGATGGAGTCGAGGAGGGGAGTGGATGATGGTGAGGAGAGCGGGGGGACGAGAAGAAAGCGTTTTGGAAGCGCTGTCAAAAGGCACAAGTCGAGAGAATACAAATTGCGCTCGAGCCGGATTTTTGTACTGTACGTCCAAGTCGAAAGGCAATCAATCAATCAATCCATTTGTATTCAAACACCCGTCAGCGCGTGCAGCAACAAAGACCAACACTTGACTTTGTGCCAACTCGGACCCTTCCTCACCTCACCCCCTCTCCTTCGCTTACCTTGATCATCACCATATCTTTAAACTCATCTTGCTACACAACAGCATGCATTGCCGCTAAACCTACGACACCATGTTGCTGTGGCTGGTGCTGCTCGCGTTCTGCGCGGCGCTCATCCCCGTAGTGGCCCTGCTATGTCTCTGCATCTACATTTCCGCCTACCGCTCCTCCTCCTGTCCTCGATCAGCAGCTGCGCCGTGTCTCGGTCGCTCTGCTGCTGTTGTTGTCCTTGGAGATATCGGGAGGAGCCCCAGGATGTGCTTCCATGTCGAGTCGCTTGCGAATGAAGGGTGGAAGGTCGCCATTGTCGGATACCCCGGTTCCGCCCTCCCGCCTCCCCTGCGTCGCTCTTCAATCAGGCAACATCACCTCCGCACTCCACCTTCCTGGATCGCACGCCTCCCACGAGCAGCATTCATTGCAGTCGCTCCATTCAAGCTTCTGCTCCAAGCCGTCTCGCTCTTTACCGAACTCACGACGCAAGTTCACCCGCCACCGGAACTTGTGCTCGTCCAAACCCCGCCCGCGCTCCCCACACTGCTGGTTGTCAAGGCAGCAGCAGCACTGGTCAAAGCAAGGGTGGTGATCGACTGGCACAACCTAGCCTATACCATCCTTGCGCTGAGGCTGGGGGAGAAGAGCAAGTTGGTGAGGTTGGCGGAATGGCTGGAGAGGTGGAGTGGTAGGAAAGCGTATGCGCATCTCTTTGTCACACAGGCAATGAAGAACTATTTGGATGTCGAGTGGAAGCTGGAGGGGGAAAAGGTGGTGCTGCATGACAGGCCGCCAGCACATTTCAGGAGGGCGACGACGGCGGAGACGCATAGGTTGATGTGCAAGCTGATCCCGGATTTGCAGCCAAGTCTGGGGGACGATTGGTTGCCAAAGTACAAGGTGCCGGAGACGACGCCCTTCACGCGCTGGGTCTCGAAGGATGAGGGAGCAAAAGATGATATGTGCCTAACAAGTCAACAAGCTGCTGAGGACGTGAGGCTGCAGTGGAGAGAAGACCGACCCGCCTTGGTCGTCAGCAGCACCTCCTGGACCGCCGACGAAGACTTTGGGCTTCTCCTCCGCGCCGCACGTCTCTACGAATACCGAGCCCGAGCCCTCGCTGACCCTTCTTCATCCACCACTGCCTCACCAATGCACTCTCGCAGCAGCACTGGCGAGAACTTCTCCGCCACCCTCTCCCCCGTCTCCGCCTCCTCCTCCCCCTCCGCCTCCTCCCATTTCTCCTTCCCCTCCGAGGCCTCTTCCCCTGTCCGCACCTCTAAAGAACGCCGCCGTCCCTCCCTGGGCGCCCTTCGCACCGCCACCCTCCCCAACGAACCTGCCACCTCCCTCCCCAAACTCCTTATCATCGTCACTGGCAAAGGCGAGCTCAAGTCGCGCTACCTTGCCGAGATCGCCCACCTTGAAACCACCGAAGCTTGGCGCTTTGTCCGCATCCGCACCGCCTGGCTGGAGACGGAGGACTACCCGATACTGTTGGGGTCGGCGGATGTGGGGGTTTCGCTGCACACATCGAGTAGCGGGTTGGATCTGCCGATGAAGGTGGTAGATATGCTGGGGTGCGGATTGCCGGTGTGTGCGTTAGGGTTTGCCTGTTTGGGCGAGCTGGTGAGGGAGAGGGAGAATGGGGTGGTGTTTGGGGATGCAGAGGGGCTGGCGAGACAGTGGGAGTCGTTGTTGGCGAATCATCCAGAGAGGAACTGGTTGATGGAGGGTCTAGGGATGAGGGAGCCCTTTGAAGCCGCGGCTTTGACGCCGTTGAACACAGGGAGGAACGGGTTGTTGGGGAAACCACAGGCAACGAAAGCAGTAGCACCGCCGATGTCTCCCAACCCCAGCATGACGTTCCTTCACAGCCCAGGGCTTGCGCCTCCGACCAACGGGCCTTTTAACGGAGTTGCTGCAGGCAGCAGAAGCAGGCGATCAACATGGGCAGGCAACTGGAAACACGTCATGCGGCCACTGCTCGACCCTCCAAACACCACTATCACCGCCACCAAAGCCGACGACGAGGACGAGAACCATATCAACGGCTACCTCTCGCACGCTTCTGCGCTCAACTTCACCTCGCCTGTCGGTACAACCTTGTTGCAACGCAGGGCGAAGCAGGGTTACGCACCCGCTCCTTCCGAAGGTGATAGTCCCGCCAGGATCGGAAACGACTACGCTGTTGCAGGGAAAAGAGACGGAAAGAAGGGGAACGGGTTTGGTTTTGTGAGCCAAGCTGCGATAGCGACGGACGGGGAGAGCCAGAAGGGACTGCGCCAGCGCAAATCTGTCAGCGCGAACCCCGCAGCAACAGCAGCACGGTGGGAGGACGATCTGCTGGGCGACCCGATTCCGGCTATTCAAGTGTCTAAACCCCCGACACCGCCCTGAAGCGAACAGAGCAAGCAAGCACGGAACAATATTTTCATATACCTTCCCCCTTCTCGGACTGACTCTTTCCTCCCCCTTCTGGCTGGTTGTGTACGCTTGTGACATCGTAGTTGCGTGCCATAAAAGGTACCCAACGTGACAGAAAGCAACAGAAGGATAAATGGTACATAGTACGCACTGGGGGGTCACGTGGTCAAAATGAGGCGCTTTGGCGGAGTGGTTATCGCGTGGCACTAGAATCGATCTCGCATTCTAGAGCATCTTCCTGCTCAACAAAATAAATGCCATTCCCTCTGGGAGCATAGGTTCAAATCCTGTAGGCGTCGTTTTTTTCTTTTTTTGCTCTCTTTCCATTCCTAGGTCTGGCTTAATATGTGATCCGACCCGGAAAGGCTTGTTTGGGCTGTGTGATGTTGTTCGTGCGGAAAGAAGGCGGGATGGTTAGGGATGAGTTTGGGGTCTCGGCGACTATTGGCGGTGAGTGAGCTGGACCCTGAAGAAAAGAAGAACCGCGTGTTGCGCGGACGTGAGTGGCAAAAGCAAAGCCGCGGAAGCACAAAAGCACAGGATCTTTAAGCCTCCACACGAAATTACCGTACGCCGCTGCTGCTGCTGTTGCTGCTCAGTTCAGCAAGCCACCTTCTTAGGTGTCCACTCGCACATCTTACCTTGCTTCAATCACACTACCACACCACAGGCACAGGTACGACGTCAACACTCACCATGCCGCCGCCGTTGCCTTCGTCGGCTCCTTCGCTGTGCAAGGTACGGCTCATAGCCACTCGAACGCGTCTTGGCCTTGTCCCCACCGGCTCGAGAACGCTCGCCACCTCCCCTCGCCTGCATGATGCCACTCCCCGCCACGCCGACAAGGAGCAAAAGCAGGAAGAAGAGTCTGCACGATTGATTGGCGCGGACAAGCTCCTGCAAGACGCACTTCGGCTGGAGCAAGAGGAAGAAGCAGCGCTGCTCAAGCAGGCTCGGGCACAGGATCCCAACGATGTACCGTGGACAGGTGAGGAGCGCGTGCAAGACTTGGTGCTGCGCATGGTCATGGACAAGTACAAGCCGCTCCGAGTGAAGTTGGGCGACGACGGGAAGGATCCTGCTGACGAAAAGATCAAGGCTGGAATCCAAACGCCCACGGCTCCAGGGACACCACCTTCGGATCTCTCTTCGAGCAGCACAATTTCAGGAGGGATGGGCGGAACGGGAGAGCATGAGGATGGGAGACGACTGCCCAAGACGCCGGATGAAAAACCCTGGCGCGCCGTCTACGTGCGCCCTCCCCACCTCGGCGTGGGCTCTGGCGACGATTTCACCCCGAGCATCTACTACGGCCAGTTTCTCAAATCCTCCTCCTCCCCCTCCTTGGGCAAAGCAGGTTCTTCGGATATGAGGGCGAAGCTCAAAGCGGCCGGTGTGAATGTTTCTGCGCTCCCGCTCGACGACCCAAAAGCCATGACGCAGCTCAGGCAGGGGATCAAGACGGCCGAACGGAGGGGAAAGCTGCTTCGTGCGCGAGATAGCGTGCTCGACTACCAGCTGTCCAAACCCTTGCCTTCCTCTTCGCTTTCCTCCCGAGACGGACAAGGTAGGGGGGATGAGGTGAGCGATACCAACCAGAACTTGCAGTTGCAGCTCGGCCACGCACAGGGGTGGGACAGCGTTGTGGAAAAGCGCATCAAAGCGGCCCAAGACGCAGGATTGTTCAAGGAGAACAAGCTCAGAGGGAAGCCGATAGAGAGAGATATGGAGGAGAAGAACCCCTTTCTGGCGAGGGAAGAGTACTTTATGAACAGGATAGTCAAGAGGCAAGGCGCAGCGCCACCGTGGGTCGAGCTAAACATGGAGCTGGAGACGGAGCTGGGTAGTTGGCGGCAGCGGTTCACGGACAGCTGGGTGCGGAGGGCGAGTCGGATGATCACCACTTCCACCACCCTCGCTTCGGGGCTGGAACCTCTACCTCTGCCTTCAGAACGTGGAGCTAATGCGGTGTTGGGTGAAGGAGGCGAGGAGGAGGCAGATCCGAAGATCGCTGTTGGCGCCCAAGGAGGCGAAGCGAAGTTGGTGTTGGAAGTTCCAGCAGCGCGCACGGCGGGGGAGCAAGCATTGGTGGATGTAGCTACGCGCTACCGTGACCAGGAGTGGGAGGAGAGAGAGAGGGCGTACCACGTGCACGAGCTGAAGCGGCTCAACGATCTCATCCGGAAACACAACCACCTTGCCCCGTTCACCGCTCGAAAGGGGCTCATGATCCTCGACGTGGAACTAGCCGCCATGTACACGAGGGCGCTGCCGCGGCTGGTGTTTGAGATCTCAACCATCCTGCGGCAGAAGCTGGAAGGGGGCGCAGACGGCAGTAGGAAGGACGGGTGGGATGACCACCTCGGAGCAGCCAAGGGAGAAGGGGGGTTAGTGACGTACGATATGTGGGGGAGAGAAGTGAAACCCCGCGAACAGCAGAAGGGAGAAGGGAAGAAAGGAGGAGTACTGGATGGATGGTGGGGCAACGTTGTGGCCTCCAGAGCTGAGTCCAAGTCTGGTGAAACTGCGGGGCAGGATGCGGCGAGGCGACGAGGGGCGGCGGAGGAGGAGGAAGGTTTGCAAAGCTTGGGGTTGATAGCGGCAATTCAGAAGAGCTTGCAGTGGGCAAGGCAGCGGATTGGCGCTTAGAGACTGTGCCGTAATGCCTCTCATGTAACCTTTGTAGACCGAGCAAGGTAGTCGAATAGAATGCTCTGTTGGGCCTCCGACTGTGGTGTGTGCTCGAGTTGAGAAGCATTCGCGCGCCGAAGTTGCCATCCAAAAGTAAGTGCAGGTCTCGCGCGCCGGTAAGGATCCCCAATCGACCGTGATGGTACAAGCTCGTTCGACAAACCGGTGTGCGGGTTTCCCACTCCTCGCTTAGGTCAGCAAAGACGACGGATATATAGTTGAAGCATTACTACCAAGACCACATGACTACAATGATACTGTTCGTTTCAATTTGCGTTGCGAAGGCCGAACCCCTACGCCCGCCAAAGCAAGAAAGCCATCTGTCCCAAATCTGCACACCAAGCCAAAAGAACACCAAATATCAGCAATTCCCTCCTCCCTCTCTCTGCTCTGCCAACCCGCAGGAGGAAGACTTACAAAAGTAGATAAAGTGCTTAGTCTCGTGCGTGACGTAACTTCCATACCTCTGGCCGACCACTGCGTGCCAGGTGGGGCCGAATTTCTGGTCCATGGTGCGCTTGATGTGGCCGGCCATGTCCTTTTCGACGGTGAACTTTTCGAGTGCGTCGTAGGCGATTTCGATGGTTTCGGCCTGCATTTCGTCGGACATGTCGATGTTTTTGATCACGGGTTTGAGGTCACGCACGTTTGATGTGGGCGTGGAGCCGGCGTGTGCAGGAGGGGATGTGATGGCGTCTGTCGAAGACATTGTGGCGAGGTGAGAGGGGGAGGAGGGGAGGGGGGAAGGATGGGATGGTGGGGAAAAGGGGGAGCGAGAGAACAACACTTGGATAAAGTTCGAGTGCTTTCGCGCTGAGCCACCAACTAAGTTAACACGAAGAAGCGCGTGACTGTTTTGTCGCACGAGAGAAGAGGGTGAGGGCCTCCACAGAGTGCCAAAGATGCACGGGCTGCAGCTCAGAGGACCCTGAAAGGCGCCAATTGAGCAGAATTAACGTTCGCCACCCGCATATTTTCCCGTCTGTCTCTTGACTTCTCACCATATCCTTCCACTTCACCGACAATAACTGTATTTCTGACTCGGCGTAATCAGCAACCATGCTGCTGAGGCCGTCACCAGGCCGCCTTCGGGCCGTCCTGAGCACAGCCGCCAAAATACGCTCCCGACCTCCTCGCCCCACACATACCCTCACCCCGACCCTATCCCCCATCCACGGCCACGCTCGTCTGCACACAGCGACCTCCATCTCGCAACTCACCAACGGTGTTGGTATGCGCGCCGCTTCCAGGCGGTGCTTTAGCTCTGCTGCTCGGGCTGCTGCTTCAAAGAGGGGTGGTGCTTCGCTAGTTGCTTTGCTGAAGCGGATTGTGGGGGGGACCGTCAATGCGGTGCGTCTCGGACTCGTCCAACAGCGACTGCGACTTGCTCCGCACCATCACCACCTGCTTGCTGTATTGCGAGGCGCAAAGCTAGGCTCATACACGGTGCGATCGGAGCTTCTTAGAGGGGCGATCTCGGCTTTCAGGAGCACCGCCACCCGCACCTCACCCCATACCACACGCAGCGCGTACTCCCAACTCAACAAATCTTACGTCTCGTTTGCACGCGGCACACTTTCCGGTCTTGGCCCCAGGCCTAGCTGTGGATCGCTAGCAGTTTCGCCCTTGAAGGGTGGGATGGGGCTGCAAACGGCACGTAAATTCTCTTCTGGCGGCGCGAGGGTGTTTGACAATCTCATCGTCAATGCTCCTTTGGCGTTGAGGCTTGCGGGGGATGAGGTGGAGGAAAGGGCCAAGATTGCTGGTCGAAAGCGAAGCGTTTACAGTCGAAATGCAAGTGCTAGTGTGGGAGCAAGGAGGACAGGCGCCACGTTTAGCGGCGCAAACCTCCCCCGCAATGCCCTCTTTTCTACCAGCAAAACCCCCGCCCAGCGCATCCAGCCCAACCGCGCCGTAACCACTCCCGAAATTGAAGCTGAAGATGAGGATCTGCAAGGCGAGCTGCCGACCTATTTCCAATTCCCCACTCTCCCTCTCACCCCTCCCTCCCCCTCTCCGGCGTGCGATACGGTGATCAGCATCCGCCTCATCGACCCGCTCTACCTCGCCCTCGGCAACCGCCACCCCACTCTCCCCACCATTCCCACTCCTGACGACGGCCCGCGCATCTTCGACCACGCCTTCCTCCTCGACGCACACACCGCCCTAGAGTACGAGAACACGCGCTACCTCCGCGCCAAAGCCATCCTGCGCGCGCTGTGGGACAGCAACCTGCTCACCGCACACGCGGAGATGGACTTGACCACATATCCTGGCGTGTGGATCGTCAGGGTGAGTGGGAGGAGCAAGGAGGAGGTGAGGAGTGTGGTGGACGCTAGGTGCGAGTTTGAATTTGGCGAGTGGTGCAGGATTGAAAGCATCTCTTACGAAGAGGGAGTGGAAGAGGCGGAGGCGGAGGGGGAGGGGGTTCTGTCGCATATTGGATCTCGTACAGCAGCAGGATCGCAGGGGTTGAGCGAAAACAGCCAGCAAACAGTCCTGCTGGAACCAGACGCACCCGGTGACAGTCCCGCAGTCTCGGACGACCTCATATCACTACCTTCAGACCTCAGCTGCTCGTCGGATGCAGACCTCCCCGCATCGCTGTACGACTCTCGTACTGGGCTCTAGTTACGCTGAACCACTTATGATTGACGAAAACACGCAACACGAACTACGCACCTGCTACGCATTCTTTTGTTGATCCACCACCACTCATGCACACAAATGTTACAATATGAGCTGTTTTGGGCGAGTGTTCCGAGTCGGACGCAGATCTGAACTGCAACAGCTCAGTCCTGCACCATATTGCAGTGCGGCTTCATAACTGGTGAACCTAATACAACTGAACGTGTGTCCGTCTATGTATCAACACTAAGTTATGCTGTCGAAGATGTAGCCTGTGCGTTTTGCACGACATCCTGGCCTGCCTCTGCCATGCTTTCCCTCTCCCTCTTCCTCTGTTCGAGCACGTTCTTGATAAAAAACTCACCCGCCTTATAACTGCTCCTGACCAATGGTCCACTTGCGACATACAAAAACCCTAACTCCTGTGCCCTCTTCTCCCAATGCTTAAACATCTCCGGCTGTACATACTGCTCCACCTTCATATGTTTCTTCGTTGGGCGCATGTACTGGCCGAATGTGACCACGTCTACGTTTGCCTCCCTTAAATCGTGCAGGGTTTGTTCGACTTCGTCGGTGAGTTCTCCGCAGCCGAGCATTATGGAAGTTTTCGTGATGAGGGTGGGTGAGAGGGTTTTGGCGTGCGCGAGGACTGCGAGGGATTGGCGGTAGTTCGCGCGTCGATCGCGCACGAACGGCGTGGTGCGCTCTACCGTCTCCACATTATGCGCAAACACATCGAGCCCCGAAGAGACTACGGTGGCCACGCAATCCCTATCACCCGAGAAATCAGGCACAAGCGCCTCCACCATAATCTTGGGCGACTTGAACTTGATCCTACTAATCGTGGCCGCGATGTGACTCGCACCGCCATCTGCAATATCATCGCGATCCACCGAGGTGAGCACGATGTAACCCAGCCCCCATCGCGAGATGGCTTCTGCAGTGTTTTCCGGTTCGTGCGGATCGAGAGGAGCAGGCGCCCTCGAAGTCTTGACGGCGCAGAAGCGGCAACCGCGGGTACACGTGTCGCCCATAATCATGATGGTAGCCGTAGCCGTGTCTTTCCCCCCAGATCCGCCCCAGCACTCGCCGATATTGGGACAGCGCGCTTCTTCGCATACGGTGGAGAGGCCGAGGCCGCGGAGGTCCGACTTGATGCGGGTATAGTTGGCGCCGGTGGGGATCTTGGTCTTCAGGTGCGAAGGCAGACGGGCTTCGCCGACGCGGCCCATTTGAACGCGGTTGGAGGGGGAAGTGGATGGGGAGAGGATGGAGGTGACGTCGCCAGCGGCAAAGTCGTCAATGGAGAGGTCGGCGGCGAGCTTTTCACGGAACGCGGCCATGCGGGCGGAGGGCTTCTTAGCGGAAGGAGAAGAAGAAGAGGAGGAGGCGTCCGTAGCGTACGTCCTTGCCGAGGCAGCTGAAGAGAAAGGTGACGAGGATGCGGAAGAGAGTGCGGCGGTAGAGGTGTTCGGTCGGGAAGCGGTCGAAATGCCCCTGCTCCTCGGCGTGATGTGCGCAGCGTTGATAGTTGGCGGTCCCCACTCAGCATAGTGGTCACGTTGAGCCGCCTTGCTGAGTCCAAGCCTGCCTCTCCACCTGGGCCAGTGTACGAGTCTCTCCCTCAAATCCTCGAGATCGTGCGCCGAGCTGGCAGGCGACAGCGCCGCTCGCAGCACGAGCTTCGAGTCGGTCACCCTCAAGTTGCCATACCAATCGCCATGCGGGTACACGAGCGCATTCGCCGCCCAAGCATGGCCACCGACATGGCTGACGGGGTACACCTTGACCTTCTTTGGTGCATCCTTACCAGCCTTGATGGCCGAAGCCTCGTGCGAGCGCACCTCGTCTTTGAGCGCTTGATAAACAGCGGTGCCGGCGACGCCGCAGCGGCAGTCTCGTGCACCATGGGTGCACACGTAGACGTGCGTCTCGTCGTCCTGCTTCGCCCTGCCAGTCTGTGGCTGCGCAGAGGCAAGAGCATCATCGATGCGCTGGCGGAAGGAAGAGCCAGAGTCGAGGGTGGCGAGCGAGACGGGGCCGAGTTTGGCCATGGTACCGTTGGTGGTGTAAGCGCAGACAACGAATCGTTCCTCCTCCTGCGCCGAGTTGGGGACAGCACGCATCATGCGCGGTGTGGTCGGATCCCATGGCCTAAGTTTGGAGGATTCAGCAGAAGGAGAGGGACGTGCATCGCCGGCAGAAAACGAAATGCCGTAACCCTCCAGGCTGCCGCCCTTCTTCGCTCGGCTTTCGAGCTCTGAGAAAAAGGGAGAAACAGATTCGATGTGCGATGGCCATGTGTCCGCAGGTCTGGCATGGTCGTATGGGTGCACTATAAGATGAACCTTGTAAGAAGGCGCAGTTCCGGCGAGTGGCAAGGGCGAGTAAGGTGCTGATGGAATCTGCCCGTGCTCGTCCAATGCGATGGAAAGGTCCTGGCCGGAAACAGTGGTTGCGGCTTTGGTGCCAGCTGTAGTGTTGAGACAGGTCGCTGATGAAAAGATGGACCTTGATGCTATTGAGCTCGTCGACACAAGCGACGTGGCGGGTCGAGCAGACAGCAAGTGCGCTGGAAGCGTCGCAGTGACGTTGACGGATCGTATGCGAAGAAGCCGGGGTGCCACAGCACGCACCGAGGCAGCGGACGATGACCAGCAGCTCATTCTGCAAAGAACCAGTAGCTGCGAGGATGGAGCAACTTCTGAAGGTGAAATGTAGTGCGAGAGTGAGCAGAGATGGTAGAGATGAAGGTAGGGGTAGGTGGTCTGAGCTGGGATGATGGGAAGGATCTTATCCGAGAAAACCAGAAAATCCGAAATTTCCTTTTCCTCTGCGCTTGGTGCCCTTAAATCCAACCCAAAATTCCTAGAAAAGGTGGACAGCAGTACTGAACGGACAAAAAGCCGGAGGGAGAGTTGGCTGACCAATACACTTACGCTCACGCCATTTTCGGTTCTTTCCGCCGAGCAGAATCGATCGAGACACCGATCAGCGATGCTGAAACGTCAAGTTGTCTTCTCGTTGGTCTACCAGACAAAGCTCCTTGCTGTCCAGACTCTCTGATGATCGCAGCGGTGAGGTGGAAAACATTTGTTGGAAGTCAAGGCTAGTAATACAATTGGCATGATTCGTGTAGGCCGATGAAGTGTGAAGTGGAAGGAGATTTGCGAGACGTACTGTAGTCGAAGAAATGGCTGGCGGTGTAAACTGTCTAGGTAGGTTTCAAGGACAGCTACCAGCGTATGTCGACCGTCGACGATTGCGTTGTAGTCGAACCGAGTGAATCGCTGACCGAGCATAGCAGTGCAGGTCGCCATCATACTTTAATATACAGATTCAAGACGAGCCAACGAAAGTGTGGCCCATCTTGAGCTGCTCTTCGAGTCTGCGAATCTCTTCAAGACTCTCGCTGTTTTCGATGGCGTCTTCGATCGCCTTCCTCTCTTCTGCCGTGAGCAACCGTCTCGAGCTGCCATTGAGCCTGCCCGGCTCGAACGTCTTCCCCTTGCCGACTCCCACACCGCCATCCACATCCATGGCACTCGCCCCTGACGTTCTCAAAATACTCGCTGCCAACGCCGACGGCCGCCCATCCTCTGTCTCCATCAGATCCTTGGCCAGCGCCCTCTCCCGATCCCGAATGCGTTGGTAATCGAGCACGCGCACCTGCGGCAGCTTCCACACTACGAAGTCGCGGTAATGCTTTTCTCTGCTCGCTGGATTGCCCATCAGACACAGATACTCGAGTCGACTGCATTTGGAGAGATGCACCAGCTCGGCTAGGTCGGATATCGAGTTGTTGGTTATCGTCAATGAAGAGAGTGCCGGGAGCGAGAGGGCAAGACGCGGGTCGATGCGCGATATCAAGTTGTTGCTCAGTTGGAGATGCTTGAGCTGTCGGAGGAGGGGGAAATTGCCGAGGTAGCGGATGTCGTTGTCGGTCAGGTCGATCGAGTCGTTTTGGTCGCGAGTGACGCCGAGGTTCTCGATCGCAGGGATCTTGAGGCCGCGCAAGTCGAGCTCGCGGTCTTTGAGCGTGTTGATCGACGAGCTGCTCCGTGAAAGGAGCTCTGGTGTCAGCTTCATAGTGAGAATGTGTCTATGGATCAAGCTGAGCGGGTGTCTATGCTACCCTTGCCTTGAAAGAAGGAGTTGCCGTGCCGAGGTGCTTGGGGTGCGATTGGTTCGAGTGATGGGGGCGCTTTCGTGGTGATTCTTCCTCCTTTTGGATCAACCTCGGCTGTCTCGCATCGATGTGTTTGTGCTTCCAGTCTTGTATGCCTGCGGATATGCTGCTTGAGCACAGCGATGCCGAGATGCTGTAGTGTGCAATAAGATGCGGTATGATGGAATGCAAAGTGGAGAAGAACCAGCAACATTCACGAAGCGTTGCTCCAACCCTGCGCGTCACGTGAGCCGCAGTCGTTGTTCCACAATTTAATTAATCGTTGGAAGAAAAAGCGCACTTTTTGCACCGAACCAAAAGATTTTCCCGGAACCATAAAAAAGTCTTCTCAGCAAACATCCTTCCTCACTTCCTTCATCCACCATCACCCTACGAAACATACTTGACAACATTGTCAACTCGCATCACTTTGCTGTGCTCTCGTCCGCTTCCGTTTTCGGTTCTCGCCTCTGCCTTCGCCTTCGACTCGACCAGCCCTGCATCTTTTCTTTCCTTCGACTACGTTTCTTTTGAGCAGCTTCGATCCCCCCCCCCCCTCCCAACCCCTTCCCATTCACCCTGTCTCGTCCTGATCATCCTGTTCCCCCATTCCCCACATCGTCTCGCTCGAGCTTCCCTGTCTTCTACTCTATTTCTCTTCGCTTTCGCTTCCTTCCTTCCCCTACAATACCTTTCTGGACCTAATTCTGCCCGCTATGTGCTCTTCTAAGCCGTAGCGGTTCCTGGTGAGGGTCCAACAGTAAATCATCTGTCTTTTCACGAGGGCAGGTGAGGCACATTCGGCGGTACGGCGTTCTACACATTCGCTACGCCGCTGCGTGTGTCAGCCATGCTTGGTCTCACCGTGGCCTCGTTCGGCCTGGGTCTTGGGCGGATCCTTTTCTGGTTACTGTAACAGGTGCTGGAGTCTATTGGGATTCGTCTTTCCTTGTCGACAGGTTTTGGTCAGGCTGGCAACATTCTTCCTTCTTCCGTCTTTTCTTGTTTCGCCGCTTTGTCCTTGTGATAGCGGCTTGTCATTGCGGGATGTAATGATGATCTCTCTACGACATGTTTGCTTTGCCTGCGTTGCCGTATGTGGGATTGTGTCTCCAAAGCACTCAAGACACAGGTTGAGGAGGGTTCTTGGAGAGGTGAGTGTGAGTTGGACCCGATTGGGATCGGGCCCCTTTGATTGCGGTATGTGAGTTTGCGTTGACAGCTGCTGGTGTTTTGTTTGCAATCGGCAATCTGTACGCCCTTCCACCGGAACTGCAAGGGTTCGACCACAAGCCTTGCTCCCCCACGGACATGGAATCGCGAGTCACACTTGTCAAGCCTCTCACCCAGTCCGGGCCGCAGATCAACCATTTGACATGCACATGTGCTTTGCACCGCGTGGTTGGACATCTATCGCCCTGCACGGCCCCATGATCTGACCGGTTCGCTTTGAGACCATCATATAGATGCTAGACCGTTCGGTCCAGGGGCTGGCTGCATCTTCAGACACCTTTTCGAGCATTGCTAGACGCGACAACGCAGCTGTGGATACTGTTGCGCTTCGTAGCAAGATGGAGCTAACCCTCCGCACCGGTATGGTCAACAGCAGTGACAGTGCTCACGATGCTATTACGCCAGCGGTCCAGGTAGTTACGGAAGACAAGATCTCGCCGAGAGACGTCAAAATGAAAGACAGCGACAACGATCCTCTCTCCACCATACCCAACCACGACAATATTGAATTGAGCGCGACGCCAACCGAAGGAACAGCAATACCAGCGCACACGGCATGCCCAACCGTCGCGCCAGACCATGTTCCACCCATATCGCAGAGCGGCATTGTGCTGCTCCTCAACTTTCTCCTCAACATGACCTTCTTCATCATTGTCCCAACCTCCGCCGCATACGCCAACGCGCTCGGTGCCTCCACTTGGTTCTCCGGTCTCACCATCGGCATCAGCACGCTCATCGCCGGTCTCTTCCTCGTGCCCTTTTCCAAGCGCTACAACCGAGTGTATCGCTTCCCGATCCTGTTTAGTTCGGTGTGTATCTTGGTGGGCGAGACCGTATACGCGCTGGCGGGTGCGGCGGATACGGCGTGGTTGATGTTTGTCGGTCGAATTATTCTTGGTGCGGGGTTTGTGAGCTGGATGTATGTGAAGAAGTATATGACGGATGCGGCGGTGGTGGGGACGGAGAAGCGGACGATGATGTCGGCGTGTCTGGTGACGACGCAGGTGGGAGGGATGGCGGTGGGGCCGTTTGTTGGCGGATTGTTGTCGCGACAGGTGAGGCCGATGACGGACGAACATCGTATTTGGAATGGGTTCACCGCTTCGGGCTGGTTGATGGCAGGCATCTTTGCCGTCTTCTTCGCAGCTACTTGGCTTGTCTTCCGCGATCCGATCCATCCGTCGCAGCAACAAACGATCCAACTTGCACCCCTCTCGACCAATGGCACTTCCACAGCCACCCCGGCGATACGATCAAAGAACCAGGTTGCGACGCCAGAAATGCCCACGCTGCGAAGCATGCTACGCGAGCTCAACGCGACGCAAAAGTTCTCGGTCATGACCATGTGCTGGTTCAGCATAGTCAATTTCCTCGTGCTCGGTGCTTGGGAAGCCAACATCCCCGTCTTTGGCCACCTCCGCTTCGGCTGGTCTGAATACAACGCTGGTAACGTGATCGCTCTGGGCGGACTAGCGACCATGCCGATCCTATTCGCACTCGTGTTTGCCGCCAAACACCTCCAAGACCGGCTCATTCTCGCTGCAGGACTCCTGTTCGGTCTGCTAGGACTTTCGCTGCATATGGGCTCACTGGAAAGCCCAGCCGTCTCGGCGGTGAGCAGATTGGCCATGCTGACCTCGCTCAATTTTGGATCGTTCTTTACAAGCTGGTTCCTCGTAGCGCTGGGGTATAACATGTTGACTACAGTGACGCTATCGCTGCTGTCCAAGCAGATCCCGGCAAAGTACAATGGGCTGACATCGACGGTGATCCAGCTGAGCAACTATACGGGGCGAATCTCGGGTGCCCTCTGGGGCTCAACCATTTACCAAGTAGGGCAGTTTAGCATCGTGTCGCTCGAACTGGCAGTCACGTTGATCGGGACGTTCTTAATCGGATTCATGTGGCGTAAGATGGACGTCCAGCGCGGTTGAGCCCCAGCCCCGCATGCTCGGCTCTCGCAACACCCGGCACGTAGAGCAAGATAGCAATGAACAAATATGCACCATGCCAAGATCCCTCTTCTCCTCTCGTGCGTCTGCTTCTTGGACGTGCGTGTGCAGACTCTGACTCCGGGAACACATGCGCTGAAAAATGCATGAGCGTGAACCAGGCTCAATAAGGTTGACGATGAAGTCCCATTACGATTGAGCTACGAAAACACGAAGGTAGATCACCTTACATAACTTAGGCAACCGCTCGCCTTCAACTCCTCTCTGCATCCCCTTCATGCTCCTCACTCACTGCTTCCCCATTGTCATCATCATCTTCGGCCTCGGCGACTTCGGACAGCTCCCTGCGCACCGATTTTCTCCTGATTATCCCTGCCTGCGCGGTGACGAGGGTCCGCGGGGGCGAGCCAACCGCTGCTGACCACTGCTCTCTGCTTGTGAGGACCGGTGATGAAGACGACGAAGCAGAAGCCGAGGTCGAGCTTAGCGACGAGCTCGGCTCTGTTTCGCTCTTGTCCTGCTGCGCGGACTTCGGTACGGGATAGGGCCGGTCAGCCGTAGGGCTGCTGAACGTTGCAGTAGCATTGGCACCTGTCAACGTCACCACACTGAGCTGGGAAACCAGCCCCTCTGTATTACCCGCTCCTGCCGAGCTTGCAGCCGTAGTACTTGTGCTAAGCCCTGAAGGACGTGTGAAGCCCGACCCAGAACCCGAACCGGCGGGGTTACATGCCGTGAAACTACCCCTTAGATTGTTGTTGGAACCCAACCTGCCCTTCGTCAGGCGCAGTGAGCCAGAGGAGTTGCGCCCGATGGTACCGCGATGGAAGCCGCCGGGCGCTCGGTAGCCGTCTCGCGAAGTGATGCTCCTCCCTGTCAGGCCCGATCGACGGTCGTCCTCCTCCTCATTGTCAGCAGCGTGCCAGACGCTCGAACTTGGGATAGCCCACGGCGAAGAGGGTTGTGAAAGCCCGGATACGGAAGAGTTGGTCGACTCGCCCCTCCGGTGCCTTGCAATATTTGACGCAGGCGTGTCATAAATGCTGGGCAATCTTCGGCTCGCGACTGACGGCGAGCGGCTGGTTTCCTCCCCTTCCCGCCCCAGATCATCGACAAGATCTTGCACTGAGTTTATCTGCGCCGCAAAGCTGATCTCGTCAAAGATCTCGTAGTATCTCTCGATGCAGAAGCGCAGGATCGATCCCAACGTCGTGTTGTTTCCCCCCGTCACCGAATCCGTGGTTGAGGTGAGTGAGGCTCTCCTCGTGTGCTGCGACCCCATTGGCTGCTGTGCCATGGATCCAATCCCTTCCACCCTGCAGATCAGTACGTCCTTCATCGCATTCCCACTGGAGACCAGATTCGGCGCGATGACAGTAGCGAGGTTCGCAGCGTCCATCTTGTTGGTGTCGCAGTGCTGTGCGACTTTGTGCAGCATCTCGAGGACGTAACTGAGCAGAATGCCGCCGCAGGCGGGTTCGATGGCGGGGAGGAGTCGCGTGCGCAGGTATTCGATCGTCTCTTGTGCTTGCGCCTGCAGCGTCGCTCCATCGGCATCGCTGGTAGATAGAGGTGGGGGCGGGCAGGCGCGGATGAGGCCGTACATGCTAGCAGGAAAGATAGGTCGGGGTAGGGAGCGGAGAAAGACTTTGAGCAGGACGGCGGGGATGTGGGGATCGCGATACTGCTCCAAGCTGACCGGATGGCCGCGGTCGTAGCTCTCCTGCGCTGTCTTCAACAACGCTGACGAAGGTGAGCGTCTGAAAATGCCTTCGACTTCGGCAGGTCGAATACCGTCAAAGTCGCCGAGGATCGCCTCGACGCAATCCCGCACCACCCGAGGAATGCCCCCGCTCTCGCCATACTCGCCCATAAGCTGTACGAGATCGACGCCAAACACCTTATCTGCGCTGCCCTCGGCTGCTGTTGCATCGATGTGTTTGGCTGGAAGGTTGACGTGCTTCTCGTAGCGCGTGTTCCACTGCAGCACCTCGGGCGGGATGTCGATTTGGGTGAGCGGCACGTGTTCCGCCAGAGCACTGAGCGTGTACAGCTGTGAAACCTTCTTGGAGAACTTGGGCGAGACAAAGTAGGCACCCGTGTTGACGAACTGCAACAGCGATCGCGTGAAGAACGTCGGATGGACAATGTAAAGCTTCTTGAGGTTCTTGCGGAAGCGTCTGTCGAGGCGACGGTAAGCACGCCAGATCCAGTTCCAGCCAGGGCGGTGGTGGCCGCCGCCGGCAAAGTAGATGACGGTGTAGTCGTTTTCAACAAACAGATCCATCGTGTCCATAATGCGGTCTAGCAGCGCGTCATAGTCCACCTCCTTGGGATCGGGCAAACAGCACGCGGCCAAAACAACCATGGGTCGAGTCTCGTAATCAAGTCCAGCTTGGAAGACAATACGGCGTACATACGAGTCGAGTTTCTCTGCGCGGGCGATAGCTTCGCTCCAGTTGGCGGCTGGTCGATGCTGCGTGGCCGGTGATGTGTTTTGCTCGTTTCCTCCCGCTGGGCTTGACGGCCAAAGAAAGCCGGAGCCAGAACGAAGCTTGCTATTCGAAGGCTTGGATTGCAATCTCGAGAGGGTTGCATAGGCTCCGCTAGGACTTTCGTCTTTGAACGATGGCGAGGCGGGCGGCAAATCGCGAAGCTGACTTCTTGGTGATGTAGGAGAACGCGATGCTGGCGTTTGTGGCGGTGATGTGGGCGCATGATCCTCAAAGATGCCTGCGAGTGGTCTGCGACGAGGCGAGCTTGTCGGCGACAAGTGTGCACCTCCGAGTGTCTCGCTGCGCCTTTGGGGTCGTTCTACTGGCCGAAGGCTGCTGCCCTCTCGCCTATCAGCATCGACCTTTTCCGCCTCTAGAGGGCCCGAGATGTTGAAAGGAATGACGCCCCTCGAGCGACCAGGCTTGAGTTGGCCACTGGCACGCGAGGGTGACGCCGACTTTCGCAGAGTCGACGCGCTTGTCTTTTGACGGCCTGCTGCAGGGCCCCAGCTGAGCAGATTACCCCATCCACCTGGAATAGAAGGACTGGGAGAGTCGTTGGGAGTTTGAGTGGATGAAGGAGGTTGTAGACGAGATGGCCCACTTTCAGCTTGCTGCTGCTGATTGTAAGCGCCCCAAAGAGAGGCGAATACGTTAGAGAGAGTGCCAGCGGCGGTGCGGTATCCGGCTGCCGGTGTGTGTTGACCCGATGACGAAGAAATGGGAGTATTGAAGCCAGATGTGCCTGGTGAGTCGTGCTCGGACGGGTGGAGCAAGCTTGAATGTAGTGGAGATGACATGCTTGCAACCAGGGTCGTCATTGAAGCGGCAGGAGCAATGGTTGGGGGAGTTGCGACGGTGGTTGAGCTGCAAAGCCGTGGAGCTCAAAACTGCGATGAACCTGGGCTGTTATACGTGAGTGTGAGCGCACGGTGCTTATGACGCGCTGAGCTTACTTTGAGACGGGACCATGAGCGGATACTAGACGAATTGATAGGTCACGAACCCAGCCAGCGCCCGACAATGGCAGACTTAGTTGACTGATGACGCGTCCGTTTCCCGTCGTGATGCAGCAGTTCCGACGACGCCAGTTCGAGAATGACAGCTAGACGACAGCGACGGGATAGCTTTTCACTGGCTTGTGATTGTCGATTGGGACGAGCGATGAGGTTGGTGGACGATATGAAGATGAACGGATAGCGCGCAGCTGCAAAGCGATCCGCACCAAAAGCGAGCAGAATGTGGAGCGAAGATGCAATGCGAGCAATGCGAGCTTTTTTTTCCGCTTCAGAGACAGCGTAAGCCGATGCTCGTGTCTTGAGACACTTGCCTTTCTCCTCCATCTGCTGTATCTTTTTGTGGGAAGGTCTGATGCGAGACTCTGCATCTGCAGTCTCGCTCTAAAGCTGCGCGTTTCTGTTTCAGGGTCGTGAATGTGTGTGATTTTTGGGGGGATGGGGTTCACACAAAGACACACACCCACACCCACAGTGACAGTGACAGTGACAGGAGCGACGCGGTTCAGCCCAAGCACACAAAGTAAGTGCGCGCGCGCGCGCGTCTGTGAGATCTCACAGTTGTGTTGCGAACCCTCAAGTCGAGCCGTTCGTTTGGACCGCTGCCGTCGACGATTCCAGCCGCTCATCGGGACCCTGCCGTGCCGTCGATGGACAAGCGCTGTCACTCGCTGTTCACAGCCGCAATCAGATCCGTTTACGAGCCATCTGATCCGCTCAAGATCAAGCCATCCCGCTGTGCAACAGCATTGCCGAAACGATCGTGTGATCGTGTGCAACATGCTCACTAAACGCTTCGGCCAGTCCGATCCAGACGACGATGCTCCTGCCACTTCATCGTCGAGCAACTTTGTTGGGGCAAGCGAGACAAGAACAAGATATTGGGAGTGCTGGTGATGTCAGTCAGAGAATTGGATGGGAAAGCTAAGCAATGAGCCACAGACGTGCAAGCTATGTCACTACTGGCACAGATTACAGAACCGACTCTTGCTCTCATAATACAGTCCTGACCCGACGCGTGCAGCTCAGAGGCGTATCACGGTACACTCAGCGAACTCCTGTCTCGTAGCCTCGCAACGAGTGCGACTCCAGCAGAGCGACATGCACCTCGCCTGCTCTCTCCATGTCTCACAAACCACGTGAGCTGAGCGAATGGGCGTTGCAGGAACAAACATCATCACAGAAGCGCGTTGTTGTCACGCTGCCCTGACCATCAGGAAACCAACCAAGATTCTCACGCCGCGACGAGAAATAGGGGCTTAGCTTAATTTTCACTGCCGACATTTGAGCGCAACGCCGTCTTATCCGCAAGCTTCGCCTTTGCCTCTAGCTTGAACTTTCCTGCGGCTTATGTTGCGGTTTTTTTTAACTCTGACCAGTGTCTACACAACTCAGTCAACCTTGCTCGTTGGTTGTTGGGACAGAAGAGCTTGCGCCAGAGTCAACGCTCGGCTCAACATGCAGATCGAGATGAGGCCACGCGGCAGCACAGCCGAACTGGACGCCGATACATTCTTACGTTTACGAATCTCTGTTTCTGTGTCTTTTATCATAGTTTACGAAACCCCGCAATTGGCCTTCCTAAGCCTGAAATCTTGCCAGAGACTTTGCCTTGTTCTCCCGCTCCACCGCTGTCGCCGACTTGGCCACGGTCTCGAGGAGTCTGCCGATGAGCTCATCCCTGTTCCAGTCGCTGCGATGCGTCCAGATGAGGTTGAAGCATGCTGCGCGCAGGCGCGAAAGTTGGTCGATGTTGTACTCGTCGGTGGAGGTGATGATCCTAGTACAGAGGCTGTTGTAGGCCTCTGCGGTGTAGGTGAGCGGTGGGTGCGGGGCGAGTTCGGGTTCAGTGGAAGATGCTGTAGTGGTGGTAGCGGTGGTGATGGTTGTTGGTGGTACAGGGTCAGCAGCAAGATCAGCAGTGGTGGTAGCGGTGGTGGAAGAGGGCGAGGTGAGGCGGGCGCGTTTCCTCGCGTCCTCTTCACCACCCGCCGCAGCAGCGTCAAGTGTGGAAGTGGGCTCGATAGGTTTCTCACCCTCGACTTGCCCGCCTTCGATCCCGGCTGCGGCCGCGGTTGCTCCTGGCGTCGCCTGACCACTGACACTTCTCTGCCGCTTATTCCCCCTCTCCACCGATCCCTCCAACCCAGCCGACTCCGGCTCCCGTCCCGCGATCCTCGCACTCGCCCTCTCGCCCTTGGCACTCTCCGCCTTCTTCGCCGCAGCCTCCTCCGCACTCTGCTTTGCCTTCTTGGTCGCCTCTTTCGCCTCCTGCTCCCTCGCCATCTGCCTCAACGCCATCCTATCGCACTCCTCCCTGAACCCAGCATCGATGTACTGGTCCATCAACACGATCGCAAGATTCCTCATCTGATGGGCCCTGAACACACGATCCTGGTCCACCTCTGCAGCCTCCTCGGCGTTCTCGACGATTTTCTGGATGTCTTCCATGAAGGAGGAGCACGAGAGGTAGCCATTATAATAGAGCCGTTTCTGCATCTTCTCGAGGTTGATCGTCCAGATGGGCATCATGCGCGTAGTGTATTCTTCGTGAGGAGCGGTGGAAGAGGCGCCGTTGGCAGCAGGGGCGGAAACAGTGGACGTGTCACCGGGCACCGCGGAGGTGTTGTCAGCGTCCACGGCGGCCGAGGGTTCGGTTGTGGAAGCGTCGGCACCGGTGATGCCGTTTGACTGCGAGGACGGGGGCGGTACCACGTCAGTGCTAACAGCCTCACCCTCAGTACCCGCAATGATCCCGTTGGTGCCGTTGGCAGCGTTGGCAGTAGCGTCGCCGTTGGCCATCTCAATGTCACCGCTCTCGACCGTCACACCGCTTTCGCCATTGGCACCCTCAGCAGACTCCTCGGCCTTGAGCTCGTCGATTGTGCCTGCAGCAGGCCCCATGAATTGAGCCGCCGTAATACCGCGTTTGGCTGCAGCATCCGCCTCCGTCTCGAGCATCCCATTGATATCGTCCGCATCGTCGTTCGCCTCGGTGGCCACCTGCTGCGCTGTCTGGTTAGGCCTGTAGTAGCGCAGCTCAACGGTGATCTTGCCTTTCTCTCGCGTCCAGTCAAAAGTGTGCGTGAGCTCCCTGAGATTGTACTCGTCCCACACGTCTCGAGTGAACTTCTTGAACTTCTTCCTCAGCTCGGCGAGCACGGGTCCAAGGCGATACTTGAGGTGCTCGAGCAGCTTGGCGTCGTTGTCGGCCTGCTGCTGCAGCTCGGCCTGGGTCAGCTTGCGTGGTGGACGAGGTGGCGCCTTGGGCAGCTCTTCCAGCACCCTTTTGCGACGCGGGAGCGCATCAGGGAACTCGGTGGGCGGTCGGATGATGTGGTCAAAGATCTCTTTGAAGAACTCGTATCGGCTCTCCCTATCCGGTCGTGGGATCTTGACAATGTCATCATCGAGAAAGTTGAACCAAGAATGAACCTCCTCGTCCAGGTCGTCGAGCGGCGCTTCAGCGATACCGAGAAGCATGACTGGGTCAGCGTCGGTGAGACCATCGAGGAGCGCCTTGAAAGTGGTCTTGACGCTGTCCGAGACCGAGCGTGACCAGTGCACAAGTCCCGGAATGTAGAGGACGCTTGGCTTATGTCGCTTGGCCTCGACGAAGAGCTGGATGATGGCTGCTTCGGGAGTGCGTGCGCTGTCACCGAGCAAGGTGCCGATGTCGAGAGACTGGACATGGTAGCCTTCGAGATGTTGCAGAAGAGCAGCACCAACGGCGCCCTGACCCATGCCGTAGTCGCCGTACACGAGCATGCGGGGACGGTAGACGCGCTGCGCCTCAAAGGACTGCAGGAGCATCTCGCGACCGAAGCCACGGTCGCCAGCGAGCATGTCAGCTGCCGACAGACCCGATGTGAGACCTTTTGGGACAAATGTATCGTCCTCCCAGAGCGCCTCCTCAAGCGGATTTCTCTTGGACACGGGAGGGAGGATCCTGTCCAGGACGGAAATAGCGTCTTGTACTACAGATCCCAGCAACGGTGCAAGTCTCTCGGGCAAAGGAGCGGCAGCCGATGCGCTTGCTCTCGCAGACGATGGAACAATCTTGTTGACCGACATCATGAAGTCTTTTGCGTCCACCTGGATCGAGGCGGGGTCAAGGAGCAATCTATCGGTGGTCGAATAGATTTGCGGATACCGCCTTTGGATGGCGTTGAGCGCAGCCTCTGTACAGAGCGCACGCAAGTCTGCACCTCCATACCCTTTGGTGACTTCAGCCAGCCTAGCCTTAAAGTCGTCATCGAGAGGTGGCTCCCACTTTCTTGTGTGTATATTGATGATGCTCTTACGCGCCTCAAGCGAGGGCAATGGGAAGTAGAACTCTCTGTCGAATCGACCCGGTCGACGCAAAGCTGGATCGACGCTATCCGGTCGGTTGGTAGCTCCGATGACGACAACTTGACCTCTACCGTCCATGCCATCCATGAGCGCGAGCATGGTGCTGACGATACTGGCGTGGATTTGATCCTGCTTGCTGGAACGAACGGGCGCAAGGCCATCGATTTCATCGAAGAAGATGATACTTGGTTGCGAGTTCCTGGCCTCTTCGAACAAGAGACGCAGCTGCCGTTCAGCTTCACCGACCCATTTCGACAGACAATCGGCACCTTTGCGCATGAAGAAGCTAACCTGCTGGCCTTCCGTGCTGCAGCTAGCTGCGAGAGCACGCGCGACGAGCGTCTTACCGGTACCGGGTGGTCCGTGGAAGAGAACACCACGTGGCGGTGTCACCTTGAAGCGCTGAAACACTTCGGGGTAGAGCAGGGGCAACATGACCATCTCCTTGAGTTGTTGAATGTGGCCGTCGAGACCACCGACGCTGTCAAAATCGATGTTCATGTCGACACCGAGTGGATCGACGTCGGCGAGCGGATCGCCGCTCTTCTTGATTCGGCCAAAGCTGTCAGTTCCGCCGGAACCTGTGAGACCGCCTGGAGGACCACCAGCGCCTCCAGCTCCACCAGCACCCAACAGACCACCAGCACCGCCCCCGCCGAGAGCAGCTGGGCCACCCGGCTTGCGAAGCGCGTTGTTCTGCAGCTCGTCGTCTGAGCTATCGACCGGATCGCCAAAGATGCGTGCATAGTCCTTGCCGGACATGGAAGATGGGAGGGCATCCCAGCCCTCCTTGCCCTTCTTGCCACGGCCTGAGAACGGCATCGGCAGGACCGGTCCACCTCCAGAACCAGCACCGCTGCCAGCAGGCTCAAGATCGTACGCACCGTTGCCGCCACGTCCGCGATTATTGCGAATGGCGCGACCGAAGCCATCCCTTGGTGGCGAGGGCGGAGGCGGTACGAGCGAATAGTTGACCTTCTTGCGCTGACGCAGCGAGTACGACTTGCCCTGGCTTCCTTCGGGCTCGTCGCTATGGATGTCAAGCGGGTCGTCTTCAGCTCCGGAAATGTGTTCCTCTTCTGGAGTCTCGTCGCCTTCCATCTCGGACTCGTCGTCGACGATCTTACGTTTTGCGGATCGAGCACGGCCATTGGCAGCACGCTTTTTGGCGGCCATCTCGGCAAGCCGGTTGCTCGAGCCACTTGCACCGCGACGCAATCGACCAGAGGAGCGGGTCGTACGCTTGGAACCGTATTCGCCCTCGTCGTCTTCCTCTTCGTCGTCGTTGGCAACAAAGCCATCGAGAGCGTTACCCTTGATTCGTCGAGAGCTGCGTCGCGAAGATCGAACCGCCCCCCCGTCGGAAGCTTCGTCGGAAGCTTCAGACTCTGCCAGATTGTCGGATTTCATTATGCGTACCCGTCCGCTGCGGCTGCGAGAGAGGACCGGTGCTGGCTCGTGACCTTCGTCCTCGTCCTCGTCCTCGTCCTCGTCCCCGTCCCCGTCCCCGTCCCCGTCCCCGTCCTTGAGATTGACTTCTGCGTTTTGTTCGCCATCGGCATCCCCGTCTGCCTCGGCGTCCTCATCGTCATCGTGTTGCTCGTCCGCATTCTGTTCGAATCAAGAGAGGGACAGTAAAGGGCGAGGCAGCTTGTGTCAGTAAAGCTGCGGAACTAATGGATGAAGATAACAACAATACTGTCAGTATGACCAGACTCGAGGCTCCTTCCATACGAGCAAATATGCTCGCATGGCCAGATATGCCCGTTGAAGCAGCCGTCCGGTGTTGCGCTTCCATCTCCGCGCCCAGACCCCCCTGCCTTGCTCCGGCCCATGAAGTTACTTGCGATTCTTGAGTATGGGCTTACCAGTTGCCTTCCCTGCACCTCTACGAGTAACTCGACTGACTGTTCCCCGGACCGTGATAGTGTGAACATGGTCTCCTGACTCGAAGCAGGCTGCGGGCCTGTTGATAGTCTGCTGCTTCGACGTGGAGCATGGCCCGGAACAACTGGTCGCGGTTTCTGTGGGCGTAGGCGTGGACATGCAGAATTGCTGCCGCTGCCACGGTCACTGTCCCTACCACTGCTACTATTTCCAGCCCTGCTCCCCCCCTTCGACGCCTTTTTCTGTTTTTCTTTTCTTCCTTTTGTCGCCTTCTCTCCTATGATTACCTTCTTTCTTTTCTGTGTCGCTGACTGGTAAAATCGGCTGGGCGGCACCGTGTCGAGCTGAGCTGATTCCTTCCCTTCGTGGTCGTCGTGGTTGTCGTCATCATGAGACATTTGTGGTTGAGATGTTTGTGGTTGGGAAGGACTTACTTCTTCGTAGTCCTCTTCGCTGCCGGGTTGCTGCTTGACTTGGCGGGAACGAAGAGAACGACTGCTTGGACTGTCGGAGTATGCGTGGATGTTGGCCGAAGCTGCAGCTGCAGCGGCTCTGCTGGGCCTACCGACGGGCATGTTGTTGTCGGGTTCGATCTGAAGCTGAGCTTGTGCTTGCTGTCCGCCAGAATCGGTTTCGATTGCCTTGATGTTTCGCTTGATCCTGATGCGAAGGGGCTTTTGAGGCGAAGAAGCGATCGATTCGCTAGCGTGAAGCGGCGGAGTCGAGATAAAGTCGAGGTCGGGCTCTTGCTTCAGTGGGAGATCAGGTACCACTTGAGGCTGAGCGGGTGCCTCGAATGAGCTGTGCTGGTACTGATATTGATCGTGCAACGAAGCTGGACTGTTGTCGTAGGCTGCTACTGCGTATCGAGCTGGCTGAGGCGAGATTGAGTGCAGCGAGCCGTCGAACGAAGCAGGTGAGGCGGCGAGGTGATTCCACTGACCCGGCTGAAGATGCTGAGCGGGAATGTGATTCACCGCAGCAACGCTGGCACCTGTTGAGTTAAAGTCAAAGCCAATAGTATCCGACTGAGCAAAGGTATGGTCGTTGGCCGTCAGTACGCTGCCCTGTGGGTGACCAACAGGAGCGGGGCTAGGGAAGCCGTAGGGTGCGGATGGAGGATGAGGAGACGACTGGTTGGGAGGCAGTAAATAGGACAGGTAAGAACTGTGCTGATTGGGCTGCTGCGAACTGACAGGATGCTGAGGATGATGCGGACCGCCAGACATGGAAGCTGATTACGCCGAGTGCGCAAAGCGGGATAGACTGCGAGCGAGTCGACAGTCAGAGTGTTGCGTCGTAAATAGGAGTCGGGGCGCGACCGACTTTCATATCACTACGCTTTGAAAAAGCGTTAATGAAGATGATGCCGATGCGCAGTGGAAGCCGCCTCGCAGCAACCGTGCGAAATATCCGCTGGGCGCACTTGGCTCTCGCTGCCGAAGTGCTTCGTGACTCGAACTCTTTGCAATGGCGACACGAGCCTGATTGTCGCGAGCAGTGCAGTGCCTCGAGAAGAAGCGATGTTGGTCAAACGCGTCGAAAGTGGGGTGAACGACGACAATAGCAAAAGGAATGTGCTGAAATCCCGTCTTTGACTCGACCAACTGAGCTTCGGTTCGTATAGAGAGCGTAGTATGATGTAGAGAAAGGATGAGGTTGAAGTGACGTAAGAAGGAAGAAAGAAAGGGAAGGGAAGGGAAGGGAAGGGAAGGGAAGGGAAGAAAGGTGTGATCGTGATCGAGTCGAATGGCTGAAGGAGGAGCAAGAGCGAGCGAGAGAGTGTTGGCGTTTCGGACCATCCGAATAACAGCTGAGATGCCGCTTCCAGCCAAGTGTCGCAGCAGTCGCAGTCGAGGCGGGCATCCCGCGAGCGCGCTTCCGCGTTGCACCAATCCGCACTTGCGACACAGGAAAATCGGGAGATCGGAAATATCACACACACACGCACGCACGCGCCGAGCGGAGCGGAGCTGAGACGCTTCTCGCTCTGCTTGCCTGTTTGCTGAGTAAGTTGCAGAGAGTGTGTTGCCTGAGCGCAGGCTCTCGAACTCAACAGCCTCTGCTGCCCCCGTTTCTTTGGCTTGGCTAGGACTCGGCATTGACTACATTGCAATTGCACACAAGCCAGAGCATGGGCGGCTCACAGAATGTTGTGCAGCTTCAGGCTCAGCCTGCTGACAAGGCTTGAGCTTCTTGCGGAAACGGGGGTTTCCATCTGCACTGAAGCGATCGCAAACTGAAAGCCAAATTCTAGAGCAGAAAGAGTGCGACGTGATATCCGAACTCATGTCACACCCTCTGCCTCTCGCTATGCTCTCCTCATCAAGTATATCACACGCAATCATTCGGCTGACGCTCCGAAGGATGAGCTCTGTCCATTGTGGGTTTGGTGGGCAGTCTTGGCCTTCGCCCTGTGCCGATCGACTAGTAGGTTGCACAGCCTAAGATCCCAAGAAGAGGCAAGATCGATGGCCATATTATAGAATCTGAGACATTTGCAAAGAAGATAGTCGTTGATGCATGAGCCGAATGTGCTTGTTTTCCCTGACCGTACGTTGCAAGATCAGGCGACCGCTGCATACGGCGAGTTAGGCAAAGTCCACACCTTGACGCTGCCATCGTCACCCGCACTCGCCAGCATATCCGACATGATCTCGTGCGACACGCCTCCACTTGCACTCGTGAGCGTCTCGCCGTCTTCCAACAGCTCCTCAATCTTGGCCGTCGCACCACCCGATCGTGCACTCAAGCTCTCTGGCGCCCAAGAGACACAGTTGACATCGGCGCTGCCGTGCGCCCTCTCCATCTTTGCGATGAGCTCCACCTTGGGGGCCAGCTGCTCTTCGTTCTCTGATGTACTGATTTCGTAGACGCAGATGCGGCCGTCGCCACCACCGCTTGCGAGGCGACCGAGGTTGCCTGGACGCTTGGACGTCTTGTCTACACCCCACGACACGCTGTACACGGTGCGGTCGTGGTGGCCTTTGAGCACCGTGACGGGGACCCACTTTTCGCCTCTTCGACCGGCCATCTTGCCTTCTGGCTTCAGGCCGCGCACTTCGCATTGGTCTGCGTCGAGTCGACGCCAGATGCGTACTGTGAGATCGTCCGAGGCGGATGCGAGATAGTTGCCGCACGGAGAGAAGGACAAGCTCCACACGGTCGATTCGTGGCCCGTGAGCTTGGTGTAGCAGAACCAGTCGTCGGAGGGATCGTCAATGTACAAATTGATGGCGTCGTCGTACGATGCAGACGCTAGCACTTCGTCCTTGGGATGCCACGCGACCACTTTGACGTCCTGCGAATGTTCCATGAGCACGGAAAGGCACTCGAACTCGGCATCGGGTTGCACCTCCCAGATCCAGACCGACTTGTCTCGGCTGCACGATGCAAGCACACCTCCCGTGTGCGAGAAGGCGACCGACTTGCATTCCGATTCGTGGCCCTCCAGCGTGCCGACGCAGTCCCATTCGGGCTCGTCCACATGTGCACCTCCGTTGCTGAGCGCTACAGCTCCACTTGCATCCGTATTGCCTTTGACCTCGGACGAGCCGTCAATATCCTGTATCCTCTCCCAGATGCCAACAGTTGAATCAAACGAGGCTGTTGCGAGGATCTTGCCGTCAGGACTCCAGGCCACTTGTCTAACTGTGCGCTGGTGCCCTGTCGGGATGACTTCTCGCAGGTTAAAGGATGGATGCTTCGAGGTAGAGGGACCATCCGCCGAAGTGGTGGAAACGAACGAGTACGCGTGCAGACGTACATCCTTGTCGCCGGAGCAGGATGCCAAAATGGGCATGCGCGGATTCCATGCAAGATGCCAAGCGCGAGAGGAGTGGCCCTCGAGCTCAGCGAGCAGATGAAGCGATGTCGGCACCTTTTGCGACCCTGTAGCGGCTGTTGCTGCTGTGGTCATCTTGATGCGCACGAGATCAGATTAACGAGACGGGATGCTTCTGTTGAGGCGTCTATGAGAGCTGTAGCTGATAACGAGATGCGACCGGAAAGGGGTGGATGCGAACAGAAAGCAAATCGACGGTGACTCTTCCGGCTCAGCAGTTACGACGTGGGGCGTGCTAGGTTGTCGTGGTGGTGATGGCGTGAGGTGGAAGTGGTTGAAGGTCAAGCCCAGTCCGAGCGCTCGGAAATGCTGTGCGTGTGAGTGGGGATGGTCCTAATGAAAGGGCCGCTCCATCGGTTACCCAACTGAAATTGGTGCGAATGAGGGTGACCGTGCCAACGTCACGTCTCGAAAGTGATCCGAAGCCGACTGACGTCTCTCTTCCGGAATTAACCTGTATTTTTCCCTCCTAAGCCCAGCAGCGCCTTGTTTCGCGTTTGCATTCTGTGCCGGCGCTGAGTGAGAAAGTCCTACATGTCCACTTGGCAATCACGAAAGAAATCATACTGCACACCGTGGCGGTATAGCCAAGCAAAAGCAAAGCAACGTCAAGTCAAGCAGCCCGTGCCGAAAACGCGACGCTTGCTGCAAATCCTGCAGCCGAAGCAGTGTCCTCTTTTTTTTTTTTTTTCAGTTGCGGCCGCTGCTCTGCCTTGACACCGCGTAGACGGCTTGTTGTCATCTCTTTAGCCTCATCTAAAGGCCTAATGACACGCGATCACTCGCACCGAAGAACACAGTGAAAGCCTTATCCACCTCAACCTAGATGACCGGGAGCCTGCATTGAGCACAGTCTTGTGCATAACTGGTCCATCTCAACAGTCTCCTGCGCTGCTTATGCAAGGGTGTGACCACCAGCTCTCTATATCACGCTCTTGTTCTCTCTGAGATAGATTCCAATCGTCAATGTTTTGTACAAGGCGGCTATCATTCTTTCAGCCTCATTCTCTCCTTCTAGCTATACACCCGTCTAGATCAAGGGTTCTCGTTCCACCCTTTAGCCCTCTCCACCGCCCTCTCCCAACCGTGGAGCAGCTGCTTCCTCTTTTCATCGTCGATCTTGGGCTCAAACACCTGCTTGCCCGCCGTGTTGACCTTGCTGAGCGTCTCTGGCTTGTTGATATCCCAGCCAAACAGCCCGACTGCCGAGCCTGCCAGCAGCGCTGAACCCAACGCAGTACTCTCCCTCATCTCGGGGCGCTCGACGTTGATGCCCAGAATATCGGCCTGGATCTGCATCGCGACGTCCGAGTTAGTGAGCCCGCCGTCGACTTGGAGCGCCTTGAGGGCGACGCCAGAGTCCTTGGCCATGGCGTCGAGGATCGCCTTGGTCTGGTAGCATGTAGATTCGAGCGTGGCTCGGCAGAAGTGGCGCTTGTCGGTGTAGGCGGTGATGCCGACGACTGTGCCTGCTGCCGTGTCGTCCCAGTAGGGGCAGAAGAGGCCGTTGAACGCCGTGACAAAGTAAACACCTCCCGTGTTTTCGACCTTGCCTGCAAGCTCGCCGATTTCGCTCGCTTCCTTGATCAGGCCGAGGCTGTCGCGCACCCACTTGACTGCTGAGCCTGCCACAGCGATGGAGCCCTCAAGTGCGTAGTGTACTGGCGCGTCCGGACCGGCCTTGTACGCAATGGTGGAAAGCAGGCCGTTCTTGGACGAAACCACCTTCTCGCCCGTGTTGTAGAGGAGGAAAGCGCCGGTGCCGTACGTGTTCTTGGCCTCACCCGGCAGGAAGCACTTGTTGCCCACCAATGCGGCCATCTGATCACCCACAATACCGGCAATCTCGATCCCCTTGAGCGCACCATGTGCGATCTTTCCGTACACCTCGGAGGAGCTCTTGATTTCGGGGAGGATGTCCATGTCGATGCCGAAAAAGTCGCACAGCTTCTTGTCCCATTTTTGAGCGCGCAAGTCCATGAACATGGTGCGTGAGGCGTTGGAAGCGTCGGTGATGTGGACCTGCTTGTCGGTGAGGTTGTAGACGATCCAGCTGTCGACGGTGCCGAAGAGCAGCTGCTTGTCGTCGTGCGCCTTGCGCACCTCGGGAATGTTGTCGAGCATCCATCGGAGCTTGACCGACGCAAAGTAGGTGGAGAGCGGAAGGCCAGTTTCCTCCTTGACGGCATCGACGCCCTTGTCGCTCTTGGCTTCGAGCTGGCGGATGGTGTGTGTGGTTCTTGCGTCGGGCCAGGCAATGGCACGGGTGAGAGCCTTGCCGGTGTTCTTGTCCCAGACAACGGTGGTTTCTCGCTGGTTGGTGACGCCGATGACCTTGACGTCGGTCTTTTTGTACTTGCCTCCCTCTTCAAGCTTGACGAGGGCCTTGTCGATGCACTCGTAGACGCAGTCGATGATCTCGTGTGCGTCCTGCTCGTGCCAACCGGGATGAGGGTAGTATTGGTTGAACTCCACCTGATGCAAGGCGAGCACCTTGGCGTACTCGTCAAAGACCATGAATCGCACACTGGTGGTACCAGCATCGACGGAGCCCACGAGATCCGGCATTTTGGCGTTTTTCAATGTTAGGAGGTGACTGTGGTGCGAAGGGGTTAGGGATCAACTTGAGGCGGTGCTCAGCGACGGAAGGAGGGGAGCCGAAGATCAAAGCCGGAGCAAATGGAGACGGGGAAGTTGAGGCGTGCTTTCCAGGTGAGCTAGGATGATGTAGGAGGAGCGACACAGACGTGGTTGGAAGGAAGGGTATGAGGCTTGCACATCGGCAGGCAAAGACGACGACACACAACGATGCTCTCCGCACCAGGCAGGCAGGCCAGGCAGGCCAGGCAGGCCAGGCAGGCAACGCCGGGCAGGCAAGCAAGCAGGCACAAAGTGGGGGAGAGGGGCAAGCGAGCGGACATTCATCTGTTCCACGACAGCTCCGTTGGGATGGACGACTGTTGTCGAGTTAGCCGGCAAAGCTCCCTGTTTCGGAGGAATTGCCCGAACTGCAACCAGGTCGTAGGCGAGGACGAGGGTGTGCCTCGGGCGCAATTGCACAAGTAAAGACGAGCCGAAGACCAACGGATGACGCTGATCTGGTCTTGAGGGCCGAACGCTGGCGCTGGCGCTGGAGCTCGCGCTCGAGCCAGAGTCAGTGCTGAACAAAAACCTAGCACAATACGACAGCCCCAGAGGCTCAAACCGTGTGGGTTGACTTGTTTGCTTGGCAACCCCAGCTTGCCTCTTTGGCTTCCGGGGCCGGCTGGGGAAACCCATGAAACGCAAACAGAGAAACAGCGTGTGCGTACGGCCAAGGCGCGACGAATGCTTGCAGCTCGGGCGGACCGCCTTGTCCGGCGCACACCACACATTTTTCTTTTTCCCTTTTTTTACCATTAAAGCCTTTTTTGATGAAGATCGGAAAGCGCGGATGAATCACGCTGTGCACTCGTGCCGCGCGTAAGCTGCACTCTGGTCCAATGTGATAGGCGATCCAAAGAGCCACATGCACAAAGCGACCAAATACGGCCTCGCTTGCTCTTTCTCCTCGTTCTTTTGTAGCACATTTTTTCACCCGGCGCAAACCCCTTCTTCCCCTCACCTCACACCGTACAAAGAAGCTTGCCTTGACTGCGGCATCGGTGCTTCCGACTCTCCAAC
This sequence comes from Ustilago lituana, assembly GCA_928869825.1. Lineage (NCBI taxonomy): Eukaryota > Fungi > Basidiomycota > Ustilaginomycetes > Ustilaginales > Ustilaginaceae > Ustilago > Ustilago lituana. Next base: position 100,247 of record CAKMYA010000016.1, on the reverse strand, counting down.
TTTGACATGGCAAGCATCCGATCCTGTACCTCTTGTTATTCTCACTGAGCTCGAACAGAACCGGGAGGGCCATTTTTGTAATTCCGAATCTCGACAGTCGGAGTAGCCGGTCAAGCAGTGCAGTTTGCTGTCCTTGCGCGTCAGCGAACAACAAAATTGCGCGCACCAATGAGATACTCTCTTGCCAGAGGCACAGAGAATACGCAAAGCCGTATCAAGGCATCCGGACGGGAAGGGCCAGCGATGGACTTAATTGAATCGGCGAAAACAAAAAAAAAGTGACGCTTTGATGCAGCTTCAATACACTACCACCCTCCAGCTCCTCAGCTCTCTCTCTCTGCATCTGGCCGGACCGGTTGACCAATTCTTATTCGAAGTGCATTCACGGGTCAGAATTTATCGAGCTGGCATTTCCAAGGATCACACAAAAGGGGGGGGAAAATGGAAGAAGGGTCTCGCAAGTGACTTCGGGACTCGGGGCTGAACTTGCAACTCGTTTTTCTCAACAAGTTTACCATGCAGCAACGACACACCTCCTTCTTAGTGAAACTACTACGTTCGATACCACCTTAGCTCCGGCTCGACTTCAGCAGATCCGCTCGTCCTTCGGATCTTAGCTCCTACTAGCTCGCTTCCAGCTCCTGACGATAGATTTCGAACTCGACGCTCCGATTGCCGTCGTCAAGATGTTATTCTGCCCGACGTGTGCCAACTGTCTCATCATCCAGCTCGATGACCAGGGCAACAACAAATGGTCGTGCCACACCTGCCCCTACGAGTTCCCCATCGTCCGCCAAATGACCACACGACAACACCTGAAGCGCAAAGAGGTTGACGATGTCATGGGCGGAGAAGAGAGCTGGAAGAATGTCGATTCTACGGATGGTACGTACATGCCACCGTTTGCACGATTGCGAGTGGAAGCAAGCTTTGCTGACAATCCCTTGTTCTCTTTGCTATGCTGTGGTGGAAATGTGGTGTAGCGCCGTGCCCGAAGTGCGAGAACCCGAAAGCATTCTTCATGCAGCTGCAGATTCGGTCTGCCGACGAGCCAAGTAAGTGTCCCTGCATTCAGAGGTGGAAGATATGGCAGAGGGTGAGAGGGTGAGAGCGAGCTGGCGTGCTGACTTTTTGCTTTTGTCCTTCTGTGCTTGGATTTTGGCAGTGACGACGTTCTACCGCTGCACAAATGGAAAGTGCGCTTATCAGTGGAAAGAGAACTAAGCCCTGTCCCCACGCAACCATGTCCCTCTCGCCCTCTTCGCATCATCGCCATTGTATACCCGAGGATGTGCTCTTCAGCGTCCATCTTCATCCCCTCAACATTCTCGTCATACATGTAACACTAGTCACGGCATCTTTAGACCATATACAGCATCTTCCTTGGAATTCATTTGCTACTATGTGACGGGAGGATGGTTTGAGAAGGAAAGCACAGCTTGAGCTCTTGGTGTGAATTTGTCTCGGCCGTGAAGGAAGGCTGCTGCAGCTGTGGTGAACGGCAAGGCGTTGGCCGACTTCCGGTAGCCGGGACCCTACCTTCCTCCACCTACTTTCTCCTTGCATACCCTCACCGCCGCCTACCATCCACCTTTGCTCTTCCAAGCCACCACCGCCCGCTCTTACACTCGCATCGCTGCGGCCATACAGCGAGCGCAACATGTGTGTCATATTCTGGACGCTCGACGACCCACATTACCACCTCGTCATCGCTTCCAACCGGGACGAATTTCTCTCCCGCCCCACCCTCCCCGCTAGCTGGCACGACTTCACCCCCACCACCACCGCTTCCTCCTCCTCTCATGACGCAAATCGATATGATATCTTGAGTGCGCGCGACCCAACTGGTGGTGGTACCTGGCTGGGCGTTACGCGGAACGGCGCTTTCGCCACGTTGACCAACTTTACAGAGGTGAAGGCGCCGCTACCGGAGGGAATGGGTGCATTTGAGTCGAGGGGAATGCTTGTCAGGGATTGGCTTGTTGCTCAATCCAAGGGCCGGGGAGAGGGGGAGAGGGGGTTGGAAGAGGTGAGGGGGGAGATAGAGGGGTATTTGGCAGGGGTTGGCGGGAAGTTGGACCGGTTTCCCGGGTTCAATTTGCTGGTTGGAGCTGTTTCGGGGGAGGGGACGGTGGTGGGATATATAACGAACAGGACGCCGGAGGGAAAGCTGACGAGGGACAGGACAGCGGACATCTTCCCACCTCAACCTCCTACTCGCCCTCGCCCCAACAAAGATGAGAAGGCAGCAACGAATGCCTTTCCCTCGAACACATTCACCCTTCCCTCCCTACCCGAGCTTCCCGGCGGCATGTCGAACAGCGTCCTTACCCAACCCTGGGCCAAAGTCACCTCTGGCTCACTCGCCTTCACCTCTGCCCTCACCCAGGCATCCTCGCTACTCCCCGACAAAAACGCTGCAGAAGCAACGCTGGTCGAAGCGCTCTTCGAACTGCTATGGACGTCGTCGTACCCAGCTCCCGCTCAGCGGTCTGAACTGCGCGACTCGGTGCTCATCTCCCCGCTCGAGCTACCGAGCGAGGGAGGGGGAAAGGATTGGTATGCGACCAGGACGTCGACGGTGATTCTGCTGGGGAGGGATGGGAGGGCGAAATTTGTGGAAAGGGATACGTTTAAGGTGGTGGGTGGGAGGGCGGTGTTGATGAATGGACCGGAGGGGAGTGGGGCGATCAATGGGAGGAGCGGGGGTGAGAGGGTGTTTGAGTGGCAGCTTGGGTAGCATGCAGTGCTGCTCCTGATCCAGCACCACCTTCTCGTCTTCTGCGCCTAGTCGCAACTCCACGCGATACCACTTGTCACGCGACAGTAAACGTTGACTCGCTCACATACACAATCATGAGACCTTCTGGAACCGGGAAACACGAGCGCAGCAACATGGAAAGGGTCTTTTCTCTGAATTCGGCGAGAGTGTGGGTGATTGCGTATGTAAGATGTTACAAGATGAGAACGGGGGTCAAGCCGTCTCAAAAGGGGTGTGGATTTTGTGCAGCATGATCGTGCAAGCGTGAAACACGTACCAAGCGCATGAATGCAGGAGGAACCCGCCTACGTCTGTCTCCGCGATTTCACTGAAGGGAACGAAGATCCTTCTTTTTTGGGGAGGGGGAAAATAAGAAGTGAAATGCAGAAGCCGAGTGCGTAAGCGGGGCAGCGGCGAGATGGTCATCTAGCTCACCATGCCGCTGCTACGAAAGGTGTGGGTGGTGATAATGATGAAGGAAAAGCGGTTACGAGAGTCGATGGGAAGGTGAAAGAGAGATGGGGCATTTACTCGTCATCCTCCTCCTCCTCCTCCTCGTCGGATTCGCTCTCCTCCTCCTCGCGGGCAGCCTCGAGGCAGGCAACGGCGATACGGTCAAGGTCACGCATGCCATCCTGCGAGATGCGACGACCACCCTTGGGGTCCTTCTCGAGAACACCGATACCCTCAAGACCCTGAACGACCTTGCGCTGAACGGAACCGGAGGCGTCGGCGTGGTGCGAGGGGCGGAAACCGCGGTTGGAGGCACCACCGTGGAACTTTCGGAGGTGGCCGATACCGACAGCCTTGCGGAGGTAGATGTGACGGGCGAGGGCGGCGGCGCGGACGTAGAACCAGTCCGGGTTGTAGGGGGCCTGCTCCTTGAAGTGACCGGTCTTGACAATGTCGACCCAGGTGGGCACCTCGATCTTGCCTGTGGTGTGGTGATGCACAAATTAAGCATGGAGTTGAAGTGGGTCAGTATACGCAGTTGCGTTGAAGAAGCCGATTTACAGCATGTGGCAGGTTGATAGTAGCGGCGTTTGATACAGCACCAAGATCCTTCCGCCTTCGTCGTGTCGAGGTTCGGCAATTTGTCATAAGCCACTGCACCGCTAGTTTCGTTGTCTAGAAGAAGACTGACAATGTCCTCCCGGCTGCAGACAAGGCAGATGCGAAGCTCCTGGCGCCAACATTGTTCCGACGCCATTCAGAATGTCGATCTAACGTAGATGCCTTGGTCCATGCTGAGGGGATCTGATGATTCTTCTTGCCGAGTGCCGATGCAGAACAGTTTCTGCTTTTGCCATAACCCAATCGTTTGTCTCCCGTGCCTTTCGGGTGCTGCTCGCCATGCCTTCAGGCTGGACCCGCTCATATCTGTTCTCTTCGATGCTTTGATCGACCTGCCTAATATGCCGACATGCTTTGATGTGAAACTTACCAGATCGCTTCAGGTGCTGCGCGTAAGCGTCAATGAAAGTGGCAGCGTCGACGTCACGAACGCTGAGAGTGCAGAGCAAGTGGAAGAAATGTGGAATGAAAATGAGTCAAGTCAGCATGTGTGTTTGCTATGATGTTGGAGCTGCTGAGAAGGAAGCATTGTCCGTCGCACGATCGTCGTCGCCAATGATCGGATATGCAAGCGTATAGGTCGAAGCTGTCTAAACACAACGAGTGGTCGGAAAGGTGTGGATGACATGTTGGCAAGCGTTGGATGTTGGGACTTTGCCAGGATCCCAGCAGCTTCCGAGCGTAGCGAGATGTCCAGAGCAGATCATGGCAGATGTGGATGGGCAGCTGCGAGTCAAGACTGCCGATGTGTCCCACTAAGACTGCTGCAGCACCATCCTGAAGTTATCGCTGGTCGCTCTTTCGCCGACATTATGTGGATGTCGTCAATGAACAATCCAATGTGCCAGAAGTTTCTAGGTGTCCACTGCTTCCTATCCATCACGAACGTCCCCAAGCAGGCTCTTTTACGTCTGAACCCTTTCTCGTCATCCTTCTCCGACTGATGCTATCGTGCTGCTTTCGGTTGCGACAGGCTTATGCGCCGCCCAGCGATGATCCGCCACTGTTATGTGTAGCTGCCTGACAGACGTCTGTATGCATATATGTGTCGTCTGCTGATGTTATTGTGATCCAAGATGCTGACAAGTGTCGATTCTAAGTTTTCGCGCCGAAGTTGTTGGACCCGTGTCTGTCTGCTGATTACGGTGGCGACGCTGAGGCTTTGGGTGGCAGACGAATGCGTGCGACAGATGCTTGCGAAGACATTGTGTAGCTGATACGTACTTCGGCATGATGGGCGATGTATGTGTCTTGAGGAGTAGGAAGGTGACGGTGAGAACGGTGAACAAAGACACTCTCGAGACGGTCAGCGCTGCTCTGGGATAGCGTTGCCAAAGGTTCACGCGCGCTATGCTGCTGGCCTCTTCTCAGCTTGGCCTGCCTCTGTGCAACTAGGAACCTCGAATACGCATCGCTCACTCAAGAGCAGCAGCAGCAGCAGCAGCAGCAGCCGCCGCCGCCGCTTCCGAAACTCGAATTGACCAGCTCATCTCTCCACGCAGCTTCCAGATTCACTCTGCCGTCTCCAAGCCCAGTTCTGACTAGAGATTCTGAATTGTAGGCAGCAGCGCAGCAGCTCACTGTGCCTTGAGAACCAATTCCAGTCTTGACTGTCTTCACAGCTGAATTTCAAGGCCGAACGAGAGTTGTACATATTGATACAACGTTTGAGGACTCGACTTCAGATTTTGAAGAGCAGGTTCTTTTAAGTTGAAGCAACGAAATACAAGGGCAATCTTCTTAGCAGAAGCGTTTTGAATACTTTTTGGCGGCGAGCACCTTCTCATCGTGGGAATTTTTGTTTTGGCTTTATTCCATGTTCGGCTCCGAAGCGACTTGACCCCGACGACTTGTTACTTTGAAATAGATTTTGAGAGTTTAACAGTGCTTCTCTTCGTTCAGCGCTTCCAGTAGACGCCCCGATTCTACATCATCGGGTATCCGAGTCTCTAGCTTCGGTCTTCCTCGCCGCATTCTTTCGGCCGCGCACAAACAGCTCGCGAATTATTCAGAGTGTAAGCGGTGTGAGGACTAGCAAAAGCTTGGGACTACTTATACAACACGTTGAGCAAGCGACAATGACGAGGCGTATTGAGGGAGGAACGTGTGGGTGTGTGCGAGAGCGAAGAGGTTGCTGTTCATACTTAGCATGACATGAGATAAGATGAGATGAGATGAGATGAGATGTTAGCAGATGCGTCCAAGACATTTGGCTCAGAGAGAGAGACATACAACGACGTTCTCGCGGTTCGGCGGAGGCAACATGCTCGATTCTGTTGCGTTCTGGTCTAAGGATACCCTCGTCGCTGGTTGGGATCCTGGTATGGGTATTGAGGCCGAGGCACCGCATAAGGAGCTTGCAGCTGTACCTGCTGCAACTGGTGATGTAAGACTTGTTGAGGCTGAGCTTGCGCTTGCTGCAGCTGATCGGAATAGACTTGAACTGGATGCTGCAACTGTGGTGACAGAGTCGCAGCTGCCACGTTCAAGCCAGATGCCGGGCGCACCACGTGATTGCGCAAAGTGGGTGACTGCTGAGGCTGGTGCTGCCCTCGTTGGTACTGCGCTTGGTGGTGCTGCAGCTGAGGCGCTGGCTGGGGGGTTGGCTCCATAGCCGGCGGCTGAGCATGCGGCTGAGACTGTTGTGGAAGCGCCGAGCGTGGCATGGAAGAGCGCCCATGGTCTGGCTCCTGAGCACCACCAGTGGTTGGAGTTGGAGGTTGGGGCGCGCGGCGCGGATTGGCGTGCTCGGCCAGCTTGACGAGCAGTGCACCTTGCAGCGAGGACTGGTCATCGAGCGCCTCGATCTGCTTTTGGAGCCAATCAGCCTTGTCATTAACATAGGCCATCAACTCGGGTTTCGCATCTTCCAACGTCTGCACTCTTTCAACAAGGCTTTGCTGCGACTCAAGCCCAGGAGCGAGCTCGGCCCGCAGTGCAGTGAGCGCGGACTGGAGAAGCGGCGTGACAGCAGAGACAGAATCAGAAGGAACGTTAAGCCCGTTCTCCTTGAGGGCTGTCAGCAGTCGCTTTACCACGTCCGGAGAGGCTAGCAAATTATCAAGCGTCTTGGCCTCTAGCGAGCGGAGACTGTCGACCTCTTGCTTGATAGCGGCAATTCGCGTCTCGTGTTCCTTCAACATGAAGCGAACTGCTTTCAGAACTTCAACCGGAACCGCGATCGTCCTTGCATTCACGCGATCGCCTTCTTCTGCCAACGCTGTGTCCGGCTGAGCCAATGCTGTCGGTGCGGCTTCTGCTGACATGTCCATCGAGATCAGCTCTGTGGCTGGAGTCGAGTCGCCATTTGCGGCTCGAATAGAGCTCGCCGGCGTTGTGGACTCTTCCACGGCAGAGAGCCGTGATGAAGCGGCCTGCGATACAGCATTCGACGGTGGAATCACTTCGACCCCGCCGGAACCCGCATGTGAGCGTGTGGGCGACGACGGACGAGCATTGCTTGTCAAAGCACCAGTGGTTGGAGCCCCTGGTGTGATGTCCTCTCCGGCAGTGTCATCAGATGGATGAGGTTGTGTCTCGGTGAGGTCGACGTCCATCGGCGTCGGCCCGGTGGCAGGAGGAGCAGCAGCGTCATCGGAAGAGCCACGGGCAGAGTCGGCTGCGGCAGATGCAGAGCCTCCTTCACCTTGTTGTGTGGGCCCGATCTCTCCCCTATTGGCCTTTTCCTTCCACCTACGTGCAAGCTCTCGGAGGCGATCCTCCATGCACGCCTGGTTTTCGGCAGTGGCCTCGGCGACGGCGAGATCCTTGATCTCGTCAAATCGCAGTTCGAGGTCCTTTTGAAAGTCGCGGTCCCATTTGCGGAATTGGGATCGAGTGACAGCTTCTGAGCCAGGGTTTGAGTGGGGCGCTGCCTGAGCAGTCTGTGTCGAAGGCTCGTTGGCGGCTGTGCTGGCGGGTGCTGCAGCCGATGTCGAGGCCGCGTCTGGGGTCGCGGTTCGTGGAGCTGGGCGCGTGCGAGGATCCTGAACAGGCGATGTGGGCTGAGGTCGAGGGATGTGCGCTGCTCCGGGGCCAGAAGGTGCGGTGGAGTTGGTATGTGCCGTTCCGCGGACAGTGGTCTGCTGGACGCCGGAAATCTTGGCAAGTTTTGCTTGAAGAGCATCAAGTTTGTCTTCGAGACGTCTAATGCATTTTGAATGTTCAGTGATCTGAACTACGTCCTTGTTGAGGTCATCTCTGAGACCCTTGCTAAGAGAACGAGTATCTGACAATCCGTTTCGAGCCTCTAAGAGCTCGTGGCGGAGGTGATTGACATCTTTGGTGAGCGCCGACAGTTCGTTCCTGGCTTTGTCGTTGTTGCTCTGACACTTGTGAAGTGTGCCCGAGTTATTGCGCATTTGGTTCTCGACTTCAATCAGGCGCTTAGCTTCACCTCTGTTATGCACGTCAATGTCGGCGATGTCGCCCTTGAGCTTGTCGTAGCGTTTGCGTTCGTCTTCACGATAAGCTTTGATGTGCTCTTCGAGCAGAAGAGGGAACATGTTGAGTTGCCATCGGAGCTGCATGCGGTGTAGCTCGTCAGTGTCGGACCGAATCTTTTGGCCGAGTCGAGATTGTGTTTGCTGATGCTCTGTAAGTTTAGCGACGACCTTTGAGTCGTTGGCGCCTGCTTTGTTACGGTAGTCCTGCAGCGTCTTGATCTTCTTGAGCTGCTCGCTGAGCTCCTTGCGATCTTCCGAGATGGAGTAGCGTTTGTCCTCTATTTGCTCAAAGAGGGTGCGCTCAGATTGGGAGGCACTCAGTCGGAGAAGCATTTCATCGCAAGGTTCAGCAGCAGTGGAGCTTCTGCGGGATGCGAACATGTCGGGACGCTCTGGCAACGGATGGCGGTCAGTGGCAGCGTTGCGATCGTAGGTGGAGGACGAGGCTGACGTAGAGGCGTGGCTGTAAGCGGGAGTGGATGAGCCGATGGACTTCCTGGCCAAGATCTGCGCGGGAGCGTCATGGTCGACTCGGCCACGGGAAGCATGAGGCGCGTCGCGATGAATGCGACTGGGCGGCGGAGATCGAGAGCGTGCACGATGGGCAACAGTGCGACCGGGATGATCTCGGCTGATGCCATCACGTCCGCTGTCGTAGTGACTCATGAGCGTGAGAGCCAGGCTCGCGACAAGGCAGGGCTTCTTGAATCGGCTTCAGCAAGCTCGGGTGCGGAACGGAAGGCAATGAAGCCTGCAATCGCTTCACAAGATGATGGTCTTCAACCTTTGCCGATTCGAAGCTCAGACATGGCATGGGAATATCGTTGCCAGGTTGAGCTGCTGAGAGCTGTTTTTGCGCCTGTTGCAGGAAGCGCAAAACGTGGAGCCGTCGCGACGGGTGATCGAGCGGGTAGGACGGGGGTGCTGATGGCTTGTTGCGAGGACTGAGTGGATGACTGAATGCCCGAAGGGAGGCTTGATCAAGAAAGTGACAGGAAGACAAGAGATGAATTCATCCGCGGCTGCAAGCAAGTCCCGTAGTGATTTGTGATTGAATTGACTGATGGCACGCGTGATTTCTCAGAGGGGCAGGCGCAGCTGCACCCGCGTTGATTTTTACTCCACACGCTTTCTGTTTTCAAAGTGTCAGACCCAATTTCGATGCATTTCCCGAGCCTCTTTTTTTTTTTTTGGACCGAATTTCTTGGGTTTTCAATTTCTTTCCGACAAGGGGCTTCCACAGCTCGGGCAAGATGCGGGCTATCTTGGACTGAGCTCAATTTTGACCGAGCCAAAAAAAAAAAAAAAAAGTTGAGATTTTCAGCTCCAAAAATTTTGGGTGGAGCATCTCGAGGTGGAGAAACGCACACAAAGGCACAGCACAGCACATTGCAACAGCACTTTCGAGCAAGCTTCTTCTGAGGGTTGAAAGGCAATGCAACCCTTGCCACCACGACCACCTCTCTACACATCACCTTGCATAGTGTCGCCATCGCTGCACCTGTCGCTTAAGGGGCAACGACTGAAGGCACACGTCATGAAGAAGCCTGTCAAGGAGCGATACAATGCCAAAGCGCGCCGTTCGTCCGTCGGCGGCTCTTCTCACAAGAACAAGCGCTCCCTACGCCAGCGAGAGGCCGATGCCTACGACTCCAACGCACAGCTCATCGTCCCCGGCAGCGAGGAGGATCTCAGGAGGAAGCAAGCAGAACAGCAGCGCAGAGAGCTCCTCGAACTGTCAGGTCAAGATGCTTCGGCTCCCATGTCATCCAAGAAACGCAAGCGTCTCGATGCTTACATTGCTTCGCGCCTCAAGAAGGAGCAAAGGGTTAAGATCATGCACAAGCTAGCTCAGACTTCTGCTGAAGTAGATCGCACTGCGCTCAAGTCTGCAGCCACCCTCGGTACCGGTAGGGCAAAGACAATGGAGGAGAGGATCGACACAGCCGGTCAAAAGTCAGACCGCGCAGGAAAGCGACGGAGGACCATGAACGGTGCAGCCATGCAGATCGAAGAAGACGACGACGATGCCGATCTGGATGACTTGGGCCACCAGAACGCTTATAACGATGACGAGGGCAACTTCACCCCACCAGAACATATCGAGGACGACGGTGAAGACCACGGTCCCGTCGGCGAAGTGGAGGAAGACCCTATGCGAAGAGCCAGGATCATCGCAGCAGCCAGCCTTTTCGACAAGTCCAAGCAGCCAGCCGCCGTAACGGTAACCACCTCGGCTCCCGTTCCAGACTCAACTCTTGCATCAGCACTTGGTTCTGCCCTGGCCAAGGACGCCAATGGCAACCCCATCATGCCCGCCATGCGCAAGCGAACCAAGAAGCCCAAGGCGACACGGGTCAATGCCGCCACCAGACTTCAGCAAGCTCGCGAGAGTGATTCCAGCTTCGACAGCTCCGATTCCGAGAACGAGTCCGCGTCGGCATCCGCTTCCGGCTCTAGATTCACCTCCGCTCCAGATGCTCCCAGGGATCTCATCGGTCCTGCTCCTCGAGCGTCACTCTCCAGGAAAAACCAGGAGAAGAAATTAGCTCAAGCCTTCGATGTCAAAGGCAAGGGCAAGGCAGCCGCTTTTGGTGCAGGTTGGGACCAGGACGAACCAGATGACGAGCAAGACGCCGACCAGATCGACGAGGACACGCAAGACCATGACGAGGATGACTCGGATCTGGACTCCGAAGAACCTGATACCGACGAAGACGAAGAGGCCATCTTCCTCGAGGCTATGCGCCGCAGAGGTCTTCTGCAGTCCGGTGCATCCTCTCTTGACGATTCCCATGCAACTTCTAATGCAACTTCTTCAGCCCCAATCAGTGGTTCAGGCTCTACCAAGGGCAAGGGCAAGTCCAAGGCGGACGTCACGGAAGTTGAGCCAGAAGAAGCCGAAAAGGACAAAGATGAAGAATCGGATTCCGAAGACGAGGAAGATGACGGCAGCGATGACGACAACGAGAACGAAAGCGAAGATGACGATGGAGATGAAGATGAGGATGGCGAAGACAAGGACGAAGAAGAGGACACCGAAGAGTACCGCTCGCGTCGAAGGGGTATCGGCACCACTAAGCGTAGCTCTGGCTTCAAAGACTGGGCCCGTGCCGCTCTCGGCATCGGTGGCTCTGCTCCAACCGCTGCCAAGGGCGAGTCAGCAGATGGAACCGAGAGCAAGGACGCCGAAGAGGACGACACGGCCTACAATCTGGAGCCCGTCGGAGGCTTCAAGATCAAAGTGGGGGATCTCATGCCCACGGACGGTGTCGCACGTGGTCCGCTCGGCCGTGACGAGGAGAACGTTAGGGAGCGCTCTGCCTTCGCTGCCAAACACTATGCTGAGCTCGAGGCCGCCGTGGCATCGGACGAGGTTGGCAAAGAGCCGGAATCAAAGAACGCGGCGACTGCGAACTCCACGTCGCCCAAGGTGCTCACTCATGTCGAAGTGCAACGATCCGAACAGCTCACGGTGGCACGACTGCGGTTGCCCGTTGTTGCCGAGGAAGACACCATCGTGCGCACCATCATGGAGAACGCCGTCACCGTCATTTGTGGTGAGACCGGTTCAGGAAAGACGACTCAGGTGCCGCAGTTCCTCTATGAAGCTGCTTTTGGTTCCAGGGGCAGTCTCAATCCAGGTATGATCGGTGTCACTCAGCCTCGACGAGTTGCTGCTGTTAGTATGGCACAACGAGTTGCCTCCGAGCTCAGCCTACCTACTGATCGCGTCTCGCATCAGATCCGATACGACGCCACCGTAAGCGCCGAGACCGCCATCAAGTTTATGACCGACGGTGTGTTGCTCCGAGAACTGGCGACCGACTTCCTCCTCACCAAGTACAGCGCCATCATGGTTGACGAGGCGCACGAGCGCAGTATCAATACCGACGTGCTCATCGGCGTGCTCAGCCGAGTCGTACGGTTGCGTGAGAAGCGCTGGCTCGAAGGACTCGAGGACGCGCGTCCGCTCCGCCTCATCATCATGAGTGCGACACTCCGAGTCTCGGACTTTACCGAGAACACGACACTTTTCCCGTCACCACCGCCTGTCATCAACATTGGTGCGCGTCAGCATCCCGTCACTGTGCATTTCAATCGCAAGACCGTCCAGGATTACATCACCGAATCGGTCAAGAAGGCGACCAAGATCCACGCACGACTTCCACCCGGAGGTATTCTCATCTTTCTCACGGGACAGCAAGAGATCACGACCGTGTGCAAGAAGCTCGAACAGCGCTTCGGCAGGAAAGCGATTGCAAAGAAGAAGGCGGATCGAGAGCGGGTGCAGGACAAGTTCAAGTACCGCCGCGATGATGATGATGACCGTGATGAAGAGGACGAGAGCAGGGCGGAACAGGACGCGTCGGCAAAGGTCAAGATCACGGCTCGCGATGGTGATGTTGAGGCGGAGGAGGTAGATCTTGGTTTGGATCGTGACCTCGCTGCTGATGTAGACGATGGCGCGTTGGCAGATGGTGACGATCCTGATGCCTTAGATACGGACGACGAAGCTGGTGGCAGTGACAGCGAAGGCGAAGAAAGGCACGATGACGATCTACCCGACGAGCTCAAGGATGACAGCGACGTGCCGATGCACATTCTCCCGCTCTACTCGCTCTTGCCATCCGAAAAGCAGATGCGCATCTTCGAGGAGCCACCCGTCGACACGCGTCTCGTCGTGGTCGCCACCAATGTTGCCGAGACGTCGCTGACTATCCCCAACATCCGCTACGTCATCGACTGCGGTCGTAGCAAGGAGCGCAAGTACGATCTCGTCAGCGGCGTGCAGTCCTACGAAGTCTCTTGGATCAGCAAGGCCTCTGCTTCGCAGCGAGCTGGTCGAGCCGGTCGTACAGGCCCCGGCCATTGCTACCGCCTCTACTCGTCCGCCGTCTACGAAGACCACTTCACGCAGTTCTCCAGCCCAGAGATTCTGCGCACGCCCGTCGACGGCCTTGTCCTGTCCATGAAGGCGATGAACATCGACAACGTCGCCAACTTTCCCTTCCCAACTCCACCGGACCGCGTCGCGCTCAAAAAAGCCGAACAGGTGCTCACCCACCTCGGCGCGCTCCAAGCCCCCGCGGTCGCCTCGGTCAGCATCGGCAAGAACAAACGCAAGCTCAACCACGCTCAAGTTACCGAGCTCGGTCGTACCATGACCTTGTTCCCCGTCTCCCCGCGCTATGGCAAGATGCTCGCTCAGGGCCAGCAGCACGGGTGTTTGGCCTACATCGTGGCCATGGTGGCTGCGTTGAGCATTGGCGATCCGTTCATCCGCGAGCAGCTGGTCGAGGAAGAGTATGGTGATCGTCGTGCTCAGGGTGATGGGGACGAGGAGAAGGATGAGGGCGACGACTACGATCGCGCATTTGGAAAGATGGACGGAGACGCGGAGCTGGATGCGGAGCTGAAACATGTGACGAATAGCGAGATGCTCGACAAGGAGCGACGCAAGGCTCGTCGGGCCAAGTACTTTGCCACCATGCGTAAGTTCGAAGCGCTCGGCGCTGGTCTCTCGGACACCTTTCGGCTGCTCAGTGTGGTTGGGGCATACGAGTATGAGGGCGGTAGCGTCGCGTTCTGCGACAAGAACTTCCTCCGGCCCAAAGCGATGGAAGAGATACACAAGCTGCGCGCGCAGCTCTGCAGCCTCATCTCGTCGACTTTCCCCGACCTCTCCTCCTCGCTGGCCAATCCGAAACTCGCCCCGCCCAACGAAACCCAGTTGAAAGTCATCCGACAGCTCATTGCTTCCGCCTACATCGACCAAGTCGCTGTCCGCGCTGACCTCATCTCGAACGAGAGCGTAGTCTCGAGCTCCGTGGTGAACCCGGACGAGCGTACCAACCAGATGCTTTACCGTCTGCGAACCAAAGGCGGCGGAGACCGGATGCAGTCCACCCGCGGCGTGCCGTACAAAGCCATGGGCGTGCCCGGCTTCGCCTTCATCCACCCCACCTCCTCATTCTACCACTCGACGCCCCCCGCCTGGGTCGTCTTCTCAGAAGTGCACAGGAGCAACTCCAAGTTTGCCAAGACCGGCGCCGAGGATGAAGCTGCGGGAACGGTTTGGTTGAAGATGCTCACGAAAATCAACCCGGTGTGGCTGGCGACGCTGGGCAGAGCGTTGTGCACGTTCTCCAAGCCCACTCCTACTGCGGGTGCGGGAGGGGGAGAGCTGGATAGGTTGAAGGAGAGCGTGCAGGCGGTTAAGGCGGGGCAGATGAAGGCTGGCGAGACGACGAGGGATGTATTGGTGACGCCGATGTATGCGGTGGGGAGCGAGAATGATGGGTTGGCGGGTGGGTTGGGGTGGCAGTTGCCGGCAATCAAGGCCAAGCAGAAGTTCGTGGACGGTAGGTGGGTGTTGATTCTTCCCTAAGTAGCCCGGCTCTGCATCATCAAAATGCTGTGGTGTACCAATGTGCACTTCGTAGCGGCGTGTGTTGTCCCATTGCGTGTGAGGTGTGGCTACATGTTTGATTCCTCGCCCCACTCCTCGGGCTGTTTACCCTGCACCACTTGCACGCCATGCTCGTCAAACTTGACATTCTCAGGATGCTCCATCGCCTTGCCAATAAACTTTGTATGTGAACCGTACGCCAGCAACGCATCCGTCACCGGGTGTCTGATCTCCATCCTTGTAAACGCCAGCGTCTTACCCATGCTGATCACCTCACCGTTCACATTGACCGTATCTCCTTTCCCCCCGCCCGACTTGACATAGGTCGTATTGATATCCGTGCTGACCCCGGTTGAGTAGAGGCCTTTGCTTGCGATGGAGAGGGAGCCGATGGTGTCGGTGAGTGTGGCGATGCAGCCGCCGTGGAGGGTGCCGAGGCGATTGAGGTTGTGGGGGCCGATTTGGAAGGTGCCGGAGATGTGGCCGGGGGTGGCACGGTGGATGTGGAGTTGGGGGATGGTGACGGAGTCGTGGCCGGAGGCGGTTTGGAAGCCACGGCATATGCGTTGGACGAAGCGGAGGCACGCCGAGGGTTGGGACACGGTCATTTTTTGGCGAACGGGAGAAGGGGAATGGGGAGAGGTGTGAGTGGTGGTGATGCTTAGCAAGAGTCTTGAGAAAGTGGAGTGGGTTGGTGATGGTGTTGGTGTTGGTTGCCGCCGCGATGGCCGTCCGGTCTCCGGTCTCCAGTTTCCAGTGTCCAGGCAAACGCTATGAGCGGCAACGCTCCTTCTCGTCCGGAACTGGTTTACAGTATCATAGAAATATAGAAAAGAAATGCGGTCAAGAAATACATGACCAAAGTGAATTTACCGAGTTTCCAGCTGACAACAGCGCAGCAGAACGCGGCGTTCTGGTCGGTGCGCGGGCAGCAAAGCAGAGAAGCTCAATCCCCGCATCTGCAGTTGCAGCTCCACCAGCAACCGCGTCGTCGTCGACGTGGGGGGACCCTTCCCCTCCGCACACACAACGCAGGTCTACTTAACCCACACGCCCTACGACCCACTCACACCAGTGGGACCACACCCACCCAAAAAAGGAAGCTGAAGCGCTGCGAGACCAATCGTCAATCTGGTGGAACAGAAAGGACGAGGGGTGTTGATACGATGAGATGGTTGCATAGCTGTTCTTCACACCCACACAACGATGTGCCACAATCGCCTCATATCGCTGGAAGGCGCACGGACCGCTGCAGCCCTCGCTGCTTGAATAGCAAGGTGGTGTCTGTGCCACTATCGATACTGTAGGGGAGGATCGACTATGGACGTCTTTCCTATTTGTGCCTCTTACACCTGCTCCCCCACGCTGTGTTGCTCAAAGAGTAAGCTGCAGGCTGCAGGCTGCAGGCTGTTGGGTTGAATGACCGACGCCAAAACAAGAGGAAGATGGAGTGGAAAAAAAATAAAAAATAAAAATTCGCGCCGAAATTGCACGCTGCTGGACTGCGCACCGGTGTCATAAAAATGCGAACTGGAAGATACGGCTGCGGAGGTTCAGATGGCGCTTGGCAAAGGTAGGGTAAGGAAGGGGAACACAATAGCGAGCAAAGCGGGAGACAGGAGTCTGAGTGTGGAGACAGAGAGGCGAAGGGATGGCGCTATAGCTGGGCTCATTTCCCTAGACACAGAGAGTGGTGGTCCTTGTGTCCCCCCACCCTCGGCGCAGAGTCGGCTGGCTATTACCCCACTCCCTGCCTCCAGGCAGCATTGCAGGGATGGATTCCTGATCCTCTGCACGCCCTTCCCTCTCCCTTCCCCCCGCGTGCTCTTGAAGGGCTGGCTGCCCCCCGTGTATATAGTCCTCCGCCCATCCCATCCTTATCTCCTCGAACCTATCCTTCTCCTATCCTCTGGCTTCCCTTTGGATTCGTCCCCGTTCGCGCACCCAATACAGTCTTTCGCCTAACACACTTGCTCGGATCATGACACAAACCGCCAACGGGCACCAACCGACCCCGCTCCAGGCCGGCGTCTGGACACCGCTCGCAACTCCCTTCGATGCGAACGAAGAGATCGACTATGCTGCCTGGAAAACGCACGTTCTCCGCATCGCCAATGCCGGCTCGGGACTCGTAGTGATGGGCACCAACGGTGAAGCGATCCACCTCTCGACCGAAGAGCGTTTCCAGCTCGTCTCCACTGCGCGCCAGTACCTCTCTTCCGCCGGCCTCTCTTCCACCCAGATCATCGCCGGCACCGGTGTTGGATCCGTCAAGGAGACTGTCGCCAACTGCCTTGATGCGGCTCAGGCCGGCGCTGATGCTGCGATTGTCATCCTCCCGGGCTACTTTGCTGGTGGGTTGAGTAAGGACCGGGCGGCGATCAAGCAGTTCTTCACTACCGTGGCAGAGAAGTCGCCCATCCCGGTGATGGTGTACAACTTCCCCGCCTGCGCTGGCGGCATCGACCTGGACTCGGACCTGATCATCGACATCGCCCAGCATCCCAATATCTGCGGTGCCAAGCTCACCTGCGCGTCGGTCGGCAAGGGCGGAAGAATCGCTGCAGCCATCAAGCGACCCGGTTTCCACGTCTGGTCTGGATTCGCAGACATCATTGTGCCCTCCGCCATCGCTGGCTTCAACGGTGTGATTGCGGGAAGCGGCAACATTATCCCGCGAACCCTCGTCCACCTTGACAACCTCACACGGGAAGCAGTGAAGGAGAAGAGCTGGGAGAAGCTCGAGCAGGCCCAGAAGCTGCAGGAGGTTGTGAGCCACGCGGACTGGGTGCTGTTCAAGGCGGGAATTCCGGGGACCAAGTGCGCACTGCAGAGGTGGTACTACCCGGCGGGAGTGTGCAGGATGCCATTGCAGCCAGCAACGAAGGAGGTGCAGACGATGCTGGAGACCGAGTTGGTGGAAGTGATGAAGATCGAGAGGCAGCTCGAGAAGCAGGCTGGTGTGACGCCAGCTAAGGCGTAGGAGAGCGTCGGGATTTGATAGATGTAGCGATCGGATCGTTTCCGCAGTCTCATCCTCACCTCACCAATATGAATCTGTAGAAAGTACTGTCCACGACGTTTGTTGAAAGCTGCGCTGGTCGGCCGTAGCATGTGGTTATCGTACAACGAGCGTGTTCCATATTTGAGACCTTACTGCCCGAGTTGAGACCAGACCTTCTGTGCCAAATCGAAGAAAGCTTCACGGATATGGTTCGGCTGTTGGCCGGCATTCCCTTTGCCTCCCTCGAACGTCGGAAGCGTCTCCCTGAGCGTAGCTGGTATCCCCTCGTCACCGCCGGCACTCAATTGTGGCTGGAGCGGAATTCTCGCTAGAATCTCCAGCTTCTGCTTCTCCGCGTATCGTTCCACCGCAGTCGACGTGCCAAAGAGCTCAAACGCCCTCCCTGTGTCCGGGCTGATGAAGTGGCTCATATTCAACACGAGCCCAGCGATGGGGACGTTGGTCTTCTTAAACATGGACACGCCTTTCTTTGCGTCGATCAGAGCAACCTCTTGCGGTGTGGTGACGACGACTGCCGCGTCGACTTTGACGAGTTGCGCCAGCGAGAGTGCCACGTCGCCCGTGCCAGGGGGCATGTCGATGACCAGCACGTCGAGGGGAGTATTCGAAGGGTCGAGTTCGTCAGGAGAGGATGGAGTGGGTGCGTGCGGGTCGAGTCTCCAGTCGACGTCGAATAGAAGCTGCTGGGTGGCTTTCATTACCATCATCCCTCTCCACGCTACGACTCTTTCTTCCTCCTCCTCCTCCCTCTCTGCGCTTGAGGAATCAGAGCTGTTGTTGCCGAGGAGAAAGCCCATGGACACGCAGCTCACGCCATGGTTTTTCATCGGTATTAAGCCTCCGTACGACGTCAGCTCCGGCTCGCCCATTCCTTCCAGTGCCATCAGTTTTGGTACGCTCGGTCCAAAAATGTCCAGATCCAATAGGCCCACTCTTGGCTTCTTGCCTTCTTTTCCTGTGAGAGAGAGCGCAACAGCGAGGTTAGCGGAGACGGTGGATTTGCCGACACCACCTTTGCCGGAGGAGACGCAGACAATTTGCTTGACGTGCGGGATGCGACGCGGTTGCGGCGGGCCGGCAGCGCCTCTGCGCGGCATGGTAGGTGGGATGCGCTGGTTGTTCCGTGGGAGACCGAGGGGGTTTTCGTGCGAGCGCGAGATGCTGGTTGAGGCGAAGGTTCGGCGTGATGGACCTACTTGCGAAAAAGACAGTTGCGTGCCGAGGGACACCATCGGAGCGGCGTAGCAGGCGGCTCGCGGTAGCTCTCGAAGAGCCAGATTCGCTGACATGATAGTCCGTGGTATCAAAAATGAGGTACCCTAACGAGTGATATGTAGTGCGGAAGGAGGATCTGCAGAAGAAATGGCGGTTGACAAGGAAAGGGTCTTAGCACACACTTCCGCATTTCCGATTACCGAGCTTCTTTTCCCTGCCTCAGCCTCCACATTCTCGAAGTTGCTGCTTGAGCCAACATGGTCTTGAACAGGGTCTCGTGCATCCTGACGCTAGCATCTAGGCTCGAACCACCATCTCCACCCATTCGATTCGCCGAGGAAGCTGCCGTCCTCAATCCTAAATCCAAAAGGGATCCATGTGGCAGGAAAGATTGATAGAATAGAAGTCGCTCCACCGCGACCATCCGTTGGAATCAAGGCCTCCAGCTCGCATCGCGTCTTTCAAGGATCCCGGTACATGTGGTCAGCATGGCACCCAAGAAGCGTCCCAACGGGACATCGCAGCCATCGACACCTACGAAGAAGCAAAATTCTGGCCAGCAGTCAGCTTTGACATCCTTTTTCACAAGCCCTTCCTCTAGGTCCAAAGCGGCCTTCGATGCAGAACCAACATCACCAACATCCAGCATTGCGAAAGCGAAGCAAAAGCAGATCGTCGTTGACCTCGGTGCAGACGATGTAGCAGACAAGGGAACCAAAGGCAGTTCATCTCAGGAAGAGGATGACGCTGCGTTTGCTGTGCAGCTTGCAGTTGGAGAGGCAGGTGTGTCCGTAGAGGAGTACAGAGCACGGATGCAAGGCGATGAGAACCTGGCTAGGCGCCTGCATCTGGAATGGTCTGGACAGCAAGAGCAGAGCTTTGATACAGCGGGCACGAACGGGAAAGCAGGTCCCTCGACCTCATCACGAAAGCACGGTCTCCCAGTAACGCCCTCTTCTCCGAGCAAGAAAATTGCAGTCACACCAAAGCCGGTCGACCTGGCTGCGCTGGACGCATCCATACAGGCCATCCCTCTTGGCGACGACATCTTTGTCTTTGACCCATGGGCTATCGACACATCATCGTGGCCCACCGTTATCGGCAAAGACGGCAAGCTGGCTCCAACTACGCCCTACGCGCTTCTCACTCATGCCTTCGTGCTCATCTCGGCGACTCGGTCCCGCCTTGCCATCACAACGCTACTCACCAACCTGCTCCGCACAGTGCGAGCACACGACCCGGACTCCTTGCTTCCGACAGTCTATCTAGTAAGCAACCATATCGCTCCCCCCTACGATGGTGTCGAGCTCGGCCTAGGCGGATCGATCATCAACAAGGCGATCAAGTCGGTCACGGGCAAATCGGCCCGCTTCATGAAGCAGGTATGGGACAAGACGGGTGATCTTGGAGATGTCGCCTACGAAGCAAAGAAGGACGTCAAGGCTCTCGTTCGTCCTGCACCGATTACAGTGCAGCGCCTGTTCTCAAATCTGCACAGCATCGCGCGGCTGAGCGGACAAGGGAGTGCAAACCAAAAGCTCGGCTACGTTACCAAGCTGCTCGTCGCAAGTCGCGGAGAGGAGACTCGTTTCCTTGTTCGCACTTTCATCAGTCATCTGCGCATCCAAGCTGTGCGGACTACGATTGCTACTGCTCTAGCGCGTACCTTTGCACTCGTGGAAGAGTCGATGATACCCATCGAGCCGAGCAACCAGAAAGAGAAGGAACGAGCAGCGCTGCTTCTCGTACATCCTCGCGAGCGAAAAGGCATCCTAGCCAACGCCACTAAGCCAAAAGAGCGTCAAGACCCGCAACGCTTGACTCTGATGGAACGCCTGGCTAGGGCGGAAAAGCTTGTACGAGAAGTACGCGCACGGCATCCCAACTTTGGCGTCATTGTCCCGTCATTACTGCAGTACGGCCTCGCAGGGCTGTCCGAGCATGTGCCATTACGGATTGGGACACCCATCTCGCCAATGCTGGGGTCCATCACGCGCTCGTTGGGTGCCATGCATGAAAAGCTGGGACCAAGGGCGTTCGTGTCCGAGTTCAAGTATGACGGTCAAAGGTGTCAGATCCATGCTATCTATGTGCCGAGAAGTTCCGGGCCGGAGGCTCGTAGGAGTGTAACAGAGGAGACGTCAGCGAAAAGCGGGAAATGGGTGGGAAAGGACGGAGAGATCTACGTACGTCTCTTCAGTCGCCATATGGAGACAATGACCGAGAAGTACCCGGACATTACGGACATGATCCCGATTCTGATGGGCCAGGAGGATGAGGCCGATTCCAACATTGGGGCGACGGCTTTTGGAGACTCCTCAGCGTCTCCTGCCAAAGAACGATCGGAGGCCTCGACAGACAAAGGCGCGACAGCAGATCTGGAAGATCAAGCGGCGGAGAAGACTGAAATAAAGCGGCGGCCCATCACTTCTTTCATCATGGACGCCGAAGTTGTCGCGATGGACCTGGAAGGTCGCCTTCTGCCGTTCCAGACACTGGCAAATCGGAGCCGCAAAGACGTCAATTTGCACGACATCAAGGTCAAAGTAGGCGTCTTTGCCTTCGATCTCATGTATCTTGATGGCGAGTCGCTGTTGAAGTCTTCTTTCCGCACACGACGCAATCTGCTTCATAGTCGCTTCCCGCCTTTGTCGCCGCAAAGCCCACTCATCGCTCGATTCGCACACGTGCGATCATGCGAGAGCACGGATCCGGAAGATGTAGTGCGCTTCTTCTCTCAGGCGCAGGAGTACAAGTGCGAGGGCATTATGGTCAAATCACTCGATCATCACTGGGAAGCTCCACCAGACAGCAAGGGTGGAGCCGAGGCCAAACAAGAAGCAGCGCAACTCGTAGACGATGTGGCGGACGATAAGGAAGCTTCCGGACGGCTTCACAAGCTTGCTGATGTGGTGGACGATGATCTATCGATGGACAACGAAGACGAAGCGGTGCAGACGCTTGATGACGGCGGAAGAAGTAAACGCAACGGTGGCATCAAGAAATCATCAACGCTGGTAGCTGAGGAGATCGGGAAGGGGGTCAACGGGCGCGGCAAGGCGCTGCTGTCCACATACGAGCCAGACAAGCGATGCGAGTCGTGGCTCAAGGTTAAGAAGGACTATGTGGATGGGCTTGGCGACTCGCTCGATCTCGTTCCCATTGGAGCGTGGCACGGCATGGGACGGAAAGCCACCTGGTGGTCACCCATCCTGCTCGCGCTCTACGATCCAACCACAGGAGTGCTGCAAGCGGTGTGCAAGTGCATCTCGGGCTTCACTGATGCATTCTATAAAGACCTCAACGTGAGGTACGCTGAAGGGTCCGAAACATGCGTGCCAGCACGATACGGAGAACTTTCGCCATTTGGGATCGAGCTCGAGACGGGTAACCTGTGGCCGGATGTGTGGTGGAAGCCCAACGAGGTGTGGGAGCTCAGAGGCGCAGATGTGACCATCAGCCCGAACTACACAGCAGCGATCGGCCTGGTGAGCGAGGAGAAGGGGCTGTCTATCCGATTTCCAAGGTTCATCAAGAGGAGAGAGGATAAGACGATTGAGCAAGCGAGCACGCCAGCTAGCTTGGCGAAGATCTACTTTGAGCAGCAGAAAGCTGCGCCTGCTCCGGGTGAGGGCGGCGAGGGACACTGCGCGGATGAGGAAGTAGCCAGCGAGGACGAAGACGACGAACCAGGTTCGGTCAAAGCGGCGGTCGATGATGACTTTGAGTTCTGAGAAAATCAATGGAGCTCATTATTGGAACCTTTTTCAATCTCTCTTGTAGACCCAGCCTGACGCTGTCTGCTGAAGACGCTTTGCTCTTCTCCAGCCGCGCGCGATCCAAAACATACTAGATCAACCTGCGTGTGAGTGGGAGAAGGAAGGAAAGAATTGCAGTCGCCACGAATCGCGACATCTGCCGCCAACGTGGTCCATGAGGCTGAGGATCCGCGTATAAGCCTTATCGTGCGACATCAAAGGGACCAATCGTGTCTCTGTCGCTATCACTTCGGTCCGCAACCAGCTTTTCGGACACGCAACCCCCTGTTCTGTGCAGCTGCCACAAACATCTCGATCGTCTCTCGAGTACAGTAAGATACAGCACGTAGCGTCCTGACGGGGGAGGAAGCAGACAAAGGGTGCAACCAGTGAGCCAATTACAATGGGTGGTTTTTCTGATTCTCAGGTCATGGCCCGGTCGATCTTCGCTCACAATGTAGTTGACCGCTACAACCGATGACCGTCCGACAAACGCTTCACTCAACTGATCCCAGCAGCGCTCTTTTTCAATGCTCGAGCGCTGATATTCCTCGGTCATGCGTCGAGAAAAGGCGAAAGTTTGAAAACCGCGAAGGGTCGTATGACCTGGTTTGTTGAAATGCGGAAGAACCGATGTGAGCAGGAGCCGGTTTGAGGGGAAGTCAAAGGAAAGGATGAAGGTCAGGTTTCAACAAGGGACTAGGCCATGTGCCACATGACAGCAGTACAAAGGAAAGGAAACAGCTGTCGGACCTGCTGCTGGCCCTCACACACCACTTCGGTTCCAAGCCGAGAACCAATAGGAAATCCCGCCCTCTGCTTGCTCAGAAACGCTTGACTCGATTGCTCTACACACGCGCAGATGTGCTTGAATCAGCATGGGGGAAGGTAAAGGGCAAGTGTCATTGTCAATTGAGCCAATCGAGCGAGGCCATGCTAACCAGAGGAAAATCTGCAGAAGCGGTGTCGGGTCGACCCCTTGCTTGCTTCTGCTTGCTTGCTTCTGCTTGCTTGCTTCTGCTTGCTTGCATGCTTGCAAGTCAGGTGAAGCGCTCCGGAGGCGTTTCGTAGGCGCTGCAAGGGCAAGTAGCCTGTCGAGTTCCAAAAATTGTCTCGACCTTGTTGCCGTGACTCGTTGTGAGGCTGCAGCCCAAAAGAGAAGCGGCGTACTTTGAAGCTTGGTGCAGCGTTCAATGACTATGCTAGAGGATCTGAGTGGAATCAGCAGGGTGCCGGATCGAGGTTTGTGGATTGCCCGATCGATTTAACCCCCACCTCGATGGCCACTGGTCATGTTGCATCTTATCTGTAAAGTGTGGCAGCGGGTGAGGCGCTCACTCGTATCAACGCAGCTGTGATTCGTTGAACGAATTCAAGTCTCAGTGCCGAACCGAGGCTGAAGCTGCATCTGGATGCGCGGCTTGACTGCCTATATTTCGACAGTGGCCATCATAGGTAAATGTGATTTTATTTTTTATTTATTTATTTTTATTTATTTTTATTTTTGTCTCGAGAGCACAGAAACGCTTTGAAGGATTTCAAAGGAGCGGAACTCGAAACAAACCCATGCGAAGCTCATTGCACAGATAAGTTAAGTGACTGCGCTTCTGTCTCACAAAGCGGTTCTGCTTGTTGACAAGCACGTTCGATCAAAGAGGAGTGCAAGCACCTGCAAGACTTGCGTTGAGAGCAAAGCAGGACGAATCTGACTGCAAGGTTTCATGGAAACCGCATTACTTTTGCTAGCTCCAACATATGATAGACAACGCTAAGAACAAACAAAAGCCTTCCTTCGTTCGCACCCCTGACCAAAATGCTAGCCATTGGTTCAAGACTTTGAGACTGACAGCTCGGAGCGGTAGGTCGTGTGCAAAGTTGGTCGAATGAAGGGGGGTGTGTGCCGGCTTCATGGGTCAAAGCGTCTGTGCCTTGCGTTTCACACCACCGAGGCGAGCGAGCGAGGCAAGGTGAATCAAGTTTCGAGGTTGAGTGTACGTAGTATTAGCAAAGTTCACTCACTCACTCACTCACTCACTCACTCCACTCAACATACTGTATCAGCGTCGGGCGGAACGAGGCGAGAGGAATTACCCGCGTGTTTTTTTTTCCCATCGGATGCACTCCGCCTTATCTCTCGAGTTTTTGGCAAGCCACTCAGCGGAGACCAATCGTTGCAGCTGTTGCTTTCCCTATCATCGCTTGCTTGTTACTCTCTATCTACCACACTTTTGTCTCGTTCAGATCACTGCTCACTCGGCTGTTCTGTTCACACCATCTCGCTTTCTAGCGTCCACTTTGGCTGACTCGTTGACGCATTGTACTAATTCGCGTGCCGGTTTGCTATCTCTCGTCCACATGCTCTCCTAACCGGCACCTCAGCTCAGCCTGTCGCCTCTCTCACACACAGCCTCTTCCCGGCAAGTCTGCACCGTCATCTCCCCGGTAGGATCGTCCGACTCTAGACACTTCGTGCCCGGTCTCGTGTCTCTTCTTTCTCCTCGTGACCCCAAAACGACCTTATCGCAGCAGCCACTTTCTCAAATTCTCCGACCTTCCTAGGCGCAATCGCTCTTGCATGCCCTCTTGCATCGTCACTCTCAGCATATCCTCTCCCAAGGTGGCTTCGCAACGCATCATCGTCCTTCACCTTCAGAGACGCTCCTGCATCTCTCTCGCCAACTGACGTGGTCTCCTTCCTAGCTTGACGCTTGCTATCACCGACGCTACGCCGACACAGACCACCCTCGACGACATCTTGCTTTCGCGGTCGAGACACTGTTGCGCCCGCTCCATTCACACGCGATCCAAATCCTCGCTATCTCCGCCTCTTTGCACGCACCAACTCGATTCCCCACGCTGCAATCCTCGTCTTAGGTTATCTGGCTTCCAGTCGTCCAATCAGCCATTCGGGCTGACACTAGGATCAGGCACTCTGCCGTCTCACCTCGACGCGGGATCTCAACCGTCAGCCGTCTGTTCCGACGTCCCATGCATTGAGACGCAATCAACATCATGCCCGCGCCTCCATTCAGTAGCAGCATCAAGACTCTCTCTCTCATGCAATCGTCAGCGGATAGCCTCGTCGTTGCTTTCCCAACGGTTCAGTGAGCAGCAACATGAACCCGGACTCTGCCGGCGCTGCCGCTGTGCGGAAACGCGTTGAGATGCCGCCTCCACCACCACCATTAACAGCATCCACCGCGCCACCAAAGTGTTCCTCCCCTTCCTCGTCCAGGTCGGTATCGACGGTCCCTGCTTCGAATCTCACTCTGCCTCCATCCCAGCCTGATCCTTCCGCGCCCACACCCTCTATTCCCACCATCACCACTTCTCATACCAGCCTTCCATCATCAGGATCTGCATCCGCATCCACATCGGCAATTGCACCGCCTGCTTCCATTGCCTTTCCCTTGGGATCTTCTTCGTCGTCGTCGGGCGAGCCGCCGCTTCGAAGACTATCAGCCTCTGCCGCATCTTCTGCAAGGAAAAGCCGATCTTCGTCGCCCGCACCGGCGCCACCCCTTCGCACCATCTCCCAAGGTCCATATTCCAACACCTCTTGGCCACCATCTGCCACGGCCAACGTCAATGTTACCGGTAGCGCCATCTCCACTTTGACTTCTTCGGAGAAACAACAGATTACCGACAAGCTCAGAGCACACAAGCGTTCCAGCTCGCTCGCTACGCTCAAGTCGTTCGCTTCCGCTTCGAACCCCTCCCTACCTACCGCCGGCGCATCACGTCCGCCAACAGCATCGAGCAGACCGTCCTCACACGGTCATGCATCCCCTGCTGCGGCTGCGCCCCCTTCGTCAGACCAAATGCCAGCTCCCACCCAGCCCCCAAATCGACGCTCACAGACGTATAGGTTTTCGCGCACTCAGTCAGCAACGCCTGCAGATGCACGCCATCAGCCCACAGAAGCGTCGCACCACGCCTCTTCGGATGATCTAGAAAAGGAACATCAACGGCTCAAGGCGGCAGCCGCTGCAAAACTTGCTGAGCAGGAGGCATGGGAAAAGACCCGTGGAGCTGGAAGCGCAGTGCTCGACCTTCTCAAGCTGCCAAACGTTAGCGACGATGACGGGGATGATGATCATTCGGGAGGCTCGAATGAGAATGGACGACACAGTCGTGCAACGACTCCTGGTTCAGCTTCAGCTTCGGGCAACAGCAGTGTCAGCGTCCCAGGAAGCGGCAACATCAACAGTCAAGGCAGCAGCCCCAGTTCCTCGTCCCACAAGCGCAAGACGGGCAAGCTGTCTCGCACATGGCAAGCCGCTCGTGTCCTCCCTTCGCTCGACGAGGTGGAGTCTCGCCGACACGACCCTGTCGTCGTCTCTTCCGCCGACAAGCTGCTTAGCAGAGGCATCTCGGAATATACCCTTCTCCCCAAGATCCTCGGCCGTGGCAAGTTTTCCAGCGTATTTCTAGCTTCAAAGCCTTATGGTCCAGCTGGAGATCCGCAGCTCTTTGCGATCAAACATACCCCGCTGTTTCCGCACCATCCCCTGATCGCAACCCGCCTTCTCCGTGAGCCAACCCTCTTGGCAGAGCTGCCACCGCATCCCAACCTCGTCAACGTATACGAGACCATCCGCACCCCTGGCCACTTTTATCTTGTCGAAGAATACCTGGACGGCTACGTCACCCTCGAAGCGCTCTTGACCATGCGCTCCGAGCAATCACCGCCACATCACCCGATACTCCCCACAGGCGTGGCCAACTGTGTTCTGGATCAGCTTCTCTCGGCCGTGCATGCGATCCACCATCCATTGCAGATCTGTCATCGCGACATCAAGCCCGAAAACATCCTCGTGCATCCCGACACTCTGCAGCTCAAGCTTCTCGATTTTGGTCTGGCTACTCACTTCAGTCGCAGCGAGGCCAAGCTGTCTACCTGCTGTGGCAGTCCAGCGTTCCACTGTCCTGAGATCGTGACCGCGTTACGCAATCCGCTCGGCACCGTGCATTACTGGGGACCAGAGGTCGACGCCTGGACCTGCGGCATCACCATGCTACGACTGTTGACTGGTATTCGCTACCCTATCGGTGCCTCGCACACCAGCGTGCGATCCATGAGCATTCGAGCTCAGCGCGCAGTCGCCACCATCAAGGATCCAGAGCTTCGCGATCGCGTCGGCAAGCTGCTTGAAATCAATGGTGAACGCAGGATGCGCAACTTTGAGGATTTAGTCAAAGCTCTCGAGGCTTCAACCGACGAGCCTCAACGCGGTGTCAAGGAGTTCAAGAGCACTACCTTCATTCCTGTCGAGCCTCAGCACAAGATGAATCTGCCACTCGTCGTCGGACCTGCAGCTGAAGCTGCCCTCACCTCTCCATTGCTGCCGAGCGGTGCCACCCCTACCGCTTCCGTGCGCTCGACGCCGCTCAACTCAAGACCGACTTCACCGACCCTTGGAGGTGCCGATGCTTCTGACGCTCACATGTCACCAGCACCGTCGCTACTGCTCAGCAACCCCACCTACCAACCTCCGCAGAGAGTCTTGTCGTTCGTCAAGTATTGCTTACGCTGCGCAGGTATCCTGTATCATTGCTGGCCCGATACAAGCTCTAACGCCAGCCTGCCGCCCACGCCAGGACCTTTTGAGGCGGCGTTCCAGGACTACAACAATGCGCTTTCCAGCGCCAGTACCCGCACAAGTGACACGCCGTCTTTAGCACATGCCGATAGCGTCATTCCGGCCTCACTCTCACCCAGCACGCCGTTCCCCATCCAGGCAGCTCGTTCGGAGCGCGACCCATACTCGCATATCCACGTGTTCGAGTGCGTTCTCGAGATTGTCGACCCCCCCGAGGGCGCCAACGAGGAAGAGCCGCAGAGTCTGGTGCAATCCATCTTCAGTGCCCTCAGCTTCGGACGACGCCCTGCCAACCGACGCAGTCTCTCGACACCGCCCAAGCCGGTGAACCTACAAGCAACTGGGATGCCTAGGCCCCCTGGAACGCCCGCGGATGCGCCGGTCTCGGGGTCTGGTAGCGCTTCGGGCAAAGCGGGTGACATCAAATGCTTGACTTTCTACCTCGTTCTTCGCTTCCCTCGTCGACCTTCGGGCCACGTCAGCTTCGTCTCTGGACGTCCTTCCTACAGTCGGTCGTCCAGCGTCGCAGGCCGTCCGCACCGAGTCCGGTCGCGAGCGTCGTCGGCAGTAGGTGCAGACAGGGAGAATGGTGGTCTCCACCGCGATGCTAGCACTGACAGTCTTACCAGATTGAGCAAGCTAAACAGCAGTCATGCCGAGTTCGCCGCGGGCATCCACCCACTCCGCAAAGCTATGATCGACTCAAATCATACCACGCCTCGCGCAAGCCGCACATCGAGCCCGGCTATATCGCATGGAAATCTGAAGAAGCGGGAAGGAAGTCTTGCACCGCATCGCGAACAGCAGGCAGAGCGCAGTAACCTTGGCCTCACCATTGAGACCTCGCCGGAGCTGCTGCGTCTTGCAGAGAAGCAGGCTTCCGGGCATAACAGTCCATCTCCACGCTCAGCTCCTAATTCCAGAGCGACGAGTCGGGCGCGATCACGCAAGTCAAGCCGCGTGCGGGGTTTGAGCGGCTCCCATAGGAACGGCGGATCCAACAAGGTCTTTGTGCATGTCACCGATACACGTGCGCTGGACGCAGTGCGCAAAGCGTTGAGCATCGGCGGTACCACGACCGATTACAACCCAGACCTCGAAACCGACGTTGAGGACGCTGGCGGTCTGTGGGCGAGCCCCGACCTGCGTGCGCGCCAGATGACTCTTTGCGAAGAGCCGGGCATTGTCGACTCGAGACATCGCCGTCCGGCTTCCAGCACGCGCAAGTCCAGCTCACATCATCAGGCCTCTGGTCTGGCTGTTTCGGCGGCCGAGGACGAGAATGGGTCTGTAGCAGCCGAGACGGGTCATGGGCACCGACCAACCTGGGCAGATGTTCCGACAGGCTCGAACAAGCCACGCAGCACCATCTCACATGGTAGCGATGACCACGAACAGTATACACGCGGTCGTTCTTTGGGACCTGCGGGCAGTCTGACAGGGTCGGCAACGGGCGTTCCTTTCCCTGCTGCACCTCCCCGTCTGCGTGCTTCATCGAACCTCGCTTTTGCTGTTGTTCACGAAGAATCCTCGCCTTCCAACACAGAGCATTCCGTGTCTCAGTCCAAGACGATGATTGACCTGCGCGACAAGCCTAGCGCTGCGAAAAGCTCCACGGAGCAAAACGAGGACCCCGTGCAACCGGGTACGACCGACTTTGATCTGGTTCAGGCTGTCGCCACACTCGCAGCGATGACCGCTGGCTTGCTCAAGGAGGATCCTCTGCCCGAGGAAACCGAGCTCAACGCCAAGGCTTCCGACATCGCTTCATACTTGCTTCGACGTCAAACTGACGATGCAGCACGCTTCACGCAAGAGCTTGATGCACTGTCCTTTGATCTCTTCAAGGCGGTCAACCCGCTAGCGGGGCTTGTTCAGCGGTCCTCGGGCTTGCCTGCCAAGGCTGCCTCCATGGCGAGGCAGGTACTGGATCTCCTCGGTCAGTACGCCTCTTCGCGGGAAGTCTACATGGCGGTTGACATGCGTTGCGGCGAGATGCTCGATGCAGCGAGGCTCAGCATCGAGCTGCCTGGCGCCGAGCTAGTTTGGAGCGCTGCGGCTGAAGTCATCTACTTGATGCGTCTACTCAACTCGGTTCTTCCACGCATCCGTACGAAGAAGCCGCAAGGCTTCTCTCACGTATTTGGACTACTGCCACAGTGCCTCATGCTCGGGCTAGCATCCGTTGCCGAGCTCGGCGCATCAGCTTGTGAGAGGTTGGCGGAAGAAGCAATCACGACGTGCTGCTCCACCGCCCTGATCGTGGTGGATTGGGAGGCGCACTGCACGGGCTCGTCTGAGAGAGAGCCGGTCAAGAAGACGTCGCGCGAAGCACTCGGTCGCTTCCTCCAAGGCGTGAACGTCTGTCTGCCCTACCTTGGTGGTGACAAGATGGCTCTGTCGGAAGAGTACTTTTTCTCGCAGAATCCACGTTATGCGTTGGCGTCTAAAGGTGAGGCGAGCACAGTGAAGCGCAACGAATCGCTGTTCGCCGAAATCTCCAAGACGCTTGCGTCGCTCGAGGTGGATCTGGGCTCGGTCTGGTCGCGTGCGTTGGCAGGCATGGCGAGGGCTCCGGGAGACGACGAGACGCGGGAGACGCTCACCGCACTTGGCGTCGCTGGGTTTGTGTTGCATGTTCATCTGTTGCATTCTGGCTACGCTCGGGATCGTCCTTTGGAGTGGAAGGGGGTGAAGGCGCAGATGCAGCTCGAAGCAGCGTTACCAGTGGCTTTGCTGGCAGTGAGCGAGCAGACCAAGGCTGCTGCGTCGCCAGAGCTCGAAGAGGGCAAGGAGGACGCGCTTGCGGATACCAGCCTGTTGTGGATGCAGTGGTGCCTACGCGGGCTGCAGGAGGACGCATCTGCAGGTCAACGTATCTTGCCGGTCGAGCTGGCAGTCAGCTTGGCGCAGACGCTGGCCACGCAGAGTGTCATCTCGCCTAGCCCTTCAGCACGACTGATCCGGTTCAAGCTGCTGACGGAGCTGTTGGCAGACAGGTGCGAAAAGGGGGCTGCAGTGCAGGTGCTGGATCAGCTAATTACGAGCTCGCCGTTTGCGCAGCTGCGAGCTGGCGGTGTTTCGATCCTGAGAACGGCGGTGGCGGGATGGCTCGCTCCGATCAAGGGAGAGAGCGGAGAAGGTCAAGATGTTCCTCTTGAGGAGCTGAGCGCTTTGCTGGCCAAGATCATCATCTTGCCTGCTAGTCTTCAGCTGTCCGACGCCGACGAAGGTGCCACGACCAGGCTCATTGGAGCGCTAGCAGAGGAGAGCGCTACACTCACAGAGCTACTCTCGCTTCTGTTCTTTCTCGAAACACATGCTCGCACCAATGAGAAGGGACAGCTCGGCGCGATCACCTCGAAACTTGGCGAGTACAGGACAGCGTTTGTCGAACCGCTTAAGAGGCTCATCGAACGCGTTAGCAGCGCCCGAAGCTCAAGCTCGAGCGATGTGGATGTAAGGCAGCAGTGGCAGCAAGTCGAGATGGTCAACGTTGCTCTGCAGCGTCTTCCTTCTTTGACCGGATCCACCTCTACTTGAGTGCTTCGTATAAGACACATAGATATGATACCAAATGGGTTATGAATCTTACGACTGTTAATCAATTGCATGCATCCGCGTTTAAAGCGTCTGGCGTTGAGGAGGATAGGAGCAGAGTTGGATCGGAATCGGGTTGGATGGATTGCAAGGGTGTGGGTTCCATGGGGAGAGGGGAGAGGGAAACGTGGGGGGGTTGGTCTCGGGCTCGGAGTGGTGGGAAAATCGCGGCTGCAGCTGCAGCTGCTGGCGAAGTGAGGCTTTTTTCGAGTTTTCGAAAATCGGGAATCACAGAAGTGGCGTTTTGCTGTTCGACGCGTTCGGAGTCAAGATATAACAGGCTTCGATAGGGCCGGCGGGATTGCCTGTACCGCAAACCGATTGCTTTGTGGCTTGTGGCTTGTGGCTTGTGGCTTGTGGCTTGCTTGCTACTGGCTTCCCACATTGCTCAGTTGTGGTCACTTGAACACAACGCAGTTAGGTGACGGTGTCAAGAGGTGGAAGGGGGGTAGTGTGTGCGGTGGTAGAGTGAAGTTAGGAACGATTAATTGGAAGGTGTGTGGGATGGGTACTGCAGCTGTGTCTGTTTTGGAGGGTTCTTTGCGCTGTCATGGGTGGGCATCCAACTCTGCCGATGGCTGTATTCCCGAATACAATCGCTTTGGATACCCGACCGAGGGGAAGATCGGCTCTGTTTGACAAAACTGGGATTGTCTCGTTTACTCCTCCGGTCGAGAAATTTCGGTCAGTACAGCAAGTACACCGAGTCATGGCTCCAGCGGCACTAGTACCAGCAGCAATAGCACTCTGGTTTTTGTTCAAGCAGGATATGCATTCGAGCCGTGCTTCTGCGGACCACTCACAAAGAGATGATTACGAGTGGTGAACTGCTCTCTCACTTTCTGCATCTCTCACTCCTCGAAATGAGGTTTGATCTGGCACCAGCAGTGTTGCAGCTCTGTCTCTGACACCTCTCCTCTGCTCCTTTCTGTTTTATCGTGTACCTCACCCGAGCTCAGTATGGATCGTGGACCTCTTTGTGCAGTCGTTTTCAATACAGACCGGATTCGTTTTCGTCCCTACTGCTGCGTTCGGCCTCACTCTAAGGTCGATGTGCACTCCCAAGCATTGTATCGCAGTCTAGCTCGGGTCTCGCAAACTTCACATGCGAGCGTTTAACTACAACATGTCCCAGCACGTCCTCCTCCCCGCTTCTCTTCTCCTCTGGCGCTCTTTCCCTTTGGCGTGTTGGGGGATTCCCACGTGTGCTCGGCAACGCCTATCACCCACGCAGCAGCAGTAGCTCTCGTTGGGACTCTGCATCTGCATTCTTCCTCAGCAGCGGGTTGAATTTTATTAAGGGTGCGCTGCCCCTACTGATAGACAACAAACCGCTCCCTCGGTGTGCGTGCATGATCAAAAGTTTCCTACTGCTTGAACATCCCCCTTCCTCCCATCGCTCGCACTTCGTAAAGCAGACTCCCCTGTGTGGGACCCTGTTTTGGGCAGATTGAAGGGAGGCCACGCGAGCGGATGGTGCTGAGGCTGAAGCATCCCGTGGCTCATTGGGGCTCCGATCCCCGAGTGGATCTTTTTCTATCTTCTCCGAGGCAAGCAAGCCCCGTCGTTTCCTTTGCGCCGCCGGAAGCGCAGGATAAGTGTGAAACACAGTGGTGAGCCTGTGAGCATATGCAAGCGGTTGATGAGATTAGGCCATGACTTGGTGCGGGCACACCAGCAGGCGTGGGTGAAGGTTAGTTCGGACCGCTTGCTTGCTCTTGGTGTTGATCTTGCTCATGCTAGGGTGACAAGTTGTGTACTGTATCTTGGGAACAGATGTAGTTGGACAGGGTTCCTTCTTTGAGCTTCGTCCTTCACTCTGTTTCTTTTGTTCGTTGTCTCTCGGCCACCATATCTACCGACCCTCACCACCCGTGTGAGCACCTCACCTTCCTTTCTCCCCCGGCCAAGTCAACACGCTGCCAAATCTATACCAGCGCGAAACGCACCTTCCCTTCACAGCGCGGCGACAACGATGACGGTCAGCATGAAACGATTCTTGTACGCCCTCGTGTGCGGCGCCCTGCTCACCGCCTTCACCCTGGCCACTCCTATCAAGCCCGCTGCCCCCGCGCTGAAGCATGTCCTGCTGCGTGAGTCCGAAGGCTACCACGACGAAGTGTGGGCGCCCATCCTCACTGATCTCGCCGCCTCGCCCTACATTCGCACCACCTTCTCACGCCACTATTACCGCTGGAACATGCCCAACATCACCGACCGCATCAAGTTCGTCAACCCACCCCATCTCCAAGGCTACGATACGAAAGAGGCCGAATTCGACATCGCCCCGCAGCATGTCATCGCCAAGGGGATCGACTACATCCTTGACGTGAGCTGCGATGCCGACATATACTGGAGGCCAGAGAAGTACCAGCGCCTGTTCCACGACACCAGCGTGCATCTGCTTTGTGTGGACCACGACTCGCACAATTGGTCCGGCGCGGTGAAGGAGTACAGCGAGGTGACCAAGTTGTTTATCGATGCGGATAGGATTACATTTCTCGTTCTCAGCGAGCATGTGGGGAAGGCGTTGCAGAAACAATTCATCGCACGCGGGAGCAGGCCGATCAACTACCAAGTGTACGTCCCCGTGTTCGACCTTCCTCAAGGCATCGAGATGGAAAACTCGGAGGATAAGCAGAAAGCGTTTGTGATCCAGGGCAACTTGGAGCAGGGACGACGGGACTACAACCGCGTATTCCAGCATTTCCGCGAGGGTCTCGCTGCTCTCCCCGCCAACACACCCGCCGAGGAGAAGCCCAAGCTCGTCATCATCGGCTCCGGCAACCCGCTGATCATCCCTAAAGACCTCGAGGCGAATGTAGACTTGCACATGAACCTTGAATACCCGCAGTTCTACTCGACGCTCAGCAAGGCAGCCGTGCTCCTCCCTGCATTCGGCACGTCACAGTACTATGTCGAGAAAGCCTCGTCGACGGTCAACGCCGCCATTATCGGCAGTACGGTGATCATTGGCAACCAGACAATGCTCGATTCGTACACGTTTTTGGACGATAAGGCTGTCTTCACCACGAAACCGGGCGAATCGGATGTCCAGGCTGCCATGCGATACCTCTCGCTGGACAAGGCAACAAGGAACAACAGGCTGAAGTACATTAGGGATTACCGACACGGGTTGATTCGGCAGAACAGAGCGCTGTTGGAGCGGTTGATCAACCCGGAGGCGGTGGCGGCAGCGGCAGCGGAGCAGTCGACGACAAAGGCGATCGCGGGGCAGTACTTCGAGTCGGCAAAAGCGATTCCGATGGGGCACCCGCACTCGTCGGGGGCAGGATTATTGATTGTGCTTTGCCTGGTACTTGCGGTCGTGTTCAGGAGAAGCCTCGTCAAGCAGTTTAGGAGCATCAAGAGCTAGTATGTGGACAAGAGGCAAATGAACGAGGTCGGCGAGTATATTCCCGTCCCCATGTCCAAGGTTGCCGTTCCTGCTGTGCGATCCGTCAACTGAAGATTGATTCCACCTAAATCCCAGGATCCAAGCAACAGTTTCGACTGGGTCATCCCCTTCTAGAGCACACATCAACAGCGCACATATCGTCGCTGCGAGATCGTGCGCTACGACCTTCTTTTGATGGAGTATTTGTACTGATATGGGAACAGGAATGCGAGTGTTACAGTTACAATGTCGATGCTTTTTGTGCAAGAGGAAGCGAATGCGATATTCAGAGCCCGACATGAGGAGTAAGCGAGCCTGTGAGTAGTAACAAAATGTGTTCTGCGATGAGTGGTGAAGTTTTGAAGAGTACCCTCGTTCCTGGTATGTTCGGTACGCTTGGGTCATTCAATTGAAGTCGTCTACCCAGGAGGTTCCAGAGTTGCGAGCCGCAAGACGACGATGACCTTGTTTCTCGCTGCATTGCGCCTACTCGTCGTCTTCATCAGCCGGCTCCACCTGAGGAACACCCTTGTACATGAGAGCCTGGTAAGCGAGCCAAACCGAAGTAGTCACCTCCAGGATGCTGTTGACATCGAATAGATCTCCGTGTTCCTTGCCCTCCCAACTTGACAGCCAATCGATGGCAGCGATCGTGCTCGCCATGCAATAAAAGGCTGCACTGCCGATCGCTGAGATTTTGAAGCTGCCGGTGAAGGTTCCCGATTTGTGATTGAACCAGGCTTGAGCGTAAAAGTATCCATGCAGGAGCATGCTCTTGAATGCTTCAGCAACCAGTTCGAAGCCTCTAGCGAAGAGGGAGAGTTGGCCTCTTACATTAGAATCGTCGTCCAAGCATCTCGCCGCTGAAGGTGTCAGTTGGAAGAAGCCGTGATCGCCGACCAATTTAAAGACAAAGATGGCCGAGAATAGCTGAATCGTCGAGGGTGCAGGAGTTGTGAAGAAGATACTAACGTGTCAGCTCCTTCGATGGCGCCAGAATTGACTGCGACGGGAGAATTTCACGTCACTTACGATATAAAAGGGCCTCTTTTCGATAGTGTCGGCAAGGGCGATACTCTTGCGCTCTCGTCTGGTCAAGCGGCGTCGTCTGAAGGCAAGCGGATTGCGCCTCCACCATTTCGCCCTTCCATGGTCTGCTGGACGTTCGAGATGGAGAAGCGTGGCTATTACGAAAGGAAGATGAAGAAAACCAGCGCCGCGTACGAGAAGTCCCGATAGCGAGGGGTAGGGATCCGGATCACTATGGATGAACGGGTATATGAGGTCGGTAACAAAGCTCAGCACTTGGAGCGAGACCCATATCCACCCGGCTTCGATCCACAAGCCAGCGCTCGTCTTGCGCGTGTACCAGAAGAAGAAGAGCAGAAAGTCGTCCGCGACTACGCGCCAGAGGAACAGTCCGACCAGGCTCACCACGAGCCGAGTGGGGTGATCGTTTGCGTGGTACCTGTCTCCTGTCAAAACTCCTGAAGCGTGAAATAGCGGAAAGTGAAGGCGAGTTCGAACAAGAAGACAGCAAAGCAGCAAGTTGGATTAGCAAAGTGGAAAGGGTTCGCCGTTACCACAGTGTACTCACTTTCGACCGAAGAGTAGTGGGCGAGGGGTGCGATAGAGTTAGCTATGAGCTGCTTCCCTTGCTCCTCACCAGGGCGAAGGGGAGCGGGAGGGGGGCGATTGATGGCTGTAAAGCCGAATTCGGCAACAGTCACTTGTTGCATAGTATGAGCCGAGAAATATATCTGCCAGTCGAACTCAAAGTACGTTCTGGAAGCATCCAATCGAACAGGGGGTATCTCGCAGTGGGCGCTTGCGTTGCTACGGAGGGTGGCGGGCTCTTCGTCTTGAGTCTGCAGCGGTTTTACTTGCGGGATGCGGCGTTGATATGTTGGCGACCCAGGTCCAGAGGCTTGAGTGAGAACAGGTGCGTAGTACAGAGACGTCTCTTCGAAGCTATCTTCGGATTGCGATGAAGAGCGCGGAGCAAAAGTTAGCAGCGTCTCGAACGAGTGCCTCCGGTACGACCGCTCGCAGGGTCCAACGAGAGTGTTGTGGCAGGCATCTTGTGTGTTGATTCTATCGACGAGATGTTCTCTTTGAAATGTCGAGTTGTCGAATACATCGGTAACCCTGACCAATCCGAGACGCGTCCTTGTCCTGAAGTGCGGCAGCAAGATTGTGCCTTTGGCGCCTCTGAACTCGGGCAATTGGTCGTTGGCTCCTCGGTCGACTTGTTCGAGTGCCGTTGGATCAAGAAAGAGGAGGTTGTTGCGATGCGCATCGAAGAACGGGCTGACGTGAGGCCCTCCGATGACTACGTTGGGTTGGGCGGGCATGCCGTCTTGATCGGTTCTGAACCAAGGGGAAGGGACGAGCTCGATAAGGCTGGCACTGATACCTGCATCTATTAAAGCGGTGTTGAGGTCATGCGCAGGACTTCGCTCTGCAAGGTCAGGCCTGCGCGGCAGAATGGGAGAATGTTGAGAGAAGATGCTCGAGACATTGCGTAAAGAACCGAATGCCTGGGTCTGGTCGTCGGGGATCACGATGCTGAAGGTGGCGCGGAGAGAATTGCGTCCCAGTCGATGGGAGTAGAGGGGGGCTACGGGGATGCGCAGTGGTACTGAGGTGTGGATCTTTGACTGAAGGGTAGCACTTTGAGCGATAATGCCAGACCACAGTATAGCCTCGGTGCGAGTCGTATTTTCGAGTGGGGCACCCTGGAACTGACGATGCGAAATGTTATACTCGACCAGTTTCCATGGTTCATCACGATGTGGGAGCTGCTCGCCTCGTGCCAAGAGTTCAGTGACATCCTGCCAGACGGTGGCTTGTATATCGAAAGTAGACGATGCATCAATGAGTGGATGCACCTGAGAGGTGTTGAGGCGCTGGGCATGCTCGGGTCGAATGGCCAGATGGCTTGTGGGGGAGAGAAAGTCGTTCAGCAGGGCGGCTACAAGGTAGCCGGTGCCAATGATGACAAGACCGCCGAACAAGGCAAGGATTGCGACCGAAACATAGAAGCAGACTCGATACGACCGTTGACGTTGTTCTCGTTGCTTTTGGGCTCGGTCGACCGGGATCAAGGACGGGTGAAAGACCTGATCGGTCTCCTTGGGCGAGTCCATAGTTGAGACCCTGACTTGATATTCAGTGTTCCTGGCACGTTAACGTAAGGTCCTCGAAGTTCGATGGTGGCCAGAAAGACAGCTTGCGGCCGTCGCACTCGTTCCGCACTGAATGCGCAGTCAAAACAAGAGATCAAACCCGTTCCGCCAAGTGATGAAAGATTCATGCAACGATGGACAAACACGTTCCGAATGCAGTGCTCAGCTTTTAGAGTGCAAGTGCAGCCAATTATGCGCATCTTCCGGCAGATTCAACGGTAAATTAGCTTACCAAATGGCACTGCTCTGGCCGAACGTCACAGCCGTCACAACTCAGCATCCGTTTCCAGCGGGAATAACTTCCATCTTTGTTGTT
Source organism: Ustilago lituana (assembly GCA_928869825.1). Taxonomy (NCBI): domain Eukaryota; kingdom Fungi; phylum Basidiomycota; class Ustilaginomycetes; order Ustilaginales; family Ustilaginaceae; genus Ustilago; species Ustilago lituana. The sequence continues at coordinate 61,453 of CAKMYA010000016.1, read as the reverse complement.
GACCTTACAGGTACGCAAGTGATGGAGTAGGAGCGTGCGCCGAGGGTAGAGCGCCGAGCTGATAAAAGGTGAAGCATGCGAGTAGAGTATGGCTCCGTCGTCGTTCAGCTTTGCTCGGACGAGCCCACCACCGGAAGGGATTTCGACAAATTCAACTCGCCAAGACTCGGCGCCCCGCTCAATCCACACAAAGGCTACCTATCGCAAGGGGTGTGTGTATGTCAAGGTCCAATCGAAGGAGCATTCGTCAAATTAGAGCTGTACTGCTATAGAGATGCTATCTCCGATCTGCTTGAACGACCCGATCCTTGCGACTTCGGATCTCGGAACTGGAACCTCGGGATGTGGCTGTCACAACTGTCAACAAGTGGCGCCGTAGTGAGGATACACTGGTCGCCCATTGTCACAACATCAAATGAACTGGCGCAGCTCGGGATCCTGATACGGTCAAGTTTCGCATGTACTGTTGACACAATTGAACGTGGGATTGTCGGTTGGACCAACAAAGCTCCTCTGTCAACCCTGCTTTGTTGGTGGCGTTACGATCCTGGCTTCATCTTTCTTTCCCTCCCACTCAACCAGCGTGCATCGTTGTGGTTAGACCAAGTGCATCCTTCTGGTTCCTTGCTCATCCTTCCTACTCGGAACATGTGGAGCGTGGTTTGTGCAAATCTCGACCTCGTGCATCGTTTGCGCACTTGCCAAACTTGATGTCACTCTCGCCGTTGCATGTCCGTTGAAGTACGGTGTCATGGTGCCCGCTTTTTCGTTGTCACCTACTTGCAGATCTGGCGACACCCCTATTCATGTTGGAGCTGCGGCTACGTGTTGCTGGTCAGACGTATAAGTTGGAACCCTCAGTTGCGTAGGTAGGAAGAAGGAATCACCACTTATCACCTCCTTCCTCTCTTTTCCGTTTAGCATAGATTGTCCTGGAGACACTCTCAACATGCGCTCTGTTTCTTGGAACCTTTTGGTTACAGCCTTGGTCGTCGCGACAACCTCCTTGGCACAAGGACTCCCTCACTGGGGTGCCCCTCTTGGAATTGGTCAGCCCCCGCCTGGCAGTGTCGATGCACTAGCCAGTAGCCACTGGAGTCCCTTACCCGGTCCCGTGATGAACCCTGCTATGGGCCACGGAGGTCAATTCGGCAACATGCCTCCTGGTGCGCCTCCCGGCGGTCAGCAGCCTGGCTTCGGCGCCCAAGGTGGTATTCATGGTAGTCCCGCTCCTGGTGGCATGCCAGGTTTTCCTCCCACTGGTGGCCAGCCCGGCGCTCCTCCCACTGGTGGCATGCCATTTTCTCCTCCCACTGGTGGCCAGCCCGGCGCTCCTCCCAACGGTGGCTTGGGCGGTGGCATGGGTGGTGGCATGGGCGGTGGCATGGGCGGTGGCATGGGAGGTGGCATGGGAGGTGGCATGGGAGGTGGCATGGGAGGTGGCATGGGAGGTGGCATGGGAGGTGGCATGGGTGGTGGCATGGGTGGTGGCATGACTGGCGGGATGACTGGTGGGATGGCGGGACCGGATGCTGGTCAGCCTCCGTCCGGAGCGCCTTTTGGCGGCGACGCCGGACCCGGCGTTGGAGGTGACTGTGAGCTTCATCTCGAGTCGGCCTTTCCTGGCGAGCCCACTAAGGCGACCATGTACACCTATGTGCCCAAAACGTTCAAGAAGGGCAACCCTGTGGTCGTGGCTCTCCATCACTGTGCTGGTGATGCACAACACTACTTTAGGGAATACCCGGACTGGCCCAAGGCCGCAGACCAGAAGGGCTTCATGATGATCTTCGCATCGTCCCCCGCAGGCACAAACGGCTGCTGGGACGTGTCGAGTAAAGCGTCTCTGAAGCATGATGGCGGAGGTGACACTCAGACCATTGCAAACATGGTTGCCTTTGCCCAGAAAAAGTACGGCTGCAGCGACCACCAAGTGTATGCCATTGGCCACTCGTCGGGCGCGATGCTTACTCAGGCACTGGGTGCTACCTACCCGGACGTCTTCCTTGCGGGTGCTGCCTACTCTGGCGTACCTGCTGGTTGCTTCCATACTCAGAAATCTCAAGGTGCTGACTGGAACAACACTTGCACCGGAGGTACCTTGAATGAGAGCCCTAAGTACTGGGGCGATCAAGCAAGGGACATGTATCCTGTAGGTTGCCTCTCCAGCCGTTCTGACATCACAACACCGAGTCTTTTGCTAACGTCACTGTATTCTGTTCGTTGGCTGTCTGATAGGGCTTCAAGGGCACTCACCCTCGCATGATGCTGGTGCACGGCAAGCAAGACGAAATCATCAACTTCAACGACCATCGAGAAGCTGTCAAGCAGTGGACCTATCTTCACAACCTTGACGCTGAGAACCCTACCAAGCAGTACAAGGATCCTTCGGAGCCCAACTACGAGATCTCGAAGTACGGGTCTTCAGTCATGGCCATCGCTGCTGATGGTGTGACGCACGACAACCCCGCCAAAGTCGACAAAACCTGCGATTTCTTTGGCCTTTGAGCGTATGTTGATTGTTTTGTTTGTCGCTGAAGTTCCCACTGCCCAGACGCTCAAAGATGTCGACACGCACAGCTCTTGTGTATGCACTCAATCGCGTTTGAACCTTGTGTTGCATCGCCGTTCCAATGTTGGCCTTGAGTGCGAGACAGGTTGTGGAGTGGGGCTGCTATAAGTCGGAGAAAGCTGATTCCGGCGGAGGCACTCGCTTCACATGCGCATGACGGAATCGAATAGTGAGAAGCGAATGACCACAATGGAGAGACCGCTTGCTACACATCTCTAGGTGACAACAGAACCCCCACGATCGAAGATTGCTTCGATAACGCGAAGGAGGCCGCTCGCCAGCAAGTGGTCCGCTATGTGACTTCGGATAACACTTTCACCTTTACCATCGGTCCGGGCAACGCGAAGGACGACAAGCCATACTGGTACACCGAGGGTCCCTTTTACGAGGAATTCGACATAGGGTTTGAAGGCGACAACCCCAACACCATCATCCAGGTCACCCTTGCGGCGAGCAATGGCAACCTGACAATCTATCCTCCCGGAACGGTGACGTTCAGATCCGACTAAGCCGCACTCAGACTTGGGTTCGGGATGTCTCTGCATATCTTCTTGGCTCGGACCACGCCAAACTGCTTCACGATTTGCATTGCAACATTGGCACTGTCTGAACATTCTCAGCCCACATACAACGTTGGCTCTCGGTGATGGTACAGCTGAGGGTATGCACAAGCGGAATCAAAACGCTACTGCCACCTCAGCGAGATACGAGAGCTACCGTTCCACCCGCCGAGGTGACATACAAGACCACTTGAATTGTGTTGAACTAGACCGGTATCGGTTGGTTTTGGACCAGACTCGATTAGCTCCTCGCCTTTATTTTTGGTTCCATGCTTCATCTCGCACCTGTCTGCTGCAGGTCATTTTCCGTTCCATTCCCACACACCTTATACTGTTTACAATCAACGCACCTTCATAGTCTTATAGCACATTTTCAATTCACAATTGAACTCTTCTCTGTCTACATCTTCTCTTCCTGAATCGGGTATCGACGAATTGCTTTCGGTCAAATTGAAACAAAGATGTGTCCGCCAGCGAGCGGCAAGTGTGGGGGCGGAAGCAAGTGCGGAAGCGGAACGTGCTTCGTACAATGCGGGAGTAGCCTACAAGTAGCCTTCCACAGCGTTTGCCTGACCGAGGGCTGCACGTCAACATACATCGCAGTTTGGAGCGTCTAACCATGTTTCGATCTGGTTCGATCCGGTCAGAGCGAACCCGATGACCCAGAGCGCAAACTGACAGAGCCAAGTTTGCAAACACGAGAGGAAGAGCTGGTCTAACAATTCTAGTCACTCGCAATATGCGGCAGGCGTATGCATGCGTCCGCATCCGCTTGTCTGAGGCGCCAAACACAGCAGAAACAGTGGCGTTGTCGGAGCTCCAATTGACAAACAGACAGGCGCCGACTCAAATTCGCGCGTGGAGGTTTCCCCACCCCGTGATCTTCTGTCGAGGGATGCTCAAAGCGGTAAGCTGGCTTCAACTCAGCTTACGTCTCGTCCGCTTCAGCTCGGTCAACAGCGTGCATCTGTGAGAAAGTACTGAGCGCTATTCCCAACAAGTTTTTTGACAGAAATTACGAGGCTGGAGGTGGCTACGGCAGTCACCACCTCCGATCATCCTCATCTCCAAGTCGGCAGCTCGTCTCGAAATGATCACATACTTGTACGGAAATGGGAGTTTTGATGCGAAACCCATGGTATAATTACTAAATAAGTAAGAGAGAGAGGTTATAGAACTAGCGAAAAGGCTCCGAAGGATAATGCGATGACGACGAAATCAGGTACAAAAAACTGGCAAGAAATGCTACACTAGATGGGAATACCAGGCGCAGTGAGCGGCCTCGAGAAGTTGGCGCGCGAAAGACTGCCAGAGTGACGGAGCATCTTGATCCTGAGTTCATCCGAATTGAACTGAGCCGGGGGTGCGCGCATTGGGCTCATCGGGCGGACGCTGCTGGGCCGCAGCACAGGCGACGAGACTGGTGAGCCACCGGCCGGTGTTACTGGAGTAGAGACCACTGCGCCAGCAGCACCGGAGACATCGCCAAAGTGGTCGCTTGACGACTTGGGCGACGAAGGACCAGACGAGAGCTGAGGGGTGGAAGGAGCAGAGACCTCACCGAGGAGCATGACCGAGAGGCGGCGGGAGACGTTGTGAACACCTGTGGCGGGGCCAACCTCGACAACGGCCTTCTCGGGGATATTCTGCTTGACAAACTGGTCGAGAGTGAGCTCGGCGAGGGGGAGTGAAGGGTCCGTGGGGAGGGAGAAGTAGCGAGTCTTGGTGGGCACGCTGCGGTGGAGACCTTCGGGGCGGAAAGACTGCTTGGAGCCAGGCTTGAACTTGGCTGCTTGCAGAGCGGTCACCTGAGCAAGGTATGAGACACTCTTCTCCCAGGTGCAGACTGCTGAGACGGGAAGATAAGGTCGCTTGGCCTTGACGCTCGCTTTGGCAGCGAGCATCTTGACTAGCTCCCAGAGCATGTCGATGGAAGCAGCCTTAATCCTCTCGGGGTGAGCGTTGGCAGCGGAAGCGCGCGACGATCCGAGTAGATCTGCGACCGAGACAGCGGGGACCTCGATGCGGCGCATCTTGACCTCGACGAAAGCAGAGTACTCGCCGCAGCCAGCACCATCACAGGCTCGGCAGGTGGAAGCCTTCTTGCTCTCGCAAGCCATGCAGCTCAGTTTACCCTGTCCCTGGCAGCGACCGCAGCGGCGACGACCCTTCTGCATGCCCGAGCCGGAGCACCAGAAGCACTCATTGCCAGCCTCGCCGCGGCACGTACGGCAAGTCTCGCTACCAGAGCCGGAGCACTTGCGGCAAGCACCCGAAGTACGAGTGCGGGGAAGCTCAAAAATTTTGCGCATCTTGGACTTGATGGTGCTGATGTCGAGACCCTCGTGGGTGATCTCGATGTCCCAAGGGTTGGGGAGCTCGGGGAGGAGCGGCAGGGGAGTAGCATCAGCGGGCCTCTTGGCGAGGCATGCGACTTTCTTCCATACCGCCTGTCGGCTCTCGAGAACGACGACGGCCTTGACGAGCGAATGCACCTCGCTGCCCTTGAGTTCGACCTTGAGTGCTTCTTGTCGTGCAACGCGCTCGGCGGGAGTGATTTCCTCCTTCTTGGTGGGTGGAAGAGGAGAACCATCCTCACCGAACATGCGTGCGGGAGGCTCAACGAGCGAAGGGAAGGACTTGGCAAGGGCTGCCTGAGCAGCTAGGCGCGAAGGTGGCGCCTCGTTGATGTTGACGTTGCGGAAGACAATGTCGTCGCGGGTGAGACCTGACGTGGGGAAGGCAGGAGCCTCACCAAAGAGGCTGCTGTTCTCCGACCACAACTATGGCGAAGAGGAGAGGCGCTTGTCCGAGTCGACCGACTCGATCGACTTGCCCTTCTGCTCGCGGGTGTACCTTGGATGCTCTTCGACGATCTCGAGGGCATCCTCTTCGCCGATCAAGTCGACCGGTGCGGCGCGTGTCGATGGGTGGAGAGGCCCACGGGCGGTGACGGCGAGGTTGCTGTGGTAGAGGTCGATGAGCTCCTCAAGAGCGGCATCGTTGCGTCCGTGCTGGGCGTAGGCGTCGAGCTTGAGGGCATCCTCGAGATAGTCAATGTTGGAGAAGCCAAAGGTGTTGGCCTCGCTGGGGATATTGCGGGTGACCGAAATGGGTCGCTTGGCCTTGGGGGCAAAGACGTGGGCTGTAGGCTCGTCCTCGTCAGAATAGGCGCTTTGGGTGGAAACGGAACGGTCAGAACCGTTGTAGAGTGAGCGAGGGCTGGAGAAGAAGTCTGACTCGCTGAAAGCCTGCGAGCGCGGCGAAACTGGCTCATAAGAGTAGCTCGACATTGTGTCGGTGTATACGGTGTGGGAAGTAGGATGAAGGAAGAATGAGCTGGCAGAGCAGATGAGTGGAAGGAACCGCCAGCGGTGCCTAGAACTTATATGAGGGACTGAGCCAGAGTGAGAGCTGGGTGGAGAAGTGAGCGCGGAGTCAGCTGTGGAGCAAACAAGCGAGTGATGCGGCTTGGTTGCTGGAGTTGCAATGGGTAGGCGAGGGATAAGGTTGAAGGGTCTATGCAACGTGGAAGGGTCAAGGACAAGAGTGGGGTTATATGAGGATTTCAGTGAAGTTTAGGGGTGAGTGAGCTTCGATGTCATGGCTCAGCTCGGATAGACGCCTAGATGCAGAGAAAGCGGTTGGCGGCGTCAGAAAGAACGCCTTCGTTCGTCGTGCATCGGCGCAACCGGCTTTGGAAGAACAGAACGATGCAACAAGGCCATGCGGTCTCGGATAGTAGCAGCATGGAATCCCGACCGTGCTGATGTCAATTCTAGGTCCAACATGCAGGTAGGACACGGTAGGGTGCGTGCCTGGACGAGGTGGAACAAGCGTAAAGGAGGCGAAGGCATGCCAAATTCAGAAGGGTGGCCGTAAGGCGGACATTTGTGGATGCGGGTAGCGGAAGGGTGGATGGCGAGAGTGTTTCAGGTGGGCATTGCTTGGCCGGCAGGCGCTTCTTCAACTGCAAGCGGCAGGATACACCCCGGGGGGGAGAAAGGAACGACTAGGGTTTATGCAACGGTGAAGCGTTTCTGTCAGGGTGTCTCGGATGACAAGTCGGAGCGGAAGTACAAAATGACATTTTCAGAACAAAGTGACAGTTTCAGAAAGGGGAAATTATTCCTCTCCTTTTTCGTGACTTTTGCCTTCAGTGCCAGTGATGAAAGGGAATGAGAAAGGGACGGTGTAGCTGGTGAGAAAGTGAAGCCGAGTGGTGTCAGACGAGCAGTGGTGGCGTGAGTAACCTAGACTCGCAGCTATGGTTTGAGGTTAGGGTCGCTCAATCGAGAACATGGCTTGGATCTTGATAGGCAATCCAGCCCTGAGAGGGCAGACTGTGGATTTTTTATTTTTTATTTTTTAAAAAAAAAACTGAAAAAAAGGCGGCAGGAGGCTGCGACGACGCTAGTGTTAGTATTCAGGCTCCTATTTCTGGCACCACAGGGCAGTGTTGGGGCTGCAATGCCATACATGACCAAGGCACGCAGAGAGGATAGAAGCGCGTGCTCACCGGAGACCTTCGAGGCAGCAGCAGCAACCTCAGGGAGGCACTAGCTCGAAGAGCGCAAGGAGAAGGACCACGAGGACGAATGGGGCACCGAAGAGGGGACTGGCCACACTAACGGCGATGCAAGAGGAGGAGATACTGGCGATGATCTTGCAAACGCCGCAATCAGGGCAAAGGATAGCTGCAGTGAAGAAGCGCTTAAGACGTAGCGAAAGCCCTTCGTGCAGGCCATTGGAGCGAATGGCGGTACAAAGATATTTAAGCAACAGAGCGCATTGTATTGTATCGTCAAACGGCTTGTGCATTGTGTCGGTGATTGAACGAGGTTTTACAAAGGCCAGACAGTGTCTCGGATGGGCCTCCGCACAGTCCTACTGCAATCAAGCAGCAACATGCAGCAACATGCAGCAACATGCAGCATTAATTCTTGGCTGCTTTTCGATCTTCTTGATTTCTAACTGTATGTAGGGTATTCGTCATGGGGTCGGTCAATTCAATCCAGGTGGTCTAGCCTCTCTAATGGCGACAGGCGGAGGATCACACGTGGGATGTGCCTTGGGAAAACAAAACCAAATTGCAAATTAATTTGCATGCAGCGTGTCAGACCTGCGTCTCGCTTCGCAAGCTTTCGGCTTTTTCAATATTTGTAATGTAAATTATGCAGTCAAGGTAAAGGCAAGTTGGTAGCTGACGCTTGGCAGCTAGCCGCCTGAAATCTTGTATTCTGCCGCCATGCTATGCAATTGGCGCTGACTATGAAAAGTACAGGATTTTAATTGTAAATGCACAAGTCACGTCAAACCTGCCAGAAACGGTACTGTAGTGCGCTTCTCAACTAGAGGGGTTGGTAGATTTGTCACTTGCTCAACATCTGAAACATCCGGCACCGCTTGTACACCACACTCAACCGTCGAGCCCCCCCTACAGCTGCAGAAACTTATTTACTGTAATACAGTACTGTACATACCTTTACCACTTACTTCACCGTGCACTCCCCACACGACGCAGGCGCATTCTCACAAAGACTTGCAACCGAGACCCGTGGCGCCGCCGCTGATGTGTTTCAACTCCGCTCTCTCTCTCTCTCTCTCTCTCTCACGCAAAATAAGGGCGAGCTGAGAGACGTCGAAGCAGTCAGTATACGAGCATCGACTCAATAGAATTGAACGCCCAGTCCCTTCGACACCTTGGAGCTCACGAGCAGTATGGACCGGCGAGGCGAACATGCGCTGATGCTCCAAGAAGGCTCGAAAAGCACACCACAGGATAAAGAAAATCAGCAGCCCTGTTCTAGTGTACCGCTCCTCAAGGCGCGGGTGAGGCTTTTATTGTGTAAGAACGAGCAATTTTTGGTGGTGGCGCCGGCAGCAACCAGCTGTGGGTGCAGCACAAGGCGGCTCCTGCTCCTTTCGACTCTTCGGCCTTCCAGTCTTGAACACGGCGGTGTCCTCGTGTGTGGTGGCGGCGGCGGCTCTTGTCAGTTTGATCTATTTTGATCTCTCCAATTTCGAGCCTCTTCCGCTTGCGTCAACTCAAATGCGAGCGGAGGTTTGACAGCCATAGACTTTTACGCCCCGCTCTTGACGCCCGCTTAAGCGCCTGGTCAATAACCAACCTCTCCCTCTCTAGACGTTGCTGTGCTCTGATAGCCTGTTCGCACTTGATTCTTCCGCTTGCAGCGATCAAGCGCTAAAGGCGTCTCGGTTTGCTAATGCAGCGGAGCGAAACTGCCTGTCTGAGCTTGACTGTCCTTCACCTTCGCCCACTCGCCTCTAGTCTGCTTTCTCTCTTGCCCGTGCACTCTGCAGATCCCGAACGCTTCAGTTACCAGCTTCCTTCCCTTTGCCAGCTTCGAGCTTGAGGTGCCGCCCGCGCTTGGCAGAACTGTGCAGCCCAAATTGACACCTCTATGGATGTTGCCGAGGCCCAGTCCACAACGTACGTAACGGTGACCGCACTCGTCTCAGTATGTTTCTGACTCAACGTTGCACCGTCGGATAGCCCAGACCCTCCACTCTGCTCTTTCCGGCTGTGCAACCACTTTTCTTCTATGTTTGCACGTCTCTCTGCACGGGTCCAGCGCCTTCTAGATTGGTCCATTGCCGTAAGATAGTTTCACGAAGCAGTGTGAGCATGTCCGCGATATATACACCCTTGACTAATCTTGGGTATCGTTCTCGCTCCCTCACTTGCAACATCACCTCCGCTCTCCCTCTTCTGGTCTTCGACACACACTCATTGGAGCTTTCCTCCCGTGTCCGCTCCAAGGCAAGCAATCGGATCTTGCCAGATCCAACCCCGGAATAACGCGCAATGACGGACGTCGCCGCGAAACGAGTCAGCGCGCTCAAACCACTCCACCTTCCCGTTTTCGTTGACGGCTCGAATGGTGTCGACAAGGACTACTCTCCTGAGCGCGACGAGCGCGGATACACCATCCTCAAAGGGGATGCACGTTTCGACGTCACTCCCAAGCCGCTCCTCGACAACGATCAGTCCGATGTTGGTCGCAAGCGCAAGCACCGGATCGGCTACCTCGAGGGTATTCGTGGTCTTGTTGCATTCCAAACCCTCCTTTGGGTCTTTTTCCGACTCTTCGCTCCGGCCATCGTGACCGACCGCGACACGGATGGCACCTTCCCCGCCGAGTTCACCAAGGCGTGCCCTCAGTGGATGAACATCCTCCGCAAGGTCGTCAGCCCGCTCATGTTCAACGGCAGCTTCCAGGGCAACACGTACATCATTCTCATGGGCCGAGTTGCCATGCAAACCTTCATCGAGAGGAGGGACGGTCTTACCCTTGCCGGTCCTGGTTTCCGTCGACCTTTCCGATTGATCCTTCCTCTTGCAGTTGAATTGGCACTCGCTTCTGTTGTAGCTGCCCTCAACGGCTTCAAATACGCCCCCGAAATGGCTGCCAAGCTTCACAATCCCGCTGCCAACCCTCCCAAGGTCTGGGGCTCTGTCGTTGAGTACATCAACACGGTTGTCGCATTCGTCTTTGCCCCTTACGCATACACTACCTCGGTTGCCAGCACCTATATCCCACCTGCCGGCCTGATGTGGTTCACCTCGGTCGTCTTCCAGCAGACCTACGTCGTTACTGTGTACGCATGGGTCGTCCCCTTCACCATCTTCCGATGGAAGAACATTGGCATGATCACCTTCATCCTCCTCTCTGCCTGGATGGGACGTTGGTCGTGGTACACACTCACCGGCCTCGCTATTGCCGAGTACTCGACAGTCTACAAGCAACTCATCCCCGCCGAGGGAATTCCTATCAACCAGGAAAAGACCAAATTCCTCAACCCAAAGCTCATCCCCACCATCTTTGTCATCATCGGCGTCGTGTTCAAGTACCTCTGGATCGCGGCACTTCCTCAGGACTACTACAACGACTATATCGGCCACATTGACCTCAATACAGGTTCGCTCAATCGTCACTGGGACTACAACAACATCGCCTACCCGCGATGGGACGACTGGTTCCTTGCAACCGGTCTTCTTGCTCTCGTCGAGCTCAGCCCGGCGCTGCAGAGAATCTTCTCGGCCAAGGTGCTCACCTACTTCGGCCGCCTTGGTTTCTCCATCGCCATGGTTTCTGGCACTGTGATGCTCAGCGTAGGCAGCCTGTTATACAGGCACCTCACCGAGAGCCTTGGCTGGACTAGCCCTGCGCAGCTCACTGCTGTGCTCTTCTTCACCATGGTCCCGCTCTCCATCCTGGCCTGTGATGTCTGGTCCAGGGTTGTCGATGATGCTTCGATGGCTTTCGCAAGGGGCGTCTTCCACTTCATGCGCACCTGAGAAATTCTTTCAATTGTACATGCTTACCACTCCAGATACCCGTGGTCCTCCTGTTGCTCCGCTAAGTGCGGGCAGCGGTGTCCATTTGTCCCGCTTTTTGGTCTAATCGAAGGTTCGCGGTCTTCCAAACGTTCCTTCTTTGTACGTCTGTGTTCTAAGGGCATTTTGACGACGAAGATGGATAGGACGCAATGAGGAACGTCATTGTCGAACTCACTTGACAAGAGTCGGTAGGGAGTGGGGTGACACAAGACGCTGTCGATTTCGTGAAGCGACGCAGACCCAGACAGGATTGGCTTCAAGCACCACGCGGTTGAGAATGAGGATTGGTCGTCGATGTGACAACTATGTGAATGAGGCAAGCTTAGTACAGAAGTTACAGGACGAGAAAGGAGGAGGAGCAGTCAGAGAAAAAGCTGTGCCCGGAAATGGATATAGAACCAAATCACGAGGCGTGAACAATCGACATGAATGCCGCTGACATTTAGACGATGATGGGGATCTAATTGGTTATCTCTATTTTCCTCTTCGACAAGGTCTACCCGGATGCGTTCAGAGCTGCCACTCCCTCTGGATAGCCTGAATCACCGCCTGCTCCACGTTGTCGACCAAGATCGTGGGCGTATAGTTGGGTGGCCCATTGTGATCCTTGTAGACACCAGTCCTGACCAAAGCCGACGACCAACCAAAGTCAACTGCGCCCTTGATGTCGCTCTCGGTGTTGTCTCCAACCATCCAGACGGATGGGCCAACGACTTTTGCTGCTTCGGCGGTGGCTGAGGTAGGCGAGGCATGGTTGATGAGATGTTGACGGAGGAGCTCGTTGGCATAGTCGTAGGTGATACGATGCGGCTTTCCAAAGACGGTGGATTGCATGTCGCGGCCGGTTGTGTGCTGCCCCAGGTAAACAGAAGGAAGGAAGAGGGGACATTTCGATGTTAATAGGAGGAGACGGAAGTGGGGTGGAGAGGCAAAGAGTACGTACCTTGTAGACGTTTTCGACGGCGAGTCTGAAAGCGCCCTGGCCAAATCTGACGACACTGTGGTCGTTGCCCCAGACTACGCATCGGGAAAAGAAGGTTGTGTCAGTGTCAATAAAAGGATGAGCTGATCTCGCGTCATGGCACGGAGCACTTACGCAAGTCCCCGTGTGAAAAGTATACGGGAATCTGCTTTTCCGGCAGCGGTTCTGTTGATGGAAGTTCTGTACCGAAAACGCCGTTGTGGGATCGAAGGATGTCGATCATGATCTGCAAGTCCCTGCCCCAATCTCGACTGTCATGAAAGACAAGAATAGCGGCGAACTGGATCCTGGAAAAGTCGTCCCTCTGTGCAAACGGAAACGAAGGCCGGTTTTGGATCTTGTCAGCTTCACATCGAAATGACGACTGATCGAAATGTTTCACGAGTGTGGATGGGACCTACTCGAATGTATGGTAATTGACCAGGGTCAACCGTCGAGAAGGGCCATGCAGCTGGCGCATGGGCATGCAGATCAAGGGTCGTGTAGACGTTCTGGAAGCCATAGCTCTGCATGACCTCCCTTGCTGCATTGGGTGGTTTCTCGGGACCACCAACCATGAGGATGGGATTGTTGCCATACAGCGGGACAAGAGATTTCATGACAGTATGTGCCTGGATGATTTGATCCTGTGTCACTGGCACCTCGAGTTCTCTGGCAAGATCCTTGGCGCGGGCCGATTCGTGTTTGCCTCCGCCATTGGTGATAAAGATGTAAGGAATCTTTTGTTTGCGTGGATTGTTTCCCTCCAGAATTTGCAATGCGCGCTTCGCTTCTGGAAGGACGTTCGGACCAGCTTTGAGAACGCCGTCAATGTCGAATGCAAATGCGATAGGCTTTTGGAGGTTGCTGGCATCGCCGAAGCGCGGTGTCGATGTGGACAGGAAGCGCAGTGGAATCGATGAGGTCGTGGTAGTGAGACGGCAGCGCGATACTATCGCTCTTGCGGATGATCTCAACATGATAGCACCGAAGCGGATGGTGATGGTGACGAAGAGCAAGAGAGGGGGACCCAAGAGCTGCTCGTGTAAGAAGAATTGGTGCTTCGCGTAGTCGGACCGAGCATCCGTGCGCAAGACTTTCTTGCTCGCGTGGGCTTTTCCCGGTCGGTTGTGCGAGAATTTGAAAGTGTTAAAGCGACGTTCCTCTTGCCAAGAACATGGTTTTTCATGAGCTCATGTTTGGCTCAGAAACAAGCCATCGCAACCTCGAGAGAAAGCATGCTTGTGAAATGAACGCACAGCGATCAATCGCGGAAGGCCAAACGACCGGCAAAGCATCCGAGACTCGACTCGTTGGACGCGTGTGGGAGCCTCCGGTTGTTCATCTAGGCCGGAAGCTCAGAGCCGCCCTCCTCCCCTTCCTCGATCCACTCCTCAACCAACCCTCTCGACTTTGACCCTTGCTTTCTGCTCCTGCTCAACATAAAAACATCGATCGTGCATGCTGGTGACTTCAGCATCACCGCTGCTGTCCCTACTCGCCTCTCCCTCTCGCCGTGCATCGCTGTGTTATCCATCCGCTTTCAAACAACCTTGCCCAAAACATCGTCAATATTGGGCTCTACTTCACACGAGCAGAACTACCAGGCAGACCAGCTTCGTGTGTGCTCCATTTCCTGTCATCATGTCTCAGGCCAGCTCCTCAGCAAAGTCGAACAAGCCGACCAAGGCTTCGAAGGGCGCCAAAGCCGTCCTCCATCCTAAGTCCACTCTTGCAGCTGTCAAGGCCAAGCACAGCAGTCAGAACAGCACCGAAGCCACCCCTACTTTTGAGACGCAAAAGCCCACCGAATCGGCTGCTTCTTCAATCAGGAAGACGCCTTCCAATGCAAGCATTGCGTCGAACACTGCCAAGCCGCTGCCGGCTGCACCATCTGACTCGGAAAGCCCAGCGGTTAACAGCGCTAGTCCGCCAGCATTTGCGCAACCTTCTCCATCTGTCCTTGCGCCGTCCACCAACAACGGTAATCCTAGCTTGAAAAAGCAGGCCATTGAACCGAAGACCTTGGAACAACAGACCCCGACCCCGACTCCAGCTGTACAGCCCTCCGTCGCTGCCTCGGTAGACGCTACCAACAGCACCGCGCCCATGTCTGCTGCAGCTCCGTATGCCATCGTTGATGGTCCCGCGACATCTGAAGCTGTGAATGGAGAAAAACCAACTCCCGCACCTCTTGCTCCGCAGGCTGCAACACTCGAGACTGCAGCCGCTGCTCCGTGCACGGCCGACTCTGAGGTCAATGAAGAGCCTGCAACTGCTTCGGATGTTAATGCCGTTGACTCGATGGTCGTCAATGCGAATGGTACCAAGGATCTTGAGATATTTGCTTCAGAAGCAGCTGCTGTGACTGCTAGCTCTGCGCCAGTTCCCGACCAGGAGCCCTTGGCCGAAGCTGCCGCTGCACCCACGCCCGTCACTCTCCCACTTGTGACTGAGACTGCCCAGCAGGACATCAAGATCGAACCCGCCACAGAGACCATGTCCTCACCTTCGCCGTCATCCGGTGCAGCTGCACTTGCTCAGGTGGCAGTATACACACCTCCCGAGCTGACGCGCCTGCAGCACAACACTTTTGTCTCCAGACCCAGCGACCCTTCCCGAGCTACCATCCGCAATTTGGATGCATCCGTACTGCCGGCTCCTCTGCGACCTATCGACCGACAGAGCGGGCTGGCGCGCTTGCCTGGCCACATTGTCATCTTTGGCTGGATGGATGCGCCCATTCGTCTCGTGGCCAAGTATGTACAGCCCTACACGGTGCTTTTCCCTGACGCTACCGTGCTGATCCAGCTCTCTGATGGCAAGAGCTACCTCGCTCGGGAGAACGTGAGGAGGGAGCAGCTGCAGCGTGTCATCGCCGAAATCACCTCTCCGTCATCAGCTGCAGAGGACCGTGCGTTCAAGGTGGCCCACACCAAGGATGTGGGCGATTCGACCGTCACGCTCATCGACCACAGCGAAGCTCGTTCTGCCTCTTCCGAAGATGGCAACGCTGAGGCTCCCCAGGCTGACGGATTCGTGATCCACAGCTTTTCGGATGGCGGAGCAGGCAACCTAGCCCTGTTCCTGGATGAGATGGCTCGTCGCAAAGGTCCATCGCCAAAAGTCCACTCGCTTATCATGGACTCGAGCCCAGGCAAGTCGAACCCCAAGACAGGATCGGTTGCGTTCACCATGCACCTCTCCAACCGCCCACGCTTGAGGGCGATTGTGCGATTTTTTGTCTACATCGGGCTGTACTTGCTCAAGATCTGGACCAAGGTGACGGGCCAGCCAGGGAGGGGAGAGCTCATGAGGAAGCGGCTGAACTCGTTGAAGACCTGGAGCTGGGTCACTGCCTCGCATTCTCCGAAGCCCCAGGCGGCGTCAGAAGAGAAGCAAGAGGGAGGAGAGTTCCCGCCAAGAATGTACATGTACACCAAAGCGGACCAGCTCATCCCTTGGCAGTTTGTTGAGGAGCACGCCAGCAACTTGGCCAATATTCGAGGTATTCAGCCAGGATTGGTGCAAATGGAGGAGGAGGGAGAGAGGGACAGGTTGCTCAGCGCAGCCAAAAGGGGTGGCGGGGAGGGAGAGAGGACATATGAGGTCGAGTTGAGGAGATGGGATCGACCGCCGCACTGCAGCATCGGGAGAGCCGATTTTGAGGGTTACTGGAGCGCAGTGATCGATTTCTACATGAATGTGCTCAAACGAAAATAGACGAGACGATAGAATGTACTCGCTAATGCCCTCAAGGTAATGGTCAACTGTTTGAAAACAGAGCCATGCTCAGTGTTGAGGCGGACCAAGCCTGCACACGAAGTCACACCAGCTTTGTGAGACAGCTTAGACAAGCCAATCTTACTAAATCTTGAGTGTAGTGGCGAGGTCGTTGCAGATCGTGAGTGCTGAACAAGTGAAGGTGAATGAGTTTGTCAAGTTGACGCATTAGATCTTGCCCGTGATGCTTCCCCCCACAGCATACCACTTTGCAGCGGCGACACATGCTGTGCCGGCAATTACCGTCGAGCCTGCATACGCCGCGGTGCCCCACCAGTCGGCATCCTGCACGTCGCCCAGGATCGCACCCGCAATAGGCAGACCGAACAAGCCGCCGATGGACATGAGGAAGAACATCATGCCGTTTCTCGTGCCCACTGTGCTCGTGCTGCCCAACTGAGAAGAGCAGGCGGGGATCAGCGAGACGTAGCAGCCCGAAGTGAAGCCATAGAGAATGGCAAAGACGAGAAGCCCACCGAGATTGGAGCAGAGCGGGAAGATAAAGATAAGGGTTCCCGAGACGGCGAGATGCGGAAGCACGGTGTTGATGCGACCGACTTTGTCCGCGACGAGGCCGGGGACAATACGGCCGAAAGAGGAGGCAGCGTTGAGGATGGACAAGTAATAGCCGTTGGCGGGGACGTTGTGTGTGGAAGACCAGACATCCATATATGAGAGCGGCATGTAGAGGCCAAACATGACCAACGAGGCTCCGATGGCGAAGAATGTATACGCCGGGTTGCGGAATGCGGAGAACTGGGTCCACTGAACTTGCTTCCATCCGCCCTTGGATTTGTCGTGGACGTCGATCGAGGGCGGGAGGCGCGTGGAGAGCGAGAACCAGGCAATGGTGACGGCGAAGAGGGCAAAGAAGCCAACGACACGCATGGTCCAGCCATAGCCAATGTGTGGGATCAACCTGCGCACCATGATAGGGAAAATGATGCCTCCTGTAGACGATCCTGATGCGACAATTCCCAGTGCCAAGCCACGGCGTCGGTTGAAATAGTGGGCTGGACAATTGATGGCAAGGTTAAACACGATGCCAAATCCGAGACCGAGACCGACACCTTGTGCGAGGAAGAGCTGATAGTAATCGGTACACAGGCTCACCATCATCTGGGAGAAGACGAGCAATACGCAACCCACAGTAAAGAGCGGGCGGAAGAAGCCAAGGTCGAAGAGTCTACCGGTCACGATGGCGGGCGCGAACATGAGGAAGTACTGAAACGCGCCGATCCACGCAATCTGGCTGGGCGACTTGTGCGAGAGGGTTGTTCGTTGGTAGTAGTCCTGGAAGATACCATAAGCGTTGAGGTAGCCAAAGGTGATAAAGGTGCACCACCAGCCGCCAAAGACGCAGAGCCATGCTTGAGAGCCACCTTCGGGGAAGTGGATTTTGGAGTCGTCGCCTTGGGCTTTGAGCACAGCTTGACCGAGTTCTTGCTCGGTCTTGAGCGACATGCCCGCTTGCGAGGTGGTGGCTTCCACATCGGTGTCGTGTTCGTGGTGCGACGGGGCGGGGAAAGGAGTTTTCTCGTTGTCAGCAGACGGCATATCGGTATTGATTTGGTCATGTAAGTCGATAGGTGTTTGTGCAGCCTTTTCCGAGGATAAGTCTGCAGACGACTCGTGACGGTGCTGCGTAGATGATGTTGATGCTGGAGATGAATGAGGCGGTTGACCTGCAAGGTCTGTATGGGATGGCGACGACATGACCGAGCTGCAAGGTTGGAATCAAGTTGCTTCAGGGTAGACCGACGGACAGGCGAGTTGGGTATATATACAAAAGTGCTTAGTCGACGAACAGGGTGAGAGCGTCTTCAGCGAAGTCGGCGGCCGGGGAGAAGTGCAGGGACTAGGATAAGCTTAGTTGCAAGTCCGACCTAATGTGGCTTGTGGAACGGCAAAGCGCAAGGAGAGATTGTGATGGCGGGTTGAGTCGCGAGACAGAAAGATTGATGAAGGGGATGAGGGCGCGATCAAGGTTGAGACGAGATTGTTGCACGGGGCAGTCGATGGTGGAAGCGCCAAAGGGGTTGTGAGCGATAGCGACGGTTGACACAATCCTCGACAGGAACAGGGGGCGCAAATGACATGTGCAGGTCGGAAAGGAACCAGTAAGGGAGAGTATAGGGTGGTGGTCGTGGCTTGAGCAGGCAACCGGGACAACAAGGTTCGGCAATGACGGCTGCTTTGACGTGAGCGAGGGTCGCCTGCGAAGCGCGAGGGATGTACTGGCGACAGGGGCTGGCACGGGCGTGTAGCTGAAGGAAGAAGATCCCATCGAGTGGGTCAATGCAGCAGAAAAATCCATCGGAGGTACTGTATGAACGGCTATCTAAACAATCATCTTGCGCCTGCCGTGTGGCGGCCTGTTAGCGCGTTAAGGATCGTCCAAAACTAGCACTTCGCATCAGCTTGTCATCAGGACTGACATTGAGCATGAAGCACCACGCCATGCACTTAATTATCTTGTTTGTACGTTGGCGAAAGTGTGCTGATTAGGAGAATGAGCACATAGTAGTGCTAGGGCTCGGAGAGTAAATGTGGGCTCCAGGGAGGCGGGAGAGCTCGCTTGCTTCACATCTGCGCATCTGCGGCATCTCCCAAGTCTAGTTGAGTTTGGGAGCCAACCGTCGCCGCTGTGCTATTAAAATGTTGTCCTTGTTCTATTGTGAGCTGCTCTGTACGACGTGGTTGGACGCTTGTTTAGCCGGCTAAACCCCCGAGCTACACTAATTTCTCCTCTTGCCAGCCAAGTGCTGCTCCGCAAACCCCGCTAAAACAGATACAGTAGTGTGCACTCGAAACCAGCAGATCAACCGGCAAAGGGAAAAACTTTGAATACGTCCGCTTCCAAAACATCTTTAGGCCGCATGCACTCTATCACGAGGTCACACCTTCTCGCCGCTCTTCAGGCCGGCCCTCCTCGTTCCGTGGCAATCCCGCGCTCCTTTTGGCGAGACATGTACTGTGCTGACCATCATCCCGTTCACCTGCACCCGCCGTCGCGGCGAAAAAGATGTAAAGTCGAACCGACAAACATATTGCAATGTTAGAGCTTTCCCTGCTCCCGTCCTCAATTTCGGGTCTTCATCTCCGAGTCCCGAGTCGGCGGCATAGGCGCCGAGAAGCTTTTGGATAGCATCCGCTTTGACTTAGCTAGACCCTTCTCTCACCTCCACTCTATCCTTCATCCATTCTGGCCGGCACACACACCATGTCGCGCCCGCCCGAGGTCGATCGCAACCAAGATGCCACCTGCTACATCGGCAACATCGACGACCGTGCTACAGACGCCATTGTCTGGGAGCTCATGATCCAGGCTGGCCCCCTCGTCAATCTCCACCTACCCAAGGATCGCATCACGCAGTCCCATCAAGGTTACGCCTTCGCCGAGTTCCAGACAGAACAGGATGCAGACTATGCTTGCAAAGTTATGAACGGTCTCAAGCTCTACGGCAAGCCCATTCGTGTCAACAAAGCCTCCAACGACCGCAAGCAGATCGATATCGGTGCCAATCTCTTTGTCGGCAGTCTCGACCCCGCTGTCGATGAGCGCTTGCTGTACGAGACCTTTTCCGCTTTCGGGGGTATCATAGGACTCCCTAAGGTGGCCAGGGATCCAGTCAGTGGAGAGCCGAAAGGGTTTGCCTTTGTCTCGTTCGACAGCTTCGAAGCTGCAGACGCTGCTATTGAGGCGCTCAACGGTCAATTCTTGCTCAACAAGAACATCACCGTCGACTATGCAATCAAGAAGGACAGCAAAAACGGTGAGAGACACGGTACAGCAGCCGAGAGGCTCCTCGCTGCTCAGGCAAGAAAGAACAATGCTCTGCCCTCCCAGCTGTTCCCGCAGCAACCGGGCCAACCGCAACGACCCATGGGTCCTCCATACGGACAGCCTCCCGCTGCTGCGCCCATGCCTACAAACGGCAGTCATCACCAACCACAAGCAAGCTGGAATGGATACGCACAACAGCAGCAATTTGCTTCAGCATCACAAGCCTATTCGCAGGGCGCTTCGCAACCACCACCCCATCCCGCAGAGTATTCTCAGAATCCACCTCCTATCCACATGAATCCGGGTGCGCCACCCGCTTATCCTCACTATCAGCAATGATACCTGCCCCTCTGTCCTCACTGAGCCGTGCTCATTTTAGCGTTTGTATTTGTATCACTTCAGCAAACATACCATGTCCGCCCAGTCATATTCTGGCGCCCTGTCAATCAGCATAGCTCGGGAGTCAATGCTTGCAATGCGGCGTTCATGGTGGTACCCGAGATTGATCTAGCTAGAAGCCGTGCTGTATTGGTGAGTGCATATACCGCGCTCGTGCTGCAAGACTTATCATCACTTGGTGACGATCCGACTGCTTGGAGATCCGAAAGGCTCAGTCATACACTGTTAACGGCAAAGAAAAGAGGTGTATGTTAGTGATTGTCTCTACTACCAGCTGAAGCGGCAGAACTGTGCCTCGAAGGCTGCTTTGGTCGGTACTCACCATGTACGATACCGAACCAGAACGTCCACCACAAAATAAAGCTGAACGCGTTCTCCGTCAATCCGTTGACCAAGAACCCAACTACGTCTTGAACGGAAAAGCTGCCGGATCTTGGGTCAATCGTCAATGTTGCTCCCGCTCCACCAACGGTCTTGACCTTGCTGTTCTTATGTGTTGTGCTAGTGCTCAAGGATGAAGTGAGGGGCTTGGATGGCGGAGAGGGCGAGATAAAGTATTTGCTTGGCGAGCTTTTGGCGTTGATGGCCAGCACCAGCGCGTTGGTCAAGAGAACAGAGACGATGTAGAAGCCGAACCCGAGCCAGTTGGTCAAGCCTAGCACACCGGCCACACCGCCGGCTACCGATAGCGCCGTCGATCGGACACTGTCGTATGAGGATCAAAGCGGTATGGGTAAGCATAGAATCGTCAGTCCTGAGCTCCTACTGACGTAGCTGAACTGGTGCAGTGTGTGTCACTCACTATTCCACCTGCTTGGCGTTGTGTGCAACGTTGTCAGGATAGTATGATTGTGCCCGAAGCTGCAGCTCTTGTTCCTGAATCAATGCTGCTGCCGACATCTTGTCCACCGTTCGTATGCTTGAATGTAGTGAGAGGATCTTAGTGAGTGTCGAAGGTGTTGCGATATCGAAAAGTCAAGGTCTAAAGCTTCTCAAAGCTCAACGCACAGACGCGCCGTCTTCTGACACTCCACGCACCAGCCCAACAGCTGACTCGCACGATAAAATTTGGCCCCTTCTCAATCGCGTGTCTCGAACCAACACCAAACCAGTCCCATCCTCCTCGCAGTCCGATCCTAACCTCACGGCTTTCATCGTCAGCTTCGACTCTCGCACGAGCCCGATAGACCAAGCTAGGTAAAGAGCGTAGATTGCGCAAGATCAAGCGCAGGTAGAGTGCCGGTGACAATGTTACAATTCGACCTCTAAGAGCCCACAATGCAGGAAGGGAGGGTTTCGAGGAGGAACCAGGTTGAAGCTACAGCCATTTCAGGCGAGCATAAGTCAACGTCTCCATCAGAGTCGGATGACCAAGCTTGATTTGGTACCGAAGCGAAGTTTACGCCGCCAGGCCGCTGATGCGACGGCTTGTTCGCCGGGCTTTTGCCAGGCTGGCACCTGACGTTGACGTGTCATCGCTAGACATCTTACTCGAGCTCGTGGCTGGGCTTGAATGTGTCTCGGAAGAGAGTGAAGACGATGGGTCCGCAGAAGATGCAGAGCTCTGCAGCACTTGATGAATCTCGTCGGTCAAGTTGATCAGCTCTTTGCCTGCCGATCCGTCATTGAGCATCGAGCTGAAGTCGATGCCAAGCCCCATTGGAGTCGAAGTCACCTCTTTGGCACGCGATGCCGTGGTCGACGAGATCGCTTTGGCCACTTTCGACGCAGCGATGGACGTAGCCGAAGGAACCGTCGATGCGCCATTTGCACCGGCGGCAGCCGCAGGCAACGTCGAAGACGAAGAGCGCACCGTGATTCTAGGCGTCGACGTCACCCCTGCCTTTTCGGTGGCGCGGCGTAAGCTTGGCATGGATCGGGCCGGCTGTGGTCTTGCACCACTCGCGCTCGTGCCTAGTGATGATCCGTTCAATCTTGGCGTGGACCCTTCTCTGGAGGAGGCTGAGCCTAAAGCGGTCGAGCCGGCTGTGCCCGGTCGTTGCGTCTTGCTGTGCTGCGTCGCCGTAGATGTGGTTTTCAGCGAGGTGCGCGTCGTAGTGGAGGAGAGCTGTGTGCCAGAGCTGCCCGTTGATGCTGCAGAAAGCGCCGGGCTCGACCGACCGCTGGACTCTGAGGCGAGGCTGCTGGTCGACAGCGTGGGTCGCAAAATCGGCGTGCCTGCAAAGCGCGGCGACTCTTTGGAAGCTGGCGTCGTCGAAGTAGGCAAACCCTTGGCGCCAACACGTGGTGTGACTTGGCCAGACGCTGCCTTGGTCTGATTCGTTAGTGCCGAATGCAAGCTGGCGCGTTGAGCTGATATCGAAGTGCCGGGGCGACCCACGCTGCCCGTGGCGCCACCCGAGCCTGCTGATTGGGTCAAGCCTGCACTGGCTGCCGTGATGCCCGAAAACGTTCGTGGTCTCTCTGCCACCCCGGCGCCGCTTGAGTTCGCACTAGCGGAGCGAGAGCCCACCAGAGCAGCGCCGGCGCTGGCTGGCCTCTGCTTCGGCCTCATGCCGGCCGCAAGGCCGCCGGACGCCAAGGGTGGACGGCCTTTGCCTAGTTCGGTGGAAGTGGATGCCGCAGAGCCGGGGCGGGTACGCTCGCTGACTTTCTTTGTATCAGGCGTGGTTTGCGCCGTAGCCATGGCCTTCGTAGATTCTGTGGACGCAGCAGTAGCAGTACTCAAGTGCGAAGTTAGACTGGCGTTGCTGCACGTGTTTTGGGCAGATTGTGCTCCCGCGTCGCTGCTCGTACCGGTGTCAGCACTTGGTATAGCATCCGTTTGCAATGTCTGTTCAACAGACGACTGGCGCGAGCGAGAGGGAAGTGTGGTAGTCTTGCGCCGCAGCGAAGGACGTTTGCTGGTGGTGTCATTGCTTGTTGCACTCGACGAGTAGGATGCCATGCTATCCGTGGAAGAGGATGCGCTCATTTGGGATGCGGATCGCGAGGGCCACATGGAAGGCTGTGGAGCTCTAGGGGTGTCGACTTGTTGAACCTCGTCGGCTGTGCATAGTTCGGCCATGGCGGCCTCCAGCTCGGCGAGCTCGCCCAAGTCGGCGTTGCTCGTGACACGGGAGTCGTCATCAGACGTGTCGGTGATGCCATCCGTACTCCAAAAGGATCGCGTGTTGGAGTTATTGTTCTGTTCGGCAAGCTGATTTGCGTGCTGACGGATCTCGAAGAGGTCAGCCATGCGCGCACCACCGTCGTCGTCACCTCTGGAATCAGCGCCACCGGCACGACTGGGACTGCCCTTGGAGCGCATGTTGGAGGTTCGCTCTGCTGGAGATTGGCGCAAGGCAGCTGCTTCGTGTAGTTTGCGAATGTCGCTCAAGTTGCCAGTGCTGCCAACCATGCCGCGGACAGAGGAAGGGGTGGTGCCATTTGATCGATGTGGGGCGGGAGCTGGTACCAAGTCGCTCGGATCTGGTTTGCGCATCTTGGTGTTGAGCTTTGGCAGGGCGTAGTTGATGCTCTTTCGGACTCTACGGGTGCGACCGGTTTGTGGCTCTACATCAGCATCTGCGGTTGTGGCTGCAGACGGCGTCGCTTCGATCGGGGCACTGAAGAGCCTCGCGGGCGTTGCGATGAGATCATGAGGTTCGTGGTTGGGAACCTTGCGCTTGCGAACAGCTGGCGTATGTGCCTCAGACGACGCAGCTTGGGCCGAGGTGCTGGTATCGGCAGTGTGGGCCATCGACGCAGAGTCGGTCGGGTTGTTACGCGCTTTGCGTGGCGTTGCGTCCGCTAGCCGAGCGGTCCCGTCCAGGTGGACTCCCTTGTGTTCATACAGTAACGAAGAGGAGGTGAAGCCCGCATTCGTGATATCGATAAGGGGGTTGGGAGGATTGTGGTGAGAACTTGAGCGGACAAGAGGAGCCTGGTTTCCACCTCTGTAGACCAAGACACCATCCATGGCTTCGGAGTTCGTTTCGGACGGCAAGTACACGTCTGAACTTGGATGCGGGGACGAAGTTGCCGAGTTATGCTCCGGAGATTGGCTACCCGATTGACTATCCGCGTAGCCAGGCTGTGAGTGATAGCCGCTCTGTCTGCGACTGGATTTGCGACCTGACCTCCGCAAAGATTGTCGGTTTGCGCTTTGATTAAGATTGTGCTCATCCGTGGCGGCGGAATCGATGTCGGACAGTATTGTTGAAGAGAAGGGAGGAGCGGCGACGTCCGGTAGCGACCAGTGATGAGAACTTGATCGTGAAGTAGCGGCGGCGATGGCATCTTCGAGCCCCATGGGAAGCTCAGGACTGCCCATGGGAGAAGGCGCGCCATCCATGTCCAGCGAAGACACTGCATCCGCCTGTCCATAAAAGAAAAGGGAATTGCCAGGTCCTTTGGAGTGAGCGTCTCGCAACGCTTGGAACTGCTGTTGCCAATCGTCGTGATATGGCTCAGACGCCGGAACAAACCTTGATCGGGCATCTGAAGATAGATGTGAGTGCTCGGTGACATCTTGCGGTTTGGGCTCCTCTTGAAGACACTTAATGTGCGCCTCGGGAGCTGTGGCTACGGGCCGGACAACGGCAGCTGCGTTGGGATTAGGCTCCACCTTCACTCGATTTGAAGGGGGAAGCTGTACGGCACCAGCAGGAAAGGGTGGCACGAAGTCCGATTGCGAATCGCCTACGCCGAGCGTGAGACCTCTGCCAATTGCTTCCCAGCCCGCGTGGATGCAGCCGATGGCATGGCGTAGATGACTGACTTGTGCTGCGAGTCCATTGGTGGCCAGTTCCTTTTGCACCTTCTCGGCTTCAAGAACCTGGACGCGGTTTTCAAGCTCTCGGATGCGGAGCTGAGCCACTGCATTGGCTTTGATGATCTCGCGATTCTGGGTGATGTGCTTGCGTTTGAAGAGCTCGAAATTCTCGAGGATGGATTCCATGTTTGGCATGAATAGAGTTCCTGAACGGCTGGAATCAATGGCGTGTGATGCGCCATTCTGGGCAACGGGGGTTGGTAGGCTGGCACTGAGCCTGACCTCACGCCGGGTAGCAGGTGGCATGTCGACTTTGTGCTCGGGTGACGGATCTGCCGGCTCAGGTCAGAACTTGCAGCCTGCTCAGCTCTGCTGAGCCGTAGCAGAATGCCCGGTCGCCTAGGACGAATTATGTCGATGGTGGAACGCTAAGTGTGATGAGCGAACCAGTATGTCAATCAGATACAATTCACCATGATCGTCGGGCGGCTGACCAACGATGTTGATTTCGGTGCCGGCAGTGGCGCTATTATGTTGACCACGGGTGGGCTGCGCAGGGAATAAAAGGGCCTCTGAGCCTGTATCGAAGATGAAAGTTGAGGAATGGTGGCAGTCGGTCGCTGCTACAGGGTGAAAGCAAGGTCTATGCTCCAGAGTGGACGTGAGCGTTACGTATTTGACAAATGTGTACACGGAAAGGCGGCGATCGACGCGGTTTGGATGATGGGTTGTGCGCAATACAGTGTTGATGAGGAGAGGGAAGGATGTATGCAGTTGGAATGATGATGTAGCTAGATTGATCACGAGTGAGGACGCGAGCTGAGAGAGAAAACGAAAGTCAAAGGTGTTGGTTTCGTCAAATTGAATGCAACACCTGAGACCTGCACCGCGTTCCAAAGTCACACAGTCACAGTCACAGTCACAGTCAGTCACAGTCACACGCACATCCCTTGCCCGCTTGCACTTTTAAGCCAGTATTGTGCAGCCGGCGCTCAGGACAAGCACGAACAGAAGGCCAAGAAGAGAAGCGTTGCCTCTCGTCTGGCGCACAGTGTTTCGCAGCTGCCGAGCTATTCCTGCTTGCCATCCGCTGTATCACACTGTCGTTGTCACACCATGGTCCAGTGTAAGATCACGAGCTGATTGCGCTCGTCCTTCTTTTTCTCTTTTGATACGCTGCGTTCGACTCGCATCAAGCGAAAGGCTGCTGGTTGGATGTCCCGTTTGTGATGGTCAGCACGCAGAACGATCCTTCACATGCTTCCGTTCATATCATTTCAAAAGAAGGTCGGTTCGCCTCTCTAGCTTGTCGACAGACCCACTGAAGAGCCAGAGGTGAGGATGAAGCGAGTTTCGGGCGAGCAGGTTTGTCAAACTGCATCCAAGTTGAGCCACGGGTGAAACTTTCGGCACATCAGCGTCGATGCATCGCTTCTTTGATATCACAACTTTTCTTTCGCGAGTGCCTCCTTTCATGCAGCGTCCCCATCGCCAGTGCATTCTTCGCTGCCCCCCTCATCGAAGAAAGTCAAGTTGATGGCATCCGCGGTTTCTGGAAGACAGTGAGAAGATAATGAAATTTTTAGTGCGCATTGACGGTCTGAGCGTTTTTTTTTTTTTTTTTTTTTTTGTTTGTTCCGAGTGTGCAAAGCTCTCTTAGCGACGCAGCGTCGCAGAAGACTGTGACGTTCTCCGCAGCGGACCGGCGCAACGATTCCCTTCACGCTGAACGGGAACATAAGGAAAGCCGCGTTCCGCGCAATTTACGTCACGTGCCATGCATGAACTGTGGGAGTGAGAGAGACGCCTTCATGAACGCGACGTGCCGACTTAGGAATTGGACGCGCCTCAGGTTTTCGGCCCCTCCGTTCAGCTGCGTGGAAGCGATCGCAATCACAGTGACATCTTGGAGGCAAGTGTGGAGCAAGCGAGTGGAGATGCAGGCTCATGCTTGAGCTTGATCTTGATCTTGAACCTTGACTGTCACTTTTGCTCGATCGTTCGCTCGCTACGCCTGACTGTCTGCCGCTGCGCATCGGACATTCGCGTTTATCGACGCTCATGCAATCGGCCACCGCCCCTTCGGATTCTCCGAGTGCAGGCTCAGTCCATCGGTCAAGTTGTGGAAAACTCAGAGCAGACTTGCTTCAACCGACGAGCTCATTTCAATAACGACCACTCTCTCCGCTCCCTGAGCAACTTGCTGGATCCTACTTGGCATTCTCTCTCTGGCGCTGTTCGATCACCTGTTTCAGTCCTTGCGCGTCTCAACACTGGATCCTCACGGTGCTTCACTCAACCGGTTGCTTCGCCAATCGCAGCCTTGCTAGCGTTTGGCCTGGTCACACTATCTCCGTTCGGCCTTCCTCAAACTAGCCTAGCGTTCCCGTCTCGCTCACCATCCGAGCTTGTTTTTTTAGCAACCATTGGATCGCAGCAGCCCGATGCTAGCCCAGCAAGCTGTATAGCTCTCTGTCGCTGAGGCTTACATCCACTACGTCCAGCAAAGCTCTTTGGCTGATACTCTCCAACATGGACCCGTCTACTGAAGCCGCCGAGTCTCCTGAGCGGGCTGTACAGCCGCCAATCGCCGACGCATCTGCAGTAGCATCGACTTCTCGTCTTGATCAGCCAGAATCATCTCCCCGGAGGCCTACCATTGAGCTTCTCAGCCATGACAGCAGCCATGCAAGCTCGTCAGCATCTCTTCTCCCAGCGAGAACAAACGGCGAGAAATCACCTACCGGTACCGACGCTAACGGCGACTCCTCAGCTGTCAAGGCCACGCTTCCCTCCTCACCTTCTAAAGTCAAGGTCTTTCTCAAAAGCTCATCTCCAGATGTACCACTCCACGTCTTCCTGCCGCGCGAGCTCTCCCATACGTTGACAAGGAAGCTTCAAATCACCATTCGCGCTCACGGCGGTGTCATGGAATCTCGCTTCGGCAAAGCTGACCTGATCGTCGTTGACCCTCAGTTGGCAAGCGTCTCAAGGAAATTACTCCGAGATGCAGATCAAATGGGTCAGCCCATTCCCGTTGTCACGTTCGACTACATCCAGGACAGTGCTGCCCGAGGCGAGAAGATTGACGTACAAGATCCAAAGTACAAGTATCAACCAACCCCAGCGTCCAACGGCGTACCAGCAATCCGAGCTCTGAACGGTCGCAATGCGTTCACCGAGAGCGATCGCCAAGCCATCGTTGCATACTTTATCGACAAGCCAGAATCTTCGTGGAGCCTCAATGCAGCCGCAAAAGAGCTAGCAGGCAGCATCCCAACTCATACCAAAACCAGCTTTCAAACCTACTTGCAAGACAACTTTGAGAAAGGCTGGAGTCTCAAACAAAAAGTCCTGCAAGCGCGCCGCGCTGCACTCGAGGCCGAGCCATCTGAGCTTCAGGCGCGCATCCTCAGATCGCAGTACACCGCTTCACCAAGCCTGGTAGAGCAGTCCGCCCCATCCGATGGCTGGCCTCGCACCTCTCCCGCGCCATCAAGCTACGACGCCAGAGATCAGCCCACAGCAAACAACGCCCGAACAGAAGCTGCCGAAAAGGAAGCAGAGGAAGCGGATCCAGCAGAGGATGACGAGCAAGATTTGCAGGTACGGCACCCGAATCCGGGCGGGGCCATCGAGAATGTGGAAAGAAGCCCGACCAAAGCAAGCAAGCCAGTGAACACATATGCTTCCTCCGAGGTGTCATATCGTCGCACGAGTCCACCGCCCTCAGACTCAAATCGTTCTTCCATCGAACTCCCTCCAAGACAGCAGGTCACGGTCCCAGCATCGCCATCGGTAGTAGAGGAGTCCGACCCGGAAGAGTTTTCTCCGAGGATTATGAGCGAACTACAGCGCGGAGAGTCTTCCCGTCCCAAAACATCGCAAAAGACTAAGCCAGCTGGTCGCCGAGCAGATCGTTCCAACGATTCCTCTAACGAGTCCGAGATCGACCATCCCGACCCAGATAGCGACGAGGATTTGCTGACTACAGGCGTTGCTGAGGACGCAACGGAAGGGGACCAAAACGGGGCAGATGACTTTGACGACCCCGAGTGGCATGGTACACGATCAGCTGACAAGAAATTGCGGGAGAAGGACACCAACCGCATCAAAGAAGTGCGAGTCAAGTTTACGCAAGAGGAAAAAGATGACCTGGTGCTCAAGCTAGTTGATTACGTCCTCCAGCACGGCCTTGTATCCAACGCTTCAACACAAGACGCCATCCTGGCAAAGCCGGAAGATGCCTTCTGGGAGCGCGTTGCCAATGACAACCCAGCGCACTCAGCCATGTCATGGAGAAGTCATTACCTCAAGAACCGTCCTACATACAAGCAGATCATCAAATATAAGGTTGCTGAGCTTGAAGACGATGGTGATGAGGACGAGGACAGTAACGACGACGAAAGTCAAGTGGGCGAAGGCGCCGAGGATGCTCAAGATCAAGATAAGGGCAAGCACAGTCACATTCACAGTGCAAGCCAGCTTCCTGACGAGCACGCAAAGGCTGCGAAACCATCGGATCAAACGGCACAAGGGCAGATCCGGGTGCAGAGCCGGGACGGGCAGACTGACACAACTTTAGCAAACTTGCGTCGCTCCGATGACGCGAGCCTCCCTTCCGACGGTGTCGTGGTCTTGATCCCGTCTCAGCCTGCTGAAAGTGACCAATTTCGAAGCCGACCGAGGACACAGTCCCGAGCAACAGAACAATGGACACAAGCGCCGAGCCCGCCTCCGATGGAAGAAGAATCTGAGGAGGAAGATTCGCTGCAAATTGAGGCCCAGGTCGATCCTATAGATCATGTACTGGAGCAGGCACGCCCTGACAGCGAATATGCACCCGCATCTTCCGAAGAGGATACTGTCGGCCCGGCGAAGGATCTGGACGTCGGCGAAACTGGCAATGATGTTGACGGTTCAGACTCTTCCGAGCAGATGGGAGACGATGTACGAGTTGTTGTCGCAAAAGCAAGAGCCTCCTCCCAGTCAGCGCCTCGAGCGACCTCAACGCCCTGGCGTCCAGTACAACAACGGCAAAGCCCTGTTGTGGATGCCGGCACACCTGTGCTCGCTCAACACCGTGATGCGCCCTTTTATGATTTCACTATCGACAGCGATGAGGAGCAGCGTATACTCCGCAAAACCCGATCGCGTCCCTCCTTGCCCAACCTGCGATCCAGACAGCAAGAGACCCCTGCGACATCGCATCGATCTCCCATCACCACGGAACGTGTTCTGGGTCACTTTGCCACTCCTTCGCGCAACCAACAAAAGACACGCCGTAGGGAAGACGAGCGGATCCAACGAACTCGAGAATGGGCACGAAGCGTTTCTGCCTCACCTCCCTCAGCCCCGCCGGATCTGCTCCAAGGCATTGAGCCCATCGTGGCGACCGAGTCGTCGCGCCCTCGAGCTAGCCGCATTGATCGCAGACCCTTACTCGGTGATGTCCGCCCAACCGAGATGTATCCGACGCGGCTTCAGTCGGGCTTCGCTCAGAAGTCGCGACATGTCTCTGGCAGACGCGGCTCAGCTGCCCTGCCAACGACAAGTTCGATCGCAGCACGGACTCGACCAGAACAAGTAGGTGCGGCACAGAAACAGGCACGACGTCCTTCACGATCAGGTGAAGAGGCCGCACGCTTGCAATACCGCTCAGAGGTGGAGCGCTTCTGCAGCGACTATGGCCTAGACAAGGAACAGCTGCGCGAGCTGCTCCTCGGGCGTTTCCAAGCCAACGTCAAAGACGCTCGAAACCACATCGAAAGCTGGCTACTCAATATGGAAGGCACTTACGGTGTCGAGAGACACGTAGCGTTCGAGTACGTCAAGACGTCACACGGAGACTTTGAGCAAGCCGAGACTTTCTTGAAGTTGGCTGCGCTGACGCGGTCCAGCAGTGTTCAGAACCGGCTCGGTGGCGCTTCGTCTCGCAGCGCGTCTCACTCTTTCAGCCCGGTGAAGCGTAGCGCGAGAAGTGATGAACGTAGCTTCGATCGTATAGAGCGTGATAGTGGTCGGGGCGATTCTTCTAAGAGGTATCGCCGCTAAGTCACCCGAATCTGTCTTATAGCTGGCTGAGCTCTCATTCCAGAATGCCGCGCCTCCAGTGGTGCCTTGTTTGTTCGAAATCTGTCGTGGATCTTCTCGACAACGCCTTGATCTATGCGACGCTTGATTCTCTCGACAACTCAATCTTGTGACCGCGACTTGAGCATGCCTTCATGAGGACAGAAAGCATCATAACTACAGTATTTGGCCTGTTGCGATTGACGGCAAATGGATCGCGATCGGGCCAAAAATTGGGCTAATTCCCGATCGCGCCAAAGAGTGGAGGCGAGGCTGGAAATTTCTCTCAGCAGGAAGAATCAACCCCAAAATATACATCTTCGGTAGTTCGTTCAGGATTACCGTCTTCGACATCCTTTACCTCCTTTCCTTACAGTCCTTTTCCCGACACAAGATGTCAGCCAAAGTCTCAGGAGCAGCAGGACAAGCCTCTCCGAGCGCCGATGCGCTTCCACCGTTTGTCATCCACACCAGCAGCCACCGACCTTCCACGTCGAAAAACAATGTCCCATCGCAACGTCGATTGAAGGGGTCCAACACACCATCACGACTCGTTCACTACTCGGGAGAGGTGCATCCAGCATCTTCCTCTTCCAAGCTCTCGCGTTATGCTCCGACATTCACCAAGGATGACATGAACATAGACCAAGATGATATGGAGGCAGGCGATGACGAAGACGAAAATGTCAAGATCGCCGTTGCAGGTACTAGCATTGCTTCCTCGCATGTCTTTATGAAGGGTCACGGTACGTTCTTGTCCACCCACTCGGACGAGATCCTCTCATCCATGTGCGGTACAGTGGAGCGCGTGAACAAGTTAATATCCGTGCGTCCCGCTCGGTCCAGATATGCTGCCGAAGTGGGCGACCTTGTCATCGGTCGTGTCACCGAAGTGGGACCAAAACGTTGGAAGGTCGACATCAACGCCAAGACCGACTCGGCGCTTCAACTCTCGTCGATCAACCTTCCCGGCGGTATTCAGCGGAGGAAGGTGGAGAGTGATGAGTTGCAGATGCGCAACTTCTTCCAGGAGAACGATCTGTTGGTGGCGGAAGTACAAATGATGTTCCAGGACAACTCGTCGGCGTTGCATACACGTTCGTTGCGGTACGGAAAGCTCAAGAACGGTGTCCTTGTCACAGCATCCCCAAACTTGATCCAACGACTCAAATCCCACTTCGTACATCTCAAAGACGACGACCTCTCGCTCGACGTGGATCTGATCATCGGACTCAACGGCTACATCTGGATAGCCAAGCACTTCCCCTACAACCAGCCCTCCAACTCCTCCAACGGCCCTGCAGCCAACTCGGAACAGCAAAGAGGTCTAGCCGGTTTCGGTGTGGGTATGGACATTGACGCGACCTACTCGGACCAAAACGACGCTGATCTGTCGGTGGAGCTGCGACGCCAGATTCAGCGCGTGGCCAAGTGCATTCACGTTCTTGACGCCTACCACCACCCCATCTCGGACGTGACCATTCACTCGCTTGTTTCAATCTCGGTCGCATACGTCGGACATTTCCTCCAGCAGCAGGAGCCTCAGGACTGGCATCGGGATGCAAACCTGACCACGCTCATGATGGAGCAACTGCGATCTGGGTCCAGCTTGGCGGAGTGAACAGTCACAACCGTCTGTTCGCGCACGGGCTCGATGTAGGATCCATAATCACAGCGTTGTAGGTGTAATTTTACAGAATTCTATTGCGATTTGAAGTCTAATGCGTCAGTCTACAGGCATCTAAATCAGTGCCAGTGAACAATGAGTGAAGGCGCTTGGTGTTCCGGATGTTCAGAAGGAGGGGTCGACGCCTGCAGAGGCGCACAGCTCTTTGTAGTCTGCCGACTGTTTGCAGAGGCTCTTGAAGTAGGCGCCATCGTCTGTGTCGGGTTTGGCGAGCAGTCTGAAGGAAGAAGTGCAGAAAGGAGAAGGGTGAGTGATTGACTTCAAGATGGTAGGGGTCGAGATGAGCATGGACTCACTCTTTTGGACTGCCACACTCTACAAGCTTGCCGTCTTGCATGACGATGACCCGATCATAGTCGATGACGCTCTTGAGACGATGCGCGATACAAATCACGATCGAATCTTTCAATGCTGTGCGGATGACGCGCTGCACCATCGCATCAGTCTCCATATCCGTTGACGATGTGGCTTCGTCCAAGATGAGGATGCGTGTTGAGCGAAGCAGCCTGTTGTTCAGGGAGCGTCGTGTGTGTAAATGTATAAAGATGCAAGAGGTCAGGAGCACATTTAGGAAGAGAGCCAAGGAACAAAACAGAATGAAGGAGGACTTACGATCGAGCTAAGGAGAGAAGCTGCGCTTGACCGGCAGAGAAGTTGGCGCCCGCCAAGGAAACGGGTGAGTCGAGCGACAAGCGCATGTTGGGTCGTCGATCATTGCCATCCTTTGCGCGATGCACACCAGCGGCGAGATCAGCGCTGGTATCCGACACGTCAATGAGAAGGCCTTCATCACTACACGTGCTCAGAGGAGCCGCAAGCCCCACCTTGCTGAGAGCATCGAGCACCTCGGCATCGTGATGTTCGTTGAAGGGATCCAGATTATCGCGAACGGTGCCGGAGAAGAGCACAGGGTCCTGCATAACGATGCTTAGCCGGCTGCGTAGCTGCTGCAATGGGACCGTCTTGATGTCGATATCGTCGATGAGAATGCGACCACCGCTGAGCTCGACAGCACGGAAGAGGCTGGATGCGAGACTACTCTTGCCACTGCCGGTGCGTCCGATGATGCCGACCTTCTCGCCGGGTTTGACATCGAAGCTGACGCCCTTCAAGACATTGGGCAGGTCTTCAGCGTATCGCAAGCTCACATTGTCAAAGACGATGCGGCCACTGGCCGATGGCCAGCCTGCTGGAACCTGGCTTGTCGAGTAGCGTGCGATGATCTGTTGACTTTCTTCTCGCGGCATCTGCTGATACTCGCTTACACGCTCGAGTGAATTGAAGCTGTTGGCCAAATTCTTAAAGTCGTTGACGAGATAGTAGGCGAGCTGACATAGTAGCTGCGCCGAAGACAGTGCCAGACCGGCTGATCCTGGCGACACTGCGCCCGATAAAGCGAGCAAAGTGACGACAAAGACCGAAACGCCACCCAGGATCTGCGATCGGAAGCTGAGCCACACTTCCATCGTACAAACAGCCCACCACAGGGCCTGATACAAGTCGACAGCATCAAGCATGGAATCCAGCAATCTTGGCTCGGCGCCAAATGCTCGGATAGTAACAATGCCAGAAAGAGCCTGCTGGAAGTGTTCGTAGACGGGAGATGTCGATGTCGCTTCAATCCTTTGCATGTCGCGGGTGCAGGCGAGGAAGCCGCCTACGAGCCACGGCCCCAATAAGACAAGGAGCGCTGAGGGTAGGAGGAAGGCTGGCACAATGACGATGCAGATCAGGAAGTAGGCGGCCATGGAGAAGGCGTTGTTCCCGAGGTTCATGATGGACTGTGGTAAAATGTTATCGATGCAATCCATGTCGGTACCGAAACGGTTCATGATGCGACCAGCAGGCGTGATGTCAAACCAGCGAAGCGGCGCGCGGATGACGTTGGCGAGCAGGGTCGCAAACAGATTCTGGGAAGCGCGGATGGATGCGACGTAGAAGCATACAGCCCTGGAGCTGTTGAAGACGATCATTGCAAAGCCACTGAGTCCATAAATGGTCAGGTAGAAGCCAGCGTGCCCGTCCGCGGGAGGGAAGTCGAACGGCAAACGAGAGGGCAGCGCTGTCAAGGCTAATACTGCTGATCTGAGCCCGTGATTCTTGTACGCTTCGCCCCAGACCTTAAGCCAGTATTGGCCGAACGACTCCGAAAGACGGAGCAGCAACAGTAGCACCACCAGAAGAGCCCATATCTTGAGGGAGGATGCTTGCAGGTACGTGCGGTAAAAGACCCAGCTTACTGCTCCTTCCTTGCGCTTTTCTTCTTGATGCAGAGGACGAGGCGTGCGTGCTCCTGAAGCAGATTCGACGAGGGGTTTGGATGTTGTCCCCTTCGCAGATGCGTCGCCACAAGAACTTGTACGCTCAAGCGTCGACGAGCCCACCTTCGCGGATCTCTGCGCCGCAGAAATATTCGAGGCTGAACTGTCGTGTTCGACCTTCTGGACATGTGACCGAGGAACAACACCCTGTGCTTGCAGATCAAGTGGAGCACCTTGGTGAACAATCCTGCCATGGCGCATGCTGACCACGAATGCTGCGCTGTCGACGAGCAGGTGGACATGATGGGTGACGAGGACGATCCTCCGGCCTTGGGCGATGGGGCCAAGCAGAGCGTGCTTGACGAGGTGGTTCTGCACGCGAGTGTCTACTGCGGAAAGGACGTCGTCCAGAAGCACAGTATCCGCACGCGCGTACAAGGCACGTGCGAGCGCTATACGCGCTTTTTGTCCCCCGGACACAGTGTGTGAGCCTATCCTTGTGAGGTCACCGTCGTCCATGAAATCGAGGTCATCTTGGAGAGCACAAGCATGGATGCACATCTCGTACCTAGCTTTGTCAAATGGTGTGCCGAAGAGAATGTTCTCTCGAACCGACTTGCCAGCTTCGAGCCAGGGCAGTTGACTAGCAAAACTGAACCGACTGTTTCCGTGACGATCGAACTTGTTGCGTACGACGACGCCTTTCTTGGACTCCAGCATTTCGCCAAGAAGGGCCGCTAGCAAACTGCTCTTGCCGGAGCCAGTGGACCCAATCACCAGCGTCAGCTTGTGAGCGGGGAAGTTAACATTAATATCACGAAGACTGAAGCTCGTGTGTTCTGCATCTTTTAAACGAGCTTCATGGGCTATAGTCTCTTCTGAACTGGAAGCGGATCGCATCGTCGTGTGTTTGCCATGCCAGCGAAAGTCGCATCCCTTTATCGCAAGCTCGTCATCTCCGAGATCAGCTGCGCCTTGATGCGCTTGCTGTAAGGCATCATCATCCTCATCCTCATCCTTGTAAGTGTTGGAAGGGAGCGTGTTTGCGCTCTGCCTGGAGAGTCGGCTGACGGCTTCATCCACTTCCTGCTCATTGAGAAAGCACTCCAGTCGCTGAATGCTGACCATGGCAATGAGACCACCCATCAAGAAGCCTGGGATGGCGTTGAGCGGAGGTCGGATCATGGTGAAGAGCGCTAACGCGGTAAAAGCGATGGACACGGTGAGCTCCTCTTTGGCGATCTTGACGTAGAAGAAGAAGCTGACCAGAGTGACGAGAACTGGGATGGCGGTCCACAGGAGCTCGAAGAGGAAGGTCATGACGCGAGACCAGACGAGCTTGCGAATCTCTTTACGACGAGCTAAGGCCACACGGTCCTCCCATTGAAGCTCGACACCCTGGATCTTGACGAACCGCATTGCATCGATGAGCTCGGTCATGAGACTCATGCGCTCATCACGAGCGGAGCTGTATTCTCGCTGCTTCTTGACAGCGATCTCGCCCCACACATAGTTGACGGGGATGGCGGCCACGAGGATACCAAAGCCGACCAGCGCACTCCAGCCCATGAGCTTGTAGAGAAAGATCGCGGCAATGGTGACCTCGAGAGGGGCCCCATAGAGCTGATGGAGATCGCAGCCCATGCGCAAGAGGATGTTGAGATCGGACGCCATCATGTTGACGATCCTGCCGACGTCAGCACCCTGCTCTTCTTCTTGCTGCTTGAGCTTTTGCGCTTGCTTCTTTCCGCGCTGCGCTATCTGATGTCTGACGCTTGTCCTGAGTGAGTCGAACGAGAGCTTTTTGAGGCTGCTGACTTTGAGCGCATCTGTCCAGGAGCGTTTTCGAGGTAGGTCAGTGGGACTGACAGCATCATGGGCTACATCGTGGCTCGTGGGGCTGGGCAGGCGTAGATGCTGACTCGCCTCTGCAGGGCTGTCCGGCCGTGCCACGTCGGATCCATCTTCGGAGGCGCACGGAGCAGGAGACGATGGATCGGATGTTGCATCGCCGCCCGCCAACTCAACGTTCGGAGAAAGCTGTTGCTCAAGATCAGAAGCAGGCGCCCTGGTCTGACCACTGAGATCGCGTCGTTTGAGTGCTTTCTCAAAGAGGGAGATGAGGAGGGTGGACCTGAGGCGGAGACCAACTTGGCGTGCGTGATGGTAGTTTTGCAACTCTGTAAGGAAGCGCACCACAGTTATACAGAGACCTATGAAAGCGTAGATAAAAGCTTTTTGGCGCGGCGACCATACCACGTTGTGCGTTGAGGTGAGGTCGGCACTCTTACCATCGTAACTTGCGGCAACTTGAATCTGGTCCAAGATGCTTTTGAGGATGTAGGTGCCCAGATAGGCAAAGCTGACGCTGATGAGTTTGAAGCAGGCGTCAAGGAGGATGTCATTGGCGTTGGCGCGGAGGATGCGCGAAAGAAGAGGCGGCTTGTTGCTTGCTGCAGCAGGGATATGCTCGAGTGCTTTGAATTTGCGGAAAAGGAGGCGGGTATCATTGATAGAGCGGAGACGCCAAACATCGGTGGGATTGAGAGGCCGGCGAAGTGCGAGCGATTGGATGGGAGCCATCCAGGCATAAGAGAGATTCTCGTAGAGGCTGCAATAGTCTTCTGGTGAAGTCGGGCAAAGACGGTAGGCGCTAGCCATGTCGTGAGCTGGCGATGAGTTGTAGTTGGTAGCATCTGTGTGGTGGCGGAGGCGCTCGTCGAGATCGACGACGGCCTCGTAGCCACCTTGTGTGACTGGCATGCGTAGACAGAGGGAGGCAGCATAGACGCAAATGGCTGCATTGGTCGCGCTGAGGAGTAAACTAGACAGTGTTGAGACACTCGAGTCGGCGGTGCTGGAATGAGGGTCGAGCAAGGGGGCAAAGGCAAGGAGGTCGACGAAGGCACCAATGTTGAGGGTGAGCAGCAAGGCGACAAGGTCGAAAGTTGGAGTCTGGGGTGGCTGGAGCAGTAGACGGAAGAAGATGACGATCCATCCGCAGGCTTGCGAGAGGGATGAGACGAGCTGTGCGTCATTGATGTATACAAGTATCCAGCCAGTTGCAACGGTAGATGCGGCTGCCTGGGAGAGGCTGACGACGAGAAGCCTGTTGATCCGTTTTCGTTGTCTCTGATAGCCTTCGCTGCCGAAACGAGGCGTGTTTGGATCTGCAGAGCCTGAGTTTGCATTTTGAAAGCGATTTTCGTTGGCATGAGTGCCTGATGCTTCTTGCTGGAGGTGCCGTAGAGATGCAAGTCGATGTTGACGCACATCTTGTTCAGTGACAAAGGGTGCGAAATAGTGGAAAAGGGACGGTCGAGGTGTATGAACTTGGCTAAACTTGGTGCTGGCAGAGAATCGGCGACCGAGGAGACGCAGCAGTGTGACGACCGCAATAGCAGCAACGAGAACAAGAGGTGATGTCCGTGCTAGAAGCACGAAACGTGATGAGGCTGAAGCAGTGGTGTTGCCAATAACGCTTAATGGAGGTACATGACTGCGATTAGTGCGGTCGAAAGACGCAAACGAAGGATGGAAAGATGAAGAATCGAAATAAGTTGCCCAAAGGTAGGTCAAAAGGCGAGTCTCGTCCAAGTTGGTTCCAGTTGAGAGTGACATGGACGATGACAGTGCAGACATGATGAGAGCGGTCCGACCAAACCTTCTCGGTGCGTGACAGCGCGGAGTAAACTACGCTAGAGTCAGCATGGGTGTGAGGCCCGCCGATAGGTCTGTCCTTTTGCCTTCGGCGTTCAGGTAGACTGGATCGGTTATTGCGGAAAGATGAGCTGAAGATGTCTTCGGACGTGGATATCATTGACGATGATGACCAGAGAGTCCGAGGTGGAGTGGAGAAGAATTAATATCAAGTCACGCTTGGTGTTGCACTCGTTCGCCGATTCGACGTGGAAACACGAAATACGCGCTTGGCCGACCGACCAATTTTTCGTTTTACCGTACTGTAGGGATACTTCTAAAGCGCTCGTTCTCTTTGCTATCGAGCGTCACCTGGCTCTCTTGCTGGTCGCTTCGTGCGTTTCTGTAGGCTGCTGCCATAGCAGGTATGTCCGTACGTACAGAGGATGATATACTTGTATGCTTCGCTTCGACGCACACTGCTCATGAAACAAGCCAACTCGGTGGTGAGAGAGCGTGAGAAAGACGCGATTGTGGATTGACAGATCCGCGGATCGTCCGACGTTGGCTTCAACACTATTAACAGGTTAGAATACGGGAGACCCGATCTGTCAGGATAAGCTGTGCCAGCTTTTCTGATCCTTTCGGATCCTTTCGGATCTGTTCCGGGAAGCAAGCATCGAATAGCACCTATGTTGGAAGCCAATGATGAGTACCTGGCTATCAGAACCAGTGCAGTGAGAACAGCAGCGAGGCTTTTCTCCCGAATTCCGTGAAATCACCGAGCGTCAAGAGTGAAGTTTCGGCGCGTCGTCGTCGCAACCATCTCAGCCTCGGCTAAGGTGGATCATGCACGACATGCATGAGCCGAGCATAAGCGAGTCGGCGTCGATGTTTTCTAGGCGTCGTCCCCATCCTCCTCCCATACTAAATCAAGGAGGACGACGCCGTGAGAGGTTGTCTGAGGATTTTGTTCGGCTCCGAGTAATTAGCTCTTTCCACACCTGATTGCCAGCAGAAATGATTATTCAGCATTCAATTGCATCACGTGAATTCCAAAACACTGTAACAAAGCTCAGTCGGGTCCGCAAGAGACAACTGGTGGTGTCGACCACTCTCCAAACAACCACCATCTCAACCACACCACATGCATCTCGGTTGCGTCGTGCATCATAGTGACGACGACGCACCAAAACTTCCCTAAGATTGGCAAACACATCCGACACATTCCAGTCTCCACACTGGCGCCACTCTTCCGAAATCTGTTGCTTCTGATTCGAAGAGAGGTGTGAGAGCGGGAATGTGAATGAAAGCTCGTTGCCAAATGCAAAGAAAGCCAGCGAGCGCGCCCTTTCTGCATACTGTACTGTACAATTATCGTTTGCGCCCACCTGGCGCCACAGGTGCTCTTGATGTTGCACCTTTCAAAGTCAGATGCATGGAACGGCTTCAGGCCGGACCCTGACTGTCTTTGAGAATATGCCACGCGCTCTGCAAGGAGCCAACTCCTCGCCCACCTTAACCTCGCTTCAAGCTCAAGCTGAGCCCCAAACAACTATTTGCCAATACACCATACCGCTTTGCCTTGTCCTTTCATCGGCATCTCTCTTGATAGCCTGACATACCACTAGCAATGCGGCCTTCTCTTACTAGGCTCAGTTCTTCGACTCTCGACCCTTGACCAACTCTCATCCTGAACCTTTTGGATCTTCATCTTCAGCACCAACCTCCATCAAAATCTCTGCCGTGGCCACGGGCGCTTTTTCGTCAATCTAATCCTTTTATACGGATCTTCGGCCCCTATAGAGCATGCTGTGGCCACATCCTTGCTGCTAGATAGGCTTCCACAAGCGCCCAGCCTTTGTTTCGTCATGCTCCGCCATCTTCCCTTGATAGCAGCATCGCTGCTCGCTCTTGTCGCAAGCAGCCAACCTCTGCATGCTAATGCCACTCTGCTCCAGCCACGCATCAACGCGCGAACGCCTCTCCAGACCTGCCTTCTTCAAGCCGACATCGAAGTCGTTGCTGCCGACATCAGCACTGCCGACCTTTACTTTCAGGCGGCAGCTTCGGACAATGTCGTCTTTCACTACAATCCCACTCTGATCGCTTACCCCGACACCACAGCCAAGGTTCAGCAAGCTGTGCTCTGCGCCTCGGAAAACTCGGATGCCCCCATCGCTGCCAGAAGCGGCGGCCACTCCTTTGCCGGCTTTGGAAGTGGTGGCATGGACGGTGCTGTCGTCATCGATCTTGCCCGTCTCAATGCAGTCATCTCTCATCCACACATGGGCATAGTTGAAGTGGGCCCTGGTGCCCGTCTTGGCGATGTCGTCAAAGGCCTCTGGCATCAAGGCGTTGGTCATCGCGCCACGTCCACTGGCACCTGCGCAGCCGTTGGCGTCGGCGGTCTTAGTCTCTGTGGCGGCTTCGGTCCGATGTCCAGAAAGTGGGGTCTCACCACCGATAACATTCTCGAAGCCGATCTCGTCCTCGCAAATGGCTCCATGGTCACGGTTTCAGAGCATCAACACCCTGATCTCCTCTGGGCACTCAGAGGCAGTGGCTCCTTCTTTGGCATCGTCACTCGCTTTCTGTTCCGCTCCTACGATGCCTCCCCGCCTGCCGTCTCCTTCGAGTATCGTTGGACGCCCTCCCTCGACAGCGTCAACAAGGCCATTGGAGTCATGTCGGCCGTCCAAGCCTTTGTCCTGGAGCGTGAGCTCACCAATGACTTGGGCTTCCATTTTCAGCTTCGCAAACCTTCGCATAACGATCCTCAGCCCTCGGCAGCTCGTCCCATTTCGATCGAGGTCAAAGGCATCTTCCTTGGCCCCCTCGCTGACTGGAACACGCTTCAACCAAAGCTCAAGCAAATGCTCCAATCCCACTCTGCGCCACTACCAGATCTCGAAACAGTCAAGCTTCGATCCTATCTCGAGCTTATGGAAGACTGGGATGACTTCGGCAAGGGAGAGCACAAGCTTGACACCCAAGCCATCCACAAGCAGCACAACAACTTTGTTACAAAGTCTTCCTTGACCCTCGAGCGTAACAGAGGTTTCCACCAGAAAGCATTGCGTCCTCTGTTCCAATTTATTTGGGACACGAGCTTGACTGCTGGTCAAGATGTCGAGCTTGCCGATGGCAAGCATGCCGTTTGGGCTTGGAACATCTATTTCGAGCTCTTTGGTGGTGGAACTCCAGCACATGCTCAA
The DNA here is from genome assembly GCA_928869825.1 of Ustilago lituana. Classification (NCBI taxonomy): domain Eukaryota; kingdom Fungi; phylum Basidiomycota; class Ustilaginomycetes; order Ustilaginales; family Ustilaginaceae; genus Ustilago; species Ustilago lituana. The sequence goes on along the minus strand of CAKMYA010000016.1, from coordinate 19,432 downwards.
CCAAAAGCAAAGCAGCTCAGCAGCTTCCCGCACCGTGATGGTCTTTGGCTCATCCAGATCGCTGTCGGAACTTTGGCTCACATGCAGCTTGCCCATTCCGGCCACGTTTACGCGCGTGAGCTCGATGCCCAAGTCAATCGTGCCATCCAGGCGTCCGGCCTAGGCAGAGGCGGCTACTCCTGCTACGTTGATGCCGAGCTCGATGAGGACGAGTGGCGGCAGATGTACTATGGCTCCTCAATACCCCGTCTCGAGGAGATCAAGATGCAAGTGGATCCGTTCAATCTCTTCCGCAATCCCCAGACACTTGGCAGCCGTAGACAGATCGAAGCGCGGCGTAAAGCAAAGCAGCATCGCGACAGCCTTGATACCACCATGCCAGCTCTTCGGTGGTCGCGATTGTGATCCCTGCTGACTGGCTCACTCAAATGACTGCATTCTTGGCCTCGTCAGATCCTTTCCGAATTTGATGCCCTTAGCCATTTGTAATTGTACCATACTCGCTTTTGATGCCACTACATGTTTGCACAATCGGGTTTGCAGCAGAGGTATACACGCTCAATTCAGCATATTGATGCCGCAAGGGATCGTTACAGCCTCCATTTGACGCATCAACGTCGCTCATCGGGAGGCGAGCCATTTCTGCGTGTGGCAACATGTGGGACATGATGTTGAGTGATGCAACCCAAGAGACAGACTGTCAGCTGGTTGAAAGCACAAACGCAAGGCAGCTTTGCAGATTGGAAGCCAACTTACCTGATGAGCATGCGGATGTTGTTGAGGAAGATTAGGACTTGATCGTCAAACGCCGTCCATTCCTGGCCGCTTGGTGCCGAGCCATTGCTTGCAGCGTTCGGCTTAGCCTGTGCTCCCGCCTGCATCAGCTGCGCGACGTCTCGAATCTCGATCTCGAGCTCATGGATCGGCTCTTGGGGCTGTCAAGCGGCACATGGCAAAGGAACCGGAACGTCAGTACAAGCCCGCAATCGTGCGTAGCAGCGACGAAACGTAGAATGCGAAGCAGACAGAGGGGCCAATGGCTGATTCTCTTACCTTTTCTGGAACAGTAACTTGGGTCAGGTCGACAATGTGATTCTGATGTGCGTACGAAAGACGGTTCTTTTCACGGATCGAGACATGATCTGAAGTTGGCTCTTCCGCCGGGTTCTCAACGTTGATGCTGATGCGGTAGTCGAACAAGCGATTGGGGCAGTAGATGTTGAGGTCGGCTATCCTCTGTTTTTGAACAATGCCGTCCTGCTTGATGGCGAGCGTCTCTGCATCTCTTGTGACACGGACTTTGCCGTTCGGAGCAGGGTGGAAGTAGTCGATCTCCTTTCTTCGCTGGTAGCTCACTTTGGCTCCAGTGTATGAGGGCTCACCGGACCTTGAAACGAGCGAGTTGAGGATACGGTTGTATTGAGCATGCTGAGACTGTGTATTTAATCAGACACGACACATGTACGAGCGATATGTCAGTAAAGACCAACTTAGATCTAAACCCTAAGTGGAGTGGAGACTTACGACGGTCATTCGGCTGTCAAAACGAGTCCGGTTAAGGTCTACGATTGTCTCGTTGCGTACTGGAAGTTGCACCCTTTCGCCGGTATCTTGATCTATAATCTGTCCAATCTTCCCTTCAATCTATTAGAAAGTCGCGCCAAAGAGATGGCGGGTGAACGTGACGGGCGCAACGAAAGGTGTCAGACAAGCGAGCGGAGATGTTGCCTCTGTAAGACTGGTGACCCACCTCCAGATTTGGTCTTCCTCGGCCGTTTGCATAGATCCAGTCTCCAACCATAGTGACAAAGTCATCAAGCGGGTCAACGCCAAAGATGGAGCGCTCGGGAGCATGCTGTTGCGGAGACGACATCTCGTCAGTACTTGATGCCGTATATGGGTTGTCGGGGCTAGATCGCTAGACTCGATGGATTGCGATTGCAAGCGAGTGTGGGTGGTGGCTGGATCGGCTGCGATGGCTGGCCGGGAGGATAAGACGAAAGGTGTTCGGATAGGAAAGGGTGGAGAGCTCGGTTGAGAGATGACCTCGGCAGGGTCCAAAGAGTGCTTAAGCCATCTCCGACGGCCGAGCTGCGTGGATGCAATTTTCTGGCCTTCATTTTGGCATCCGATTTTCTTGCCCCTCAATTTTCTTTGAAATCCGCCTCCACAATGGACCCTGTTTGCAGGCCACACTTCTTCCTTCTCTCCGCTCGATGACGTTCTCCTTACTGAAGAGCGCCTTGCTTTGCAACACGCCAAACTGCCTTCTCAAATCTCGATCCCAGGCCAGAAGACGGCATGCAAAAGCCCTTAATATGAGTGCTTAGAACCACTGCATTGGCGCAAAGACTGCGTCTGGGCTTTTCCTGACTCTGGCTCAGCCGTTTGGCATTCGTTCTTGCACGTGCGGCCAAGATGAAGGGCGACCGTAGCAGCGACAGCGACTTCGAGGTAATCCCACCTTCCAAACAAAGCTATGATGCCGACGGGGCCGGTACCTCTTCCAACGGCAAAGAGATCATCTATGACGAGCAAGTCGCTGCCAAACTCGAAGAGCTCGATGCCGAAGTTGACTCAGTCCAGAGCCAGATCGCCGAGCTGCAGAAGCTCAAGGACTCGCTCTTGCGCGAACGCCGAAATGTCTATACAGCCTATCTCAAGACTCTCAAAAGCGATGCGTTGGGCTCAAAAAGCAAGCTTGGTGTCGACTACACCGTCACTTCTTTCCCATGGAGTGACAACATCCGTTTGGCCGCCATGTCGGCTTTTGGCATTCCTTCCTTCCGCTTCTGTCAAGAGGCTGTCATAAATGCAGCAATGGACGGCCGAAACGCTGTGGTAGTCATGCCCACTGGAGGCGGCAAGTCGCTTTGCTACCAGCTCCCTGCCATTCTGACTCCTGGCGTTACTCTTGTGGTCTCTCCTCTCATCTCGCTCATGACAGATCAAGTGCTCCACCTGCGGGAAGTGGGCATCGAGTCCGAGCTTCTTTGCGGAGCCACCTCGCGCGAGGAGACGAACGCCATTCTCAAGCAGATTCGACATGGCACCGCAACCGATGATCCACTTCCGGCGTCATCATTATCATCCAAGTCCCTCGACTTTACTTGGAACCAGCATCAGACAGACGGTATCAAGCTTCTCTACGTCACGCCCGAGCGCATCGCAAAGTCGAAAACATGTCTGTCCGCTCTGCAGAGCGCCTATGAACAAGGAAGACTCTCTCGTATTGTCATTGACGAAGCTCACTGCTGCTCTCAAATGGGTCATGACTACAGGCCAGACTATGTCAAGCTGTCTCTACTCCGACGACTCTTTCCCAAAACTCCTATCATGTGTCTCACCGCTACCTGCGGACCCAAGGTGCTCAAGGAAATCCTCGAGATCATCGACCTTCCAGCTATCACTGAGCCAGACAATGCTGCGCCCATGCGTACGATCTACTTTACCGCCCCGCTCTTCCGCCCCAATCTTATGTACCAGGTGGTTCAGCGTCCTCAGCAGGTCAAAGCAGCTTCCGAAGCGATTGTCGACTACATTCTCCAGAACCATTCTGGTCACAGCGGTATCGTCTATTGTCTGTCTCAAGCAGACACCGAAGCTACGGCCAAGGCACTCACAGAGATCAGCAACGGCCGCATAGCCACAGGCCGCTATCATGCTGGACTAGACGACGCCAGCAAGCAAATGATCCATACCGACTGGCGCACAGGTCAAATACAGGTCGTCTGTGCCACCATCGCTTTTGGCATGGGCATCGATAAGCCCGACGTCCGTTTTGTCATTCACGCGTGCATCTCCAAGTCGCTCGATGGCTACTATCAGGAGACTGGTCGCGCAGGCCGGGATGGCCAAGACTCCGACTGCGTTCTTTTCTATCGTCCGCAAGATGCTATCCGCGTGAGCTCGCTCGTGGCCGGCGAGCCCACTGGGCAAGAGAAGCTGTCTGCCATGCTTGCCTACGCCCAGTCCGCTCGCTGTCGGCGCCAGCTCTTTGCAGAATACTTTTCCGACATGTTCGAAAAGGGGGACGATCAACGCCAACGTGCTTGCGGCATCTGCGACAATTGCACGGCCGAAAGGCAGAATCTCCTCATTGATGCACGCAAAGAGATGTATCAGCTGCTTGCTAATCTCGCCGAGATGTGCAGACAAGGCGGCAGGATCACGCTGACAAGCCTGTCTGATGTGGCTCGAGGACTCGGTGGCGGCAAGTTTAACCTGGATCCAAACTTGACGGATTCAAGTAAAGGCAAGGCAAAGCCAGGTGGTTCAAGCGCAGCAAAAGCTGGAGTCGTGGATGTTCAAGCCGTAGCAGGTGGCAAGATCACCCTGCATCGTGACGTTGTCGACCGCTTAATCGTCCATGGTATCCTTTCGCAGCTCATTGAGCAGAGCTACCAAGCTACGGCTTATACAGTTAACGTCTATCTCGAACTCGGTCCCAAAGCCACCCGCTTCCTTCGGCACCCACTCTCCACAATCTCGTCTCAAACGCAACTTGAGAAGCTGCCGCCCGTCCAAATTCTGCCACCCATAGCTACAGCAAGCGCCAGGATAGCTGTCAAGCGACCTGCTTCCAGTGAATCCGCGTCGAGCAGCATCGATCGCGCCACAGCATCAAATGGAACAGAGGCCAGCTCGAAGAAAGGTCGATATCAAGTAAACATACAGGACACAGACTTGACGCTAACGGAAGGCGTGCCAAAGATGAAGCTGAAAGGTCTCAAGACAGGTTCCGGGCGATGCGATAAGGCGTCCAATACTGCCATGGCAAAGTTTCTGCATGATGGTGGTGCTTCAGAGTCTGAAGCCATCATCATCGATTAGTATGCAATTCTCGTTCCCACAATCTTGCCACTGTCATGACTGCAATCAAACTACAGACTGAATGTCACAACTGTGCATGTGACTAATGCTTACAGCCCCAGATTTGGTGAGCTTTTTGGGTATAGGGGCAAAATGTTGAGGAAATGTTAGGACTGTAGAGTCTGGGTACTGTGCTGCAGCTACAGTAAGTAGGTTGGTTGAGTGCAGTGTCAGTGGGAGAGGTCAACTACACTTAGCTTCTCATGAAAAAGACTGTTGACCTCAACAGATTCTTCATTGCTTGTGTGGTTGGAGAGACTAAGTACAACAACAGGAACCTGGGTGAGGCCCTTTATAGCTCTAGTGCTATGTTATAGACTACCTTTTGTGAGTGAAAACTAAAGTCAAAAATTCTTCTCATGTGACACTGCCCAAAGCTGGGTAGCATCACATGACACTGAGAAGATACAGCCAATACAATGTTGCTTTGCTGAGAAACTAAGTCATGTGATTTAACATGATTTCTAACACTCCTTAGGGTTCTAGGCTACACCCAAGTAGGGTTGAGTCTGTGTGACACATCTTGCCCCCCTTGAGAGAGAATTTCATTTGAATTTCCCAAGATGGTCTACTACAAATCCAAGATGGTCCATTCCAATTTTGAGATGCATCTGTATTTTCCTGGAAGACAGTCTACTACAAATCCAAGACAGTCTACTACAAATCCAAGACAGTCTACTACAAATCCAAGATGGTCTACTACAAATGGAAGATGGTCTACTACAGATGGAAGATGGTCTACTACAAATCCAAGATGGTCTACTACAGCTGCACTGCACACCACTGCTGTTCCCTGATCACCATTTTCTGCACCATTATTTTCTGCAACATTATTTTCAGCATGTCACAGATCACTTGCCCCATGTGCTGCTTTGCCTATGCAGCAACAAATATCACCAATCATTTGCGCAAGGCCCACAGTGGTGTGGCTGTCAGCCAGGAGGCTGCAGCAGCTATGGGCTTGGTGACATGCACATGTGGGCAGGTGGTTGCAAATTCTGTTGCACTATGCAAGCACCAGGGCATCTGCAAATGCCATGGTGCATAGTCACAGCCTGTGCCTGCAGCTTCAGCTCCTCTCCCTCCTGAGACTCAGGTTTCAGCACCTCAGGCATGTGTGTCTCAGTCTGTGCAGGTGGAATCAGCACCTGCAGGATTCACAGTGCAGCAAGGCAGCTCAGTTACACATGCTCTGGACCCTGCAATCCTTGCAGAGGAGCTGGCAATGCAGGCCAATCCCTCTGATGTGGGGGATTCAAGCTCTGAAGACATTCCACTTGCCCTTGTGGATGATGATCTTGACATTGTCTTTGCTGAGGCTGAGGCTGAGGCTGAGCCAGCACTAGCTCCAGCTCTGGAGGTGGAGGATGTGGAAATGGAAAATAATTTCCACACTGATGCATCCTCTGGTCAAGTGCCTCCCCCTTCTCAAATTCCAAGTTTGGAATTACCTGATGCTGAGCCTCAAGGCTCAGATTCAGCAGAGGTTGACAAAGCAGCAGAGGTTGATGAAGCAGCAGAGGTTGATGAAGCAGCTGAGCCAGAATCAGATCTGGAGGGAGAAACACTGCCACAGCTCCCACAAGAGCAGCTGCACACACTGGCCCAACCCCAGCATGACCCACCTGCTGCTCAGCAACTTGAGCTGGATCCAGCTGAGATGCCCATGGATGGGATTGTTGTGCTCTTGCCTGCCACTGGCAACACTGATGAGCTGATCCCAGCACCCACCCAACTGCTTGATGCAGCTGCCAAGCAGCCACAGCTGCCACCTATCCCTCTGCTGGCCCCCATCACTGATTGGAGTGGACCGGTACATCATGATGTGGATTCATTTGCAGTGACTGTGTTTCCTGCCATCCTGCTGCATCTCTTCCCAGCAGGCTGCTACATCTCTTTGGTCAGCCATGCACCTAATTTTGAGGACATTAATTTGTTCAAAGATTGGGTGTATTTTGCTGAGCTCAAAGTGGTTTTCCACTTTGAGCCACAATTCAAGTTGCTGCTGATTGCATGCCTGCAGCAGCCCCCACAGAATGCAATCCTGATCCCATCTGAACACAGCACAGCACTCACCTATGGTGAACTGCATGTGGAAATCAGCATTCTGGTGGAAGCACTTCAAGACATTGGGTGCGAGAATGTCCACATTGGTGCTTATGGTATGAAGGTGCCCATGGACCGGTTCCTGGACCCTGCAATGCTCAGTGAGCATCCAATGCAGGAAGCCAATGTGTTTGATATTGGCTGCACAGTGGACACTGGGCACATCACTCTCATTGCACCCAAGTCAAAAAAGGGCAGGTACAAGCAATACCCCAGTGCACTACATGTGGGCAGGGGATTTGGAAGTGTGGAATTGAAGTGGGGTAGCCACCCGAATGGAATTTCCCACTTCAAGGGATATTCCAAGCTCACGCACCTGCTCAAGGCAGCAGCAGCTGGTGCTGGGCATGCAGTGCAGCCAATGAACATCAAGGCAGTCAGAGCACAGATCAGCACACTGCAGAGCTGGAAGCAGCATGCCATGGGCACAGCACCAGAGGTAGGCAATGGAGTGCAGCTGGAGCTCACAGTGCAGGCAGCCACTATGTAGGTGGCAATGCAAGTGGCTGAAGCAAGCCGGTTCCTTGATGCACAGTACCTGTTCTCAGTGGAGGCAGGGGACTTGCAGCTGATTGGGCACACAATCAGCAAGGCTGACATGTTTGCAGATTTGGATGCACTGCTTGCCCTTGTGGAGGAGAAACAAATTTTCCGGGGCCAGCACACAGCTCCATCAACTCAGCTGCAGCAGCAAGTGGTGATTGACCTGTACAATGCGATGGGCTGGCATCCTGGGAGGCAGCCCACTCCCCTCGACAGCCCAACTGCATGGTGGGTGAGCAGCCAGGCTGCACTTGACATTACGCAAGGGCTGGAGCAGTTCAGCACAGTAGCCAGCACAAAGCATCTGTTACAAGGGGGTGTGGATTTTTGACCAAGTAGGGTTGATTAATCAAAGTTGTAGATCTACCCCAAATATGCATGTTTCATTAAGTAACCCTACTCAAGTTCAGTAATAAAATTTTCTGTTATGGACCATCGAAGTTTGGCCCAAGTCAAATTGGGTCATCAAAAAATCAACTTTTCAGGGATGTGTCCATAATGAAAGTTGGTGCTAATGACACCCAAAGAACACCCTAGAAGTCTCATGGCAGTTGCTCAAGTGGTCATGGAGCTATGGGCAACTTTATGTTTTTCGAGATTCTGGCTGAGGCTCCAATGGTCCCCCCTTTGAAAAGTGGAAAATGGACCCCCTCCAATCTCACCACAGCCTTAATGAGAGTTGTTGGTACATGCTAGGAGATGTATATGCCAAAGTTTGGGAGAGTTGCCATGGCTGGTCATGGAGGTATGGCCACTCAAGTATATACTGACCCTGACCCTACCCAACACTTGTCACACCCAGCACACACACACAAGTTGTTGGTTATTTACAGGGTTGTTTTTTGGGGTTTTTGTACTAACCTATGTACATACAGTCAGGTGCCATTCCCATCACAGGCTGAGGATCTCATAGTGGTTTCCACTGAGGTGGATGAGCCCCAGGTAGGGCCCAGCTGCTCCACCAGGGTAGGTGGAGTGGCAGCCATGCTGGTCAGAGTAGACCCAGAGGCTGGTTCCATAGGCCTCTGCCAGCCCCAGGATGGCCAGCTCATCCCCCCAAGTGCCTGGCTTGGCCATCTCAGCCAGCCAAGCCTTGGCTCCCAGGTGGCCACTGCCCTCAGCTGCAAATGCCTGCACCAGGACAGGCTTGGTGTGGAGGTGAGCGACTGCCTTGGCCCTGACCTCCAAGTGTCTGTGCTGGGTGCCATGGATGTGGTGGCTGATGGCCCTGAAGAGGCAGTTGCCATCCTTGGCAATGGTGGTGGACTGCTTGAGCCCAGGCATGCCTGCTACTGGCAGCATGGGCTCCAGAGGGACCACTGAGTCCAGCATAGGCAGTGCAGGCAGCTCAATGAACATGTCCATGGCTGGGGAGGGCACTCTGAGGGACCTGGACTGCAGCTGCTTGGTGGTCCTGGAGCGCAGCTGCATGGTGGTGGTGGCTGCTGGAGGGTCAGGAGTGGGCTGCCTGCTGACAAGGACCATCTCAGGAGGTGGAGTGGGGAGTGAGGTGGGGCCACCACCACTGGCTGGAACTCATCTGGGAGCACCAGCTGATCAGCTGCCACCTGGTGGAGGATGAACTGCCTTGCCTGGGTCTGGTTGAGCTTGGCATTGCATAGCTTGCACTTCAGCCTGAACTGCTTGGTGTGGCCATCCCAGATGTAGGTATAGCCAGGGTCAGGGCAGGAGTGGCAGGGGAGCTGGTTCCTGACAGCAAGGAAGAGTGGCTTCATGGCTGGTACCCCCTTGATGTGGTGCAGGGAGAGGTGTGGCCTGTGTGGCTCTGACTGTGGAGCAGGGGCAGGTACCTCTTCCTGCTCATCCAGCCACCAGGCATCAGGAGCATTGAATGCAGTGGGCTTCATGTGTCCAGTGTTCCAGCCCAGGGCATTGAACAAGTCCACAATGATCTGCTTCTTGTGGGGCTGCAGTGTGGCATGGTCATCTCCAATGAAGGTCTGCATCATCTCTGCCTTGGCCAACATGTGCTTGAGGTTGGCCAGGTAGTCTGCCTTGGGGATGGACAGGATCCTGAGCTGGAAGGGCTGCATGAGCTCCAGCCTGTTATAGAGGTAGGCATCCAGGTTGAGGAGGGGAGTGTTGCTGATGATGTCCCTGGCATGGAGGAGGGTGGGGGCAGAGACAGTGACCTCCAGGCGGAGACCACCCATCATGGAGCATGGTGTGATGTCCATGGCTTTGACCTGGTTCTTGAGGTTGGTATGCCTTGCCCTAGCCCATCTGACTGTGTCAGGTGCCCACAGAGCCTGGTTGCCTGACTCTGCCTTGATGCAGTGCACCAGATGTGGGTATGCCTTGACCTGGTATGTCTGACCTTGACCAAGGGGGATGTCCATGTGGACTGACCCATAGCCTATACCAATAGGGAGGAGCATAGGGTAGAGGGTCATCTTGGGGTTGTTGTAGTGGACAGGCTGGACAAGGGTGATGCGAGGGTCATGATGCATGTATCCAAGGTCAAAGGTGTTGAGGTGGGCAAGTGGGTGGGAGATGTTTCCAATGTTGGCCTTGAGGGAGAGGAGAGGGTGCTTCTGGCCATAGACTTGAAGGCAGAGGGTGTTGCAGCCTATCTTGATGAGGTAGTCCACCAGCTGAGCCACAGCAATGGTCTGCTTGCCTTTGATGAGGGCCAGGGGGAAGGTGGAGGGCTTGATGACAAGGTGGTTGTCCATCATGATCTTGAGGAGGGGGACCTTGAGCTCAGGGGCAATCTTGAAGAGGCCTGCTGGCTGTGCAATGTAGATCCAGTGCTTGAAGTAGGGGTTGTCCTTGATGATGGGGGTGGGAGCATGGCTGACAAGTTGGAGGGTCAGCTCTGGATGGTAAAGCTTGAGGAGATCTTGAGGGAAGAGGGCAATGTTGTAGGCATTGACATCATGGGGGGCAGCATTCATGTGTGCTGGATGGAGGATGGTGGATGGAGGAGAAGCCATGGTGTTGTGCTAAGGTACTGGAAGGTGGGAAGCTCCAGCAAAGGCAAAGGCAAAAGAAAAAGAAAAAAGAAGAGAAAAGGTCAGTAAAAGTTTGTGCATAGTTTCCCAGGGGACCAGGCCCATTGCCCTTTGGTCCTTTTTTCTACCTCCTCCCCCAGAGGGGAGGAGGCCCAGTACCCCAAAGGATGGGGACCTTAGGAGATGGGGATGGGTTCTATGCTACACCCGAGTAGGGTTGAGTCTGTGTGACGCATCTTGCCCCCCTTGAGAGAGAATTTCATTTGAATTTCCCAAGACGGTCTACTACAAATCCAAGATGGTCCATTTCAATTTTGAGACGTGTCTGTATTTTCCTGGAAGACGGTCTACTACAAATGGAAGACGGTCTACTACAAATCCAAGACAGTCCATTTCAATTTTGAGACGCATCTGTATTTTCCTGGAAGACGGTCTACTACAAATCCAAGACGGTCCATTTCAATTTTGAGACGCATCTGTATTTTCCTGGAAGACGGTCTACTACAAATGGAAGATGGTCTACTACAAATCCAAGACGGTCCATTTCAATTTTGAGACGTGTCTGTATTTTCCTGGAAGATGGTCTACTACAAATGGAAGACGGTCCATTTCAATTTTGAGACGCATCTGTATTTTCCTGGAAGATGGTCTACTACAAATGGAAGACGGTCTACTACAAATGGAAGATGGTCTACTACAAATGGAAGACGGTCTACTACAAATGGAAGATGGTCTACTACAAATCCAAGACGGTCCATTTCAATTTTGAGACGCGTCTGTATTTTCCTGGAAGACGGTCTACTACAAATCCAAGACGGTCCATTTCAATTTTGAGACGCATCTGTATTTTCCTGGAAGATGGTCTACTACAAATGGAAGACGGTCTACTACAAATGGAAGATGGTCTACTACAAATGGAAGACAGTCTACTACAAATGGAAGATGGTCTACTACAAATGGAAGACAGTCTAGTACAAATCCAAGATGGTCTACTACAGCAGCACTGCACACCACTGCTGTTCCCTGATCACCATTTTCTGCACCATTATTTTCTGCAACATTATTTTCAGCATGTCACAGATCACTTGCCCTGTGTGCTGCTTTGCCTATGCAGCAACAAATATCACCAATCATTTGCGCAAGGCCCACAGTGGTGTGGCTGTCAGCCAGGAGGCTGCAGCAGCTGTGGGCTTGGTGGCATGCACATGTGGGCAGGTGGTTGCAAATGCTGTTGCACTACGCAAGCACCAGGGCATCCACAAATGCCATGGTGCACAGTCACAGCCTGTGCCTGCAGCTTCAGCTCCTCTCCCTGCTGAGACTCAGGTTTTGGCACCTCAGGCATGTGTGTCTCAGTCTATGCAGGTGGAATCAGCACCTGCAGGATTCACAGTGCAGCAAGGCAGCTCGGTTACACATGCTCTGGACCCTGTGATCCTTGTGGAGGAGCTGGCAATGCAGGCCAATCCCTCTGATGCAGGGGATTCAAGCTCCGAAGACATTCCACTTGCCCTTGTGGATGACGATCTTGACATTATCTTTGCTGAGGCCGAGGCTGAGGCTGAGGCTGAGCCAGCATTAGCTCCAGCTCCAGAGGTGGAGGATGTGGAAATGGAAAATAATTTCCACACTGATGCATCCTCTGGTCAAGTGCCTCCCCCTTCTCAAATTCCAACTTTGGAATTACCTGATGCTGAGCCTCAAGGCTCAGATTCAGCAGAGGTTGACGAAGCAGCCAAGCCAGAATCAGATCTGGAGGGAGAAACACTGCTGCAGCTCCCACAAGAGCAGCCGCACACACTGGCCCAACCCCAGCATGACCCACCTGCTGCTCAGCAACTTGAGCTGGATCCAGCTGAGATGCCCACGGATGGGATTGTCGTGCTCTTGCCTGCCACTGGCAACACTGATGAGCCGATCCCAGCACCCACCCGACTGCTTGATGCAGCTGCCACCTATCCCTCCGCTGGCCCCCATCACTGATTGGAGTGGACCAGTACATCATGATGTGGATTCATTTGCAGTGACCATGTTTCCTGCCATCCTGCTGCATCTCTTCCCAGCAGGCTGCTATGTCTCTTTGGTCAGCCATGCACCTAATTTTGAGGACATTAATTTGTTCAAAGATTGGGTGTATTTTGCTGAGCTCAAAGTGGTTTTCCGCTTTGAGCCACAATTCAAGTTGCTGCTGATTGCACGCCTGCAGCAGCCCCTGCAGAATGCAATCCTGATCCCATCCGAACACAGCACAGCACTCACCTATGGTGAACTGCATGTGGAAATCAGCATTCTGGTGGAAGCACTTCAAGACATTGGGTGCGAGAATGTCCACATTGGTGCTTATGGTATGAAGGTGCCCATGGACCGGTTCCTGGACCCTGCAATGCTCAGTGAGCATCCAATGCAGGAAGCCAATGTGTTTGATATTGGCTGCATGGTGGACACTGGGCACATCACTCTCATTGCACCCAAGTCAAAAAAGGGCAGGTACAAGCAATACCCCAGTGCACTATGTGTGGGCAGGGGATTTGGAAGTGTGGAATTGAAGTGGGGTAGCCACCCGAATGGAATTTCCCACTTCAAGGGATATTCCAAGCTCACACACCTGCTCAAGGCAGCAGCAGCTGGTGCTGGGCATGCGGTGCAGCCAATGAACATCAAGGCAGTCAGAGCACAGATCAGCACACTGCAGAGCTGGAAGCAGCATGCCATGGGCACAGCACCAGAGGCAGGCAATGGAGTGCAGCTGGAGCTCACAGTGCAGGCAGCCACTATGCAGGCGGCAATGCAAGTGGCTGAAGCAAGCTGGTTCCTTGATGCACAGTACCTGTTCTCAGTGGAGGCAGGGGACTTGCAGCTGATTGGGCACACAATCAGCAAGGCCGACATGTTTGCAGATTTGGATGCACTGCTTGCCCTTGCGGAGGAGAAACAAATTTTCCAGGGCTGGCACACAGCTCCATCAACTCAGCTGCAGCAGCAAGTGGTGATTGACCTGTACAATGCAATGGGCTGGCATCCTGGGAGGCAACCCACTCCCCTTGACAGCCCAACTGCATGGTGGGTGAGCAGCCAGGCTGCACTTGACATTATGCAAGGGCTGGAGCGGTTCAGCACAGTAGCCAGCATGAAGCATCTGTTTTCTCATGTAAGAATTCATTTGTGGTGCCAAGGCTGCCACCATGCTGGCACATACAACCTGTGTGGAGGAGCACAGCAGTTTCGCATCCGGTGCACTGAGTGTGGCAACTCACTGAGCACACAGAACTTCCGCACCCACCTTGCCAGGCTGGCAGTGCAGCATCAGCTGGGAGTGGATCTCAGAGCGCTCATTGTGGATCCAGTGCAACTGGTATTTGCACGTGTGCCAGAGGACAACCCAGTGCACAGGCTCAGTACACATCAAGGACTCAATGGACTTGTGTGCACCACAGACTTTGCCAGCATGCGGGAGTCAATGCTGGAATGTCTGACGCTGCTGCTGGAGGACAGACATGGCAACCCAGACCCAGTGGATATCTGGGAGCAGGCAGTGGAATGGCTACAGCAGAACACACAGGCAGTGGAGCATCATGTGGGCTCACAGAGCAGACCAGCATCGGAAGCATGTCTGGAGAAGCTTGGCACATGGTATGCAGAGCTGACTACCAAGGAGGAAATTGTGCTGCTGCATGGTGTGGCAGGTGCATTCCAAGTGTGCATTGCACATTTGCACATTCTGCAACAGTCGTGGTCATGCCAGGTGATGCCAGCTGGGAGCAGCGGCCCATTTCTTGGGTTGGCCAAGCTGGCTGCTGGCTATGAGATTGTGACACAGGCTGAGTAATTTGAATTGATTTTTGTGCATTTCATCATGTGTGTGCAGTGTCGTACAAGAGCTGTGTGCAGTGTGGTACACGAGATGTGTGCAGATGTGCAGCTCCCACCTCAGTTTGTGGTTTTCAGCCAGGAGCAGCTCCTGCCTCAGTTTTCAGTTTTCAGCCAGGAGCAGCTCCCGCCTCAGTTTGCAATTTTCAGCTGGGAGCAGCTCCCGCCTCAGTCTGTAGTTCTCAGCCAGGAGCAGCTCACCTCTGTATCTGCATCTGCTAGCTTCAATGTGGCATCTGGTCCCCACTTCCTCAGTACAGCATAAGAGGGACAAGCAGCTGCTCCATCAGCTTGCTGTTACCGAGGCTGAAACACATTCAATCAAGAAAGTCTTTAACACCAAGTCCAGCCTGCCTGCAAGAGATGCTGCCATCCAGCTTGTTGATCCCAAGTTCATCACTGGAGAGGTGCTCACCACATTCACTGACCGCAAGAACCAAATTTATGTGTGCAACATCACTTTGAAAGATGCTGACACCGACAAGGTCATCCTGCAGCGATTTGGTCCATCCTCACAATCCACTGCTGACAACATGAGGACATCTGCTCAGCATGGCAAAGACTATTTCAAGATGGTTGTCAACAAGGCTGATTGCAAGAAACACTCTGCAGCAACTTGGCAGGACTTGCAGCAGCAGATTTTCCTGCACTTCCACTTTGGTGCATGGTATGATCAGACCATGGTCAACTTGGTTCTCTCTGGAGAGACACTGCAAAGGGGCAATGAGCAAGGCAAGCAACTGGTGGCCAACTTCTGTGCATGGTTCAAGCAATTTGCCAAGGACTACATCCAACCACTGGTTGACAACAAAGACTCTGGACTTTGTAACACCTTCCAGGAGGAGCTCATCGAGAGGACCAAGGTGCACTTTCCTTGGGCACTGAAGCATGTGCCTGGGCTGGATCAGTTCTGCCATCCACTCTACTCCACCATTTCACCATTCCAAGGGTTCTCGGGCACTTCCCATGTGGACAACAAAGATGCAGATGTATCGATCCTGGTCAACTTTGGTCAGCATGCAGTCTTGGAGCTTCAGGACTACAACTGCCAGATTGTTTTGCAGCCACTGGACATTGTCATGTTCCTCTCCAACTCAATTTATCATCGGACACTTCAGCATGGAGCAAATGTTGCTGCAAAGAACAATGTTGGGGATCGGATGGCAGTCACCTGCTTCTTCTGCAAGGCTCTGCTGGAACACCAAGAACCTGTGAAGCAGAACATGGTGCACCTAGCTGAGCTTGCTGCTGAGCACCAGCAACAGCAAAAGTGGCAAAAAAGAGCAACTACCCATACAGGTGGTGATTCATTGGCAGCATTGCCAAATGCACAACAGACTGAGCACAACAGCCAGTGCTAACCCTAACCACAGTCCTGACCCTACTTGTTAATCAAATTTGCAGTTGATGATTATGTTTAGGGTTCCAATTGAATCTTGAGCTTTGTTCTTGCCTCTATGATGCATCTCTCCCTTGCAGAGATGGTCAGCTTGAAATTTTAAGATGATTCAAAATTGAGACATGTATGTATTCATTTGGAAGATGGTCTGCTTCAAGCAGGAAGATGGTCTGCTACAAACCAGGAGATGAAAATTTCAAAGGCTGATTTTGCCACCACCAGGGCTCTGCTTGCAAATACAAAGAGTCAGCATTCCTCAGGCATACTGGCACTATGTCTGGAGCTGCTTTGTCCTCAGATTCACAGAGACACACATACAGACATGGAACATGGGACAGACAACAGACTGAGATTCAAGTGACACTAGCAATGGATCAAGGAGACACAGGGAGCTGGCTGAAGAGCTTCCAGGCATCCAGGCACTGCTGGCGGTATGCCTGCTTGTGCTCCTCTGAGGTCTCAGAGGCACAGCCACCATAGCCCTCCCACTTGGCCACATCAGTGGACATGAACATGGTCATGGAGCCACATGTCTCTCCCTCCAGGATGGGAGAGTTGAAGTGGTGGAGCACATGGGAGGGGAAGAAGCAGAGTGCACCAGGAGGAAAGTTGAGGCTGACCTTGGCCTCGGTGAAGCTGATCTGCAGCTGGGTGTAGTCACCATAGCTAAAGACACCAGCCAAGCCCTGCAGGTAGTCACGCCTGTCCCGGTGTGGCAGGCTGTATGCCTGGCCCTCCTGGTTGATGGCAATGGAGGGGAAGCAGGGTGCCCAGAGGAAGGCACCATGGGGCCTGTAGTGCTTGGAGCTGCCAATGTTCATGTAGTGGCTGCCATGATCTGGAAAGCACTCAAAGAAGCGAGTGTTGCAGTACTCTCGGAGTGCCATCACATTCTTGTTGTGCAGGAACTTGACCATTGTCCGGTAGTTGTTGACAAACTTGAGGTTGAAGTATGGGCCTGGCATGCAAGCAGTGTCTTGGCCACTGAGCATGAGATGGTAGGTGAAGAAGTCTCCACGCAGGGACTCTACAGGTGCACCAGCTGACCTGGGCAGGTCTGCCTGCAGCTGACGGAACTGCTGGTACATCTCTTCAAACTTGGGACAGTCAGGCTTCTTGATGACACTGGCATAGTGCAGCCCATTCTTGTCCACCAAGTGGATCGTGTCTTCCTGACCCTCGAAGGCCACAGATTGGAATCCAGTTGTGTCTGCCTGCACTTCAAGCTTTGGCAGCTGGTATTCCTTGTTGAAGTACTCCTTTAGGTCGAGTGCAGTGGCCACAACTCTAGCAGAATGGTCTTGAAGCTTGGTCCGAAGTGTAGCCATTCCCTGCAGCTTTGCATCTTGCCAACCAACAAAGTGATCACTCTTGGGTGTGTACTGTTTAACCAGGAGCTTGGATTGCTTCTTAGGGCGCTTTGGAGCGTCCAGCTTGGCTATATCTTTGGCTAGCTTGAGGGTGTCTGCACTGGGGTGTACTTGACAGGGTACGGGTGTGATTCTAAGGCCTTTTTGAGCCTGCCAAGGTCTTTTTCCACCATTTTCTCTGCATTCTTCCTCTCCTTGTCGCTCTGGAAGCCTTTGGAGCGTGTAGAAGACTCCTTAGCTCGCTTCCTGGGGGCCCTGGGTGCCATGATGGATGGTGCCAAAGCTAAAGAAAGTGCAGAGGGAAAATAAAGGCAGTGAAAAAGACTAAGTGGAAATCTGCCAGAAAAATGCAGTGAAAATCTATGGACGCTTCAAACAGCTTCTGGAGACGAGGCAAGGGTGTACACTAGTAGGGATAAATGTGCTTCATGTGTCCTTTGAAGCACAGCTCCTAAGAAGCTGTAGTCATTGAGAAACAAGTGAGCAAAGTCAAGAATTTGTCAAAAAATGGAAAAAATAGCCAACGCGCTGAAACCTCCAGAGCTGATGCTCACTGTCGCTATGCGTCGTTGTGCAAAAAATGAGCACGTTCGAAAAATCTGGAGGTCCAATCTTGAGGTCTTGAAGTCCAAAGTATATAGAAAAAGCGACTTTTAGAGCAGATACAGCTAAGTATCACCCCTACAGCTGCTCCAGAACGAGGCTGGCCAGACCTATGGTGTTCCAGAACGCTTTACAGGGGCAGGGAAGCAAGGTTGACACTCTGTAAGATGCCTAGGACACCTATCAAGAGGCAAGTCAAGCTTATGATGCTCAGGACGTCGTTCTTGAGGGTCTTGAGGGTCGTGGGTCGATCGAGCTTGAGGAGACGAAGAGAATGAGCCTAGAACGAGCCAAAACGGATCACAGGGGGCAGAGATATGGTCAAAAGAAAGTATTCACTAACCAAAGTATATAGAAAAGATACTTACCTTGATATAAGGCACCTGGACATCGTTCCTGGGGGTCTTGAAGGGCGTGGGTCGATCGAACTCGAGGAGATGAAGAGAATGAGCCTAGAACGAGCCAAAACGGATCACAGGGGGCAGAGATATGGTCAAAGAAGGTATTCACTAACCAAAGTATATAGAAAAGTACACTTACCTTGATGGAATCCAACCTGGCCGGTCTGGGGGCCTATGAAAGCGTCAGGAAAGCGTAGGGGGACCGTCTCTTGACTAATTCGATGCCTGGGAATCCGAATCTCGAAAAAATCGGGGTTTACTTGATGGAAACGGAGCTATGCGCAGTAAAAGTCCAAAAGGGGGATTTTGCAGCCAAAATGCATGTATATATCACTTTTCTCGCTTCCTGGACGCTCTCAAGGGCTGCTACAGCATACACATAGCCTTCTGGACGTGCTCTATCCATCCCTGGAGGCCAATGCGCACTGGGAGCTGTGGGACACTGGTCTAGTGCCCAAAAACCCCATTTTTACCCACTTTTTGGCCTGCCATGGCTGCCCTGTGCGTTCTAGGGGCGCCAAAATCGCTGGGGACGTTGCCAGGCATTGCCCACAGTGGGTCATGGCGTCATTTTGCCATGACAACAGTGTGGGAAGGTTGTCAGTGGGTCCTAAAGTGGCTGGTGGGAAAATAAAGTCGATGGATCCCTGTGAAAATCGCAGGGTGGCTTCGTGGGATGTTGTAGAGAAACTCAGGGTTACAAGGGTGTCTGGATTTTTGACCAAGTAGGGTTGATTAATCAAAGTTGTAGATCTACCCCAAATATGCATGTTTGATTAAGTAACCCTACTCAAGTTCAGTAATAAAATTTTCTGTTATGGTCCATCAAAGTTTGGCCTGAGTCAAGGGTTAGGGTTACAAGGGGTTCTTCCTGAGGACTGATTTTAATCCAAAATCTGTACTAATGAAAGTGATAGAGCTTGCTTAGGGTTCTATGCTACACCCGAGTAGGGTTGAGTCTGTGTGATGCGTCTTGCCCCCCTTGAGAGAGAATTTCATTTGAATTTCCCAAGACGGTCTACTACAAATCCAAGATGGTCCATTTCAATTTTGAGACGTGTCTGTATTTTCCTGGAAGACGGTCTACTACAAATCCAAGACGGTCCATTTCAATTTTGAGACGCATCTGTATTTTCCTGGTTAGGGTTAGGGTTAGGGTTAGGGTTAGGGTTAGGGTTAGGGTTAGGGTTAGGGTTAGGGTTAGGGTTAGGGTTAGGGTTAGGGTTAGGGTTTAGGGTTAGGGTTAGGGTTAGGGTTAGGGTTAGGGTTAGGGTTAGGGTTAGGGTTAGGGTTAGG